>CM048747.1:65515000-66715000 GCA_026315105.1 Locusta migratoria
TTTTTATACGGCCGCAAATGCCTAATTTTCCAGAAATCGAGGAAAGAAACTTTTACAACTGCCCCATGGTAAATGCTTTTCGGCGATAGCGCAACAAGCAACAGCTGAGTAGTAGAGAATCCGCGTCCGAATATCGAGGAAACGGTACAGTTTTCATTTATTTTAATGGTAGTTTTTCTTATCAGAATTCGTAAGAATAGGAGGGTTAGTAAGGAACGCAACTCAGTATATAATAATAACAAGGGAGGCCAACAAATTTCCAAAATGACGTGAATTATAAAGAATTAAACTTTGAAGCATCGTCACATGAAAACAGTTTCGAGAAAGAGCGCTACAAATTCCTAAAAGTACAATGCTTGTTTGCAGTGAGACACGGGGCAGAATGCACGCGGAGGCAGTTATTTTGTCCCGGTTGCCTGTTCGTCACATTATAGTTGTGAACCTAGAAGAGTAAGGGTTTCCTACACGAACATTATGCAAGTCAATCGGAAGGAATTGGTTTCCGTCATTAGGCAGTCGTGAGTCTCGACGAGTCATGCACTGATTCTTCATCGTTAATCCGCCGAATAAAATATGTGAGAGACTATAGTGATCGGTAAATAACTTATGACTTGTGCTGTATGCAGTAATTAGCTTTTCTGTTTCCCTTCCCACCCAGCTGTCGTGGCTATTGGGAACAAAAGGTTACGACGTTCGAGTAATTAACGTTTTAACAAAGTAAAATAAAATGAATTCGCCTTCAGTCACACATTGCGTTTTATGTTACACAATCCATTTCGAGCGCTCATCATCAGGTGCCTCTGTGATTTATTTTACATGTTTAAAGACCTGAGCCTGTTAAGATCAAAACATAGGTTATAATAATATGGAAATTTTGAAAAAGAGTTTCATGTAATAAAACAGATTTAACAATTGACTTACTTATTAAAAAGTGGTACACAAATAAGTCTGGCGTAGTGTGAAAATTGGAGTACATGTTTATGTATAAATGACCACCAACACAAATACTTCTAATCTTGAGACACATTGTGGAATAACAACTCTAAAAACTTACAGCTATGAAGATGTTCCACTTCTATATTACTAAGATTCTCTATACAAATCACACCGATATCACAATACACCAATCGTCACATCATGCAAAAACACAAAATTATACTGCTTTCAGATCCATATTATACAGAGCAGACACAGTACCTTTGAAACCTAAAGCACTAAAAGAAGAAATTGATACAATCAAAACAGTTGCCTCTAATAATGGGTACTCAAAAAAATCAATCGACAAACTATCAAGAAAATATAAGCTAACATCACTAATAAAAACGCAGTGAATAAAACCACAAACAAAACACAAATCTTTACAAGTATTCCCTATTTAGGCACAGTGTCACAAAAATAGACAACCTATTCAAGAACACCAATATTACAATATCTTTCACCACTAACAACAAACTAGGATACCATTTGCTACACACAGTGAACAAAAACACTCCAAATGCAGCACACAGTGGGATGTACAAATTACAATGTAACAGATGCCCTGCATTTTACAGAGACAAAACTGGAAAAACTTTTTATGTACGTTACAAAGAACACTCTGATGCTTTTAGACTTAATTATTTTAACAAATCCACACTCGATAAGCATATATACCTTAATAAACACAAACTAATTGACATCCACAGTAACCCAACAGTATTCCACAAACAAATAAATGGCAAAAAACTTGATTTACTTGAGCAGTTAGAAATATCGTTACATAAAGAAAACTACACGGAAAACATCTTAAATGAACAAACAGAATTTAGCAGCAACAGTTTTTTCAGTAATGTCAAAAGTTTATTTTTTTCCTGGAAACACTAATGCTTAGCATTACAAAGCAATTATCAGCCTACAACCATAATTAATTTTTCTACAAACCTATTATAAAATAATAGCAGTTTATAAATTTATAATGTCAAAATTTAATATAAAATCTGTATCTTTTTTATACATAAAATACAAACATCTTTATGTATATAAAATTAAACATCTTGATTTTTATAGAAAATCTTAGTAATATAGAAGTGGAACAACTTCTTAGTTGTAAGTTCTTTGAGTTGTTGTTATTCCACAATGTTTCACAAGATAAGAAGTGATTGTATTGATGATTATTTATACATATAAATGTACTCCAATTACCATACTACACCAGATTTATTTGAGCACCACTTCTAATAAGTAAGTCAATTGTTAAATCTCTTTCATTACAGTATATGAAACTATTTCTAAAATATTCCACATTGTTATAACTTATGTTCTGATCTTAACAGGCCCAGGCCTTTAAACATGTAAAATAAACCATAGAGGCACCTGATAATGAGCTCTCAGGTGCATCGAAATGCATCGTGTAACATAAAATACAGTTTGTGACTGAGGGGCAATTAATTTTATTTTACTGAAGTACAACAGTCACGGAATATCACTGGCAATAATGGGCAAAGTTAAATTAACGTTTTCGTGTTTTCATGCTGTAACCTGGGTACTCGTTCACTTTCCGAGCGCCGTCGCCGGTCGAGCAGTGCCGGGCGCCCTCTGTAATAACAGCCGACATTTGTAGGTACGAGAGTGATCTTAAATGGTTAAAATGAAATACTTCTTACAGAAGAGTAGCCTAGATCACATTTAAAGCAAAATTACTTTATTTCACTACTAGTTTCGGCAATTTTTGTTGCCATTATAAAGTGACAGGCCTACATTAAAGACTACAGTGCACAAGTGCAGGAAAAGACTTCTCGAATTCGTGGTTTACCAAATGTCCGACCAATAGCAAAGGTGGTGTGAGACAACTGTTGGACATATACAATTGCCGCTGGAAACTTCAAATCAGCTGTTGTTACATGTTCAGTGGTGGTTCTCTTTACGTTATCTTTGATAACACACATCATTGTGTCTTTCACTTAACATTAAGAGAACCACCACTGAACATGTAACAACAGCTGATTTGAAGTTGCCAGCGGCAATTGTACGACATGTCCAACAGTTGTCTCACACCACCTTTGCTATTGGTCGGACATTTGGTAAACCACGAATTCGAGAAGTCTTTTCCTGCACTTGTGCACTGTAGTCTTTAATGTAGGCCTGTCACTTTATAATGGCAACAAAAATTGCCGAAACTAGTAGTGAAATAAAGTAATTTTGCTTTAAATGTGATCTGGGCTACTCTTCTTTAAGAAGTGTTTCATTTTAAGATAATAATAATAATAAACAGAGTCAAATATTCAACGAACAAGTAAGAACGAACTGATCCAACGACCGCAAAGCATAGATCTACCTGAAGAACAAAAATAGAGCGGTCGAGGGCTTTGACTAACAAACCGTGGATCCAAGTTCGAACATCCATCATGGTACTTTTTGTTAGATTTTTTTTATAATATCCTCAAATTTGTAATAGATTTCTTATTTGGTAATAAATCTTTTGGGTTATAAAGCCGTATTCCAAAAAAACGTGCTGCTTCCTCACGTTACGTTTCGCGGCCGTCCGCCGTCAGGGGTTCGAGTCCCTACCAGGCATGGATGTTTGTGTCGTCTTTAGTATAAGGTAGTTCGTAAGTAGTTTGTAAGTTTATGGTCTGATGACCCCGCACTTAGGTCCTTTAAGCTTTACAAACAACATATAAGGTAGTAATAAAAGTTCCCCATGTTGGCAATACTAATTGTGGGCCCCGGCCGGCGCTGCGCAGTTCCCTCTGCTCGGCCGCTCGGCTCCGCTCGGCTGTGCTCGGCTGTCCTCGGCCCCCCCTTGTTGTGGACCGCAATTAGTGCGGCTGGCGCCCGCGGCCAGGGTTCGGTAACCGCGCAACGGGCCAGCCTGCCGTAACAGGCCGCGGGGCGGGCTGCGGAGAAACCGGAGAAACTCGGCGAGAGCGATAGCAGCAGCGGCAGAGGCAGAGCACTCCTTTCACCGCCGCCGCAGACGCCGCCCTTGAACTTCACCTGGCCAGGGGCAGCGCGCACCACGCTCCCATCTCGCGCTCTTCTCAACCCTTCTAGAAGCATCCCCAACTTCCGACTTCGCTCTCCGTGCGCCCTACGATAAGGCACAAACGTGTCAACCTGGATGAGTGCAGCTTCTTACATAAGCCAAGGACGTAGCCAAAGGGGGAGGTCTCGGGTGTCCGCCCCCCTATCACCTAAACGATAAAAGACTATTTAAACTTATGCTAAGGACAACACACACACACCCATGCTCGATGTAGGACTCGAACCTCCGAAGGGACTAATAAAATAAGACACGACCTAGCTACCGCGTAGTGGAACAATGATATTGTTATGAGTCATACGCCGAAATAGGGATACGCACTATCGACAATCAACAAAGCCAACTATAGATGTTAATTATGGATACATCGATAACAGCATCTCCGTGCGCCCTACGATAAGGCACAAACGTGTCAACCTGGATGAGTGCAGCTTCTTACATAAGCCAAGGACGTAGCCAAAGGGGGAGGTCTCGGGTGTCCGCCCCCCTATCACCTAAACGATAAAAGACTATTTAAACTGATGCTAAGGACAACACACACACACCCATGCTCGATGTAGGACTCGAACCTCCGAAGGGACTAATTAAATAAGACACGACCTAGCTACCGCGTAGTGGAACAATGATATTGTTATGAGTCATACGCCGAAATAGGGATATGCACTATCGACAATCAACAAAGCCAACTATAGACGTTAATTATCGATACATCGATAACAGCATCGGCTATTGCCCAATACTCCTTTAGCCGTTGTTCATTGTTGACCTTACCCCATTATTGCTGTGTTAAGCACTACAGTGGAAAGCTGCCATGCCGTTTATTTCTTTTGTGCTGTTGAGATAGTATACAATTATGAATAAGTTCATAACAAGAAAAAAAGAGAAAAACCGCCGACTTTTATTTGTCCACTAGCGTTATGGTAAGTTAAAATACGTACTACTATAATAGCTTATTAATCTATTTACAGCAGTGGAGTCGTTATTTGGAGTGGCAATATTTCAGTACATCATAAGGCACCTCACTCAGTACGTGTAATACTTTTTAAAGTTAGATTTCAGAGTAATATTTTATCTAGAGGATGGATACGTTGCAATGACAACAAGAGTAAAAGAGCCAATAAGCTTGGAAATAAAATTATATGAAAGGCATTTATACTGATGCGAAAATTAATCCAGATTTTGCGAAACACCGAGCTAGAGTCGTGGCTGACAGGCAGCGAACTTGTTGACATGCAACCGTGTCGTTGCCAGTGTTCAAATACAAAGAAACACTCCTCATTCTGATAATCTGATTTCATTTGGAATAACAACTAAAGGTTATGCTGGCCTATATTGAAACAATTTTTAAGAAATGTATTCCTCAATTTTCTATATAAAATATTGCAGTATTTGTAAGAAGGTCTTAAAAATGTTCAAATGTTTGTTAAGCTTATGGGACTTAACTACGGGGTCATCAGTCCCTAAACTTACAAACTACTTATGAACTACTTACGAACTAGGACGGCACAAATATCCATGCCGGAGGTGGGATTCGAACCCCCGGCCGTAGTGGGCGTGCAGACCGTGACTGAAGCGCCTCAGTCTCCTCGGCCACCGCAGCCGGCAAGATAGTCTTACAAACGCAAACTATATACATATAAAAAATATGTTAGCCAGTTTGTTTTTAGAATAAATGGAAAACATGATCCCTTGTAAATTTCTCTTTAACCATTCAGACCCTCCCTTTGACAATATCCTGGCTACGTCACTGCATAAGCACCTGATTTTGTTGTTGTTGTTCGATACAACTCTCCTTATTAGGCTGCCCTCTGGAGGTCTTTTTAGTCCAAAAAACCTGCTTTCTGTAGACTTCATTAGCCCTTACAACAGGGCCAGCCACGTAGGCCAATGACACGGCAGTCAGCTGGGCGACTCACGGGCTGGCCGAGTGACTCCCAGAATGTCTCGGCTCTGTTCGGCACTTCTCGGAAGTACTCGCTACGGCACCACAATTTATGTTGCACTGCGATGCGGCTCATGGTGCTAACTTCCAGCGCCCATTTCTCTGACCTCTCTGGTGTTAAAAAAAATAGAAATTTTGAAAAATTATCAAATAAACAATGTCCAGAGACACATTTTGTCTCCATATCTATTAGAGACTAGTCGACCCGGAAATGCTTCGCAATTTCTAATATGTATGTACTCTTGCTTTGAAAGTCAAAAGTGCAAAAATTTAACGCAATCGTACGAATGACATTCGTATCCCAAACAAAAGAGCTCTTTCAGTTTTTCTCAAATTTTCCAGTTTTCCGGTAGATTTACCAAAACCTTTATTTCATAAAAACCTTGTCCTGTCAAGCCGTACTCAAGTGATGCTCTTACAACCAAGTTGCAATTAATTTTTATTCATAGAAAAAATCGCTTTTGGTTTTTCCTATATTTTCCTACTTTCCGGGTGACTTTTCCAAATTTTTATTTGATGCAATCCTTCCTCTTGCTTTCAACATGAAATGTACAAAATTTTATCGCAACTGGACGAAAGGCATTGATAGCTCACTGAAAAAAGCTGCTTCAGTTTTTCCCGATTTTCTTTTCCGGGCCACTTTTCCATATTTTATCACCGTTTAAACCTTTCCTGGACCTACACGAATATTTCAAGACTAAAATTAGCCAAATTGGTTCAGCCGTTCTCGAGTTTTAGCGAGACTAACGAACAGCAATTAATTTTTATATATATAGATATTAAACCTAAGTAGAAAACTGAATTAAAATTTATGTCGCGGCCGGGATTCGAACCTTAACCACTAAGCTATCAAGACTTAATGTATACCGTGTGGTCGGAAATTCCCTTTACAACGCTCTAGGACTTATAGAGGGCAGTGAGTACATAACATTTTGAATAGGAACCCATGTCTGGAAACGTATCGTTTCCGTTCCACGACGGCTTCAATTCAGATAATTATCTCATCAACTCCTATTCGAGGAATGTAATTGGGCCTGACCCAGTACACTTGTTGCACCGATTTGAAAAGAATACTGAATTCGTTCCGTTATTACTTACGCATTTTCATTACAATTGACGCCTTATGGTTTACATCAGTCGACAACAACAAGAACCCAGCACCTACTGCACCAGCCGCAACGCACTGATGCATTACAACAGCGACTCGATGTGGCGACCACCGATAACGTTACACACATTGTACCCCCGAAGCATGTTTTGATACCCTCTCTCTATCCCACCTGGTATCTCTTCAGTGTCTTCTGCAGCGGCACTAAGAAGAAATTGACGAGTTACATATCTGAATTGAAACTGTGGTAGAACGAAAACAATAGGTTGTGTACTCGCTATCCTAGAAGTTTGTAATGGGAATTTCGAATACCCTGTATAGTGACTGCACATCCCCCTCTACCACATCAGTTCTGCCTGATGTTCCCTTACAAATATCTATCAATGTTCCCGAAGCTCTCCAACAGCGGAATAACATACCAGAAAAGAACGTTGACGTAAACGATCCTGCTTTTATATAGATTTACTTATATGATATCGAGACAAAATATGTCTTTGGTCATCGTTTATTTGATATTTATGTAAAACCTGTTACATTCCTGTTAACGTTCTTCGCTGGGGTGCTGTTCTGCTGGTGGAGAGCCTCGGCAACATTGGCCCGTATTTAAGAGGGAACGTGAGGCAAAGTTTATGTACTGCAGTCACCATATACATTAAGTATCGGGAGTTCGAAACCCGTGACTACCATATTTGCGGGCGCCGTGGCTCAGCGCACCCGGTCAGAGGGCTCAACACCTCTCTGTAATAAAATAACCAAGAACAACAACAAACAAACAAACACGATCAGCGAAGGCGAGAGACAGAACTACCCCCAGAACAAAAAAGAAAAAACAAAAAATAAAGGGAGAGAGAGAGAGAGAAAGTGGTTACGGCGTCTGCTTAGTAAACAGGAGATCCTGTGCTCGAATCTAGGCCGCGACATAAATTTTAATTCATTGCCTCTACTTCAGATTAATATCTTTGAGAAATAAATTTTGGTTTTCGAGGATGTAAAGGAACAGTTTCCAAATCACTTTCAGGATACTCCAATCTCACATCTCTTTTGGAGACAAGTCAATTTGCTACATCAGTTGCAGATGGATCTGAAACATTTACACTGTAAATACAAATTAAAAGATAAATTCTGTTACGTTAAAATTGTTCAGAATTCTACGAAGCTTTTTCCTCTAGAATAATCTCTACCTCTTCATAAAGAGGCTGCAAGATTTATCTGCATGTTTGGTTCAACCTATGTTCGTGGAAGATTTCTTTTTCAATAATGAAATTAAATGAGACACGATTACATGGCAGCTCGAATGATGACAATCTGATAAACTGCCTCCGCCTGTTATTGTGCAAAACGTTTGCACCAGGTATCAGTTTTTTACGTCTTCAGTGAACCATAAGAAATTATTTTTTGTCTGTGATGTGTGTAATTTGTTAAGAATTGAAGTCATCATACGGTCAGTAATGAAGTGCTACGTAATAACTTTTTCATCTTCAAATGTAGTTGCTATAATGAAGTCCATCCGTAACGACATTCTGTTTTACTTAGACAGTTAAAATGTCAGAATTTAAGATACAACGTCGTGGCTGGCACACTGTGTAATGCAATTGCAAAACAAAATTAATTGAGCTTTCTTTCTTTTATACAAACAGTCACTAACGATATAATACCGCTCTCGAGAATCCATACCTACAGCTAATTTTGAATTTTCTAATACGGCATAACATCAAACCTAGTTGCATTCAAACCGGCGTTGTGTTCCATTCGCGGACGTTCTGGCGTCTAACAACACCTACATTAACAAGAGCCGGTCGCAGTGGCCGAGCGGTCTGCGGCACGCCAGTCACAATCTGCACGGCCGCTACGGCTACGGCTACGGGTTCGAATCCCCCCCCCCCCCTCTGGCATGGATGTTTGTGTCGTCTTTAGTATAAGGTAGTTCATAAGTAGTATGTAAGTTTAGGGACTGATGATCCCACAGTTAAGTCCCTTAAGCTTAACAAACATTTGAACATTTTTGAAAATTAACAAGGCCTGTATGCTGCCTGGCAAGAACAAACAACAGCAAACAACTAATGTTGTGTACCATCGTGCTGTGGATTTGTGGATACCTGAATGTTGCACAGGATGATTCAATATTTTTTCGTGTTACTTACTTAACGCTCGGGACAAATTGTCGCTGATATCACAGAAAATGCCTAATATCACTCGTCCTATTCCATAGTCAGATAGCTTACTCATATTTCTCAAATATCTTATGCCAACAGACATTTGTATGTGAATGACAAGAATGGCATTGAAAACATTCTGAAACATTCATACAAATTTCTGTAGATGTGACTACTACTATCGGTAGGCATGGCTCAGGCCTTGTCCTTATAGGCAGCGCACGGTGGAGTATTTGTACCGAAATCTTGGACAAAATTATGTTTGATAGTTTCAAACGTTTAATGCACTAAAATACACTTTTAACTTACATTTAAGTGTAAATACCCATAAATTACTTCATTGTCAATCTTAGAGAGGCGCCTGGGATGACTGACTATGCATAAGCTAATTTTCACTATTTCACGTATTTTAGCTAGAAAATTTCATTTTACTCTTGAGGTACACATAATTTCCTGAATTGATTTTCGCAGGGATGTGATGACAGAACTGTTTCTCTTAAGGTAGCCAAATATCTTGTAACGTGCGCGATTATTCCATAAATAATTGGTTTGCCATAATTTCACGTATTAATTTTTAAATACTCTCTCGAACTATATCTCTTCTCTCCAAAACCAACCACAACTACTTCTTTAAAATTCACTTGTTTTTTAATTCAGATGTGAAATAGCGAATGATTTAGTAAACGTCTCTCAGTATTAGGCACCGCTTTCATTTCAGTGGCTTTATTTTCCATGCTCTACAGCTTCTCATCGACTGATCTAGCAGAAGACTCCTTAAGTAGTTTTTATAAAGCCAGTCTACAGAATTCCTTTTCAATTTTCAGTGTCGAAAAGCAAGTAATAGCAAATTGAAAGTGTGGCTATGGGCAGCCCACTGTCTTCTGTGATTGCCAACATATTCATGGAGAGATTTGAAGAGAGGGCGTTAGCCAGATATAAGCAAATATGCTTCGACAGGTACGTGTATGATGCATTCATGATATGGCCACATGAGTCCCTCGAACATCTTAGCTCTTGCCACAAGAATATCAAGTTCACCAAACCGGAAAAGAATGGCCTGTTGCCATTTCTGGACGTACTAGTGAATTAGCCTCCGTGTGTATCGAATACCCACAAACAATGATTTATACCTACGGGCCAGCAGCTGTCACCACCCTGTCCAGAAGAATGGAATGCTCAAGACATTGTTCCACAGAGCATGTGCCCTGTCAGACCAACAGAGTAATCCAGTGATGTAGGGGTCAGCGCAACTGCCTGGAAAGCGGGAGACCTGGGTCCGAATCCCAGTTGGGGATTTTTATTCTATGAAAATTCTATATGTTTTTTGTCCATTTAGGAAGATGGGGGGGTCTAGTGGGAAATCTCAAAGATAAACTGTGGCTACAGAAACCAAGGATTTGCAAAATTCTGGGTCCATGTAACATGCCCTACATTGGCCAAACGACAGAAAGAATCAGAGACACACCTAATTAAGACAGGCAACAAAATCCACCTTCACCGAACATTGTTTGGAACTGGATCATGCCATCATGCCATGAACTAGAAACCAAGACCTTAGTCTAGGCACCCAGGTTTTGGGACAATATTGTAAAGGTATCGATAGACATAAAGACGACTGAAAACCTTATGAATTGCGACGCAGGGTACCAGCGAAGTAGAGCCTGGGATCCTGCTCTGGAATTGCTAAAGAAGCGTCGTAGACAATTGCTGCTTGCCTTGAATAGAAGAACCAAAGGAGGAAATATGTAAATCGATATCCAGTCAGAGTTAACGACACACAAGTCCCAGAGATGGAACACCCACAAATGGGTCAGATGGATGTGGACCACAAATGGAACACCAAGAACTGTGGCAAACCCAAGTAGAACAACAGCGCTTCAGCAGACTGCCTTGATCTGGCGTAGACCGCAAAGGCGACACATTGAAGTTTGTACGCCCAGAGGTGGGTCCGGTGGACGCGCACAACAAATTAAGCATTCAGGACCGCAGTGGACGTCAAATGAAACGGAATGCTACAACAGATCTTGGCAGATTGGCCCGGATCGCATAGGCGTCAATCCGAAGTTGGAGAGCCCAGGAGAGGGTCAGACAGACGCCCCTCCACGACCACATTAACATGGTGACCAACTCAAAAGTTCCACTTTCACCTCCGTTTTTGTTAGTTTTATTATGGTGGATCACGGGATATGGGAGCCGCGATGTTATCTGTACGTTGCGATGTTATCACCCATTAATACGGTGCATCTCGAGATAGTAGTGGTCGAAAGGTAAACGAATGGTAGGACAAAGGAAGAAACTGCCAAGCGAGAGCCAAGGGGAAAAAATCTCTGCTACAGTGGGGTATGTTGCCAGGGCAGTAGCGGTATCTTGCTATCTGCGATAGATCATGCAAGGTTTGGTAATGTTAGTAATGGGTATATCTCGGTACCATTAACTTTGCTATAGGAAGCACTCAGACCCGTTGCGGACGCCAAATGAATCGACTAGCTACAGAATATCGCAGCGAGTGATAGGCGTCAGTCTGAAGTTAGAGAACCCAGGAGTGAGTCTGATGGGTGCGGGCCACACAGGGAGCATCTAGAGGCGCAGTGGATCAAAGAGAATGGGTGCCGACCGCAGAGAGGGCAGGGAGAAGGTCACACGCATAAATACTGGACCACATCCACATGAGGAGCAGTCTCAGGTCGCACCTGAAGAAAGTGACGAGCTCCGTAAACGAAATATTATGCAAGTTCGACGCTGTTATCCAGCAGTACACCCAAGATGTCACTTATTACAAATATTAATGCTGCATTTGACAGGAAAAAGTCGCCAAGGCTGTAAATGGTAAATGTCAACCCTTTTCTATACATCCGCCACAATAGGTTAAATTCTCTGCGTTAAATGTTTTTATACTATGCTTTATGCTACTTGTGTGATTACATTGAACGTACTCTTTCTGGGGGCACGGCAGTTGCCTCGCCAAGTCGAGCACACGGCAACACCTTCATTTTCTCGAAGTGGTAGACGGCACTTTCGACCCCACTGTATCTCAGTTGTGGATAAAACCAGAATCCTGAATTTTCTGTTATCAAGAGTATCTACTATAACTAGCTATATTTTCAAATTATACTATTCTACACCTTATAGTTACGAAAGATTAGCATTCGAAAATCGTGAATTCTGTCACGATCACAAAATTCTAAGGTACTTCTAGCAGACACACAAACGTCATATTTTGTATTTAGATTAGTGTTTAGCCTTTAATGGAAGGAAAAATTCAAACATCTGTAGATATTAACTCCGTTCTTGACGTAATAGTATCTAGAATCAGGAGGCTTTAATGATTGTCTAGCTAGTGGTCTTGTGGTAGCACTCTGGGTTCACGTTTAGGGAGGTCGCGGGTTCGATTCCTGGTGCTGTAATTTTTTTAATGTAGCCATCACCTTTATACTAAATGAAGAGTCCTCATAAATGACATGAGTCAGCTGATTAGAGAATGAACAACTCGTAAGATATAGCTTAAATTGTTGCAAATGGAAACAGTACAGTACGAATGACACGTACATTCTATCTTGATATCAGTTACAAATGAGAAAAATGTTCGTAATGTCGAAAAGCTCGTCACATGACACGGGGCAAAAAATTCAGACCGGGAGCAAAATCGTTAGATGTTGATTTGAAACCACAACATGACAGGGAGACGCCATTGAAATGAGAGACGCACAGTCTATGTTATTTATGGTCTGTGTCATAGAAACTTTGTGGGGTGAGTATTGCGTTCTGTCTTCTCTAGGACATGCTGGTTTTGCTCATCATGATATATCATGTCACATGATATCATTATACGAATAAGCGAACTTGATAATTGAAGTGCCGATTTCCCACGATAATTTTATCAGTAGGCCAATGAAACTTATATAATTCGAAAGATGCTTTACTTTAGATGTGCATAATACAATTTTGTATTAATTCACATTACCATGCGATTGCCAAGTCATTATATTTATTATTGAATAGCTAGTTCCATGAACACTAACTAAAATAACCGACTTGGTTTCCCATGAGATCTGACGACTTTTTATGGTGGAAGGAATTCGTCGCGAGACTTGCATTTTTGCACATTTTATGTTTTTCATGGGATTTAGTTTATCTAATAAAATTTTTAAAAAATGTCTACAACTTTAAAGGTAGTAATAAATGTTTTCTATGTTATCATCACTTATACAGACTAGATTTTTAGTAGTAAACCAATTTTTAACATAAACACACATGAAAATATTGAAAAATAAGACAGTTTCGTGGTATTTATATCATTATAAATAACCATATTGCCTGGGAAGATGAGAGAAAACGAAGATAAAAAAGAATGAAGAAATACTGGGCACTAAGAAAACAATATAGAGAGAAATAATTTATTCAGTGTACCGGAAAGACGGTGAAAAGAAAGAAAATAGAAACATTTGCCCTGAAACACATACTTTCTAAGAGTAACACGTATTCATAGAAATTGCTCCACTGTGCATACATTCATGGCAAAGCATTCGCCCAGCATAAGAAATAATCCACCTTTCGAAGTACACCAGGTTTTTTTTTAGTAGTACACACTGGCACGCATTGAAAACGCGGCTTCTTAGAGTCTGCACGTCGTTGACTGGAGTTGCGTAGATGACTTCCTTCAAGTGTCGTCATTACTAATTGTTTACAGAATTGAGGTCCGATGTATGAGAAGACCAAGGTGTCCCTCCCACCCCCCTCGATCAATCAAGTGGTCTAGAAATGCGGGCAACAGATGTCTGGGCACATTGTGAAGAAGGTGTGCCGGTGCTTCGTCATTTATGAATCACATCTGTAATCGCTGCTGACATGGCACATTCTCCAGCAAGGTATGTAATACACATAATGCGCCCTATTTAACCTTTTTGCTGCGTGGACGGCCACGTTAATCTATCGCCAAGCACATCTGCACATACGTTGATTGACAATCGTTGTTGATACCTTCTTTCTTTAATTTCATTGGGATCTTTCCATATCTACTGCTTATGGAAAATCACCCCATCTCTTGTGAAGCCTCCCTCATCAGAGTATAAAATCTTGGATTTAATACAGTATCCGCAACCAAGTGTCAGACAGTACATTCTGTAGACAGTTGCGTTTCTTAACTTACTTTCCTTGTTTCAATGCGTAAGACCACCTATCAAAGTAGTCGAATTTTTATCAACACCTGCTATTTTTATGCAGCTTAAATTCGGAGAATAAACTGCTGTGGCGGATTAGCCGTGCGTAGTGGAGCGCCGATTTGTGGTGCGCGCGGCCGTTCGCCGTCGGGGGTTCGAGTCCCCACTAGGGCATGGGTGTTTGTGTTTGTGTTGTCCTTAGGTTAGTTTACAGTAGTTTAAGTAGCTACGGACTGATAACCTTCAAGTAAAGTCCAATAGATGTACAAACATTTTGGAGAATAAACTAGTGTGAGACCAGAGGCTTTCAATTAATGGTAGAAAATTCTATAAAACTACAAATACGAAAATTACAAGCTACCAATTATCATAGAATTATTTTCAGGTGGGTGACCTCGTTTGCTGTCTGTTTGACTGTGACTAACACAGCCAGGTGAAGAAGTCTGTTCACAGTTCAGCCGCATATGCTGCCGATGTTTTGTGAGTCCCCAAGCGGAAGTAGGCAACAGCAGCAAGTTGGGTAAGGCAAAACAGAAGTGGATGCATTGGCACAACACTGGATTTCCGATCCGACTCTCAGCGAAAATTAACAGCATATTCCGTCTTCCCCCCTTCTCGGCCTCCTTTAAACATTCATAAAGACATCTTTTTTCAATCTCAGTGTTACGCGAAATCAAGATTGAAACCTTCTATTTTATATAGGCCAAATGACCAGGTTGTCAAAATGTTTAGTTTATTGTTATCATATTGTTCTTAAATAAACTGAATGGCGCATTTACTTCTCAAATACTTCGGGGATTTTTTTTAAATTATTCATTTCTTTTGTTTTCATTGTCTTTAAAGAAATTCTTCTAAATCGATGTACTAGGGACTGTTTCTACAAATATTGTTATTATTTAAATTTTCTACAATTTATTGTTATCAAGAATATTTATTGTTATCAAGAATATCTCTTCAGCGTTTCTGGCCCTCTCTTCTTGGTGCAAGTGATAATGACACAGAGTGTCGCCGTCAACACACCATAATGTTGTCTGCATATTACATACACATATGTAGAAGCTACTAAATTCATGAAAATTACAGCACGTGACATCAATATTAGATTGTCTGTCCAATGTACCTACTTACATCTTTTTTCAAACTCTAGAATTTTTAATTCAATATATTTAATGCTACACTCTATTAAAAGCCTAGTGCACCACACAGGACGACACTATGCATGAAAACAAAGAGTGATTGTATTCACCTTAGCTCTCAGTAGAGTCAGTCTCAAAGTCAAGTGTTCAGGACATTCTGCAGGATATTTTGATGAAGAGAAAAATATGTGTAAAGTTTGTCCCTCACGCCTTGACTTACGAAGGAAGTCAACGTCGCATGAACTCCTGCCACAATTTGACTAAAAAGAAAATCACTGACGGTTATTTTCTGGAAACAAATCATCACAGTTGACCAGACATGGTGACGTCTATTTGAACCCATCACAAAATGACGAAGTGCAGATATTCGAATGAGGCGTCTGAACTGGATAAAGCATGTTGTGCAGGGCAGCCACAAGTCAGGGGCTTGAAAACCCGCAGCCATGTTGTCTACAGAGTAGGCCAACAGCCACTATACACTGTACACGTATCTTACGTTACCGTTTACATGACTTATAGGCTGGCCCCTTCAGAAAATCAATTGTCCGATGCTAATCCTAGATAACACACCTGTCAGTACAAGTGTGTTTTCCACATAATCGGTTCACCTCATATCACATTGCTCGTGAAGTGGTAATATTATCCGAAAAGTTGTTTAGACTTCAAAACGATAACAAACGGTAACTGCATTTTTATGATATTAATATTATTATAGTTTACATGACTCCATCTGCAGTCTGGTGCAGAGCGACCACATTACAGTCATTAAAATTAGAAAAACCAGCTTTGGCCGTATTGAAACCTTTATTTTTTATTTTACAGATCGATTTCAGTCAGTTCTTTAGTTGTGGCTAAGTAGACTTTCCCGGCGTATTAATTGATCGAAATCTTCACGTGTTTCCAGCCGGATCATTCTGTCATCTGAACACAATATTTCTGCGGTCCAACTGGCCGCCATCATCAGGTGAGGAAGGTAAGCCGCTTTTGCCGTGACTAAGTAAAACTGTGGAACGTCTGGTTCTAAATACGCAACGAAAGTACGAAGGCGCTTGCGCTGAGTACACAGAGCTTGAGTTTACTCGTAGCTGCTGACACCTGGCGCGAGAGAAGGTGTAGCGCCTCCAGTGTTTGGTAATGTCAAAAACGATAGATCGTTATAGGTTGTCATTCGTTGCTATTTGATGCAGATGTCGATGTTTCTTTAGGTCTGATAACACAGGATTCCACGATTTACTTAGAAAATAACCTCTGTCACGATTAATTGTGTTATCTGTTATTTTGATTCATTGATTCTTTCAAAACACAATACCAGCAATGTGAGGTGTTTGCAACAACTTGTGTCTCGTCGTACAGCATCCTGTGTCCCTCTGAGAGACAGTGTCCAGCCTCCGCGGAGTTTTCAGGCTGCATCAGTCGCGTATGGCGGTGATGTTCAACAAATCTGTCACTGACGGTGCGAATAGTCCGGCCAATGTATGTTTTGCCGCACTCTCAAGGTATTTTATATACGCCAGGCTTTCTTAGGCCTAAATAATCTTTAGCAGAGCCAAGAACAGAATTGAGGAGAAAAGGAATTTCTGGAATACCTTGACCAAAAGAAGGGATCGATTAGTAGGACACATTCTTAGACATCAGGGAATCGTAAATTTAGCAATGGAGGGAAGAGTGTGGGGTAAAAATCGCAGAGGGTGACCAAGAGATGAATACAGTAAGCAGATTCAAATTGATGTAGGTTACAGGTCTTATGAGGAGATGAAGAGCCTTGATCAGGATAGAGTAGGGTGGAGAGCTGCTTCAAACCAGTCTCCGGACTGAAGACCACCACCACAACAACAACAACATTTTCTGCGTTAGGAAAATGCATTTAATGGCCTTAAGAATATATATTGAGAAGCGTAAGTGTCCCGTAGTTTTTATATGCGCGCCTTCAACGTGGGATTCAAAACGGCGGATTGTTCTGCTTGTGCTCTGTAGTGCAGGTAGCGTGGCTGCGTGGCGTGTGTCGGCCGTGTCAGGAGCTCGACTGGATAGTCTGGATCCGCGGCCGTTTCTCCAGACCTACCGCTCTGCCCCCCCTTCCCTCCTTCCATTCCCTCCCCCCCCCCCCCCTGCCCTTCACCTTCCGGCCTTGAGTGTCTGTGAAGTGCGGCCGCCTGCTGCTCCTTTCCCTTTCTCCCTGGGCGCGCGTCTGTAAACAGCGCCGGCTCCAAGCCGTCTCTTCCGTCCGGCGCTGAACTGCGCAGTCATCGGCTCCTCTCAACACGCGACAGCGGCGCGCAAAGCACGGTCGCCGTAGGGCAGACGTCCGTTTCGCGACGGGCAGGGAGCGCGGGTACGAAATAAGGAGTCATCATATGTCGCTACTGTCAAATGAACACCGCACTCGTGTGGAGAGACACTTAGAGATACAAGTAACATTCGCGTGATGTGCCACTGCCAAGTACCATCTATCAAACTGCGAATACACATAGAAAGAGTTGCTATTCTGCACTATCGTGACAGAAGTCATGGGATACGCCTTCGCCGCGGTGGAGTAGTCGAGCGGTCTAAGGCCCCTCGCTGAGGAGCGCTTGGTTGCTTGTCGTCGGAGGTTCGAGTCCTCCCTGGGGCATGAATGTGTGATATCTCCTTAGGTTAGTTTAACTTAGTTTTTAAGCCTAGGGACTAATAACCAGCGCAGTTAAGTCCCATACATTTACAAACATTTCCACACAATTTTTATTTATTTATTTATTTATTTTTTATTATTACTTTCTCTCACGGTGTCGGACCTACTTATGTCCAGCCAAGTGGAGCAACTGGATCTGCCATCAGAACTTCCCACTAGGAGTGCTCAGTCATACTGTCTGCGCAAATGTAGCCACTACACGAACTGACCACCTGATTATGTCCAACAAACACTCGGTAGGATTCATCTCGAGCGATCTCTGTGCCCATATCATATATATATATATATATATATATATATATATATATATATATATATATATATATATATATATATATATATTTGCAATATGCCTTTTCGAATATACGATCCCCTTGCAAGTAAAGATTCTGGCGACCCCCTTACAAATAAAAATAATCTCGCGACCCTCCACCCCCTTTTCTAACGAACAAAATATGTTATCTCAAAGGAAGCAAATTCAGCCGTCATTATTTTCCTTCAGCTTGTGTATTTTTGGAATGGAACTAATTATTTTATTTTTATATGATTTACGACAGAAAAAATATATTTTTAGTAACGAGTGTGTCGTGTTCCAAACAAGACTGAGAAGCGAATTATGCTCATTAACAAAGGCGCCACTGTGTAGACAATCTGTAAAGAAGTAGACTTTTTTTATCGAATTTTCCAGAATTATAGTATCGTGTATTTTTACGTATCGGTTGATACGTTAAAATATTTTTCAGACTGTGCGCTTATTCACCATTAACACACTGTATAATGAAACAATCTATGATTAGTTCTTAATTCATGTTACTCAAGGAACTTCGTAATTTTAACATTAAATATATTTCACTCAGGTATTCGTTTCATAGTTATTTTATTGTATAAGTACTCCTCCTCTGACAATGACCCCCTGAGCAATATTTTGCAACCCCCTCCTGGAGGTCGCGACCCTCAGGTTGATAAACATTGCTTTATACCATTCTTAAATGAGTCCATCTGCCCTCTCCATCTCCTCCTCTCCTCTTGCCAACTTCCTTTCCCTTCTCTACACCTATCTCCCCGTCTTGTCTACCCATCTCCTCCTCTCTTTGTCAATCTCTTCCTCCTCCGCAGATCACTTTCTACTCATCTGTCTATGAAAATTTACATATATCTGCAAACAATGCAGAATCGTGAAACGGAATCGTTAAGTATGATCTCCCGGCACCGTACGAAATCTTTGTTCGGCAATAATGTTTTGAAAGGAAACTGCGCAAATTGCATTAACATCAGAACTGCAGAATAGTCTGGAAGTCTGTTGTAAACAACCATCCGCAATGCATATTGCTAAATTTTATATAGACAATGACCTTTCTCCTGTTTTGAATGAACGTGTTCAAAATTTCTGCTTGATTCGCAACACATTTCGCAAACAGTTTACTATCCGGGGAACTTATATTACTGTAGGACATATTGTTTTGGCGATATAACGTCATCAGGACTGACCTAGACGAAAACTAAAGCGAAATGGAGGCGAGCTTCAATACTCCGTGCACATGTGGTGACCGCTGTGTCCCCAAGGGTGAAATGGTCAGCGCAACTGCCTACCAATCAAAATAAATAAATAAATAAAATAAAATAAAAGTTCAAATGTTTGTCATTCTTATTGGACCATACGTCCCTACAAACTACTTAAACAAAGCCGCGGTGTAGTACCCGAGCGGTCTAAAGCGTCTCGCTGCGGAGCGCGCGGTTGCTCGCCGTGGAGGTACGAGTCCTCCCTGGGGCATGGGTATGTGTGTGTGTGTTTGTCCTTAGGATAGTTTACCTTAGTTTAAGTAGTTTGTAAGCTACGGACTGATGACCACGCAGTTTGGTCCGATAGAATTACAAACATTTGAACTTAAACAAATTAAACTAACCTAAGGACAACACACACATCCATGCCCAAGGGAGGATTCGGACTTCCAACGAGGGAGGCCTCGTGATATGCAACCTGACGCTCCAGACCGCTCGGCCACTCGCGCGTGGCCTTACCAAGCAGAAGACCCGGGTTAAAATCCCGACTGGGTACACATTTTCAACTTTACCCATTCGCCCGTAATGTCATACATTCCGTAAATACGAAAAAAAAAATCCACTGAGGTGTGATGGAAGACCACAAAAAACGGTCTGATTCCCATTGCAGTTGCAGGACTTGGTAATTACCAACGCCCCAGAAACTGGTCAACGCAATATACTGCACGTGCTAGAAGGGATGTCAAGCAGCTTGTTCCTGCAGGAAAGCATTAATGAAATGCTAAGCTACTTTCAGCAGTTGTAAGGTGCTTTCATGTTTTAATTGCCCAATAGAAGAGGATATCTTCATTAATTCGACACAGATCGACAAAGAGTAACATCATCGACAAGCAAATCGTTTCACGTGCAATGGTAGAAGAAGACAAATAATTGAACAACGTTTCCACCCAGGGACCATGTTCCCCGAAATACAGAAAAAATTGAAAATGAATTGTAAGTAAATGTAAATATGGAAAAATAATTAATATGAAGAAATTATATAAAACCTATCCGTTCAAAATTGTAATTTAAGTGTATTTACGTTAGTAAAACGTTTCATTTGATATTTTGTTTCTATTTTTAAAACAGTTTATTATCGTATTGGACTGGTATGGTAAATAATTCATATGAATACAAAGCGATGATAACTATCCAGGCTGGTAAGTACGTAACTAAATTATAGGTGAATTTGAATATTGGGATGACTGTGCATGATTTGGTGTTTAAAAGTAATTTAACTTCGCACGAAGCTCTTCGCAGGATTTTATCGCTACGGTTACTTTGACGGTTTTACTGTAACCTAGGCTTCTATACATACGAGAAAATTTTAAAATTTTGTAGCTCTTTCTACGCAGAATTAGGTCCTCTACAATTTGAAACCTGAAATTTTGCATTTGGAGTAGCCGTTTTCAAGTTATAGACATCGGAACATGAACAATTGAGATACTCGCTTTTCCATGAAGTTAGTAAATAATTCCCATAATTGACGACTGATTCTGGGTAAACGGCTGAACGAATTTTAACTTGTAAGTATGCCAGTTTTCACAAACTTTTATGCTCCTTCATTTTGGTGCTAGCAAAAATTACTGCAGGATACATCGCTTTGTAGTTATTGGTGAAGAAATGTAAATAGTCAAACAATTTCATTGTTTTTCGGCCCTAAAACTCGTGCAAAAGCCATGAACAGCAGCAAACTCAAACTACTCTTATTTGGGATGTCTAACATTGATTAAAATTATTTCAAGCTTTTGTTTATTTTTTAGACAGCACGGCCCTTTTTTTAGGCTAATTAGTATCCGCCGGCCGCGGTGGCCGAGGAGACTGAGGCGCTCCAGTCACGGTCTGCACGGCCACTACGGTCGGGGGTTCGAATCCCCCCTCGGGCATGAATATTTGTGCCGTCCTAGTTCGTAAGTACTTCATAAGTAGTTTGTAAGTTTAGGGACTGATGACCCCGTAGTTAAGTCCCATAAGCTATACAAACATTTAACATTGTAATAAGTATCCGATCAGGTCCTGCGGCCTTTCCTCTATTGCGGTTTCATTTTCTTTTCTATTCCCCTGATATTCATTTCAGTATGTGCCATATTGTCATCTGTGTGTCTGTTTAAATAATAACTTGTTTGGAAAAAGACGTTTAGTATTTCGGCCTTTTGGGTGTCATCCTCTGTTTCAACGCCATTACCGTCCTCTTTACCATTTTAACGTGGTACCAAGACTTCTTACCAGGTTGGTACACAGAACTTAGGTTTCAAAGTAGTTGAACGTGTGTAGCAAGAACCCTCCTCACGCCAATTTTGGCATCGTACATCCTCGTACACACACACACACACACACACACACACACACACACACACACACACACACACTGTTTTTATTTATTTATTTATTTATTATTTATTTATTTAAGTTCCAGTGTTTCTCTAGTTTATCCCTTTACAATTTTTAATTTTTAACTATAAACATTTCATTACATTACTACCGTACTGTGCCAAAGATGCCATTTAGTCGTTGTTTGTTTTCTACCCTCTTTGGGTATTGTTTCTCAGGACGTCACTCTCTTTGACAAGACAGCCAGCTGTAATGTGATGATGCCCTCGTAAACCGAAAAATTTTAACGATATAAATTAATACTGTAGAATGTCCAGATATTGTACTTTTCATTTGTAAGCTAGGATGAATTACGGAATAATGTTGTGGTGCCTCAGTGGAGTGGCCGAGCGGTTAAGTTGCCTTGTTGAGGAGCGCATGATTGTTCGCCGTCGAACTTCGAGCCACCTTGGGGCATGGGTGTTTACATCTACATCTACATGGGATACTCTGCAAATCACATTTAAGTGCCTGGCAGAAGGTTCATCGAACCACCTTTATACTATTTATCTCCCATTCCCTTCTCGAATAGCGCCCGGGAAGAAGGAACACCTGAATCTCTCCGTTCGAGCTCTGATTTCTCGTATTTTATTCTGATGATCTTTTCCACCTATGTAAGTTGGAGTCAACAATATACTTTCGCATTCGGAGAAGACTGTTGGCGATTGTAGTTTCGTAAGTAGACCAAGTCGCAGCGATAAGCGTCGTTGTTGTAATGATTTCCATCCCAGATCCTGTATCATTTCCGTAACGCTGTCTCCCCTGTATTGGGACTGTACAAAACGAGCTGCCCTTCTTTGGACTCTTTCGAAGTCCACCTACTAAGGATCCCACACTGGGCAGAAAAATTCCAAAAAAGGACGGACAAACGTAGTGTATGCAGTCTCTTTAGTATCTGTTGCATCTTTTAAGGGTTCTGACAATAAAACACCGTCTCTGGTTCCCGTTTCCCACAACATTATCTACGTGTTCTTTCCAGTCCAAATCTGAAGTAACAGTAATTCCTAGGTATTTTGTGGAGTTCACGGCCTTCACTTTTGATTCATTTATCTTGTAAACAAAGATTAACGGATTTCTTTTCGTACTCATGTGGACGACTTCACACTTCTCATTATTTAGAAAAAATGTTCAAATGTTTGTATAGTCTATGGGACTTAACTACGGGGTCATCAGTTCCTAAACTTACAAACTACTTATGAACTTCTTACGAACTAGGACGGCACAAATATCCATGCCCGAGGGGGGATTCGAACCCCCGACCGTAGTGGCCGTGCAGACCGTGACTGGAGCGCCTCAGTCCCCTCGGCCATCGCGGCCGGCTATTTAGAGTCAATTGCCAATTTGTATACCATAGTGACATCTTATTTAGATAGTTCTGCAGTTGGTTTTGATCTTTCGATGATTTTACTAGACGGTAAATGACGGCGTCATGTGCAAACAACCTAAGAGAGCTGTTTAGATTTTCTCCCACATCGTTTATGTAAATAAGGATCAGCAGAGGACCAATAACACTACCCTGTGGAACGCGCGATATCACCTCAGTTTTATTCGATGCCTTACTATCGATTACTACAAACTGTGTCCTCTCTGACAGGAAATTCCATATCCAGGCGCAAATTTGTCCTTAAGTTTAATTTAAGTGTTTTGTAAGCCTAGGGACTAATAACCAAAGATTTACAAATTTGATTTGGACTGTTGTGGATGGCATCGTGTCCATGGCGATCAGTGATCTCTATATAACCTGGATGTTTAATTCTGGTGTCTGAGCATAGCAGTATAGCGAGCCTGCACATTCATATGTTTTGCACACGAATTTGCATTGTCCTCCATGTTGTAATTAGTCAAATGAAATTTCATCAGTTATTACATGACAAAAGATTGCTAGATTACCTCTGTATTTGAAATTTATGCCAATATACGAAGTAGCTGACTCGCTTGTAAAACTTCATAGCAGCCATGTTGTAATTAGTCAGGAAACAGAATATGAACATCTTTGGTTGGCACGATCATAAATCTGTAATGCAACATCCAGGTAATATAGAGATCACTGATGGCGATGCAAATAGTTGCGATAGTAACTCGTCACCCACTCAAATCGTCCAACTATTACGAGGATGTAGACCTCTGGTAGGTACGTCTAGAAGTTATTCCGTGCAACGATTCCTGAGGAGATGAGTAGAGCCAGAAAAAATGTTTCCGACATTGCTGAGAGGCAGGGAGGGGGAGGGGCGAGGTTCGCATCTCGTCGGGTGTGGAAACCCAGGTGAGCGTGACCTGAGGCGCACTGCACGACCCCAGGGGATGCGCCGATTTCTCCAGCAGGGGGCGCTGCCCTCTACCAGGCCGTCACTCACTTCCACTGCAACTCGGTGCAGACCGGAAAATTCACAACCGCGAGGAGAAGCGACGTCGCGGAGAGAGGGCTGGTAGCAGCGAGTTTAGAAAGCAGCGTTTAAGAAACTGAGATAGCTTCACTGCAACTAACAGAGTCAGTGTCGAAACTGCAATTCGTTGCAAATAATTATTGTAATCGAGAAAGGAAAACATTTTATGCTTACTTGCCCGTGTTAATGAATAAATCAAAATGGAACACAACCATACATTCAGTGGACGTGTTTCACAAGGCACGCTTATGAAGTGGAATTTATACTTGAGGAGCACCTGTATTTTAACACGTAATTGTAATTTTGGTTTTCTCACCCCTGCTTGCTTTTCGAAGTTACGACTTATGTGTAATATCAATTGTCTTTGGAAGTCATCTTTTGAAAATTAAATTATCTTAGGTCTAGGTTTCGTGTTGCAAGGCACGTTTTGAAGTGGTATCTGTATTTGAGGAGCTCTTGTATTTTAACACGTAACTGTAATTTTAGTCTCTTGTAGTATTACATTAAAAATTTTCATTCGATAAATAATTTATTTACGATGCTTATCGCTGACCACCGCTTTCTCTGACAGCTAATTACGTTATTCATATATTTTTCATTTTCATCTGTCTTTTACGAGCTGTCCAGAACGCATTTGTGCACTTCGTCTTTTATGTTTTACCCTTAGCTAAGATTAGACGTACGTCAGGGACTTCCTGACTACCAAATGTAAGTGTGTGAGTTCGTTTTCCTCTATAAATATGAAAATATAATTGGTACAGCTAAAAATCTTAAAATGACCCACCTTTTAATGATTCATGAAGTGTTTCTATTTTTCCAGCAGTAATCTTGATTATGTAACATGACGCTTGGAGTCATTGTTGGACTTGTATCTATAATTTACTAGATTTACTTAGAGATCTCATTATATGTAACTTTTATGAACACAACTTGATAGTAATGTCTGCAAGGAAATCTTCGGAATTAATCGAAATACGTTCGCTCTAAACATTTTTTTAAACAGTCATTCAGTTAGTACAATCTGCTCCAAGTCAACCAAGCATCATTTTACACAATGCAGCAAGAGTTTTTACAGCTTCATCTGCTACATCCAGTCAACTTAGCATAATCATCATGGTAAGAAAGGTAATCGCGAAATCTGCTAGTTTCTTTGTGTAATATTGTGCTCAGGTGTTGCTTTCATTCCAAATTACTACTGCCGCTAAACTTTAAAGTCAGGTTCCGCTTCCTTTTCTGAGTCTTCTATTTATGAAGTTACCTAAATGTGTCAGAGCCACCAAATTATCTTCTTGTATTATTGTACCGTTAGTGAACTTTAATAACGGCTACGAACAGTAACTACTACTCCAACACCTGATCGGAAGCAAGAAAACGCAATATTACACCCTGCTTGCCCTCTTTGGAAGTTACGACCTTTGTGTAATATCAGTTGTCTTTGGAAGTCATATTGAAAATTAAATTGTGCTTTAAGTCTATGTTTCGTGTTGCAAGGCACGCTTATGAAGTGGTATTTGTACTTGAGGAGCACTTTTATGTACTTGTAATTTCAGTTTCCTTGCCCCGACTTGTATTTTGAGATTATTTCTCCCCTCAAATAGCATTTCTGTTAAATTTACCTTCTATAATAATCTCTGTTGGGCCCGGTGGTCTTGGAGTAAAGTGCTCCACTGCAATCCGAAGGGTCGCGGGTTCGAAAGCCGGTCAAACCTCGGATTTTTTCAGTCTGCACTTTAACCCATGCTTCACCTCTCAACGATGTGATGAGTCACCAGAAACGACACGTGGTTCGGATTTCCACGTTAAGCTGTAGGTCCCCCTTCCCCGGTTGGATAACTGGAGTACGCTAGGGACACGCAAGTCGAACTGGCGTCGATTTGAGAGATTTGCACCAAGCCAAAGAGCTACACGAAATTATTATTATCATAATCTCTTAGTTTGGTTAATATTGAGAAATAGCTAAGAATGAATTGGTTAAATTTTGTGTGGAAACAAAGCCTTCAGCAAGTAACTTGTTAATTAAAGGAGTGATCATAAAAACGGACTATCATTGGTGTACCAACCCAGTCCTTCCATGTCCTCTCAGTTTGTTATTATTGTAATCTGATCTTAACCCATTAATGCCCAGAACTATTTTTTGTTTTTGATTTCATTGAAATTAAGTCAATGTAGGTCTTTTAAGGGTAGTAGCATGAATCAATGACAAAAACATTATTTTTTTAATTGTTACATTGTTTTATTTCGTGTGTGATAAAACATACGATGGGCTTTAACATTTACAATTCACTAGTGCAATATCATTTTTATGTATCAAGAATACAATGTTGTATCTAAATTTATTAATTAAAACTGATACATTACTACTTTTAAAATGCACAAATAAGTCGTTAATGGTGTTGGGAAAATAGAAACAATTTGGATCAAGCCCAACATTGAATTATATGAACAATATTTTGATCAATCTTTACCTGTGATATTGCAAAAAACAAGAATCTTGGTGAAGACCAACATTACATTTTATGCAACGAAAGTTGGAGCATTTTCCACAATTTTTATATCTCCTAACAGTTACAATTTTGACCACAAAGTGTCCAACATTGTCTCTGTGGATATCATTTGGTACACCTTTCCTGGATCTTGGCACGGGGCCTCAAGATTTATTCATTGTATGTGATGTCAGTAGAGATAGTACAACATTTCGCTGGAGCTCCAACAAAGTCATGTTCCTCACTCTCATTTCCTACATATTCCAACCGCAAAATCACATTCCAATCAACAAGATGAATCTTTTGAATATAAAAATGGTGAGGTACGGAGATTTTCATTGATAATAATTACAGTTTGATATACAAATTACGAGATCATGTTGCAAGTTCAATAAGATAATCAAGGCTGATGTGTACTAGTGAACAAAACATTAGTTTTTCTAAAGCGAGGCGAGGCACCCGTGTGGTGGCCAGCGGTGACAATAGGAGGTGGGCAGAACACTCGGCACCCGAACTCCCTCGCCTCGGCCAGAAAGCCACTGCCTTCGAGGGGAAATACGAACGCTTAAAAACCTGTTAAAAGCTACACAATGCAACGCTCAACAAAGCATGTTTACTTGGAACTTTTAGGACGCAGGTGGAACGCAACTTACAACTGGCGCCACCGAGTCTGGGAGGAAATTCCTAAATAAGATGTTAGCTTTGTTAGCTGACTCACTACAAGCCAACGTAACAGTCGGAATCATTTCCATCACATGGTGGAAGAAAGACTAAATCCAGCTCATCAGCTCGACCTGTTTCACTGTAGATACTATCATCATCACTGAGATTCATTAGTAGTTTTAGAATTTCTTCGCCGGCTGCGGTGGCCGAGGGGACTGAGGCGCTCCAGTCACGGTCTGCACGGCCACTACGGTCGGGGTTTCGAATCCCCCCTCGGGCATGGATATTTGTGCCGTCCTTAGGATACGCTAGTTGATAAGTAGTTTGTAAGTTTAGGGACTGATGATCCCGTAGTTAAGCCCCATAAGCTATACAGACATTTGAACATTTTTTTAGAATTTCTTCTGCATTACGAGGATTGTCGTATTATTATAGTATTTATGTAACCTGACGATAAAATATACTACATAAAATCTAGCAAGAGACAACTGCATTTGTTATTTTACTTGATTAGTAGAAAAATAAACGTTTCTTGAATCACATTTAAAACTAGTGCTAATTTCCCATTGTATGATATATCATACGACAAACAATGTCTATTATATAAGCCTAGATGAAGATTTTACATGTAGAAACAATGTCATGCTCAATTGTAATTCTGTGCTAATACTAAATCCATAATCCCGGCATTTATATTAGTACAAGCAGCTTCAGTATAAAATAAAATTCTTATCTGTCACACATGATCTTGGCGGTTGAAAGTTCCACAAAGAGGAAATGGCTAACTGCACAATAATGCTATTGTTATGTCACTGAAAACTACGATTATTGTGGAGTGGAACTCTCTGATTGTACGCAGAAACAATTGTAAAATACCTACACCATTCTTTCTAGTGGTAACAATACAAAATAAAAACACGTGTGTGACTATAACATACCACGGGCATTAATGGGCTAGTATTTCACAATAGCAAAATCAAAACCGTCCCAAAACCTAATCTGAGGCCATTGTGCTTGCAGGAAGTTTCGTCGCCCAGTCGAGCCCCGCAACCAAGAGCTGCAGAACTCACAGCGGCCAGGGCCAGCCCAGATGCCGCCATGAGCTCCGGCCACGGCCAGTGCTTGGGTCCTCTGACCGACGTCGTCTTGCCCTGCCCCACCGCCAGGGGCTTATAACTCTCTCGCTTGACATTGGACTTTAAATCGATTAAATTTGTAAAAAGTAATTTATTTCTATTTTTTTATTAGGGAAAAAATATTTCAGAAAGGGAGATCAATTAATCAAAATTTTTCGTAATATAATGTAAAGAGTAATGCTAGATGCAAAGTAACGCGGAGCTTTAGCCATGGAGATTACATCTGTGAATCTTTGGTTAAAATAGGCTATACAGGCTGTTACAAAAAGGTACGGCCAAACTTTCAGGAAACATTCCTCACACACAAATAAAGGAAATATGTTATGTGGACATGTGTCCGGAAACGCTTAATTTCATGTTAGAGCTCATTTTAGTATGTCTTGATTGGGCCTCATGATCTTCCACCTACGCTCACTGGAGCACGTTATCATTATTTCACACGTTCTCCTGACCTCAACCCTCTTAACTTTCATTTATGGGGGCATTTGAAAGCTCTTGCCTACGCAACCCCGGTACCAAATGTAGAGACTCTTCGTGCTCGTATTGTGGACGGCTGTGATACAATACGCCATTCTCCAGGGCTCCATCAGCGGAACAGGGATTCCATGCGACGGAGGGTGGATGTATGTATCCTCGCTAACGGAGGACATTTTGAACATTTCCTGTAACAAACTGTTTGAAGTCACGCTGGTACGTTCTGTTGTTGTGTGTTTCCATTCCATGATTAATGTGATTTGAAGAGAAGTAATAAAATGAGCTCTAACATGGAAATTAAGCGTTTCCGGACACATGTCAACATAACATATTTTCTTTCTTTGTGTGTGAGGAATGTTTCCTGAAAGTTTGGCCGTACCTTTCTGTAACACCCAAGGAACTAAATTGATTGTCAAGGTCTCTTGGTTCTAATCATCGTCCTAGATATTACATATTGTAACAGTTCGCAATTTACTAATAGTATTTCGTGAAACTACATTTGTCATAGATCGTGGTTACAAGTTACGCGATCTTTAATTACATAAAAACATATTTGATAGTTACGACGATAAAGAAATTAAAATGTATTTTAAATGATTTGGACTTGAACGCAAAACCGACTTTAGTGCTGAAATATTAAGCAAGCTATTGGGACAGAGACTATTAATCAGTGAATTCTAAATAACTTCTCCTTTTTCTCTCGTTCTCAATCCGAAGATTGGTTAGCAGCAATTCTTCTCCTCCTCCACTCTTCTCTATTCTCGGATAGTCTATTCATTTTCTGATATCATTCCACTCCTATATCTCTTTGAATCCGTTTCAAGTACTGCAATCTGGGTCTCCCACTGCCTCTTTTCCCTTCTACCATCCCTTCCATAATATTAATTATAAACTCAATGTGCCTACACAGATGACCTATTAACTTCTCTTTTCTCTTCATTATCGTTTTCACAAATGCTCTTTTTTTCGTCGATTCTTCTATGAACATCTTCGTTTGTCATCTTGGCAGTCCAAGGGATTTTCTGCATCCTCCTCCAACACCACAATTCAAATTCTTCTAGTCTTCTCTTGTAGCAAACGCCGAGTGTCCAAGTTTCGGAGTCATACAATGCCACGCTCCACACACAGCATTTTATAAATGCTTTTTTGTTCTCTTCTTTTATGTTTCTTGATGTAAGAAGCACCCGTTTATTGTTGAAGGCTAGTTTAGCTTGCGCAATTCTTTTTTTTTTTTTTTTATGTCTGCTGAACTTTTGCCATCCGGTGTAATTTTACTTCCTAAGTATGTGACCACATTAACTTGTTTCAATGGTACGTCATAAATCTTAATATCAGTTGTAATTTGCTCGTGGCTGCATACCATGATCTCTGTCTTTTTTGTGTTGATTTTCATGTTATATTTAGCTGGCAGAATTTCATTCATTCTCGATAACGCCTTTTGCAGATTTTTTTCGCTCTCTTCAATGATGGCTATATCATCAGCAAACCTTATCATTTTAATTTGTACTCCATTGATCTTAATTCCTTCTATAGACTCTTTACATTCTTTAATTCCCTTCTCAATATACAAGTTGAAGAGCACTGGTGATAAATTGCATCCTTGTCGTACTCCTTTCTTTATGTGAGCATCTTGTATTTCACCATGTATATTTATAACCCCTCTTTGATTTTTGTAGAGTTCATGTACTATGCGTCTGTCTCTGAAATCTAGACCAACATGAGTCACACTTTCCATCAGAACATTCTGATTCACGCTATCAAAGGCTTTTTGCAAGTCCACGAAAGCAATGAACAGTGGTCTCTTTACGTCCAGCATTTTATCTATGATTTGTCATAACATTAGGATAGTTTCTCTTGTTCCTCTATTATGTCGAAATCCAAATTTATCTTCATCCAGATTCTGCTCAATTTTACTTATTATTCGGTTATATATTATTTTTGTTAGTATTTATGACATATGTGATATTAGGCTCGAGGTACGATGTTCTTCACATTTTATCGTGCATGGTTTCTTTTGTGTAGAAATTATGATAGTCTTTTTATAATTTTCTGATATTTCTACAGTTGCATACATATCTTGGATTAGTTTGAAGATATAGTTATGTATTTCGTCATCCAATCCTTGTATCATTTCTCCAGTTAATGCGTCACATCCTGGTGCTTTGTTATTCTTTAGTACTCTCACAGCCTTTAGGTATTCTTCTTTTGTGCTGACCTTTTGCAACATTTTCTTCTTTCTCAAGATTACTTACCTCATCTGGATCTTCGTATAATTTTTATATATAACGTTTCCATCTCTCTTCCACTTCCTTGTTCTCAAGTAGCAGTTTTCCATTTTCATCTAATATATTATTGCTTCGGCCATTGGCTTCCTTACAAACCACAATTCGATGACAGTTCGCAGTGTGAAAAACATAGGGAAATGACTGACGAACTTAAATGCGTGTGAATGTAGAGAAGGGACTAGATATCATCAGCAATAGGACTCACCATAATCATTACTAAAGATGTCAATATATGTTATTTAATTTAAAGTGACTTGTTTTTATTAGTATTTGAGCTCCTAAACTGATCCATCGAAAGCTATTATCTTTGATTTATAAACTGTTTGGTTTGATGATAAAATCTAAAACGATCATACACTGTGACGTTAATACTAAAGCTGAATACCAAAGAAATATTTTTAAGTGATAGGAAGTGAACTACTTTAACTAACAGAGACGATAGGTTGTGTTCTAGCTAGAAATACACCGTCAAATATTACGTTTGTATCAGACAATTGACAGTTGCACGTACAGAGATAATGTACTACTCAACGGCAGTGAAATCAGTCAGACGCAAGCTTGAACAAACAATTTCTCGTGCACGGCTTTCTCTGCTTAAGAGTTGGGAATTAACTCATCAGCATTGGATTTTAGAAAGCGAACCGGGCATAAAACTAAAGTTGAACTTAAAACAATAAACGTTAGACATACTGTTAATAAAGATATATTTACGAAGACAGAAACATTCCTACTCTAAAGTAGTGCGCAACTATCAAGAGCATCGCCTGCCACTGAAAACGTCCACATTCCAATCGCCGGTAGTTCGCGGTACCACGCAGGAGAACGACTGCTACAGGCTCCAGCAGTTGCCCAGGATCGCCGCCTCCCCGCCGGCAACCCACATGATGTTCATGCGACGTCGCATCATCAGGCAGGTCCATTTGTTTCCGGCAGATGACGATTACCAGTTTTTCAAGTCACAGTAATTTTGAAGAAATTTGAACGTGACCTTCAGTGCCATGATATTACGCTTTCACTCCTTCCGTTTCTTAGTCTCCTGTGACAGGTCCACGGAGGTTCATATATTGACATACAGGTGAATTTCTCAACAATGGGCACTTCCAAGGCCACCAAATTCGACAATACCATCGGTGTCTTCCACAAGCGTTTGTGAAGCACTATAAAAATGTAGCTCTACAGAGACTTGCAATCCTAGGCGCCGGGGTCACAGGAATCTATTTCGACAGTGCTGAGGTTAATGGCGTCACGTCGCTGAACCAGTGCCCCGGGCGAGCTACCACAATCAACTCGCAATCTGGAGGACGCCGGTTCGACCCGCCTCTTGCCATCCAGATTTAGGTTTTCCGTGATTTAGCCTAATTTCTCCAGACAAATACAGGGAGAGATCTTCTTAAAGGTCTCGGCCTATTTCCTACCCAAACCTTACCAAAACACAGTCTGTAATGATCACGCTGTCGACGGAAGGTTAAACTATAAGCTTCCTTCCTTTACCACCAACTCCATTCGGAATAAATTTTTCATACAATTTCCCAATAATCCACACTGTCCAGTTATTCTAGGACACATCCATCAGGAGATATGACCTCAGAACGATTGAGTTACATGAGAACAAAACTGGACAAGGAGAAGGGTAGAAAGCGTGAACATAGAGGAAAGATGGACTAAAGCAACAAACGAATAAGTAAACACCCAGGTTACTCCGGGAACTAATTCTAGCACAAATGTAAAGGGTGTCGCCTTACGTTGTTGTTGTAGTCTTAAGTCCGGAGACTGGTTTCAAGCAGCTTTCCACCATACTCTATCCTGAGCAACCCTATTCATCTCCTCATAAGAACGGCAACCTACATCTATTTCAATCTGCTTGCTGTATTCGTCTCTTGGTCCCTCTACGACTTTTACTCCACACACTTACCTCCAACGCTAAATTCACAATTCCTTGATGTCTAAGAATGTGTCCTACAAAGCGATCCCTTCTTTTAGTCAGAGTATGACAAAAATTCCTTTTCTCTCCAATTCTGTTCAGTACCTCGTCAATAGTTACACGATGCACCCAACTAATCTTCAGCATTCTTCTGTAGCACCACATTTCAAAAGCCTCTCTATCCCTTTCCTGTCCGCACTGTTTATCGTCCAATCGAACATGTTTCACTCCCGTACAAGGCAACACTCCACACAAGTGCTTACAGAAAGGACTTCCTTACACTGAAATTATTATTCGATGTTAACAAATTTCTTTGTCAAAAACGCTTTTCCTCCCATTGCCATTCTGCATTTTTTCTCCTCTGTACTGCCACCATCACATGTTATTTTACTGTCCAAGTAACAAAACTCACCTACCACCTTTATTGTTTCATTACCTAATCTAATTCCAGCAGCATCGTCAGATTTTCTTAGACTGCGCTCCATTAACCTTGTTTTGCTCTTGTTAATGTTCATTTTATACACACCTTTCAACATAATGACCATGCCATTCAACTGCTCTTCCAGGTCTTTTGCTGTCTCTGACAGAATTACAAAGTCAACGGCAAAACGCAATGTTTTTATTTCTTCACCCTGAACTTTTATTCCTTCTCCAAATTTTTCCTAGCTTTCCTTTACAGCTTGCTCAATGTACAAATCGAATAACATTGGAGAAAGGCTAGAACCCTGTCTTACTCCTTTCCCAACCTCTGCATTCCTTTCATGCCTTTCAACTCTGATAACTGCTGTCTGGTTTTTGTTCAAGTAGTAAATAACCTTACGCTCCCTATATTTTACTCTTGCTTGCTTCAGAACTTGAAAGAGTTTATTCCAATCAACATTCAAAATGTTCAAATGTTTGTATAGTCTATGGGACTTAACTACGGGGCATCAGTCCCTAAACTACTTACGAACTTGGACGGCAAAAATATCCATGCCCGAGGAGGGATTCGAACCCCCGACCGTAGTGGCTGTGCAGACCGTGACTGGAGCGCCTTAGTCTCCTCGGCCACCGCGGCCGGCACAATCAACATTGTCAAAAGCCTCGTCCAAATCTACAAAAGCTAGATATGTTGGTTTGCCTTTCCTTAACCTATCTTCTAAGGTAAGCTGTAAAGTGAGTATTACCTCCCGTGTTCCTACATTTCTCCTGAATCCAAACTGACCTTTCCCGTGGTCGGCCTCTACCAGCTTCTCCATCCTTCTGTAAATAATTCGTGTTAAAATTTTGCAACCATGACTTATGACACTGATGGTTCTGCAATTTTCTCACCTGTCTGCACCTGCTTTCTTTGGGACGGGGATTATTACATTTTTCTTAAAATTCGAGGGTATGTCACCTGTCTCGTACATCTTACACACTAGATGAAATAGTTTTGTCATGGCTGGTTCTCCAAGAGACTTTACTAGTTCTGAGGGAATGTCATCTACTCCAGGGGCCTTGTTTCGACTTACGCCTTACGTATTGGCCTACAATTTTCTATAGCGGAGGTGGGGTTATCGGCATCCACGAGCGTCACAGTATCGTCTGCGTTTCTGATGCGGAACGTGTTTTGTGCTGGGAACTATGCTGCTTTCTCCCTTGAGATAATTGCCTTTCTTCAGCAGGAAAAACACGCAGGTGGCAAGCGTCGCTGGTGGCGACGTGAGCAGCGATTTGAAGCGGCGTGCTCCCAGTGATATCTGTCGCCGCCGGCAGAGCCCCCTCCACAGCTCGGTTGAGGGCCCTCCAGCAAGCAAACACACTGGCTTTCTTTGCCGAACGACCCGCTATTTCATTAAGAGGCCCCGTCATCCACCTAACTCTACTTCACTTTGACGTGTTATAATAAAATCATCTCCAAAGTGAAGTAGATTGGAGTGTACATTATAAACTAGCACTGTTATTTTTGATTTTTACACGACTATGAACCGATGAAACTGCTTACAGTTTATGCCGAGACATCACTCGAGAACACAAAACGTATAAATAATAATATCCAGATTTGGTACAATGTTATCTAATGTGGCACAGTAATCTTATGAATTGACTCCGAGAATTAATGACGTAGTAATACCGAAGCAAGTTGTAAAGTTTAAACTGTTACCGACTGATTTCGTACAACGCTTTTACACCATCGAAATAACCGATTTCAGTTCGCACATTCATTACAATGACTATTTAATATTCATTTTCTGACACTGTTTTTCCTTTAGATTATGCTATACGCGAGGATATTGTGGTTGTGCTGTTTGAATGAAAAATGTATTGTATACAGCTAGATGTCGATACGGTTTGCTTGGCTCTGGATGATTTACATGTGGCCTAAAAATCTACCTCGAAAGTTTTAATTTATGTTGCTAGTAGATGTTGGCTCGTAGCACAGCAGTGGAGTCCGAGGCTATGAATCGCAACGTCGCGTGTTCGACGCACGAAATGTCGTCGGATATTTTACTGTCACTGTTCATTTCTTTCCCCTCTGGCAACGTTGCTCATGTGAAAAATGTCGAGTAGCGCCGAGGTTTGGAACCCATGTTTACCTATAGGTCCAGGTACAACTGGCCGCCCAGTAAACCACTGTGGAGTTCAAACCAATCTTCGGATTGTTGACTGCTTTACCTTTTTTTTTTTTTTTTGTTTTTTTTTTTTTTTTTTTTTTTTTTTTCTAGTAACATTGTTAAGGCCGATTTATGTTATCAGCTGAATAACTGTTGTTGTCCATTTTTGTTTGTAACTGCTCCTAATTCATATTATTTCTTACAGTTCTCGTAATTTCTTTTACATAAATACTAGATGACCCGTGCGAATACTACGCGCCGTTAGTGGTCTTAGTAGTCAGCAACTTAAAGAGGAAATATCAGTTCCCAATATATATATATATATATATATATATATATATATATATATATATATATATATATATATATATATATGTGTGTGTTTTTGTATGTTTGTTTGTGTGTACGCATTGCATAAAAATCTACAGTTTTGTTTCAGTCTTTATGAAATTTTGCACACGTAACCTTCAATCCATGAGGACGGTCACCGTAAGTGTGAGGATACACATATTTCTTACCGTGAGGTAACAGTTTATGCAGGGTTAAGAATCACATAGGACAAATGGTTCAGGAGATATGACGTCATAAATAATAGTAATCGGAAGAAACTGCCACATAATGCGACGAGACTTTATTCATACACTGAATGAGAATGAGAATGAGAGTACTTAGCGACTTGCAACAAACTTTAAAGGTAATTTCAAACCTTCATAGTATTTTTTCTCCCTGACAACCACAGTAAAATGTCATAAGGAAAATTTTCTCGCTTACTACTTTTCCGCACTTCATGGACTAAAACTACGGCATCCGATATGACATTACACTACAAATTGTAGACGCAGGAAATTTTACAGACGTGTACACACATACATCTGAATGGACCTTCGAAACTGTATTGCAGTACGATACGTAGTTCATAAGATATGAGCACATAAATAGTAAAGTTCATTACGCACCAAGTTTTAATGTATTACTTCTTTACTACTAATTGTATTTGCAACAGATTTTACAGACATACAGAACGTATACAAATGAATATATAGCTGAAACATTATACAGTTGTACAACATATACGTGAATAAATAAATAAATTCCCGGGTAAATCCGGGCTTTCAGCTATTTTTATCACATACATTAACAGTACATAGAACATTAAATGTGCATGTAATTAAGGTAACGAAGGTGGGATACATAAATATCAGATTGATGACGCTGAGGTTGAAAGATCACAAGAAAGTGTAGTCCTGATACAGGTCTATATGCCTACCAGTCAACACGATGAAACTGAAGAGTGCTACAGCAGAATTGAATCACTGGTGGAGAGAGAGAAGAAAAAGGCTTGCATCGTAGTAATGGAAGACTAGAACGCGGTGGTTGGCGAAGCGAGAGACGGAGATGTTGTTGGAAAGTTTGGTTTGGGTAAGAAGTGCGAGAATGGTCAGATATTGTAAGGAAAACTCATTCGTAGTTGGAAACACTCTTTTTGAACATCACAAAAGAAGAAGGTACACATCGACATCGAACATAGACAATACCATATACCAGATCGATTATGTACTAATACAGAATAGATTCCGGACCTTCATGAGGAATGCCATAGCTTATCGTGGAGCAAATATTAATTCCGATCACAACTTGGTTGTAGCGGATGTGCAGGTTAGATTGAAAAGAATGTTGGTAGGTAAATTTACAGAAAAATTTAACTTAGATGCTCTAAAGGAAAAAGGGACAACCAAGAAGCTTCAAGAAGAGTTCCGGGACAAGTGGAAAATTAGAAAAAAGACAGAGAGCATTAATGAGCAGTGGAACCAGTTAATAGACACCCTAAAAGCAACCAGTAGATGTTCTTGGTCCGGTGAAGTGCAAGCGGAGAAGGAAACCATGGGTTAACGACGACATGATCTTGAAGATGGCAGAAAGGAGGAAATGGAAAAACTCACAAATTGATGAAGGAAAAAGGCAATACAGGATACTGAACAACAAGCTGAGAAGAGTAACTGATCAGACCAGAGAAAATGGACAAGAGAAATCTGCTCAGAAATTGAGACACTGGAGAAAGAGGGTAATTACGAAAAGATGTATCGAGTAGCTAAGGAATTAGTATTTCAGAGAAGAAAGGAAAAAACTAATACGGAAATAGAAGGTAAAGAGGAAACTCAATTAAGTGATGCAAGTGCTGTTCAGGATAGATGGAAAGAATACATTGATACACTCTATGAAGCGGATCAAAGACCTTCCGTTCTACGATTGAGAAAGAAGAATCAGTAAACGAAGACGAGAAGGAAGATACCATCTTACATTCAGAAGTAAATAAGGCACTGGGAGAACTTAAAAACAACAAAGCATGTGGTGTAGACGACATTCCTGCCGAAATCTTGAAAAGTTTAAAAGAAACAGGCGAAAATGAGTTGACCTCTCTTTGCAACTACATCTATGACAAAGGGAAATGGCCAGAAGACTTTCTCGTAAGTATCAAAGTTCCAATCCCAAAGACTAATAATGCTAAAAAATGTGAAAATCACAGGAGAAGCAGCCTAATATCGCAAGCAGCAAAAATACTTCTTCGAGTTCTGAATAGGAGGCTTTACAGAACGCAGGAAGAAGCACTTGGGGAGAACAACATGGTTTCAGAAGGGGAAAGGGAACGCGAGGTACAAATGGACTCTTAAGAACCATCGGAAAAAGATACATTGAAAAGGGTATGCTGTCTTCAAAGATCTCTAAAAGGCATTTGATAGGGTGCAGTGGGATAAGCTGTTAGACATCTTGAAAAGGAAGGGAGTAAAGTCGAAGGAGAGAAGACTAATTGGAAATCTGTACCGAAATCAGAAGGCACGAGTACAAATAGGTGACAGATCTCTGAAGTTAGCAAGATTGGGAGAGGTGTCAGACAATGCTGTTGTCTCTCGCCAGTTTTATTTAACATTTATCCGGAGGAAGTACTGGAAAGCTGTTTATGGGACAAGAGGCGGAAGGATAGGTGAGCGGAAAATTGAAAGTATAAGATTTGCTGACATGGTCATCCTTGCAGAAAATAAAGAGACATTGACTCAAACGGTGAATGACCTGAGTGAAGCCTGTACTGCATATGACATGAAAGTTAATAAAAAGAAAACCAAAATCATGGTCATAGGTTTAAAGAAAAGAAAAGTGAAAATTAAGTTGGAGTCAGATGTCTAATGTGTCTAATGTGGAGTGTGGCCTTGTATGAAGCAGAAACGTGGACATTGAGAAAGCAAGATAAGAAAAAAATTGAAGCTTGTGAAATGTGGATATGGCGTAGGATGGTGAAGATCAACTGGATCGGTAAAGTCAGAAATGAAAAAGCACTGAGTAGTGTTGGAGAGGAACGGAGGATGTTGCTGACGGTAAAGAACAGGAAACTAAACTGGCTAGGCCACTGTCTAAGACGAGATTGCCTTCTGGTAGAGGCAACTGAAGGTTGCGTTTCGGGAAAGAGAGGGATGGGCAGAAGAAGGTATCAGATGCTGGATGTCTTCAGCAAGCCACTGCCAGGGTACCAAGAATGAAGATAATTGTAAAACACAGAGAAGATGGAGGGCTATGCAGTCTAAACATGCCGTACGGCAGACAACCAAACGATGATGATGTAATTAAGAACCGAGGATATGCTTGCTGGAATGAGAATAAATGTGGGAAAAAACGAAGCTCAAATTCTACGTTCACTGATAATGTCCTAGACAATCAACCACTGAAATAGTATGAAAGCTCAAATGAAAGATTTTGAACCACTGAGAGCTCATCCCATAAGAAATGTACAGAAAGAAATCGCGTTTGAGTATACATTAAGAAAGAAGTGATATGTAGAACTTGATGATAAATCTTTTATTTAAAAAAGAGTACAAAACATTTTTTTCTAAATTAAAAAGACGAAGACAATCGTTTGGACAGAATGGCCTGATTGACAGACTTCAGTTTTTATAATTTTTTGTAATATATACTTAGCTGTAGAATGTATAATGTATGCTACTGATTACAGAGAGACAGGGAGATAGCTGTGCTTTAACCTACTGACCGAATATCAGATTAGCTTTTCCGGAAACACTGTTGGAAAGGTGATACACGAGAGAGATCTCTGGAAATAACTTCGCGAGGCAATTTAGGATGAATGCACTAACCAGAACCAGCCATAATTTTGGAAACCGTAACGCTAAGCAGAGCTAATTAGAGTTTTATCTCTTAATGAAGAGCACAAGATAAAAACTCTGTTTCTCGCCATGTGTTTCTCGGCTATTCAGTGGAATGTTTCCCTAGTACCATGATTATATCACTGGAACAATTTACTGCTACATGTGTAAATGCTAATTTCCCTTCACTTAGTTGTACTTCTCCACTAAGATGTGCAGAAGAGTTTTTACTATAAACAGTACGAGAGATTGTAAGTAGATAGGCTGCATAGTAAGAGAGCGCTCTCTGTTTTTCTTCCGTCAAAGTGATATTTGTCATTTGAGAACCTGATCGGGTTTCCATGAGTATTCTGGGTGGGGGAATAACGTCCAGGGATAAGCTAAAGCCAGTGGCGAGACATTTAAAGTTGGATAAATTCATTAAACATAAAAACATTAATTGCTTCTGAAAATACAATGCGGAGATAAGAATTAGTACGCCGTCTTAGTGTTTTCTTATTCAGTCAAGATTTATTTTTCAGACAGTGCATTTGGAGTACATGAAATGATTACATTTACAGAACGAAAGCTCAACCGGTGCTCAGCAATCCATGCCTCAGCACCCATTTTAGTACGTGGTGTAGTGCAGAAGCTGATACTGACATCCTTCCATTCGATCGTACAGATGGCGCAAACTGTCTTACGATACATTATTTCAAGCCTGCTTGACCTGCTGGACAGGGAAGTTGGTGCAAGTCTTGCAGAGCGCGTTTAGTCTATCGCACAGTGTGTGATGCAACATTATAACACATCTCCATCCTGATGCAAGAATGGAAAAAGAAAGGTTCCTACATCATTCTGTTCGAACAGAACGCTGTTAGGCGTTGTCACCAAAATAACAAAGGTGAACGAGAGTTGTGGCTAATCGCACATCAGACCATAAGACTGAGGAACGGCCAGTGTCTCTTGGACGAATGCACTCTACAAGAGAGCGATCGCCACATCCAATGCGCAAACTTGCGTTCTGGCAGAATTTGCTTTTATTGCTGCAGACCACGATTAGTCATTAGTTTCCGATCCTATGACGTGCTCGTCGATGTTATGGTGTGAGTTTAAGACGGGATGGTGATGCGCATGTCCGCAGTCGCAGTGTAAGTAAGCGGTTGGTTACAGTTGGTGCTGACTCTTCCGGAACAAAAACCGTCTTATCCGTGCAGTGGTAGCTGTACGATCTGCCACTGGTGTCCTCACAATACGACTATCAGCACTGTTCTGTGTGGAAGTCCAGAACCTCTTCTATAGATCTGAAAATGTTCTCTTCTTTATTTATATTGAAAGTTCGAGGATTACTACTAAGAATTTTGAAATTTTGTGCCAGCTTATTGAAAATGGATGGGCCAGAATACTGCACATCTTTCTGCACAAGGAAGTGTGATCCAAATGCAAATGACGTTCAAATGCTTCTAAATCTGTGGGACTTAACTATTGCGGTTAACAGTCCCTAGACTTACAAACTACTTTAACTAACCTAATGACAACACACACAACCATGCCTGAGGAATTCTCTAATTCAACATACTGGACATTTCATATTTTGGGAAAATGAACTAATTAGGCCTGACTGCTACTGAATATGTACATATGTTGCAAGGGGTAGTGTTTTTTTTTTAATTTTTTTTCGATGCCGCAAGTAAATTTAAAAGGGGATATAATTTAAGAAGACTACTTTGACATAACACTCTGCAATATCCTTCCACCAAACATAATGAATAAATAGAGATAACGGTGATACTCAAAGTAAGTAACTAAACGGACAGTGATTTTTAAGCCCCTCGAATGCTGAAATCTGTCAATCGAGGTAGTAAGCTCTACCTTTTAGACATACGTACAAATTACTCAATGTACCTTCTTTTAATTTAATTGAGGATCTATACGCATCGTTGCAGTAGAGCCCAAAAGAACATTTTGCTTCAGTCTGGAGATTTAGAAACAGAACAGATACTGAAGGCCAAAACATCCTCTGGTGGAAAGCGGTGAACTGCAAATAAAGCTGTAGGGGGCGCCGAAAATATGGGCCGTCTAGAGAACGCCACTGTCAGTCACGTAACGTCTCATCTGCTAAAGTCTTCGATACTGCCAACCAGAATGAACGAGGCGCGACCCAGGCCAAAGGGGAAAGTTTTTCTTCCATTGATTACCAACAGCACAGATCGTATTAGAAAGGTGTTAAGCAAGTATGCTATGCAAAGTGTTTCCAGTCCTACCAGGATAATAAAAGATTGCTTAAAAACTTCAAAACCTAAACAATATCCTCTGGTTACAGCAGGTTGTGGACAGGTTTATATCGGTACAACGAAAACAAGAGTTAACACCCGAATAGACGAATATAAAATGAATTGCCGCCTTGGTCTCACGGATAAGTCGGGCGTAACTCAAATGTTTATTATGACAGTGATAAAACCTGCGAGACTATCGTCATATCAAAGACATCGCATTATCATGCGCATATCCGTAGAGAAACTTCAGAGATTTCCAGGACATCGCAATAATTTTAAGAGGAAGGTATTAAACGGTAAAATTTGAGTTTCAGCAACATTATGGCAAACGATTACTTTTAAAAATTTTGGCAATATCAGACACTTTAGCACAGGTGACTTCACGTAACTGACAGTGACGCCATTTGGACGGCCTGTACAATACATTCGGTGCTCCATCGAGGTCTCGTTGCATTCGCCACTTCACCTCGGAGGATGACGATCTGCAGTCGAAACTTCACAGGAAAGTTTAATGTAAAAACCACATCATATCATCTCAGGCTTAAATGATTTACATGACACATCTCTGTAGATGGGAGGGGTCCAGTCTTACAACCAATGAAAACTTCTTGTAAACCTTCGGCGGAACTGTAAGCCCAAGTGTCCATAGTTGACTCGACGCACTGCAGAGGGCGTTGTTCTACAACGTGATGTCTGGAATAGCGGCAAAATTCTTGATTGGAGAACAAGACGGCAAGGGTTCGAAACATATTAGGATCACATTCTTCTTTTCACTGCGAGTTTTATCCTAGCCTTTACCTCTCAGCGATGTGATGTGTCGCCAGAAACGACACGTGGTTCGGATTCCACGTAGAACTGTACGGTCCCTTTTCTCGATAGGATAACTGGGCTAGACTTGGGACTTTCTCGGCACCGAAATGGCCTACAATCGGATTTGCACGTCACAGAGCAACACGAAATATTATTATATTCAAACGCTCCATAGACACTAAAATTTATTTTACATTACCCATTTTTTTCCAAACTTACATAATGCATAACCATAATTTTTAAATATTACATGTATTACCCAAACGTACAGCTTAATAATCTAAGAAATCTGAATTGGCAATTTTATTAGGGGAGCATCTCCAGTTTTTATTAGATCCGAATTTTATGCACTGCCTTACCTTTCATACGACTGCAGTAAAATTTTGCACACTTCAGTTTCAAAACATAACTGTTTACGATTTCGATTTCGTACGATGGATGGGCGAGGGTACCTGAACCCCAGACTTAGACATCGATATATCGATCACCGTATATTTGACAGATATTATTGTTCTTTTGCATATACAGAGGAGGTAGGGGGTACAAAGAAGGGGGGTGCAATGACAGAGGTAGGGGTATGGGCAGATGGATAGAGCTAGAAAAGGAGGTTGAGGCAGAGACAGGTGGGAGAAAGAGCTGACCAGAGAGAGAAGCTGTTGGGGGGGGGGGGGGAAGTACATGGACAACTCAATATTGGAATAATAAATTCTCGAGTAACGCCGGGTTTTCAGGTATTAAACACAGTGAGAAGCCTGAGAGGACACAGAGTTGAGAAGCACGCACAGAAATGGTGGGAGTGATGGACAGAGAGGTTACGGAAGGGACTGATGCATATCCAGTTCCCAGGCATATTTAGCAATTGAGAAGCATTGCTGGGTTCGCTAGTTCAAATGTTTGTAACCCTAAGGGACCAAACTATTGTGGACATCGGTCCCTAGACTTACAAACTACTTGACCTAAGGGCAACACAACTATGCCCGAGGAGGACTCGAACCTCCGACGCGAGAGCCCGCGCGATCCGTAACGTGGCGCTGCAGACCACACGGCCATTCCCGCGTGGTTTCGTTGTAGTATACATAGATACACTATGAGATCGAAAGTATACGGACACCCCCACAAATATACGTTTTTCATATAAGGTGCATTGTGCTGCCATCTATTGGCAGGTATTCCATATCAGCGACCTCAGTAGTCATTAGACGATCTAGAGGTTCATGAAGCTTACATAAAAAATGGAACAGAGGTAAAAAAATATTTCACGTCTCTTTATTTTTCATGAAAACAATAATTTATGAATTTAGAAATTGTATTCCAGATTTTAGCATACACCAGTTCCATAATAAACAGTAACAAGCCCTCTTCCACTGATACCTGACTCTTTGTCGTGGCATACTGTCCACTGCATCATCAAGGGATTGTTGGTCCAGATTATTCCACTTCTCAACGGCGAATCTCTCTGATTGGTTGGTGGGTCCTCTCGACCAAAAACAGCCCTTTTCGATGTATCCCAGGAATGTTCGGTAGGATTCATGTCTGGAGAACATGCTGCTCATTCTAATCTTGCGGTGTTATTATCATGAAGGTACGCATTCTCAAGATGTCGTCCATTAAGACCGATTCCTCACCGAAGTACTACTTTTGAACTATGGAGAATCGAAGGAACTGTGTTCTTGATGCAAAGAATAGAGTCAACCTCGTTTTTCAGGTGACCTTGGAACAAGGTGATTAACACTTTTTTTGAAATGTTTGTATTAATGGTCTGTGTTCCCGATGTCCCATCTCAGAAGCACACACCTCTATGCTCGATGCACACATCCTCTACATCCATCTGTGCCGACACGGCATCCACATACAAGTACTTTGCAAACAATTCTCTGCGCGAGATGAATGGCCCGCCACTCGGCAGGTAGAGGAAAGCGTGATCCGTCAGCTGCTGCCCTTCCGACTGGAACCCTGGAGTTCAGGGCGGGATGCGGCCCCGGTGAAAGCGAATGTTTATGTGCCGGCGCCGAGTAGCGAGTAGCGAGTCGGCAGGACGGAAGCGGGAGAGACGGCCCCAGTAGGGGGCAGGAAGGAAGACCGCGCAGACATCGCACTCTCGATTTCGGGCTGACTCAGCGGTTGCGCCGCACTTTCGCTCACACGACACTCGCATCACACGCGTATCCGCAGAGGTTCACGGCGCACATGGACGCAAAGTGAAACGCGCTGTCAGTTGAAGGCTTTGTGATGTCGCGTTTTCCCGGGTACGGAAAGATTCAATATTTCTCTGGAATTCAATCGGGTGGCGTCGTCTAGAGTCGCGATATCTCGGCAAGCAGACCTTGCCATCTTCAGGCGATATTGACGTCTTAAGATGGCAAGAAGTCTGCTTGCCGAAATATCGCGAATCTTAGACGACGCCACCCGACTGACTTCCTTAAAAAATAATCAAGAATTAATGAGTTATGCAAAATAACTTTTCAAAAATTTACATCATTAAGCAAAGTTAAAAAACGTTCCAAATACCGTATTTTAAATTCCCCCTCATCACTTATATATATATAGTGTAAAATAATTTTAAACAGTCAAGGTCGCAAGATAATTTCCTTTGTATTTATTGTGGTTGGTTTCGATCTATTAGGATTATCTTCAAAATATATCCGTGGGTGGTGGCTGGAGACGACGGGCGGAGCACGTTACGGGTAGTATGAGGAACCACAGTCAACTGCTACACTCTACATGTCATCTGCCCGTCGTCTCCAAATCAAAATGTTCAAATGTTCGTACGTACCTGACACCAAACTACTGTGGTGATCAGTACGTAGGCTTACTCTAAGGACAAGACACACACGCACACACACACACACACACACACACACACACACATATATATATATATATATATATATATATATATATATATATATGTGTGTGTGTGTGTGTGTGTGTGTGTGTGTGTGTGTGTGTGTGTGTGTGTGTGTGTGTATGTGTGTGTGTCGGGAGCGACCACGCAAACCGTGACATTGACGCCTATATCCATGCGGATATTTCCCACGCGGCTCGTCGTCTCCGTCCACTAGCCATGGTGGCATTCTGAAGATTATCGTAATTGATCTAACTCGGTCACAATGAATATATTTTTAAAAATTCATTTTGCGTTCTTGAGTACTTTTAAAAGTATTTTATAAAGCATTAAAGTGATCGCCGTTATTTTTCCAATGTGCGTTGTAAAATGATATACTTTTTATGTTGCTTCTTATGAATGTGTACAACATTTTCATACACAGTACTAACTTACCTTTCAGTGTAGCCAACACATTTTTCTTTAGTTCTCACTGACGTAGGCTATTTTTGTCAGAAAAAAGTTGTTCAGAGTATGAAGGAATGACTCTATAGGTGCAAATTGTACTTTATGAACCTAATAATAAGTCAATTTTTTACTTATCCATATCATAAAGATACACAGAACAGAATACATGTAACTTACACTGGTCCTATTCGCTGCTGTCATGTTCAAGCCCATCGTCTTCCTCTCCACAGGAAATCGGAGCGTTGAAAAGGTTTTGGCTCTTACTCATCAAAAAATGAAAAAGCCTCATGAAGTCATCAGCTTTCGACTTCATCATCTTCTTTATTACATATACCTTTCTTTCTTGACGTTTCTGCAATGAAGCCAGTGGCGCAAATAAGGGACGGCGGGTAGGGGGTGGTGGGTAGGGGGCAGGGGACCTCTCACCCCCCTCCGAATTAATGAATATAAAGAATAATAATAAAAACGGCATCTGAATTATAATAATGAATGATGCGTGAAGGAATCGCTATGGTAGACAGTATTGGTAGAGAGAGTGGGGCAATGGCGGAATCCAAGAAGTGTTTTTTTTGGGGGGGGGGGGGGGGTAGGCTGATCGCAAGGAAATTTTTTGGGTTCGTAACCCCAGCTGATATCTAAAATAAAAATAAATAAATAAATTGTTGGATGCCCTGATCTGTGCTTGGTTATACCGTAGAGGCATAGAATCATATACCTAATTAAAAAAAAAGCACTGAAACGAAACTTGCTAAAAGAGGAAACTGAAATAATCCAATGGAGAATACGGAAGCGACGACAACGAACATGAAGGTTGCACTGTCGCCTGCTTTCGCACAAAAATAGCCCTTGTCAAATGACAAATGCTGATTCTGTCAGAGTTTATTTATTTATTTTACAAAGCCTTTTTCTTTAGAATCATCAAACTTTTCTTCTATCTTCCATTTTGGCAGCGCGTTTTTGGTCATATTCAAGTCCTTGGGAATTCACACTATTCCTGCAAAAATACCGTTATAACCCACTGATCTTCAAACAGATAAGATCAAATGGATATACAACGTCGATGGATAGTTTATGAATATTTTTGGTTTTATAAGTTAAATTTATGTAATATTTAGTTTAATTTCAATCGCATACAACATGCAGTTTGGACAGCTAAATACTTTTTCATAAAATACGTATTTCCCAGAAGATTTATTTTTATTTTCATTTTTTATCAACTTGTAGGTTGGATTCAACGCCATAGAGATTTTTACTTAAAAGCAATCGACATCTACCATTTAGGTAGCTCATACTCAGCGCAACCGAAAGCCAACAGTATATAGTGGTCTGAGGATTGCCATTTAAATGGGTGAAACTGGTAACACTTAATAGTGATCATTCTGATGGGTATTTTTTGCCCGTCTACATAACTAGAAATAAGATGCGACTTTTCAACAGACGCATTTCGTTTTAATGGCAGTGAAGCATCTTCAGTGGTTTGTGATGATAGAGAGATCTTCAATTACTTTTATTATTATTATTTTCCTTACATCATGGAGCTCCGACTTGTTTCAAGCTGTACCACACATTCTTCTTTCTGCATGCTACTTTTCGCACTAATTTCCACTTCACTGATGCACTAACTATAATTATGTTTTCCACAGGTCAGACGTATTTGTTTTGAATGTGACTTGAGTCTGCTCAGTGTGTTGTTGTAGTGCAGCTAAAATCACAATTGTAATTTTTTATAATTTATATTCAATTATGTCATAGTATATATATTTTGATCTAAACGAAATAGAGTAATGACGAAATTACAAATCTGTGGGATGAGTGTTTTGTGGGAGGGGATTGGCAGGTCAAAAATGACTGAATAGTGGTTGTAAAGTGATATTGCAACTGACGGAGGTAAGTGTTTCTATGTTGGGGACAGGGTGGTGGAAATGATTGGACAGTAAATGTAATGGTGTAATAGTGGAATGTAGAGTGAGATGTGAGATAAGAGAGGGAAGCAAGAGGTGGGGGTGATAGTTTGGGGGGGGGGGGGGGGGAAGAGAGTTGCGTTTTTACTTAGGTATTGGTGAAGTGAAGGTGTAGGCCAACTAATGAAGCTGAAAATCTGTGTAGCGAATGTTTATATGGAGGGGGGACCAAAGATGACTGGATGTAGGTGTAAGGTTTAAGTAGATGGTGTAAGGGTACAGACATATTTTGAATTTTTTTTTTTTTTTTTTTTTTGTATTTCAAAAAATGGAACCTTACATTTAAACCACAAACAAACAAGTACGAGTCAAATAGGTGTTTGGTGGGAGGAATTTTTAATATATTTTGTTTCCTTTTAATTTTAGTGTAAGTAATTTTATTGTATATTTTCTGTTCTTTTTTTTCTTTTATATTTTCCTTCTCCGAAGTGTTCCTTTGGCTTCGTGCGACCACGCGGTTATGTGACGTCACACAGTGTGGCAAGGAAACTGCAATGCCGTACGGAGTTTTAGGGGCACTGAGGATTCGAAGAAAAAGAATAAAAAAGAGAAAAAAGAACAGAAAAGGAACTGATTTTGTTTTAGTTAATAGGAGGTCATAGAACCGACAACATATAGCCTACATATATAACAGATTGTAAAATAAATTATAATAAATACAGTTCTGAAGATTTAAATTGGCATTTAAAATCAGTATGCCTATCTAGATGGAATTTGGAAAACTTGTTAGATTTCCATCTGTTGCGAGGTTGTGCGACAAGCACGGGGCCTACAAGAACAAGTTTATAAAATAATTGTCGTGCGGACACCTCGCAAGGGTTATAGTACGATGTGTATGGTGTAAGTAAGTAATGTAGGGGGAGGGGGTGGTTGAAAGTTGTGCTTCTAGTTGAATGTAGAGTGTGCCATGGGGCAACAGTGAGGAGAATGAGGTTGAGTGGTTGTTGGGGGGAAGGCGAGGGAAGATTTTGGGTTTTTATTTTGATATGAGCTACCTGTACTGTTGATCTCATGTTGGGGAAGGAATGGGTATTTGATTGGTTATTACATGTGGAGTAGTGAATAGTGAGATGTGGAGTGAAATGGGGGAAGAGGAGGGAAAGAGTGAATGAATGTTTCCTATATTTATTTGGTCACTGACTAATTACATGATGTGTAATAATGGTTTGATGTATCTAGAGTATTTTCGGCAAGGGAGGCGGTGTCTGTCTCTACTGATTTGTACGATTCTCATACGTCTTTCATTAGTGCTGGGCTTGTGGTGTTCTAGTTTAAGGTGGTCAGCAAATGTTGAATATGTGAATATATTTTCACAGTATCTGCAGTTGATCTGATAGATACCAGACTGTTGATATTTGTCGATTTTTTATTTTAATTCTGGGGGGAGGGGAGGTTCAATTGGGTGGCATGATTTGTAGGCAATGTTTATGCCTTGTTTCTTGAATTATTAGCTCTTTTTTGTGTGAATTTGTTATGTTAGGTCAGTGAAGGCCGCTTTTGTTGGGTGTGCTGTATGTCTGCGTAAATTTATTTGGTTCTTTCTTCAACTTTTTCTGTATTTTTCTTCTTATTTTGTCTACAATAGTTTTTATGTAGCCATTTTAGTGGTATTAGTTTTATAGTAGCTAGCTGTTTTAGGTAATTACTGGTCTTTAGGAGAACTTATTGAGTGTGGTTAGCATGTACCTGTATGAAGCTTGTGTTCCAGGCTGTTTGAATTGGTACCTAAAATGATGTCCAAGGTGGTGGGTTTGCTTAATAAGTCAAATGTATGTTTGTTATTTTCTTTCGTTACTTCTAGATAGCTGAACGTGTCTTCTTGTTCTTCTACTGTAAATTTTATGCTTTTGTGTGTATTGTTTATATCCTTGTGTAGTTGTTGTATTTTGGTATTTAGGTTCATCCACAATGCATATCATATCATCCATGTATCGGCACCATAAAATGATGTAATTTTTCTTCGTTACTGTATCTTCAAATATTAAGTTCTCTTAGCGATTCATGAATATGTTTGGCAGTGTTCCAGAAAAGGTTGAGCCCATAGGTAACCCATCTTCTTATAGGTATTATTCCTCATTAAATTCACAATTGTTTTGTTTTGTTATTAACTGTAACAATTAGTTCACGTATTTGTTCTACAGTTAACTGGCACTGTGTTTTTAGATTTTGTTTTACTAGCTTGATATTTTCATATAGAGCGATGCAGTAATGCATGCTTTCTACATCAAAGGAAAGCAGTGTTGCTGTACTTCGGATGTTTGTGTCTCTAAAATTTTCTATTAACTGAGTGGTGTTTTCCACTGTTCTATAATTTTACAGTTTATACTATTGTGTGAGCTGTTATTGCGTTTCTTCAGCTAGTAGGTACGCGGGAGGTGTTTTGAAATGTACTGTTGGATGGAGAGAGATAAGATTTTTATGGACTTTTCGTTGACTTTTCATTTTGGGTGCTCGAGGAGTTTTTGCAAAGTTATCTGTTCTTCCCTTTTGTTTATCAGTGAGTTTTAACCTGTATTTCGAATCTGTTTGTTGGATTTTTTAATTTTTAATATAGTTTTTGGTGATGAATTCTTCTGTTTTTTGTATGTCCAAGAGAACAATACTATTGCCTTTGTCTGATTTTGTTATGATAATATTTTCTACTTGCAGTTTTTTCTTTAGATCTATAATTTTTGTTCCGTGAAAATTATTTTTTATTTATCGGATATTTATTAATTTGAGGTGATACGTTTTTAATTTCATGTTTTATTAGCCCTGTATTTACAGTGCTGTTTCCGTGTTTTTATTGTGTAGTGAGGACGTACTCGGTTTCTGTAATGAGTTTTTCTATTTGTCATGTGTTTGGTGGTGAGTTAAAACTGTGTTTTAAACCTTTTTCTAGGAGCCGTTGTTCAACTACACAAAGATATAAATAATATACCCAAACACATCAAGTTTGCAATAGACGAAACAGAAAAAGACACTCTCATATTTTAGACGAAACCATTACAAAAGGTAATCACAAACATACATTTTACTTATTTAGCAAGACATCACTGTAAATGCCACTTCAAACGACCTACAGAGTCACAAACAAGCGTCAGTCAGGTACATGCTAAACACACATTCCCATAAACACCTCTAAACAGCTAGCTATTATTAAACAAATATCATTAAAATGGCTACAACGAAACCATTGTAGACAAAATAAGCAGGAAAATAAAGACGAAGGTGAAGACAGAACCCAAAAAACGGTCGCCAGCCAAATACAGCAATGAAATGTACTGGTAAAAAAATTAATACTACACAAACTCTGATAGAAGTGTGTTACAATTTGTACTGTGGTATTTATAACTTTAAAAAAAATTTGACAGTAACTGCAGAGAAATACAATATGCTTAATACTGACTAACTTTCAAATAACAATGAAAATGTTGAATAAGCTTTATTTGTAATGTTATGAGTAGTAGAATTTAGAGTGGGACGTGGAATAAGGGCGGGGAGCAAGACGTGGGGCGATGTACACCTAATATCCAATCAAATACTCACCAGTCCCCAACATTAGAACAAGTCGCTTTTATCAAAATAAAACTCTAAAAGCCTACTTCTTGCTACACATATTTTCATTAGTACTCCTTCACTTCACGTTGATCTGAGTCAGCAAGGAAGATTTTAGGCAGCAAGTGACATGATTATTGCTTGACTGCAAATATATTTGGGGCGATATAAGGAACACGAAATCATTTGCACGTGAACCCTCTTTTACAATTACCCGCCATGAAATGATAAACTCATGCTGGAAGCTTATTATAAGATGGACACTCTCTTAACGCAGAAATAATTAGTAAAACACAGTGTTCTGTTCCCATAAATTCTGAAGACATCTACGATATCAGAAAAATTACGCGCACCTCATGAACCAACAATATTTTTAGTATCACGTAAACTATAAAATTAATTCAAATGGCAGTACGGCAGCCCTCTGTCTCAGAGATAAAATGATTTTAACAGGTTCCCGCAACTTCATCAGAAATTACTAAAAATAACTACAGCATAAATTACAATTTTTTGTAAAGGAGTCAGCTATTTAGATAATATGTAAGTGTTGATGTACAGAATAGAAGCAATACTTATATGCTTTCATTCCGTACATCAAGTTAGCACTTACATTTTATTTAAAAAAAATTGTTTCCCCTTTAAGAATTTTGTAATAATTTTATAGACATTTTTTGTAATTTCTGATGAAAGCACTTCTAGTAGTTGCCTAAACCTGGTAACATACATTTTATCACTGCATGCGAAGACTGCCACCATTTGAGTTCATCAACGGTCACTGAAGAAACGTAGCCATGTTTAAAATTTTACATAATTAATGTTCACAATTTCGGAATATAACAAAACTAAACTTAAAATTCCCAACTTTTGAATGTGTCATGCGACTCATCAAACCGTCTTAGATGAAACCTTATTACCTCAAACAATAACCTTGAAGGCAACACATTTTATCTATTCATTTAAGAACTTCTTACACTCGTTATATCAATGTATTGTGGAAATATAGTCAGATCATAGTATCATCCACAGTGACTCTGCAGTTCCATATTCTATGAATATTTGTATGATTTTGTCAGTAAATTTACATAAATATTTTGGTACGAGTGGTGAAACCCGTGGCTTGTTTGTTTATTTATTTGTTTCATACATTATTTGTACTGCTTATAAACAGTACCAAGATGAATGAATGTTTTTAATTTTTCTATTTAATATTGTCAAATTTTAAGTTAGCGTGGAAGTTTTCGAAGTCATAACAGGTCTTTCATGGTATGAACTATGCTACTTTTGGAAGGGATGGAGATCTGCCAATGAGAGTGGCTAAGGCAGAAAACAGCTGTGGTCACGTAAAATACTTGGACAGTGCTTTTACAAAGCTCATTGGGGCTACAAGAACACTGAATATTACGTGTTGGTGGACCTGCCTGGATAACTGAAATCATTCGTTTGATACCGTGTTAGAATCTGCGTGAAGAATGGCTGCTTTGTTTGGACTTAAACTTTGTCAGGGGCTAATGAGTGCCAGTTTAAGAACTTCTTCCGATTCCATTTCAGAGCTGTAACTGAAAAGCGTATGTGATTCTACACGATAATTTGTGGGTGTTCATGTTACTCGTTCGTCTAAGATTTGAACTACTTTGAGCTGACGATTATTTCGAGAGTGAGCATCATCGATTATTAGTTAGTTGGGGATTTTGCTACGTTTCTCATGCCGCGTTTAATGACTTTGTTTTGCTAATTTCTATTTATTAGGTTTGTTTGTGTAGGACAACTTCCAATAGATCATTACATGTTTACTGTAGTCGACATAATCGATTTGTAAGAGTCAGAAACTGCACTAATATTTGAAACAATTTATTATTTGATTATTAGACAATAGTTGCGAATGGTTTTTTTCAGATCCACGTGTTTCTATCCTTCTGGATTGAAACAGAGTAATGGAAAAAAAAATTCGCAACTGGTGGCTGATAATCAGATAGTAAATTGTTTCAGATCAATACATGTGTTTGAAGAAACAGAGCCCAATACGTCTAGGTTGTATTTGGTCAACACATAAAGAGCACGGAAAGTAGTAATTGAGGTTTTCTCGTCCGAGATTTAAATGTAATTCATTTAGTATTTCAGTCATAATACTAAAATATTACAATAATTTGTGATTCAGGCCTCAGATTTATTGCATAACAGCCGGTTTTTGTCAGGGCTCTGAGGATAGGATTCTTGCAGCAGTGGCAAGCTTGAGTATTGGTAACAGTCAGTGGGTGTGTGAGTTATTCGCCGACTTCAAAAATGAAGAAAGAAGGGAAGATTAAAGACGAAATTCAAGGGTTGATTGACTCCCAATTGGAGGTTGTAAGGACAGATGTGGGCAAAATTTCTTAAAAGATTGGCACGGTTGACATCGGAGTCCATACAGTAGAAAAGGATGTAGGAGAAAAATTGGAAAATATACGGCAAAAACAGATTTGTTTTGAACGTGACTAAAGCCCATAGTATAGTTGCAACATGACGGAAACCTTGTATTTGAATAATGGCATGCCATTGATAGTGTTGCCAATAATAAAAATTAATTATAAGTTTTCTGTTTAATGTGGCGCATGTTAAGGACTGGTCTGTTGATGTCAGTACACTCTACTGAAAACCAGAATAAAAAAATTAATTAGCGACCTTGGCTGTCGTCTATACAATGATTCTATGGATCAGACTGCCCCAAAAATTAATATGACAAAAAGTTTGGTATTAAGTCTTCTCCCTCCCTACTACCCCAACCACCGCCCCACCCCCTACCCACACCCCAAAAAAGACAAAAAAAACGCACAAGTAATTGTGTGTAACCAAATAGTTCGGGGTCCTTTTACCAGCAGTTACCTGTTCGGAACGACAGAAATTGAAGTGTACTATGCCAATGACATGTTCGTTCCTCATTATTTCGAATTCTTTTATAAAAAAAGGAGCTTATATCTGAGTGTCGAATGCTACACTCAGCATTCCACTGAGTCTTTTCTTTCCTTTTGTTTTGCATACAAACAAGTGCACCGACTTTCTTTCGAATGAGTACTACCTTCTCTTTCCCACAGATTCATTCTTCGGATGTCCAAGACAGGGAAGTGAAATCACAGCAAAGAAAAACAAAGGAGGTTATGGGCATCATTTGTACCCGTGAGAACTCTACACGTCGTAAAGTTTCCGTTCACAAAAAACCGGAATTCTCGACCTGCAGCCTAGGATGAGACTCATTAAATAGAAACCCAGCGGATCTTCCGCTGGAGTAACGCTGCAGTAACTATGAAGAGAAAACAAAGCTTACCTTCTATGACTTCTTGATCAAACTCGTCTCAGATGAAGAAACAATCTACGTAATTCATTACGCGTTAGATTAGCGAGCGCCTGAATGCTACAGAATTGCTCAACGAACACCAGTGAAAATCATACCGGTGATGTTTCTCCTAGCGATCAGATCAACTAGTAACAGGGAGAGAAGAAATGATCCAGGACGTGTCAAACGATATACTCTTCCGAAATGAAATGCAGTACCAACAACTGTGTAGAGTGGCACCAGGGTATGACAGGCGTATAATGACGCCTTGTGAGTACGATCATTTTTCCATCAGGTGATGAAGTGGCACCAGGGCCGGATCGAGGACATTTGTCAAGGTGGGCAAGCTTAAATTTCCCGCACCTTCTTTCACTCCCCCCCCCCTCTGTAAGAATCGACTTTTTGATGCTAATTGGGTTATATATTTGTAAATAGATGTCACAATCTCACAACATGAATTTATTTTATTGACTGAATTAAGATCAAATGAAAACAGAACAATTTTAATAAGCACAAAAATATTACAAGCTTACTCATCGTACAAAAATCAATTCAAAATTTCGCTTTTCGAGTTTGCTGCAAAACTGTTTTTGATATCATCATAGTTTAGAGAAGCAGCTCGTTTGTGCTTTATCGGTATTATACTCAGATTTGTTAAGCAGTCGTGCTTCTCAAGTGTATTTAATTAGTTTCAGCTTGCTGAAACTTCTTTCTACAGACGAAACTAGAATGGTAAGATATATTTTAACGCTGTAGTATGGTTGGGATACCCCTCTACCAATTTATTTTTATAAATTAAACTTAATGTTGACGATGCAGTGGAATCTTGCAAGGCTCTGTCTACTGCCAGTGCATGTTGTCTGAAACTTTCAACTTCAAGTTCTTCCTCGTTAACATCTTCTGCCAGTTCCGCTGCTTTGACCTTCAAGTCCTCCACTTCCATTTCCTTAATTTGCACACCACACAGAAAAGTAATTTTTGCACCAATTTTCTCAAGTGCGGTAAACCTGGTACTAAGCTCTGTCAATTATTCCTTATTTTTTCTGTGACTGTTGGATACTTCATCCTCACAAAGCTCATCGGCCATTTTCTTCTTTCTTCGAATCCTTTTTTCGGAGAATACCGTTGATACCTCATTATCTTCTGCTAGCACTCTGGCCTCAGAAATAGCTTCAGAGGTACAAGAATTCCGGGAAGTTTTGAGAAAGCCCAAAAGTCCTTAATGTTTCGAACAGCTTTAACAATTGTAAAGTATTAACTTCGCAAAAACTGATTAACATGAGCAATTCTACTTACGAAATTACAATCGTCAACATTCTCCTCCGAATGCGAAAATATATTGTTGCCTCCCACTTATATAAGTAGAAACGATCATCTGAATAGATACGTGAAATCAGAGCTCTAACAGACAGGTTCAGATGTTCTTTCTTCCCGCGCGCTATTCGATAATGGAATGGGAGATAAAAGTGGTCCGATGAACCCACTGTCAGGCAGTTAAATGTGATTTTTTTAAATAGATTTTGTCTCTGATTTTGTTTCTGGTGTTGACAATTTATAAGTTTCAGTTTCTTCCAGGGCCTTCAAAACTTTATGAAAATGCCTGTAAACAGCTTCAACCACATCTACTCTCACAGATCACCTAGTCTTTCTGAATGTCTGCTGAATTTGCTCCTACTAAATTTAAAGAGTGAGCAGCACATCGTACGAAATAGGCCAGTTCATTCTTCTGAAGTATTCTTGTCTGGACCCGTTTGTACTTTCCAGCCATGTTTTCCCCATTCTCATGAGACTGCCCCCTGCGGTACTTAAAGTTCAACCTATCTTGTTCCAATGTTTGCATTATCTCTTGACTAAGGCCTTCTCCTGTTTTGTCTGTAACTGTAAAAAAGTCAGTAAAACTTTCCACAACCTCTGAGTTATTCTACTTGACATATCTAATTACTTGTGTCATTTGCGCATTGTGGCTGAAATCTGGAGTGCAGTCAAACATCAGTGAAAAGTATTTAGCAGCTAAAATATCTTTAATTATATCTTGTTTTATTTTGTCAGCAATCAAGCCACGGAACTCATCTTGTATATTTTTGTAAAAAATAGCTAATCTGGCCTTTCTTGTGGCGTTCAATACGCAGACGAAGGGGGGCACTATAGTATGATATGAGATCAATTGTATTTAGAAATTTGCCGCTATGTGGATCACTAAAATCACCATCTTCTTTTGTTCCTCTAAAAGGACTTCCTTGCTTAGCTAGAAAAAGGACAGCATCAATAATACAGTGAGATTCCTCTTGTTTTATCTGGTCTTGCTGCCCCGTGTGAGATACCTATCAGGTGGGTTTGTCGGAGGACATAGAAAGAGTCGGAAGACGGGCAGGTTGTTTTGTATTGTCGTGATACAGGGGAGACACGGAAATGATACAGGATCTGGAATGGGAATCATTAGAACAAAGGCGTTTATCGCTGCGACGTTGGCTACTTTCGAAACTACAATCGTCAACATTCTCCTCCGAATGCGAAAATATATTGTTGCCTCCCACATACATAAGTAGAAACGATCATCTGAATAGATACGTGAAATCAGAGCTCGAACAGAGCGCGCTATTCGAGAATGGAATGGGAGATAAAAGTGGTTCGATGAACCCTGTGTCAGGCAGTTAAATGTGATTTACAGAGTATCCTGTGTAGATGTCTATCAATTCCACCGCTACCGAGAGAGGAGTCTAGATCCTTAATGCTTTTGATTTTCAATAAAAAGTGTGCGCACCTCAATTTTTTTAAGGACTGGAACGTTATTCAAATTCACCTGTTCTACAAATATTACCTTGATATGAAATATGAATATTCATTTATCTGGAAAAGGAAGCCTATGGTAATTAATAAACATTGTGCATTTACTTATGCAATAACGCAAACATCTCCCTCATTCTAGCTCATATCTAGTAGACTTTTAAAGTTTGATTAGCTGAAGTACCTGTGACAGGGCAACACTGAAGTCAGCAACCAGGAATTTCAGTTTTATTAAATGATTTCGGTATTTCTTGCAGTCATTTTACTTTTAATAATTCTGTGTCAGTTAATTTTATTAAATTATACCAGTAATTTGCCGCCCTCTGAATTCTGCCGCCCGGGCAACTGCCCCCTTTGCCCCTCCCTAGATCTGGCCCTGAATGGCACTCAGGACATCTGACCAAGCATCCCCTGTTATGGCTGTTTATTAGTGTGTTCTGGAGAATATGCATGGCTCCTAGTCAGCGATTGTACTATATTAGACGTTTTTAGACAACTACAGCTCTCACTCGCAAGTTACAGTAGAATGTAATCCAGGTTTCAGTGTCACAGAGGACACCTTCTTCAGACAATAGGAGGTGAAAAGGTTAAAAATTACATGTCAACTCAAAGAAATTAAAAATACAATAACGTAGGCAGATAGTCATACCATAAAATAGGAACAGCAGCAAAGAGTCAGTAGGGGCTTTGGCCAAATTAGTAATCTAGATGGTGACAAGCATGTATAACCCCTTACTACACTAGACTACACTAGCACATCCAGTTGCTTCTCAACCATCACAGTGAATGGATGCAGCCCCTAGTGACTCTTTGCTGCTGTTCCTATTTTATGGTATGACTATCTGCTTACGGCAGATATGTTATTGTACTTTTTTATTTCTTTGACTTGACATGTAATTTTTCACCTCCTATTGTCTGAAGAAGGTGTCCTTTGCGACACTGAAACCTGGGTTACATTCAACTGTAACTTGCGACTAAGGGCTGCAGTTGTCTAAAAACATGTTCTGAAGAAATTATTAGCATGTGTCATCTTGGTTTACTACTGTTAAAAGTAGCTTCTTAAATTTTCTATGCCGAGCCGTCTAAAGCGTCTCGCTGCGGAGCGCGCGGTTGCTCGCCGGGAGGTTCGAGTCCTCCCTGGGACATGGGTGTGTGTGTTGTCCTTAGGTTAGTTTACCTAGGTTTAAGCAGTTTGTCAGCTACGGACTGATGACCACGCAATTTGGTCCGATAGATTTACAAACATTTGAACATTTGAAATTTTCTATGACTGATCTCGGGCAGTAGAGATCAGGAAATGCAAGTTAAAATGCTCACTACTGTTCTAAATTACTTTGCGAGTGGCCACAGTACTTGCGCAACGGAAATTTATCTAACTGCTCACTCCCAAAGGGAGCAGCCAACGTTTTAACAAATACAAATAATATATATATAAAGGAATAGATATTTAAACATGGGATGGAGAGCATGAAACTTAAGAAAAGCAAAGGTTTGATACTTTAAATTATTATCTATTCAATAAAATGAATAAGCAAAATGTGGGGAGACCAAATATATGCAATGAAGCACACACCTTATACAACAGTGAATTAAATTATAAAGTTACTGCCTGTAATAAAGTAGTTTCTGCCCTTTTTGAATATGGAGGTAACATGGGAGGATACTTGCAAATACACAGGGGATAAAGAAAGCATGCTCATTCATTCACATACACGCGCATAATGCTTGCGACATTCACTCAGGCGCGAACAATTCATAGCAGAGGCAAAACGAAGTGTCGGCGGCGTTTTGACGAGATGGTGGGCGTCTTCAAGCACAATTGAAATTATACTCCGCACAAACGAACTCATGAGCAAGCAGTTGTGTACTGTGTACTATCCTTAAGTACCATGTGATGTACGTCCATGGTGATTTACATAGAATTTACAAAAAGAAATTAACTTAGAATAAGCAAGTAAAGCGCATGTGAGAATTCGATAGAAGAAAGCTAGTATCAGTAAAAGCATGGCTAAAGGCCGAAGTAATGACCATTACAAAAGCACATTGTGCGATCGGTCATACCAAGGTAGTAAAGATGGACTCAGTTGAGAAATTCCGAGAGAGAATTTAGCATGCTCACAGAAACACACCACACGAAACCGTTAGTTAAAAACAGCAAGAAATTCAAACATATTAAGTTTACGCAAAGGTTGAAGGCCACATACGTATATTCTAACTTGTGAAACCGGCCACAAAAATCATTACCAGAATGAAAATGAAAATACTAAATTTACACTGAATTACTCGAGTTAGGAAAAGTAAGAGACACTTCGCCTCGCATAGCGAAAGAATAACTCAAGAAAAACTATCACTGATAAACCAGGACTGCCTGGTCACAAATAGTTCTAAGAGCATCCCATCCCCTCAGCATGATTAGACGAAATACTCACTTCGGCGGTCGCGGCAAGAATGGTGCCTCAGGCCGCGGGCAAAGACTTCCCTCTTTGCACCTGATGTAGGGAGCGTTCAAAGCGATGTAGGGTACGCTCTCAAAGCCTACTGTCTACCAACCCTCGCTACTTGAGTGTGATAATACCCTCAACTACAGCTCCAGAGAGGTCTCTTTTGTGACCTCCTTCGTCCATGATTAAGAACAGCCCACCATGCCATCTTGCCAAGTAAGGGTATCTCTGGCTCCCCAGCAGATGGCAGTGAGGCGCGAAGCGGCGACTGTAAGCCATTGCGCGGCAGTCAGTCAATATTAAAAGCAACCTTCCACATTCATACAAACACATAAGTTCAATCGCTCGGGTAGAAACACATATAAACATGGGGCATTGATCGTAAATAAAGGAATAAAATAATTGACATACAAATAAACAGTATTAATGGTGGAGAAACTAGAGTAACTAATAACTCAAAATGGAACATGACCACACAATCAGTGGACGTGTTTCACTGTTGCCTAGTAGGTGCAGAGTCCACCTTGTGCCCTAAATACTTGTTCCATGCGTGCTGACATGGCGGCGCATCAGGTGAGAATGGCGTCAGTTGGTGTCCTTGCCGCATTCACCTGATACCAAAGTTCATCCGTAGTCCGTGGCATCAGGTCACAGTGCTAAAAATGTTCAGATGTTTGTATAGCTTAAGGGACTTAACTATGGGGTCATCAGTCCCTAACCTTATAAACTACTTATGAAATAACTAATACTAAATATGGCACAAATATCCATGCCCGAAGGGGGATTCGAACCCCCGACCGTAGTGGCCGTGTAGACCGTGACTGGAGCGCCTCAGTCCCCTCGGCCACCGCGGCCGGCATCACAGTGCCTCATCCACAACTTTTTCATAAGCAACAAGACTCGTAATAGGCGGGCCACAGAACAGACAGATACCCTGTGCCACCACAAAGGCACGTATTCGTGCAGAACGTATGGACGTGCATTGTCTTGCTTGAAAATGGCGTCTGTGCCGACGGCAGAAAGTCTATAGCTATCCGCCGAAATATGTCATTATCGTATGTGAAATTGGTCTCAGTTCCCTGAACTCGGACTTGGTTCGACAAAAGATTGTCATGGGAGGGACACATATCCTAATTAAGCAGCAAACTAGCAAGGGTATTGTTTCTATTACATAAATTAAGGCAAAATGTCAGCAAGACCCTCCTAATCTGTTCTCATTAATCATTCTTCCCCTCTCACCTGCAATATGGACTACTGTTATGGGGAAATGCACCAGGATCGCCATACATTTTCCAGTGGCAGAAGAAAGCCATTAGGTGTATCCTAGGTTTACCCCCCAGAGAGACTTGCAGAAATCAATTCAGACTATTAAATATAATAACAGTCCCCAGCCTCTACATATACTATTATCTAATCCATGCTAAAGAAAGTTTAAACAAACTTAAACTAAGAAATAATGTACACTTACCCCACACTAGATATAACCACAGGTTTGATTTACCATACTCCAGACTTGCTCTCACACACAATAGCCATAAACACATCAGCCTCACATTCTTTAACAAATTACCAAAGACTGCTCATGCCACCCCTATGCACAAGTTTAAAAGGGTATTAGAAACTTGGTTAAAAGAGTGTGAATTTTACACAGTTGAAGAGAGATGTTAAAGATCTGTGCTGTGAGTAGCAACATCTAGCTCAGTAAAATTATTTATAATAAATTTATGTATATGTAACACAAATTTAAAAATAGAATAACGTTAAGTTATATTGCTTTGAACAATAATAAACAATGATCAGCTGTATCATTTAATAACTAAATATTTGTAATTATAATTCCATTGTTTTAAGCACATATGTAACCAAGAGATAAAAGAATCAGGACATATGTAAATATCTGTAATCAATATGACAGTGTTATAAGCATGTAATATGTAAATATTTGTAATTAATATGAAATTACTTCTATGGAATAATATATTTATAAACTAGGTATGAATATGTAGACAAGAAACCCCAAACTGCTCTATTAGTACAATTTATTATTACTTGTAAAAAGAAACAATTATCTGTAATTAACACATTGACAATGCCAATTGTATCAAAAAATAGTGAACGGCTGATAACAATAAACAATCTAAACGTACAAACTGTGATTTACGGCTGTACCCAACAGCAGCCCTCACCTATGTGTTGTCGAATGATGTGCCTGTGACGCCGCTCCTCATTTCTGCAGCGAATCCAAAGTTGACCAAACGCTCTTTACTCACAAGATGTGATGAGTGCTATCGACTAGGTATGTAAAATAGATTCCGTATTTCTAGATGTCCGGAAGGCTTTTGACACTATACCGTACAAGCGTCTTCCAATCAAATTGCATGCTTATCGAATATCGTCACAGTTGTGTGATTTTGGATTCGTGATTTCCTGACAGAAAGGACACAGTACGCTCTAACTGACGGTAAGTCGTCGAGTAGAAGTTAAATCTGGCGTTCCCCAGCGAAGCATTATATGGCGCCTACTGCTGCGTCCGACAGGTCTCGAGAGGCCCACTGGGTACTGACCGGCCGCCGTGTCTTCCTCTGTCCGAAGGCGTCAACGGATGCGGTATGGAGGGGGACGTGGCCAGCTCCCCGCACTCCCGGCCCTTAAGTCAGTCTACGTGACCGGAGCCGCTACTTCTCAATCAAGTAGTTCCTGAGTTAACCTCACAAGGGCTGAGTGCACCCCGCTTGCCAACAGCACTCGGCAGACTCGGACGGTAACCCATCCAAGTGCTAGCCAAGCCCGACAAAGCTTAATTTCCGTAATCTAACGGGAACCGGTGTATCCGCTGCGGCACGGCCGTTGGCAGGGCCCCTACTGTTCCTTATTTTTATAAACGATTTAGGCGGCGATCTGGGTAGCTCTCTTACACTGTTCGTGGATGATGCTATCATTTATCGGTTAGTAAAATCATTCTCGCCACAGCTGCATTTGTCAACGGACCTTTACCCGTTCGAAACCCCTTCCTATGGCGATAGGATCGTAACACTGAACTACCATATTCCCCATTCTGATAATACAGCTTCACTAAAAGCGCCTTTTCAGGTAGCGTCAACATGCTGCGACTGCTGGTCCATCTGATTCTCTTTCTCATTGCAGCTCCTTTTATACACGATTTTCATGCGCATTCACTGACGTTTTGCTGTCCAGCGCCATCTATCTGACATTTTTTGAACTTTTTTTCGTTCTAATAAAACCCCATGTCATTCCACGTTTGTGTGTCAATTTTTACCTCTCTATCTACATTATTCCTTGCTTTATTCAGATTACAAATGTATATACTGACTGATCACCCGGTATGTTCGTCTGAAGACAGCTTTGGTGATCGAGCTGGCCAGGGAAGGTCCTGCACCTATTGCAGAGTAAGTTGTTTTCTTATACGTGGTGTGTGGGGTAGCATTATACTGTTGAAAAAATAAATCACCTTCTTATTGCACGAATGGTAAAAGAACTCTCTTACAATATCCCGAAGGTACCGAACGCTGGACTACGTTCCCTACAGATCACCAAACGAGAACAAGAGCTGTAGTTTATCGCAGCTCCATAAGGCAATGAGTGGTGCCCGTATGTCTTGGACGAATACACTCTACCACACTGCCCTCTCCACGTCTACGTCGTTTGCGTGCTGGGATAAGACCACGGCCCATCATTCCGTATTCTAAGTGATTCACTGACAGCTCTTGACGATCTAGAAGTGTGCCTGCTCTAGAGGTCTGCAAATCACCGGTTTCGCTCGCTCGTACTCGGTCGAGTGCGCAACGCTCGGCGGTGGCGCGGCGAGTGTGTTACGCTCGCAGCGAGCGTGTTGACACTCGAACGAGGCTGCGTGGGGCGGGGCGGGCACAGGTGGCACAGCGTAGTGCTGCCGCTGTACTCACAAGGAAACCTACCCAAGTGTCACTCTCCGACTTTTATGAAATTTGCATATGTCATAATACATGAAAAACTATGGGACACGTATTATTTTTTAGCGGCGGAGAAGCATATTTCAGGCGTGAAACGGTCACTCCAAAATTGTCGCTAAAATAGAAACATGGCGAAAACTTAGAGACTAGAGAAGCGATTTTAATGATGTTTGGTATGAAAGTATCTTTTGATAAAAGACAAATTCCATAGATTCAACTTCGATAAAATCAAAATAATTTTTTGAGCTGTCCCCCTAATTCTCGCTCCCTCTGCAATGTACCTAGGCCGATCTCTTATCAAGACACGGAAGAAAGCGAGGATCCTATATATTGCACAAAAGCATGCATACGTTCTTTGTTATGTAGATAACAAAGACGACAGTGGAAGTGGGAGATATATGAATGTTGCAACTGGAAAAATTCCCGTTAAGGACTCACTCGGAAAAGGTAGAGGCGCAGCAACCACGCACAGTGCCAAAATACTACGGAAATATATATTAACGAGGTGCAATATATATATATATATATATATATATATATATATATATATATATAGAGAGAGAGAGAGAGAGAGAGAGAGAGAGAGAGAGAGAGAGAGAGAGATATGCACAAAACTAACCTAAAGGGTGTACATCAATATCGTGTATTTAATATCAATATAAAAGACGGAAAAAGTATTCCAGGACTTGAGAGTGATAAGAGGAATGCATATAAAATACAATCACTTCCTCGTTAAGACGGCAAGTAACACCTACCACTAAACAGTCACTAACAGTCCACAAAGTGGGAACAAGAACGAAAGAAATATCCTGGAGAACTCATTTAGTAAATGATCTTAGCACAGAAACTTTATGTTAATCACGCATAATAACATGTATGGTAAAGTATAAAATGCGAAACTGAATGGCTAGTTCAACTGGATCGAGAGAACAGCTTTCGAAGCATCCGGGAAAGGAAAAAATTCCAAATTTCTCAGTCAGGATGTATTCTTAAGCATCTAGTTTGCTCCCGACACTCGCCTTGCATTCGAGTGGCGCTGCGGTGGGCGACCGAGTGGCGAGCGGGCAGTGTGGACGGTCGGGCCAGTCGAGCGTGCCGCGCTCGAACGAGAGAGGGAAAAGTCGAGCGCAGCCACACGCCTTGCCGCAAGCTGCAGTACCGACACCTGTCGGTCTGTTATATAACGACGTGTATCACGCGATTCGAGCGAGCAACCGAGCGAGGTGCAGACCTCTAGCCTGCTCGTAGTCCCACTGTTTGTAACCGGTCGGCAACAGAGTCATGTTGACAGTCCTTGTCTCACAAACCCTCTTATATGTACAAATAATTTTCTGTCGAGGGCAGCCACAGCTTAAGAACATTTTCAATAAAATTACTGTTGTTACTTTGCTATTCGCCACAACACCGGCAGCCTATGGAAGTCGCCGCGCAAGTATAAGACGAGTGACAACTCGCTCCTCAGTACTTCGGCCGTCGGGCGCGCCTCCAGTCTCGTCTCGTTACCCTCTCTGCCTGCTCCGAGCGCCGGCCAATCGGAAGAAGAGGGCTAGGCTAGATAGACCGCTGCACCACAGCCACGACGGTCAGTCTACGAGTAGAAGTCACTATAGCGACCTATTGTCCACAAAAATTACAACACACACTACTCCCCAAAACCTAAAATTAACTTAGTTATGTAAAAAGTCAAGGGTGCTGGTGTGTTAGAATAGAACCGCAAATCTGTCGAAACGTGTATATTATTTAACCACAACAGATAAATCTTCAGGTACATCTGCGAATAGCAATAATAAAAATAAAAATAAAATAAACTGAACTACTAACCAAACTATAATAGACCTAAAAGTATAAGAAGTTTCTATAAAATTTTTACAATTAAAGTTTTAAAATAAAAAATAAACTATAAAGTGATCATGAAGGGTGTACAGAGATGTACTTACTGCGATAGTGATTACATGTTCTATGAGGACAGCGTTCAGCATTCAGGACGCTCTGATAGAATGCTAAATAAGGTGTGGTCGTCAATCATTAAATAAGTTCCCCATTTCCATCCAGTTCGAAGAAATGAGCAATGTAGGCGAATCTAGAAACGAAAACACACATAAAATACTAATCATAAATACTACCGACGTTCAAAAAATACCCCACTATAAAAGCTCACTATAAACTGAGTAAAAACAAAACATTAATGAGAAAAAACGTATGCTAAAAGAACCTGAAATCAGCCGATTACCGGGAAAAAACGGCATCTCTAAAAATTGCAGCAAGCGCGGTACGTATACAGCAAGCGCATACTCAAGCTGCGCGAGGAGGCATGGTATATAGTGGACTGCAACATGTCTTATAGGAACAACGAAAACTGACGTAACTAGCCCTTGCCCGCGAGAGGGATCTCTAAACAAGGAAAACTGAAGGCTGGGCACCATTCAAATGTTAAAATGTTTGTAAGGCTTAAGCGACTTAACTGCGGCGTCATCAGTCCCTAAACTTAGAAACTACTTATGAACTAGCTTATACTAAAGACGCCACAAAAATCCATACCCGAGGGAGATTCGAACCTCCGACGGGGAACGGCCTCGCGCATCGTAGCATAGCGCCTCAATGCGCTCTGCTGCTCCGCCGCGGCTGTCTGGACACCGCTTTCATAATGTACACGGCTGTTCTCATAAAAAAGGGAAATTTTTCAAATACTTTAAAATATTTGAACTCATTCAAACTCGCTCAGATGGCTGTAGGAAGTAGTAATGCGTCTCAGTGGCGTGGCGCCTCTTTGCTTCACTCGTTGGTGTCACGTTGATAATTATGGCTGCAAACATTTTCTATTACAGGGCACACACATGGCGCTCTGACAGCTATGTCACTACGTCATATGTTGAAACCAGTATTAGTACATCTACTGTCCCTCAGGTGGCACCAGAGGGGGTACTATATTTTCCGGCAGTGTAGTACACCCCTCTTAAATTGTATTGAAGTTCTCTTTAGGTGTACTGTTACCTTTGAGTCCCCTACAGCGGCATCTTCCATGTTTTCCCTTCACTGTTCGCCACTCGGCGGAAGTCATCATTCGGTCACGGCTCCGCTGTCCATTCTGTGGCTCTCCCACATAAACTCGTTAGGCTCGCTCTGGTGGCACACTATGAAGATGGACAGCACGGTCGACGTGCTCCACTTGTTCAACGGGGCGGATGCTTCCGTCAGACAGGCCACGCGGAGAGCTGCTCCTGCGTATAAATGGATGGTAGGTACTTACGTAGTGAAATATAGTTCATGTATGCCTGGGACACCGCGAAATACAGCTTCAGTCACCTATTAAACCGCTGAGCTTTAATGTTCGTATCGGATGCCCTTTTAGGCACTGACTGCTCGCGATACACTGAAACCGATCATAGTGAATCCACCTCACGCACTACACTGAGACTACGCTCATATGGGTCGATGGCGAGTGTTCATTAGACACGCGGTAACCATCAGGAGTTCCCCAGGAAAGTGTGATAGTACCACTGTTACTTTCTATATACGTAAATGATCTGACGTCAAAAGTGGGCCACTGTAAGAAATAGAAGCTTAATTCTGGTAGGAGGTCCCCAGAGAAGAGTTTACTGTGTAGCAGCAAAATTAGCAAAAGGTCCGTGTGAACTACCGGTTACTACCTGCTGCAAAACCTTGTTCCCTGATCCAAATTGAGAACTGACTTGGTTCAAATTAGTCAAATAACAGGAAGTTAACGATACAGTGGCCAATATACGTAGCAGCTCACACTAAATTACACACAGGCATTAATAAACAAGCCACAACAATTAAAGTTTTTTTCATAAAGGTGGCTAAGAACAACATTTATGGCGAAACGGAACTTAAACATAAAAAAAAATTGCATCTGAGCTTGTTCTCAGCACTGCTGAAAAACAATGTTAAATAAAAGGGGGAAGGTGCTCGAAAACTACGATTTATAGGCAAGTCAAAAAAATAATTATAGCCGGCCGCGGTGGCCGAGGGGACTGAGGCGCTCCAGTCACGGTCTGCACGGCCACTACGGTCGGGGGTTCGAATCCCCCCTCGGGCATGGATATTTGTGCCGTTCTTAGGTTTAGCTAGTTCATAAGTAGTTTGTAAGTTTAGGGACTGATGACCCCGTAGTCAAGTCCCATAAGCTCTACAAACATTTGAACATTTCAAAATTATACTGAACTTGTTTATTGAGGTCGAACGCAAGCTAAATGGGGAACCAATTTTGTTACCACAATAAAAATGCATCCCATTTACATACGCTAATACTGACGATGCCCAGCATTGAATTTAACATAAATTACATAGCGTCATAGCGTCGATGGTGACCAAAGTTCATAAACCAGTCAAGAAGGCTAGGAGCGTGTTTTTGTTGGGAAAAGCCGACAAGCTAATGTTACGATCGCACTTAGAAAATGAATGGGCATCGTTTAATTCTGGGACTATGGATGTAGAGGAATTGTGGACTAAATTTAAATGCATTGTTAATGAAGGGTTAGAGAAATATGTGCCAGTAAAGACGATTAAGGATGGAAAAGATCCACCGTGGTATAATAATAATGTTAGAAAGCTGCTGAGAAAGCAAAGGCTGTTGCACTCTCGATTCAAAAAAGAACACGCAAATGATGACAGGCAAAAGTTAGTAGAGATTCGTGCGTCTATAAAAAGATCGATGCGTGAAGCATACAATAATTATCACAGCCATACCTTAGCAAAAGATCTTTCCGAGAACCCGAAAAAATTCTGGTCCTATGTAAAATCGATAAGCGGGTCAAAGCCCACTGTCCAGTCACTAGTTGATCATTCTGGGGCAGTAATAGAAGAAAGCAAACGGAAAGCTGAAGTTCTAAATTTAACCTTTAAGAAATCTTTCACGCAGGAGGACCGCACAAATGTACCATCATTTGATCAACGTACTAATTCCGAAATGGGGGACATAGCAATAGGTATTTCCGGTGTAGAGAAGCAGCTGAGAGAGCTAAATACGAAAAAGTCTGCTGGTCCGGATGGAATACCAGTTCGGTTTTACAAAGACTATTCTGCGGCATTGGCCCCCTACTTAGCTTGCATTTATAGCGAATCTTTAATTCAGCGCAAAGTTCCTAGTGATTGGAAAAAAGCGCAGGTGACTCCAGTGTATAAGAAAGGAAAGAGAACTGACCCATACAATTACAGGCCAATATCGTTGACATCGGTTTCATGTAGAATTTTGGAGCATATTCTCAGTTCGAATATAGTTAATTTCCTTGAAACGGAAAAGCTTCTTTCCATGAATCAGCACGGGTTTAGGAAACATCGTTCATGCGAAACTCAGCTTGCCCTTTTCTCACATGACATCTTGCGAGCCATGGACGAAGGGCAACAGGCGGATTGTGTTTTTCTCGACTTCAAAAAGGCGTTCGACACGGTGCCACACTGCAGACTGCTAACGAAGATACGAGCTTATGGAATAGGTTCACAGATTTGTGACTGGCTGGAAGACTTCCTAAGTAATAGAACGCAGTACGTTGTTCTCGACGGCGAGTGCTCATCAGAGACGAGTGTATCGTCAGGCGTGCCCCAGGGGAGTGTGATAGGACCGCTATTATTTTCTATCTATATAAATGATCTGATGGACAGAGTAAGTTGTAATTTGCGGCTGTTTGCTGATGATGCTGTGGTGTATGGGAGGGTGTCGTCTGTAACTGACTGTAATAGCATACAGGTTGACTTAGACAAAATTTCTAGTTGGTGCGAAGAATGGCAGCTAGCTCTCAATGTAGAAAAATGTAAGGTGATGCGCATGAGTAGAAAAAACAATCCTATAATGTTCGAATACAGCATCAGTAGTGAGCTTCTTGATGCGGTCGCGTCGTTCAAATATCTAGGCGTAACATTGCAGAGCGATATGAAATGGAACGAGCATGTAAGGACAGTTGTGAGTAAGGCAGACAGCCGACTTCGGTTTATTGGGAGAATTTTGGGAAGATGTACTTCACCTGTAAAGGAGACCGCGTATAAAACGCTTGTACGACCACGTCTTGAGTATTGCTCAAGTATTTGGGACCCGCAGCAGATCGGTTTGAAGGAAGACATAGAGGCGGTTCAGAGGCGAGCAGCTAGATTTGTTACCGGTAGGTTCGACCAATGCGCGAGTGTCACGGAAATGCTCCGGCAACTCAATTGGGGATCGCTGGAAGAAAGACGACGTTCTTTTCGTGAATTTCTGTTAAGTAAATTTAGAGGGCCGGAATTTGAAGCTGAGTGTAGTACGATCTTGCTGCCGCCTACTTACATTTCGCGTAAAGATCACAAAGACAAGATAAGAGAAATTAGGGCTCGTATGGAGGCATATAGGCATTCTTTTTTTCCTCGTTCAATTTGGGAGTGGAATAGGAAAGGAAATGCCTAGTAGTGGTACGGTGTACCCTCCGCCACGCACCTTACGGTGAATTGCGGAGTATGTATGTAGATGTAGATGTAGAACTTAACGCTACTGGGGGAGGATTTACAAACAACACTTACTCGCTCACACACAGGCAATGCAACAGCGAAAATCACCGAAATCAGCGTGCTGAAGCGAGGCAGAAGCAGGCGCCACTATCGTAGGCGAAATTCACCAAACCCGGAGGTACCACACAACACAATATACAATGAAACTGCGAAGATGGCTCTGATCTGTCATGCCTGATTCGAGATGGTGCGTGAGTATAACAGAGTTAAGTTGCATTTAGATTAGACCGCGAGCAAATACGCTAACGGCCACACACGGCTACGTTATATGATCGCACTCCACTGAAGGTTGTTTGATGTTGTGCCTGCTCTTTTGAAGCCCACGGTTTTCCGGGGATACGTAGATGACACTTCCACTGTATGGCCTCAAGGCAGAGAGGAACTGGAGGAATTCCACCGTCACTTAAACTCATTACATGAAAGCATCAGTTCACCTTGGAAAGTGAAAAAGATAGAAATTTACCATTTCTTGACGTGCTAGTACGACCTGGGACACTCTGTGTACAGAAAACCTACACACACAGATTTATACCTCCAGGTGTCCAGCTGTCATCATCCCGCACAAATCGCTGGTGCACTTAGTACATTAATACATCGGGCGCACATAATATCAGACGAAGGAGATCTTCATGCAGAACTAGAACAGTTGGTGAAGGTGTTTAAAGAGAATGGCTATACTCCACGCCAAATAAGGAAAGCCATGCGTAAGTATCACAACAAGAAGCAAACACCGAGGACAATGAAGAAGATCATAAAGCAGTTGCATTCCTTTCTTATGCTGGCAATTTGCCCTCTACAACAGGTAGATTGCTAACGAAACACAAAATCCATCTCATCTTCCGTCCACCAGCGAAGAATTTGGCCCTAGTTCGATCTGTTAAAGACGACTTGGAACTGAAAATATCTGGCGTTTTCAAAATTCCTTGTGAGTGTGGCCCTGCTTACATAGGCCAGACGACTCCAACAGTTGAAGAGCGCTGTACAAAGCACGAAAGACACACCCGTCTGCAGACGTCGAAGTCAGCAGTAGCAGAACACTTCATTTCCATGGGAAACTCGATGGAATACAATAAAACAACCATTTTAGCTCCAGTTTCCGGTTTTTGGGACTTAGTTATTAAAGAAGCGATGGAAATACGCTTTACTGAGAATCTTATAAATCGTGACAACGGTTTTCAGCTGGATAAAAGTTGAAACTCTGTAATTAAAATGATTGAGGCGCAGCGGAATCGACGGGATTATTCGGTTCTCAATGATTAGAGTAGCTTTTCACTTTCACCACCGAGGGCAGCACACACATCTCGGCAGTACCGCGCATGTCACCACCTAACACACGTGCAGAAAGACACCAGGGTACTCCGCATGCGCAAAACTCGGCATAAATACCACCACCGTACCTGGCTTCTTCAGTAGTTGCCTACTCACCTGAAGATGGCAGTGTAGTGGAATTTTGGTTATCCACTGATTGCTAAAATACAGTGCTTCGAAAGTATCTAAAAAGTACAGTGCTGCGATTGTACTGTATCAGAGATTATTATGTCAGAGATTATTTGATTATTCTGAGATTATAGGATTATTCTGAATTTGTTGACTCGCTCGGTCTTGATTTTCTGTTGGTGACGGAATGAGGCTAGTTTTTCCGATACAGGCACAGGAATGTTGCTATTTCATTTGTATCAGTTAAAAGGAAGTAAATGCAACAAAAGATGATAGTCAAACACAAATTCGCGTTACGCGTTTCTCTTCTCGTAGAATAATAACAACAAGAAAGAAGAAGCCGTCTTCGCGACTCCGTAAACATAACCAAAGTGCGAATTAACGAAGAAAAGGCTTTACAAAACTCTCATCTAAACATTCAAGAGTGTTTCAGACATCCTGAGACGTTGTAATCAGCGAGCAGCTAGAAAGCAGATCTGACAAGGAACCTGCAGCCATCTCACACGGTTGTAAATTCATCAGTTGATGTTGTAAATCTCCGTACGCGGACTCCAGATCGTTTCTGATGCTTAGCTGCAAACGTCCTGTTTACATGTTCTAGGAATTTACAGAACTTACTGGCGTGACTCACAAATACCTAACTTATAACATGCAGTTTAACACACATAAGCATAAAGACTTTTAACTGTAACTCTAACTAGTAAAAAAGGAAATTATCGAATCTGAATGTCAACGGGATCCGGCTGCACACCCGAAAATTACTGGAAGAAGAAATACGCGGGGAAGATTTCAGAAGTCATAACCTCAAATCCAACACCTATAGCCTTCATTTATAAATTTAATCTGTTTCGACTATGTATTTCCGCATATTCAAGCCCTTAAACAGACGTAGCAAATGGCCAATGAACACATGTTTAGCATCAAACCAGAGCGACACTCACAAGGAAAGTACTTGGGCTCGAACAAACGCATATACATCAAAATCGTACGAGAGATAATGTAAAGATCCATTATTGCACTAGTGACACTCCCGCATCTGCAAAATTCTGCAGTCGTCTGTTAGAGGCCTCTCCGTGTGCCTTGCCACATTGCACTTTGACCTGTCGGTTCGCCAGTAGGGACGGTGCAGTGTGCCTCCGAAGTTGCGTTTTGTGACATTTGTGTGGTGAAGCGTCAGATGGTGCGGCGATTGATAACCAATCCTGCTAAAGTATTGCGACTGGTTGAGATGTTACGAAGAACCATTCTTCCTGAAGATGGTATTAGTGTAGAAGATGAATCATTCGCATGCTTTCTCGTATCTGTTATGGTACAGAAATATGAGCATAAGTTACTGTTGTAACACTAACACATAATGATGATAATAGGGATGATAATGACGAAGAACTCATTGTTAGCGGTAGTGCTACGGTAAGTGCGGGAAGAGGCGATGGAATCAGTGGCAGTGAATACCAACAGTCTTCCGGGAAGAAGGTTAAGCCGGCCGCGGTGGCCGAGGGGACTCAGGCGCTCCAGTCACGGTCTGCACGGCCACTACGGTCGGGGGTTCGAATCCCCCCTCGGGCATGGATATTTGTGCCGTCCTAGTTCGTAAGTAGTTCATAAGTAGTTTGTAAGTTTAGGGACTGATGACCCCGTAGTTGAGTCCCATAAGCTATACAAACATTTGAACATTTGAAGAAGGTTAAAGTTGCAACTATCATCGCGGCTTTTGATGACAATACGCTAGAGTACATGTACAACGATTATTACATCAGTTATAGTTCAGATATCTGCATTACGTGTGGCGTCTACAATTACATCTGCAGTGCTATCTAGAGCATGATTGCAAACTTTTGCATAAAAACGACACCCACCAGCACATTAAGGTGTACGTAGAGATACTGTAACCAAACGTTCATACAGATATGTTTGTTCTAGCCCAAGTACTTTCCTTGTCAGTATTGGTCACCATACATTTGAATATCAACTCAATCCTCCTTTCCTATTAGCACCAACTTTCTGTCTAATGTTGTAAGTGCTAAAACATAAGAAGTATTGCGTTGTTCTTAAACTCTACGGTCACCAGTAGGAGAGTAGCAATGCTGCCCTTTTCTCGCTCGTGGGCAGACCTTGTGGTACACGTGTATTCCTCAGGGACATACACACACACTCACACACACACACACACACACACACACACTCACCTCTAGAATTCTGTTTGACGTTGATAGTTCATTTGGGACCTGCAGTCTTCTTTATTGGTGGTCTATTCCCAGCCCGACAGGTGTCGCGTAAGGGCAGGAGGAAAGCAGAGAAAGCTGACCGGACTTCCTAGAAACAGGTCGTAAAGCACAAGGCGCGGGGCAGCCGAGCGCAGGAAAGGAAGCGGCAGTGAAGGCGCGGGGAGCTCCGACACACCCGCTGTCTGTCTGGCTACCTGTCTGCCCTCTGTGACCGCTCAGTCCGTAGTTGACCCCGTAGACAAACCTGCAGCGGTTTTTCTGTGGGTTCCCCTAAAGGCCGATTCACACTGTCCGTCACGTCACGTCACGTCACCGTCCGTCAGAACATTCCGCAATGTATTTCTAATGGCGGCAGTCACACTGGCCGTCACCGGAGCGTCACGACACGTCAAGCTTTCTCGAGAAGAATGTTTTGACGGAACGGCCGTCTGCTAACATCGGAAGTTAACCTATTTTCGTCACGCGAATTACATGTTGCAGTCGACTACTGCACTGTTTATGTGAAAATGTGTCTTATTCATCTTCATTTTGTTGTTGTACTTCGTTTTAGGGGTAAATCTCAAATGTTTCATTACGACTTAAATATTTTTGTTAACTGAGTGTCCCCCTAAAATCGAGGTCTGATACCTGAAACCAAAAAATGGTTTATGTTACTTAACTTTGTCACAGAAAAGACTGAAGCTAATTGTTTATTTGAATAAGATTGTAATTTGATTACGCATTTTTCATTAAATAACATTTTAAATGAAAAAAGTCAGTTCTAATGAAAGACAAAAATTCAGTTGTTTACGACGGTATTAACAATGTCAGCGGGCAAATCGTAATAGATAAAGTAAATAGGCGCTATTTATGCTCTTATAAGTATTGTTTGATGTTTTCATAAGTTTATTTTTTCGTTTGAAAATAGATGTTGATGTTTTGAAATGTTGTTCCAGTTCCCAGTAAGTTGGCCAAAACATACACTGTAAAGTTTTCTTTGACCGTCAGTAACATTTAGCGTTGTTGTTCCCTCAGTTCTAGTGTTAAACTATTACATAACAGATCACCACTCATAACCTCACTTTCAACATTGCGTATTGAGATGGGCGAAACGACGTGACGGACACTGACGGACAGTGTGAATGCAACTTGACGTTGACGGTGCCGTTCCGTGACGTTGACGTGACGGACAGTGTGAATTGGCCTTAAATCATAAACATTTCTAGTACAATCGAGAGTTGCTTCAGTCAATCATAATCTCAGGATCGAAAGAAGATATTGGGTTAATTTAGTGGTAATCACTGCAACACAACAGAAAATATTACAGGCTATGAAAGAATATGAAGTGGGTAGCGTCTGTGTGTGACGCAATGAGTGAGCGTGTGCGTTCCATCGCATTCGATGACGGTATTTTGCTCTTTAGTAATTTCAGTGCCAGCAATGGAAATCAAACAGTAGGATAACTCTGGAGACGGTATGTAGACCAACAAGTGCGGAAAACAGCTCTTGGCTTTCAGTGTCAGTATGAACGTAGTGATCACATACTCCAATTTTATGCCTAAGAACATTCACCGGTGTACTTGGGAATGCAGAGGAGACAGGTCTGTACATAATAAGAGACCAGCGTCACTGCAGCTCCTCCCCCCTCCTCCCAACCCACACACAGAAAACCTGTTCTATATAAACAAAAAAGAGAGAGAAAAGTCTTATTAATGTGATTCGAAATACTAGACTTATCTCCTTTTCTTTAGAAAACAAATGGGGAGACAGCACGGAAGAACAACATTTCTATGAGCTAAGCCCTCCCGCCGAACATAATCATGATCTCAGAACTGTGCAATTAGGTTATGAGCTCAGAGTTAGCGGTCAGTCATTATAAAAGGATCAGTAAGAACTAACATGTAGACAACAGATTTGAGAGCCATTGGTGTCTTTCCGACATGCTTGCGGTAAATGGGAAAATAGGCCAGTAGAAATAGAATCCAAATTGGAAATAATTGCTCCAAAATGTTATGTTGTCTTGATTGTCAGTACCAAGATTATGGTAACAGTACACAGCTCTATCTTTCGACCAACTTTGTTGTATGGGTATGAAAGCGGGGTGGATACAGGTTATACATAAGATCGAGGTTAGAGATATGAAAGTAGCATGAAATCATTACGGGTACTAATAGATGAGAACAATGGCAGGGTGTCCATAATGAGGAAATCAAAGAAAAACTGGGAATGAACATAATAGAGAAGCAGTTAGTGCGAACAGCTTAGATGGTAGGGTAATGTTACACACGCATGGGAAAATCAATGTTACCTAAGAGACTCATAGGTTCGGCAGCGGAGGGTAAGAGAATTCGAAGTGGACCAAATAGAAAGTAATTGGATTCTATGAGGAATGACTTTGAATTAAAAGCCTTAACAACAGACGAGGCATCAATGTCAGCACTGAATGGGGGATCATGAAGGAATATTATTAGGGGGACTATGATCCAGAATGAACACTAAAATGCATAATCAGTCTCTAATGATAATAATAATAATGATGATGGCTTCATTTTTGGACAAATATGACTATCATAGGTTTCTGCCTACGCGGTGTTGTGTTTAAGTAATGCGAGGTAAAAATGTACCATCAAATGAGGTATTTTCATATTTTTGTATCTCGTAAAGAACTAAAATCTCGTAATGAAGTAAAATAGTTCCCCATTCGAATCTCCGAGTAAGGCTACACAGGAGGATGTCGTCATCAAGAAAAACGAAATAGGGATTCTACGGATCGGAGAGTGGAATCTTCTGTCCCTTAATCGGGTACGTAAGTCAGAAAATTTGAAAAGAGAAATGCTTAGGCTAAAGTTAGATATTGTGGCGATTAGTGAAGTTCGGTGGCAGGATGAACAGTATTTCTGGTCAGGGACGTGCAGAGTTATAATTAGAAAACCAGCTGGAGTAGTTCTCATGTATTTCTGATGGTATCTACCCCCAACGGTAGTGAAATCATTTCGCAACTGTAATGTGACCGTCCGCCCACTGGTCTTCCCTGACATCTGCAGCTTCCAAGACATTACAGTATCTCCAAATTCCTTAGTTGTTACAGTACGAACAACAACCCGCCCCGCCGATGCAAGTTCAGTCTTAACTGTTTCGTAATGAAACCATCAATGGCGTCCGTTGTACCAAAAAATTAATTAATTTAAAACATGAAATAGAAAAGTAATAAAATAATAATAAATAATAATAATAGCTTTGTTTGCAGCAGCCACATTTTTTTCCTTGTGTAAGATTGATGACGCGAGACACGTAGTCTTTTGGTGTCACATGTCAAGAGCATCCTTCCCATCACGTTCCTTTTTACTTCATTGCAACAAAGTTCTGATTCCTCTTGCTTTCACAGCCACTGGCTCGTTCTTCTCTATTGTCGTTTCTCACACAAGACACATATCCGTCATTATTACATCTGCTTCTGCGGAAACTGCAACAAAATTAATTGTAAGTTTCTAATTTTAGTTAAATAACATCTTGCTATATTAACTAGGTACAAGATTTTTACTACATCTACATCTACATAGATACTCTACAAATCACATTTAAGTGCCTGGCAGAGGGTTCATTAACCACTTTCATAACTTTTCTCTACCGTTCCATTCTCTAGTAGTGCGCGGGAAGAAAGAACACATAAATCGTTCCGTTTTCGATCTGATTTCTCTTATTTTATTGGGATAGTCATGTCTCCCTAAGTATGTGGGTGCTAGCAAAATATTTTCACATTCAGAACTAAAAGTCGGTGATTGAAACTTCGTAAACAGATCACGCCGCATTGAATAACGTCTTTCTTTTAATGATTTCCACCCCAATTCGTGCAACATTTCCGTGACGCTTTCCCTCCGTAACGTGATAAAACAAAACTAGCTGCCCTTCTCTGAACCTTCTCAATGTCTTCCATCAGTCCCACCTGGTGAGGGTCCCACAAGGGGCAACAGTATTCCAGGAGAGGACGCACAAGTGTGATGTAGACAGTCTCTTTGGTGGAGCTTGTGCATCTTCGAAGCGTTCTGCCAATGAAACCTAACAATTGGTTCGCCTTCCCCACAATATTTTCTATGTGTTCTCTCCAGTCAAAGTTGTTCGTAATTGTAACTCCTAGGTATTTGGTAGAATTTACGTCCTTAAGGTTTGACTGATTTATCGCGTAATTGAAGTGTATTATAGTCCTACATTTTACTCTTTAGCCACCTTCAAGAATATATATATAATGTTCACTTGTTAGTTGGTTCAATTTTAAGGTGGAGTTTTACGAAAACAGTTGGTAAAAAAAATCCACTATTGGTCTCACTGAATGCATAATTTATTGAGCTATAATTTTTTGTGCCCAGCTTTATTAATATATGCGTTAGTTTAAATGTTACAGAAAGAAACAGATATTCAAACGAAATATTTTCTTAGATATGAAAAATTCGTCCAAAATTGATGAGCGCTAGATATGGGAACAGATGATCCTAAAAGATTCTCCTGCACTCATTCAATGCAGAAGGTAATGCCCTACAACTTTCAACAGGACCGTGTTTTCGTGAGTCACTTACGACATATAATCACAAAATTAGAAAAATATCCCTTTTGGGAGTAAATGTCCTCTTCCCAAAACTCCTCAACAGGGTGAAATCTAGGACGTATTGGGTCACAAATGAAGCCATTGCAACATAAAACTTTTTGTTCCAATAATTTCTGATACTCGTATTTCTTTGGTTCTACCCTACTGACATAAAACATGAACTACGGCGACGTTATTATTACATATGACCAAACCGACCAACGTGTCGTTATTACACTCTTCCCAAGTCTTCCGCTGAAAACCAGAATTATGTTATCGCGCCTGTTGCGATTGGAACCAAGTCGCCTTCTACCTAGAAGGCCAGCCTCATCCATGGCGGACAAATGTCAGACACTCGACCATCCGCTCCATAGTCCCGCTCCCTCCTGCACGTAGTTTTAATGCCTTCAGTAAAGATATGCAGTAGGCAGCCACAAACTTATTCACAGAGGAGAATATAGCGTTTTCCTAAATAGTACCTTGAACCTGGTGCTGCGGTACGATGTTTTCCTTCCTGTTGATGGCGAATTGTACTGATTGGCGTAAAGATCCTTCATCGTACGGCCTTGTAATGAAATCGTCCCTTGTTCAACTGCTTCAAGCAATCATTCACAAAGCATAATTTAAATCCTCTAATACGATGTTGCCACGTGATTTGGCCTTGTGGTCTAAAGCATCAGCCGGCCGCGGTGGCCGAGGAGACTGAGGCGCTACAGTTCACGGTCTGCACGGCCACTACGGTCGGGGGTTCGAATCCCCCCTCGGGCATGGATATTTGTGCCGTCCTTAGTTAGTTCATAAGTAGTTTGTAAGTTTAGGGACTGACGACCCTGTAGTTAAGTCCCATAAGCTCTATAAACATTTGAACATTTTCTAAAGCGTCATGCTAAGGACTGAAGGCCGGGCATGAGTGGGTCTGTGTTGTCCTTAGTGTTAGTTAGTTTAAGTAGTTTGTAAGTCTAGTGACTGATGACCATAGCAATTTGGTACAATAGATTTACAACTATATGAACATTTACTAGTTCTCCATTAATAATTGCTATTGGATCAGCAAAAAATGTCCTATCCTCATTCTGTATGATAGCACTAGCATTAGTTGACGGATTTCTACTCAATTTCTTTGTTATGCTGCAAAAACCTTATGACGTGATAAAGATATATCCTGAAATACGTATCTTGCAATACAATTTTCGAGACTCGTAGAGTGTATTATCAGAAGTCTGCCTCTGGAATGATTTACGAATGGAGTTTGTAGCACGAATGTCATAAATTACTATCTGAAGCATCATCGGCTGGATTTCATGCATGTCATTGTTTTTGACATCTCAAACTATTTATGGTACTGCAATATTATAATTTTGAATTTACATTCAATTATATGAGTGTATATTGTCTATACAATTTCTCGCTAATACTATTATTATTAATAACGTCACGCCGAATGCCGAAGTTTTACTGCGTGAACAGCAGAAAAGTGTAGTCGACAAAATCTTCCCTTTCATCATTTTGTTGGGAGTTGTCTGCAACAAAAACTTTCGTAAAGGTTTTAAATTATGAATAAATACTTGTTATTTATGATGTGATATCTCCTGGAATTTTGTCGTTGGTGGTTTTTACCCCGATAGCGATTGTTTTCTGCCGGTAAAAAATATAGCAAATTTGGTTGAAATGGTCTATCAGTTTAGGAAGAGATGTGGAACAAGCAAACACACAGACACACACATACGCGCTCACCATACATGTATCCATTTTATAGTACGTATTGGTAATTACGCCTTTAGTTTATCCTATATATTGAGACACAACCCCAAAACGAAATATTTTATCAATCTCACACGTCACTATACTAAAAACCTCTTGTGTGTCTAAAGAGAGAGTGTGAGAAAATGAGGCACAGCCTGCTCTACATTACTTAAAAATTTCTTATTAACTAAATATCACAATGATGTCACAAATGGCATGGGTTACCGCCTAACATTGTGTCAGAACTCATGTTGCCCGACGCAGTGCAACAGCTTCACTTCTCTTGGACTCAAGTCGTTAGAAGCGCCCAGCACAAATATTCAGAATGCTGCCGGTACAGGATTTTATACACGAATTGACCTTTCGTTTATGTCCCATAAATATGGGATGGAATTTTTATCGGGCGATTCTCTTTAATTCTTCAGACAAGTCTTCAATTGCGAACAGTTATTACCTGGTGACGTGGCACAGTGTCATTCACAAGAATTCCACTGTTTGGTAACATGAAGTCCATGAATCGATGAAAATCGAATCCACGTGGCCGAGCACAACCATTTCCAAGCAATGATCGGTTCGGTTTTTACCAGAGGAGCCACTCCATTCCATTATCAGTAGCCCACACAATTATGGAATCAGCTCCAACTACTCAATGTCTTGTTGACAGTTTGAGTCTGCGAGACACTCGAATCCACTCATCATCTCTTACCAACTGAAATCGGGACTCACTTAACCAAGGTTTGCAAGTAGTCTAGGTTTCAACGGATATTATCATCAGCTGCCCAGGAGAGGCACGACAGGCGACGTCGTGCTGTTAGCAAAAGCTTTCGAATCGGTGGTCTGCTGTCACAGCAAATTAAAATCACATGTCGCCTTGCAGTCCTAACGGATATTGTCGTCGTACCTCCCACATTAATTTCTGCGGTTATTCCACGCGGTGTTACTTCCCTGTTTGCAATTTCTCGGTCGTCAGGTGCTGACCGTCGGTTGTTCAGTTGTTCGTGGTGACAGGTAATTTTGTGTTCTCGGCAACTTCTTGAGACTGTAGATCTCAGAATACCCAACTGCCTAACCACTTCCGAATTTTAGCTGCTACCATCAATTTATATGTAGAGATTTACAGCGAAGTCACAAAATACATGGAGCAGCAATAAAAGCTTTGCACTATTTGTTCTACATTTTGTTAATTTTAAGATACTTTTCGAAGTTTTCCATCCGTTTTATGAATCGTTGTTGCATAAAGCACTGCAGCATTGATTTGGTTATAATCTCCACTACACTTATCGGATTAACTTTTAGAAAATGTTGCATTTGCCAGACAATCATGGACATCCCGCGGATAGCGCAGCTAATTGACCCGTAATTGTAGGGGTAGGGAGGTTATAAACTGTCAGAGCAAATAGGGATGTAACAGTAATACAGACGACAAGTATTCAGTAAGAGAAATGCAGATAACGTAAACTACACTAATGTAAGATGACAAAACTCACGGGAGGATCATAAGGAGAATGGAACACCAGAGATAACTCTTATCGATACTAAGGGGCACGTTATATTCCAGTAACAGCCTTGGAGTGAATTGGATGATGGACCTTTTTGTCTGACACACATCACTACTGAACCCACTGGTGGAAGGGTACTGCAGTGATGTATACGTTGCAGGCGCGGATACAAAATAAATCGCCAAGCCGTGCACTTGCATGCGAAAGTCAGCGCTGACTGGCGCTTCAGTTGCAAGGCAGTAGATACTGGGATACTGACAGGGTGCTGGAGCGACGCTGCAAAAGGGGTTGTGCCCCCCGTACACCAGTGAGCACTCGAGTATTTGCTTGTTTGGACTGTGCGCATATACTGATCAGGCCACTGACGGTGAAAGACCGAAAAAGATTACTATATATACGGTATATCTTGTCATGATAATCACATAGGTGATAACCTCCAAATATTTCGTACGAGAAAACATTGTCTTTCGAATGAATATTTATATCGTTTGTTTACGATACACTTCTTGTCCTTATACAGAGCCATAAGGCTAGTTTGTTTAAAGTTTCTTTCACTTGGTCATACCTGCAACAGAATAGCATTACTTCTACCCAACAATAAAACACCATTACTTTAACTGTAAGTTTACTCAAAAATAAAGAAGCAAAATTGTAGTACCCTCCGCCATATGAGAGAGAGTTAACATTGTCATCCATTTCTAACCTATGTTGAAGGTTTCATATGTAATACGCCGGGAAGATAGTTTGAAATCAATGTCAAAATTTGTACGAAACAGGCAGAAAGAAGAAAAACGACGTACCGTCCGTTATACATTTTTTTAATCATTGCATTAACAGCATGCAGTTTTATTTTGAAAGACTCAAATCTCTGTCTCTCGTCGGTAAGTTAGTTCCAAATCTATTACAAAATTGTACCGAACTCACAGGTAAGAAAGCCACCTAATAAAACCGTGTAAGCAATCAGTGACTGCAACAATAAATAGTGACATACAGTGAAATGTAAAAAGTCGTTTTATGTTGTTTATTGTTATTTCTTTAGCTTAAGCTTGTTTTGCTTCACGTTTGTCCGAACGTAATCGAAATACTTTAACCCGAAACCTAAACTGGTGCTATCGCTGGAAATGGTTTTGCCAACAAGGCTATCCAAGCAAGAAACATAAACTGACGGTAAAGTTTTACTTCTGCCAGTATCTCTCACTACTACTTTCCAAATTTCACGGTCGTTCTCTGGCATATCTTGCGGGACTAGCACTCCTGACAGAAAGGATATTGCGGAGAATATAGCTTTGCCACACTCCACGGGATTGTTTTCAGAGAGAATTTTTCACTCTGTAATGGAGCGAGCACTGTTTGGAAATTTCATGGTAGACGAAAACTGTTTGCCGAACAGATATACTGGAGTGTTTAAGCTGTGAGGACGAGCCAGGGGACACGACACTATAGTGAAGTATACGTCTTGTGTTAAGAGTTTCCGGCGGGCACACAGCTTACGTCTGCACACTCCGCTGCAGAATGAACGATTAATATTAAAGCAACAAACTGTAGGCAGAGTACTATAGAAGCAAGTCATTTTGATCTCGCTCCCCTTTACTTCAATAACATTTTGGAGGGCTAACAATGGCATCAAGAACTGTTTCGTGGCTCGTAGAGTACAGATGCAGATGTGTCATGTGTAACTAGAACGTGCAGAATAGGGTACATCGTTTTGTTCACTTCCTATGGTTTTGTCTGGAGATCAAAATGTGGATATTACAGTTATTTCTTAACGAATCAGTTTTCTAAACCCTGCATTTTGCACAGACAGAAATAATTCGAAGAAAAAGTACTCTGCCTGGTAGAAAAAGAGATGCGCACAGGAGTGGCTGGAAGTGAATGAAACCACATATAATTAGAAATCATGTGACTACTTATCTGATTACAATGTGTGAGAAAAGAGACAAGGCCGTTTGGCAATCACACGTGGAACGTCGGCGCCAGATAAGTAGGGTGTCGCACCCCCAACTGAAAAAGACTAACAGAGATTACTATCACATGACAACTTTCTCGTACTAATTTGCACTTCTATATCTTTTCGCGGTTCATTTATTAGTCTGGTATTTGGAAAGAGAAGGCTGGACGCCATTAGTCGACTTTCTGATCTTAGTGAATAGAGGAAGCTCTAAGGACTTTCGGGTATTTACAACCATCCGTGTGACTGATATGAAATTTTGCTACTCTGAATTTAAAAAAATCGCATTTCATTTAAAAGTTAACTCGATTTTCATTTAAGTATGCACTTTTTTCCTCTTGAAGTGCTTACAACTGTTTTCAGTAAAATAGCCTGTTCGCAATAATGAGAGACTTGGATTCCATGATACTACGATTTCGTAAACTGTGTAGCTAAAACTTCTTTGTCTGACAACATACTAGTGTGATTTATGTTTTTTCTCTTTAATTGAACCTGTAGACAGTTTAAATGTTTATGAAGTCCGACACTGTTGTGGCGTCGCTATTCGCCACAACGCCGGCTGTCCACGCAAGTCGCCGTGCCAGTATACGAAGAAGCGGTAAGTCGATCTGCAGTACTTAGGCCGCCGGGAGCACCTACAGTCTCTGTACCTCTTTGCTTGCTTGGCGCGTCGGCCAATAGGAAGAAGGAGGCTTGCCTACATATGCCGGCGCACCACAGCAACACGATCCAGGAGTTCAGTAGAGGTGTTCCGTCTACGAGAGCCAGCAGTCTACCTTTAGCACACAACGGAACAGTATACTATTGCCAGGAGACCACATGGGTATCGGATATTAGAATTTCTCTATATTTATGCTACGTGAAGTTCAGAACTTAAATAACAACCAGCCAAAGCCATGCGACGCAACTCTCAAATATTTTTCGAGAAAATCGACTTTGAAGTTTCGCAAAGTACACGTAGGTAGTAAGTACCAACATCTGCGGAATATTTTCGTGTAGCTCACGTGGCAGCGATCTGGCCTTCCAACCTAGGTGTCAGTGGTTCGAATCCTGTCATAGCAGACTTTCTTTTGCTTTTTCTGTTGTTTTCGAATACTTACACAATTATAATATGTAATGGTAGTTTTTTTATGAAAAGTGCAGGTGTTTTTGTTTATTCGTAATTTTCTATATTCTATGGAAGGTTGTAAATAATGATAGTCAATCAAAAAACGTAAGTTACATTTTTTACAGTATTGGCTTCACTATAAGTTGACGATGGTAGTAATTGATTGTTCAGTTTGTGAACAGCTACGGCACTGTATTTGGAAAGTCATCTCCCCAGATACAAGAAGCTTTCCTACTCAACTACCCTTTTACGTGACGACAAGGTTTTCAACTCCTCAACATACACATAAACAAAAACTGAAACAACACGTTGAATTAAAGATTCCGAAATGTTTTATATAACTGAATGAGAAAAGGGAAAAAAAGCATGTGTCGCAGTGAGATTCAAACCTCCGACTCTATGGTTGTGACGCAGTACGCTACCATCCGAGATAAGCCGACAGGTGCTACTACCATTTTAATTAGTGGTACTTACGTGCACTTTGCAAAATTTCGAAGTCGATCTTCTCAAGAGTTCTTGAGAGTCGGGTCGAATGGCTTTGATTGATTGTTATTTAAGTTCTGAACTTCACGTACCATAAATATAAAGAAATTCTAAAATCCGATACCCATGTGGTCTCCTTGTTAGTGATACATTGCACGTATAATAGTAAGTAATCGTTACATCTTGTAAATGAGTTAGTTATATGCGGACTAATCAGTTCTTTTAGATACAGACCATCCATGCTAGTCACGGTCCACCTCCTGATCCCGCTGCATCCCGACACATAACAGACACATGTATTTGAATTATTTTTTCGTGATAGTCTGTGGAACTTTAAAACTGACGTTCACACGGCCAGCTACATATAATCAATAGACAATTATTACGTCCAAATCTTCAATATTCCAGCCTAGTCATCTGCTAGAACGGAGCAAACGTATCATGTTGTCTGTCTCAATGTTTCGCACTTTTGATTCCATAGAAGAGATTCATTTAAATTTTCTATGACTTGTCCAATTTTTTCTAAGATGAATTCTCACAGCGTTTTCCCCTCCGTTTTACGTATAAATGTATTCAGTATCAGCATTCGCGTAGATATCTCGATCCAAAACATTCCACAGGCAGACTGACGTTATACCCTCAGTCCGCAATGGACGCCCTGAATGGTGCCAGACAGCCTTAGGATTCTCCCCTGAGGCACGTTTGTCCACCGTAGCACCATAGTTGCAGACGTGCCTTCACATCCCGCGAAGCCCCTTCCAATGACATGTGCTCAATGATGGAGAGGACCGGGGATCTTTCTGGCAATGGGAGGATCTCAACGTGCTGTAGGCAGTCCATAGACAGACTTCCGGTGTGTGGATCTGCAGTATCTAGTTGGAACACTGTCCCAGGGTTTTGGGCCATCACGGGTAGGACGTGCGTACGCAGAATGACTAAGATGTATCGCTAGCCTGTCAATGTCTGCCAAAGGATGACTAGAGGTGACCCCCACACCATGATTACAAGGGTTACACCTGCGCGTCTCTCCACAACACTAGAAGCATGTGCCCTCTTCTCATTCACATATTGTGAAATCCCATTTAGCGACTTACAGGTTTATTAGCAATAACACATGCACACCTGGCAACTACCAGGTTGATGATGTTGTCAATAGTGGAAATCAAAACACTGTATTAATGAAGTCTGTGAAATGAAACGTTCATTGTTGCCTTCGTTGTTTCGCTTACTTTTCTGCAAGAATAACTTTCTGGTAGCCTGCCACCGTTACCACAAAATTTGAAGTAAATTCCTATTTGCTTAATAATGAATAACTACTACGATGGAAGGAAGAAATCAATGCGGGCAAGTCAAAAGCCGTAAGAGGTGATAGAAGGAAAGTATTGAATTACATTAGATTAGATCAGATTAAATTAGATTAGTTGGTTCGTTCCATAGATCCGTATTCAGGAGATCCTCGTGGATGTGGAACATGCAATTTTTTTAATATAAGTTGATTATATAATAACACTAATACAGGTACATACATTTTACAAGCTGATAATGTAATAATACTAATAGTATGAATACAGATGCATGCATCATTTGATCTGTTTAAGAATTCGTCAGTGGAGTAGAAGTAGTTGGCGACTGGGAAGTCTTGTAGGCTCCTCTTAAACGGATCTTTATTTGTAGCTAAATTTTGTATGGTTCTTGGTAAATTATTGAAAATATGTGTTCCTGAATAGTGGACCCCTTTTTGAACTAAAGTAGGTGCTTTTAAGTCCTTGTGTAGATCAGTTTTCTTCCTAGTATTGTAATTTCATTAAGGGATAAATATACTGTGAGGCAGTAGTTAATATATCCAGTTCTTTGAAGAGGCTTCTGCAGTGATTAGGTAGTACTGCTGTGAAGCTGGCTAAGTTGAAAATTCTTTGTTTTTGGTCACACTTCATGTACAGCGTGCTCTAAAAAAATGACGCGTTTCGGAATTACCATCATCAGATTAGCATCTAAAAGCATAAAAAATATAAAAAATAATAAAATTAATAAAATTCCTCACATGATAGAAAAAGTAGTAGGTTACAATTCATATTGAAAGTATGATTTACGTCATGTTGTACCTCTTCCGTGCCATGTGCACTCGTGAACAGATGGAAGATGTTCTTCTATATACATACAAAAACAGACTACAAGTTTTAACACACATGATACTGTCCAGGTAGACACTTTTTGCCACCAGGTGGCATTACAATGTGTATAGTGGCGCCATATCACATAAGGTATGCGTATTAATGACATAGGTCAGCTGTGCAATTGTTGTACAAAGTATAAAATATAAAATTTTTAAAAGAACAATTATACATATGCTTTTAAAAAAACATTTGTCAGCTGTTAAACCTTTTTGTTGTAAATCATGATAGGCTATATAAGCACTATGTAGTCAAAGTTAAAACAACATAAGAATAAAATTAATAAAAACGTGACAGAGAATAATATTACATTTAAAATTAGATAGACAGCTCAACAAATCCAGAACATTGTCAAAGGTGTTTTAAAATATGACTAGCATTCCTTATGACAGTTGGCTGTAGCCATAGATAGAACAAATAGACGTAAAAATAAACATAAGGTCCTTTACATCAGATAAGGAGGTGTAAAAACATTTGTAAAAGCAGTAGCATTCATCATAGATATAGGGAACCAGCGGGCTGGGCACTGTTCATAATAAATCCCGAAAAATGTCAAAGAACCATTTCCTGTGAGAACGGATTTGTTCGTTCAAAATTCCATCTGGGTTTTTCTTATAGCATTTGTAAATTTCAATATCTTCCAGAATGTCTAGGTCTAGACCTTTCGGCTCTACATGAAGAATTTTTAAGGATTTTTCAATCGTATCTAGATGATGTTTTTTGTCGTTGAGATGACACCCCATAGCTGTATTATTTTTGTTACAATGTTCTTTAAATCTGATTGAAAAATCACGCCCTGTTTGTCCAATATAAACGCTATCAGATGATGCACAAGCTATTTTGTAGACTCCCGATTTTTTGTATTTATCCTTTTTGCTGTCAACAGAGGTAAGCAATATTGTCTTAAGCTTATTGCGCGTCCGGAATCCTATTTTTATATTGGTCGCATTTACAGGCTTCTGCAGGATGTCCGTTAATTTACACCATAATACGTATTACTCGCTTTTGGACTCTGAAAACTTTTGCTTGACATGAAGAGTTACCCCAAAATATTATACCCTATGTAAGCAAAGCATGCAAGCTTTTTTATTTTTATGTCTCCTATGTCTGATACCACTCGTATTGCAAATACACATTTTTTTAAGGTCGTTTCTGCAGTTCTTAGGCGTGTTCCTCCTAACTGAAATTATTATCAAGTTCTTAATCCCAGGAATGTTCTACTGTCAACCTCTTCCATCTGCTGTTCTTCATATTTTATGCATATACTGGACGGGAATCTCTTACGTGTTCAGAACTGTATGTAGTGAGTCTTTTCAAAGTTTAATGTCAATGGTTTGGCTTTAAACCATTTATTAATGTTAATGAAAATATCATTAGCAGACGTTTCTCGAACTATGCTCGACATGCTATTTATTGCAATACTTGTATCACCTGCAAACAAAATGAACTCTACTTCTAGCAGTGAAACTGATGAGAGCTCATTAATGTACACAAGAAAAAGCAATGGCCCTAAGAATGATCCTTGTAGGACACCACATGTAATTTCTTCCCAATCTGATGATGACTGTTGGCTTAATTCACTAGTCCCTTGCACTGTCACCCTTTATTTCCTGTTAGCGAGGTATGACTTGAATCATTTTGCAGCAATTCCCGTGACACCATAGAAGTCTAATTTACTTAAAAGAATCTTATGGTTCACACAGTCAAACGCCTTTGATAAATCACAGTAAATACCTGCTGCTTGTAATTTATTAGCTATGAATTAAGCACATTCTCACTATAAGTGTAAATAACCTTCTCGATGTCAGAACCTTTCAGAAATCCAAACTGTGTTCTAAACAATATGTCATTTGTGGTTAGGTGGTTGAGAAGTTGCTTCTACATTACCTTTTCTAGAATTTTTGAGAATGCCGATAAAACTTAAATCGGTCTGTAGTTTTATGGTATCTCTTTATCTCCTTTCTTGAATACAGGTTTAATATCCTCATATTTTAACCAATCAGGGAATGTCCCAGTTATAATAGACTGATTACACAAATAAAATTGTGCTAAATTCACAAGAACATATTTTATTTAACTTTGTTGATATTTTATCATAACCACTAGAATGCTTTGTTTTTAAAAAAATTATTATGGAAGTTATTTCTTGTGGTGAAGTGAGTGACATATTCATGTTCCTGAAGTTATTTGTAAATTCTAGTTTCAACAGCGGGGACTGCATAAAGGAGAAATAAGGAGAAGTGGTTGTGGTACAACGAGAGGAGAGATGGGCAGAGAAAGGAAGTAGGGAACAGATGGGCCGAGAGTAGAAACAGAATGCTTTTCTATAGGGCAATGATAATTCTCCAGATTTGCTAAACCACCTTATTTTTATGTTTATTCAGAAAAAAAAATTAGTAAATCCAATGCCTTCTCGATGAATTATTATCTGAGAAAACATTTTTTTTTTTTTTCTAATTTTCGTTTCATTGCACATACCCACACAACGCATGGCATTGATTTGATTCATGTATCTTCTCGGTGTGTCTTTGCCTGCAAGGACTATTTCACTTACTTTCTTAATTTATACGAGACTGAGTGTGGCAAGCTTGTTAGTCACAATAATTTATTAATGTAACGAGTGGAATTGTTCTCAGGATCCGGGCATCAGCTTGAACGTGACCATATTTTGTTTCTTACCCGTTTCTTTTATCTCGGGTCCCTAATGGGAGTGCAGGTTAGAAATGCTGAAAAATGAAATATAAGGTTATTTTTATGTGCATCATTTCAGTGCAGCCGCGGTGCTTAACGCAAACGCTGTCTCGGGGAGCGCAGCTTTCTTCCTAGAAAAGCGCGGTTGGCTTGGGTCACACGGACACGCCAGCACCAGGTGTGACACGGCATGTCGCGTGCTTCTCTCTAAATTTGCACCTCAGAGTGACAAAAGTGTTATCCCAAGCGTCACCACGCTAGTGTCTAATCTATACGAGTGGTTAACGAAATTGTAACACCACGAACGTTGAGTTGCCCCCCCCCCCCTCCCCTTGAACGTGTAAATGATTAGCATTTCAGTGCGAGTGTTGTAGGTAGTGTAGCCGCTCAAAGGAAGGCGAAGCATGCGGCGTCAAGCAACGGTCTGCGTGACACTGCGAGTAATGACAGCGCTCACATCTATTTCGTATGGAGTACATACGAGTAAAAATATCCATTACCAGTACATACAGAAACATTACCCAGCGGGTTTCTCATTCAGTAATTGGATTTGAATGTTGTCTGCTTGTCAGAAGATCGCATTAGACTATATATGCCAGATTTTTCAACACAGATCGCACTGTACAAAAAATTCCGCACCCCTAGTTAAATTAATACTAGCTTCATTTAGTAACGTGTAATTAGAACGCTGGATTTCGTAACCGCTTTGATTTGGTTTAGATTCGAGTCCACAAGATCGTCTAGTTACATTGCATCCAGGTTCAGCCATGGGCTGAGGATTTGACAGCGCAGTTCCACCGAATTATTTTGATGCCTTCCCCACCTTTTCATCCGCTAATCCAACGTACCCCACAGGTTTTCCATAGCGTTAAAATAATCAGGACAATCGAGATGTAAGCCAACGGGGTTGCCTTTAGAATTGAAAAACTGGGATATCAGCAGCATACGTACGGTGTGGATAATGTCTGAAAGGAAACAGCTAATAATTCAGAATGTTTAGGGATATATACTGGTTCATGATGGACTTTATATGTTTGTGTGTGTGTGTGTGTGTGTGTGTGTGTGAGAGAGAGAGAGAGAGTCATAAATAAGGAAAAATATTTCGTACAAATTGTCACACACTGAGCTACAAACATAAATTCTTTTTCCGCGTGTTCCTATGTCAATAAATGACAATGAAATTAAATGGTAAAAATCTGAAAATATGATGTGGGTGTTACTATGAACTGACATTGGGCAACGGGACAGATCGGCAACAGGGCACAAGTTCCTTTCCAGATGCCAACTGGCCACAATAGATAATACCGGCCAGTGAAAACGGTACGAGATAGATGTGAGCGCTGTCGCAGTGCCATGCAGACAGTCGCTTGACGCCGCATGCCTCGCCTTCTCGTGAGCGGCTCACTACCTACAACATTCGCATGTTTTTCCCTGATGCCGATCTGTCCCCTTGGCTAATGTCGGCGCACAGTAACATCCCAAAAGTCCATTAGATATTTCCAGAGATTTACCATTTAATTGCATTATTATTTATTGACATAGGAACATGCGGAAAGCGAATTTATGTCTATAGTTCAGTGTGTGATAATTTCCACGAAGTGTTTTTCCTCATTTATGACTCACCATATATATATATATATATATATATATATATATATATATATATATATATATATATATATATATATATTCAGTGCGGATGCACGCTACACCCGAACTCTTACGGAAATCAGCTGCATGCCGCGAGTAATGAGTGGTAATGTCCAGTTAGTGGTGTGTCGGTAAGTTGAAACTATACCTCCGACGGGGGCCATGAAAGGGTAGCCTGCGCGGAGTCCGAGCTCAGTGCTCACCAGTGGCGCGACTGCCTAGGAAGCTGGAGGACCCGAGTTCGAATCCCGCCTGCGTACAACCTATTTTCGTTGATTTATTTCAGTTCCCACTGGCACGTGCTAAATTCCTCTGCGTATAAATTATTAAAGACACTTTGACGTACGATAAAAAAACCGCAATAAAAGAATCTGCTAGATGTCTTCCATAGTGGAAAAGGAGATTTTTTTTAGGTGGAATTAACTTAGGGATCCCAGACGTCCCAGTTTTAGCGGGACAGTGCCAATTTTGAAAAGAATGTTCTGTGCCCCACCAATATGTGTCACGGGACATTTATTTGTACCTATTTTGTAATGTTTTGTATTAAATTCTTGTTTTGCTCTATGTCTTCATTAGCTGGTTGTAGTTTCCTGGCAGGGATGTGAGGAATTGATACCTCGAATTCTCACATAGTAAGTAAAATGGTAGGACAAAAAAATAGTCACCACTATCTTGCTGTCACATTTCATACGAAAACGTGTTAGCACATACATCACGGAAATTTTCTTTGATGTCAACAGTCAACTGTAACGTATGAAACCGATCCAGCAATACTATACCACGGGCACTTGAGCAGTACTGAAGGAAGATAAGTCAGTAACTTACAGTGTTATGAGTCTCTCTGTGAGTGTCGGGACCGGGTTCATTGTTTTGAGTTGGTGAAATGCCATCGAAGGGAAAGTGCGTGTTTTCGGACGTTTTAAAACGCGAATGTCAGTTTGTTAGTAGTGTTGAAAATGACACGGATAAAGTGTTTTGTCTTATTTTAAACAACGAGGAGTATTACTTGAAAAAGAGTCTGCTACACTTCTCATTTGGATTCCGGGAACCAATGAGTATATACTCCCTTGTGAATGCAGTTGGACGAATGAGCGAAATCGCATTGCCAATGGAACGCTGGAAGCTGTAATTACATTAAGACATCATTTCAGCGATTATAAATGTGAGAATTTTTGTACTTCGTCTTTAAAAATCATAAAATATTACCCCTTAATTCCTGGATTTTCAAAATATAGTTCACTAAACACAAGCCGCGGGAAATGGGCGCGTGGTCTAAGGCGTCATCCTATGGACTGGGAGGAGATTAGAGTCTTCCCTCGGACATGTGTGTGTGTGTGTGTGTGTGTGTGTGTGTGTGTGTGTGTGTGTGTGTCTGTGTAGTCCTTACATTACGTAGTTCCTACGTCTAGGGACTGACGACCATAGCAGCTTGGTCCCACAGGTTAACAGAACAAATGTTCAAATGTTTGTTAAGCTTAAGGGACTTAACTGCGGGGTCATCATTCCCTAAACTTACAAACTACTTATGAACTACCTTATACCAAAGACGTCTCATACATCCATTCCCGAGGGGGGATTCGAATCACCGACGGGGAACGGCCTTGCGCATCGTAGCATAGCGCCTCAATGCGCTCGGTCGCTCCGCTGCGGCTTTTCAAAACAACACTAAACCCAGCAGAGACTGAAACATCATCTTCTAGCAGTGGGACGACTGGAAACAGCCTTGCTATATAGGTCTCCTAAAGCTGAGAACAAATTACAATATCTTTATTTTATAATCTGGGATCCCTACATTAACTACTTAAATATACGACTAATGTATTCATATAGGAGAAGGGAATAAGAACTAATTTATATATGTAGTATTTGTCGCTACTTAGTGAACTCAACAAAGATTTTTGATATGAAAAGTATGACGTCAAGTTCTTTGTTTCTGCGTGATCGAAAGGACATGCGAAAACTGCGGCAAAGCAGTCGTTAAGACTGAGGGGTCATTGATCGAGGTTCAATGTATAGCGTATGAAGTCGAGAAACTCTACTCAATCGCCTCTCCAAATCAGTTTTTATGTCCCATCCGAGAACTCTCAAAGCAGCATTTTTACAAAGAAACAATCAGCCCACAAAGTGGATTCAACAAAATTTCATGGGTACATATTTCCATCGACGAGATAGGTCGTTTTCAAACAATAAGGGATAGTATCCAACTTGAACGTTTTTCGTACTGGTTCTGACGTCTCGTTAGCCAAGGCTCATTGTTCCAATCTTGTGGTCACATCCGTCACGTTTTTCCGGTCGCTCAGATTTTTTCTGCGTGACGTGGGGAAGCAATACGCGTGTATGAAAGGTAACAGTTTCTCAGAAAGTCAGCGAATTTCGGTCTGCTGCAGTAAACCATGCACTTACAGTTCTAACGAATCCAATTTTACGACAGTGCATTTGTCTAAAGTCTTAGCCAAGTAAACAGATACATCCTTCGAGGGTAATTTCATCGTTCAAAAAATGTTTGTAGAGCTTATGGGACTTAACTACGGGGTAATCAGCCCCTAAGCTTAGAAACTACTTATGAACTATCTTATAATAAAGACGGTACAAACATCCAAACCCGAGGGGGGATTCGAACCCCAGACCGCAGCGACCGTGCAGACAGTGATTGGCACACCGCAGACCTCTCGGCCACCGCGGCCGGCAATTTTATGATTTCCAGAACCAATATAACAAACTGATAACCAGACCATTCTCTTCAGGGTCACATTCCTTATATCCCACAAGGCCCAAATAGGCCGAAATAAACCAGAAATCATGTTATTTTAGTAAATAGAAACACTAGTTGCCAGTTATACTTAGTAGTTTTTAACAATAAACCAAAAGTCATAACAATGACTTTGATAATAATAATAATAATAAATTCCGCTTGGTAGTACGATATAAAATATGTATTTTAAAAATCGCATATCGATTTTATTCATTAAATAAACATCATCAGTGCAGTTTCGAGTCCACAGAACTCGTTAACAGCTTATAAAAATTTGTTTACAGTTAAAATACAATTATTTCAACTTTAAAAAAATTATATGGTATACATTCGTCCTCTAGACTCGAAACTGCACTGCAGATTTTCATTCAGTGAATAAAATCAGTAGGCATTATTTTAAATAAATATTTTATATCATACCACCAAGCGAAAATGTATTATTATGATATTGTAGTGGCTGTGCACACAATTCATTATGGAGTCGTCATACAAAAATGACTTGAATCGTGTAATAGTTTGTAAACATGAAACTCCTGTTTAGAAGCTACTAATATTTTTTTATTGATAGACAAAAAAGAAAAAGTCACTTATTTCGTTATTCAAACTTAACCTAAAACCACCTCTCTTACGGTTAGTCCATTTTCTTTCAACCTCACTCAGTAACGAGGTACGTGACCTCTATTGCATAAATACAAGCCTTTGCTCTACTTGACACACGGCCCATGAGTTCATTTAACCATCGCTAGTTTAATTTATCTCATACCTGAATGACAATCATACTTCATCGGTTGATTTCGTAGTTGGTCATGAATGCTTGCAAAGCTTTTTTCCAACTATCCCAAGCTGAATTGCGTTTATCTTAGGAGAACTTGCAGGCCAATACAATCGTGCAATACTGGCACAATTGATGAAACCGTTGACGATGTATACATTTTGGGAGTCGACCGTATACTTGAATTCTTCCCCGAAATTCTGATGAAACGATTCAGCGGTGGGTCAGAGAATGTCATCCCCCTCTCCCCTTTTGTGTAGCCTTGATGGACAACAATACGACCGAAAGTCCCCCGATGACACCCGTCCAGAACAATAGTGATCCACCCGTTTCTGCTCTCGACTGTCGGTATGCCCCTGGCCTGCAGCATTACCAAGTTCCCTCCTCACGCATTTTCAAACGTCATCTGGTATCAGACATCGGTGAAGAGAAATTTACGCCAATTTTCCATAGACCATTGGTGATGATTTTCGGCCCAGCTTTGCAGTTCAGCATAGTGTCTGGGTTTAAGAACCTGATCTCTCCGTTGCTGTGTAGAATACGGAGAACCGTCGTGAAGTCTGTTCCGTACAGACTCGTTCTGCAGTGCCTCACTGGCGTCCTTGTCGTTGTTTATCTTGGTGGCAACTTTGTCTGGGCTACTGTGGTCGTCTGCCACAGTTATTACCCTAGGGCGAGCAGTGTGGGGCAGGTCATGATCACTGTCTGTAGCATGAAAACGATTCCACGTCTTTACAACACATTGACATATCATGATGAAAAGGCTTTGTTCACATATAGCAAAAATCCGTGTGCAATCAATCGTAGTTATTCTTCTTGCCGTGGGAGAATGTCCTTATAATGTCTGCAAAGACCCTATAATGTTGCTGCACTGAGTACTGCATGAAGGTACAAGTGTTACTGCCTCAATTACATTCATCGAAACGGTTTTACTCTCGATAGGTTGTGCTACACGAAATGTTGTTCACATTTTCTGACAGTTCATAGGGTCGAACGTCTTTAGAATTACGTCAAACTATGTTCAGTAACACACAAGTGATGGCCGGCCGCGGTGGCCGAGGAGACTAAGGCGCTCCAGTCTCGGTCTGCACGCCCACTACGGTCGGGGGTTCGAATCCCCCCTCGGGCATGGATATTTGTGCCGTCCTAGTTTGTAAGTAGTTTATAAGTAGTTTGTAAGTTTAGGGACTGATGACCCCGTAGTTAAGTCCCATAGACTATACAAACATTTGAACAAAAGTGATGCAAACCTTGTCTTTATACCGGCCATGGTTTGTGGACTGCTTCTACATTTCCCATTTTTCTACGAAAAACATTCAGTTATGGTTCACTTTTAATAATGACCCGATCCTAAACACTGTTTTATGCTCCAGCGTAAAAAAATGGGGAACCGTTTCAAAAACAAAAACAAAGCAAAAAACAATAAACAAACCATATCCCACCTTCCAGAATTATGTAGTGACGATACAAGAATATGGGTCTCGATTGCTGATTGCTGATTGCTGATTGCTGATTGCTGATGCCCCGCGTTGGTCGAAACAATGCTCCGCAATAATACTGTAGAATTGTTTACCGAGCTCTAAACATCCACAAGGCAAATTACACCATAGAAGTATCAACGAACGGGATCATCAACATTGCAAATTATCTCATAACAGATATATCAGTGTTATGACAGAGATCAAGAACCAGGTTCATGCGTCGAACAAGGAATTTGTGAAGGATAAAGCGGGGAAGGAAATACAGATTTCTTTCTGCAAAACAATGTTCTGCTAAGACTGTTACCAGAAGTGAATCCTGTGTCCACGCTTGACGGAGAAAACTAGATATCAACGGCTTAACGAAGTACAGAAAGTGTCGGCGTGGTTCTCTAACCTGTATGTAGCCGAGATGGCTCCTCGTGAAAGCTCTGGGATAACGACCTACCAGCAAGGGACACCCGAACTCTGGAACAGGTTGTGTAGGTTAGCCTTTCGATGAAGATGCGGATGGATCGTGAAATATAGTCTCATTTACATGGACTCTTTTGAGTATTTTAATTTCGTGAGTTATGTCGGTGGTAAACTTGATGACTACTTCACCGCTATACAAACGGCACTCGGAACTAAACAAGGATATTACACATATGAACCAAGTGTTGTTGTTAATATGCAACTAATTCCCATCAGTTAAATCGTCGGGTTTGTCGCTTGGTGTAAGTACCGATTTCCTGCTCGGAAGGACGGAAGGAAGATTAGGGTTTTCATGTCCCGCAGACGGCATGATCATTAGAGACGGAGAACAAACTGGAATAATTTTTTCAGGGACGGGGAAGTAATTTGGCCGCCCCTTTGATACCGGCATTGGCGTGGAGTGACTCTGGGAAACCACGGAAAATCTAAATCACGATGGCCGGGCACGGAAAATCTAAATCACGATGGCTGGGTTTGAACCGCCAGTGTGTTACCACTGTGCTACCTGCTCAGTTTCTGGTTCGGCGTGATGTGCTCTCCAGTTCGACTCCTTCCCCCCCCCCTCTTTATGAATAAAATGTGTGGAGTGCTCGAGTGTTCTAAGGCACCTCGCTGCGGAGCGCGCGGTTGCTCACCGTCGGAGGTTCAAGTCCTGGGGCTTGTATGTGTTTGTGTGTGTTGTCCTTAGTTTAAGTAGTTATAAGTCTGGGGGCTGAGGACCATAATAAAATGTTCAAATGTTTGTAAATCTATCGGAACAAACTGCGTGGTCATCAGTCCGTAGCTTACAAACTACTTAAATCTAGGTAAACTAACCTAATGACAAAAACACACACCCATGCCCCAGGAAGGAATCGAACCTCCACGGCGAGCAACCGCGCGCTCCGCAGCGAGACGCTTTAGATCGCTCGCGGCGGACCATAACAGTTTGGTCAAACAGTCTTACTAACATTTGAAAACTTGAATGAAATATACAGGAAAGCCAAAGTAAAATGGTTGCAGGAACACTGTGAAAAATCTAAAAGGAAACAGTAGGCGGTAGGACTGACTCAGTATACAGTATACAATATAATGAAAATAACCCTTAGTGACATTAAAGCCAAGAGGGGTAACATTAATAGTGGAACGGTAATTCCATTGTTGAACGCAGAGAGAGCTGATTGGTGGAAAGAGTATCCCGAAGTAGGGGGACGAATTGCTGATGACATGATACACAAAAGTGACGTCTATATGGAAAAAGTGGGGATCCAGTGTTGGAGCTAGAATTGAAAAGAGCTCAGGAACATTTGATATGGAAATTCCATTCGAATTCCTAGCATTTTATACATGCTCTAGAGGTTGATCGGAGGGATGATACGGAACAAAAAAGGTATAATGAGCATTTGTCTGGAAATGCATGCCGCTAGAGACAGTTCTAATCAATCATATTTGGTTACAGAGATTGCGGTCTAATTCGCGCTGTGACGTGCAGCCACAGTTACAGTATGTGTTCACAATTATTTCCGTGTGTCATGTGTGTACGCGCCCTAGCATGTTCTATGTCACAAGTTCACATCGGCTGAGCTGCATGCGGTGTTAAAGACAGCCTGAATACAGTCTCCATATCCGGAATGGACTATGCATGTGCCCGATACTAGAAATTGCACGTCTTGCAGGCCTTGCAACTGCATCTCCTTGTCTGACCCATCGACCAGGGAAGACACAACTAGGATGGGTCTGGACGTTAACAGCCAAGTGGTCTGGGCCACAAGCACGTAGCTGCCACGTAACGCCTCGAATCATCATTTTTTTTTTTTTTACAGGGGAGACGAAGTCACTTACAAGTTCCGACCTGTTAGACGGATCATACCGTGGGAGCTATGCTATCAGCGTAAAGGTGGCCTCTTCGGTGAATTGGATGGCTGACTCAAACCCGCACGGGAGTAGCCGAGCGGTCAGGAACGCCATGTTGCAGACCGTGCGGCCTCCCGTGTCGGAGGTTCGAATCCTCCATCGGGCATGGATGTTTGTGCTATCTTCAGTATAATTTCGTTCATAAGTAGTTTGTAAGTTTAGGGACTGATGACCGTGCAGTTAAGTCCCATAAGCTTTAGAAACTTTTGAACATTTTTATTATTATTATTATTATTATATTTTTTTCCCCCTGACACAAATACCGGAATCGTGGTTGCCCGGTGAATGAACCAGTGACAAAACTGCTCCCGATGTGGGAAGTCTACCTTTACTAAGCGCTTCGCACGCTGTAACTGATAATAGTAGCAACAATAATGATGGAGAATGTCCTTGAAGGCCTTCTGGCTCACCCTGTGCTGGCGGGCCAACCGTCTGCTGCTTAACGGCGGTCGCCTACCACAGTGTTAATCACATTTTCCTCCAGGTCCTTTGCTCGAACGTATCGGGTAAGTCCATGATTTCCTGCTTCTTGAAACCACCCTTCTCCAGATAAACACTGCTGCAACCACTGAATGCTGTAGTCGGCGGGAGTGGGTCTCCCGATACAACCTTGCTGCCCGCCGAACTTTTAAAAAGGAAATCTTTTAAAAAAATACTGTTGGGTGAGCCTCCTACACTAATATTTTATCCGTGCTCATAGGGCCGTTGAAGTGGAGAAAACCCTCCCGAAGAAAACTCGGTCGTTATCCTTCTGAACCTACATCGTCCAAACATTGGGGGGTGTAAAAATATTAAAACGTTATTTTTTTGGTTCCTACTTCACCACTGTGCAATCACATCTTTAAACATCCTGATGTATTTCCAAACCCTCACCTTGCCTCACAATTTTTGATACAGTAAAAATCGCATGTGGATTATATGCAATATCATATTTAACAACAACTTCGATCATATATGATAAATCTACTTCCGCAATGAACGTACATCGCAGTAAAATGTCCAATAATAAAGCAATGATCAGATATGTGTTCTACACAATGTGTGTGTGTGTGAGAGAGAGAGAGAGTGAGAGAGAGAGAGAGAGAGAGAGAGAGAGAGAGAGAGAGAGAGAGCGATGGATAATAGAACGTTTCCTCATTATTGCACTGATTATCAAAGAAAATGCAAAAGAATTGTAATACTGTAAAAAAACAAAGCAAATGCAACATTCAAAACCACACAGCAAAGAAAGGAAACAAAACAAACACCAAATAAATAAATAAAAGATCACATCAAAACAAAACAGGAATAGCCCCTCCCAAAGTCCACGTTGCGTACTTCGGAACTCGACAGAAACGGATACCTTATTGTAGTCTTCAGGAGCCCCGTCTTTTATGATTTCGCCGTGAAACTGTAAACACCATCGCCTTGTATGACAACAGTCATAAGGCGGACAGAGCACGCGTATAACCGTATATAGGGGTACTTCCGAACTTATATCTCACTACTGTGACTTCTAAACGTCACTACAGATATTCGTATTTTGGTTATGGCGTTTTATATATCTTTCCTCCGGGGCAATGATGTGGCACAGACGAACAGCGAAATTCTGCATGACCAGCTGAAGAGTCAGAATATGACCACCAGAATTTTCAGTCTTCACCTCAGCAAAGGTTTTGAGGGTATAGCTCTACACCTAGTTTAACGTAGCCTAAAAAAAAGAGTTGTATTGTTCAGAATATGGCGGCCAAACGAGGCCCATGCTAGTGGCACCTGGATACCCCAGAACCAGAATGCTGCTCCTAAAGTACTCCTCCAGGACGACAAACATTCTTCTGTTTCTGCAAGCTCGATCTTCGTCTTTCATGAATCACATCTTGTCGAAATCATGGTCATTTTGTATAGTGGGGGTGAAATCAACTGCCAACACCTTCACGTACTGTTAGGTAGTCACGCTTCCATAGAGGAATATCGCACCCATTATTCCGTGACTGGACATTGCTCACCACAAAATTACTCGTTGAGGATTGAGAGACTTTTTGATTGCGAAATGCGAATTCTCCGTTGCCGAAATTCACCAATTTGGCTTACTGATATACGCATCGAAATGAAAGTTGGCTTCGTTGATAAGTGAAACCATATTCACATGTACATACACATAATAATTCGCACATGCCACGCGGTCACCCGTGCAGTTTGAACATTCTAAAATGTAAACTTTCATAGCCGGAAAGGTCAGTATTACTAAACTTTTCCGGGCTATTATGCCGTTGTCTTATGGATTTTTTTACTGAAGCCCAACAATTCGTTCCCATTTGCGGAGGACATTCTCGACTAGAAGAGCACAGGGTTAACTGTAGAAGGGGAGAGATTGACAGATCAGCTGTTGCTAAACATGTTTTTCAACCAGGGGACCACTTCATTCAATTTGATAAGACTCAGGTTTTGGCAGCCACAGATGGATATCACGAAAGAAAATACAGAGAGGCTACAGAAATTTAAAATACCCCAACAATTTCAATAGGATGGAGGATGGCGTGAAACTTAATGAAATCTGGATTCCGGCGTTGAAAAAGAAATCTAATAGTCTTCCACTATCGGCCGATATTTACAACGGTCAACGGCAATCGGCCACGAATAATTGCTCGTGCCTATCAAAAACATCTCACTTCACACCTCTGCGCGCGAACCGTCGTAAACGGAATTCGGCTACATTCAGGAGTGAGCCAGTCCGATACGGACGTTCGAAAGAGCCACGATACCCCTTCAGAATGTCTTCCGCAGACAGGGAAGAAACGTTTGGTTTCAGTAACAAATCTATAAGAACTCGGCATAATAGCCCGGAAAATTTTAGTAGTATTACTTTGAACGTTCTAACGCAAACCGTTCAGATGACGATTTTCTTTAATATATTTCAATAACTGTCGTGCTGAATATAAAAACTAACTGTCACCGTGTTCGTCCGCGATAAACTCCGAAACTACTCAATTGACATTAATGGTACTTTGCAATCTGTGTGTAATTTGGTCCATCTTCAAAGCTCGGATAATGTTTTTCTCGTTTACTGACCTCATTTTTTTTTACTTCAAATTAATTGTTGTGACAGCCTGTCAAGCCCTATTGAAGCCTGTAGGGGCAGAAGGCGGAATTTATACTTTACTTATCTAGGTTTGCTAAGCATCCAGTTGATGGCGCCGTGTTAAACTTTCAAACCTTTCCTTGACGCTACAATTTAATTCGCGTTATAACGTGTTTTCCAGATTTCCATACGAAATAACCATGTATTATACATTTTTCGTTTATTTTATTTTAATTCTAATTGTGCTGTGTATCATCTTCAGTTAGTCCTCCACCGTAGTCTGGTGTACATCATGGTGCGTTACCAAGCAGGAGGTCCGAGTTCGATTGCCGGTCCAGTCGGAAATTATCTTCGCTCGGGGACTGGGTGTTGTGGCGTCCTCATCAACATTTCATTGTCACTGACACGCAAGTCACCGAAGCGGCGACAGCTAAAAAGACTTGCACCAAGGCTGAACACAATCCCTGTTACCGTCTAAAGCAACACGTTCATCATCAGTAAAATGCCCCGAAAAATTCTAACCACAACAAAAAGTGTAGCAAAACCGGCACGACGCAATTTTTTTGAAAGAACCGCGTGTACGTCACTGAAATTCTAAACCACTGGATCTATTTGGATGAAATTTTGGATGTTTGTCATAGTAATTCCCTGGATGGTTTGGATTCACAATTGGTCTCTGCAGGTGAAAAACCAAAATAACTAACATTCGTAATTATATCTTCCGATTAAATGTATTTGTTACCCAGCCATAGCGTTCACCTTACTCCAGACGGACAGAGAGAGGATAAGGAAAAGTTGGACGGAGAGAGAGCGGAGAGAGTAGCAGGTGAATTGAGATAATATTGGAATCAATAAATACATCTACATCTACATACATACTCCGCAATTCACGGTAAGGTGCGTGGCGGAGGGTACACTGTAGCACCACTACGCTTTTCCTTTCCTATTCCACTCCCAAATAGAACGAGGAAAAAAAAAGAATGCTTATATACCTCCGTACGATCACCACGCGAAATGTAAGTAGGCGGCAGCAAGATCGTACAACACTCAGCTTCAAATTCCGGCCCTCTAAATTTCCTCAACAGACATTCACGAAAAGAACGTCATTTTTCCTCCAGCGATCCCCAATTGAGTTGCCGGAGCATTTCCGTGACACTCGCGCATTGGTCGAACCTACCAGTAACAAATCTAGCTGCTCGTCTCTGAACCGCCTCTATGTCTTCCTTTAAACTGATCTATTCAAATGTTTGTAAAGCTTATGGGAGTTAACTACGGGGTCATCAGTCCCTAAACTTACAAACTACTTATGAACTACGTACGAACTAGGACGGCACAAATATCCATTCCCGAGGGGGCATTCAAACCCCCGACCGTAGTGGCCGTGCAGACCGTGACTGAAGCGCCTCAGTCCCCTCGGCCACCGCGGCCGGCTAAACTGATCTGCTGCGGGTCCCAAACACTTGAGCAATACTCAAGACGTGGACGTACAAGCGTTTTATACGCGGTTTCCTTTACAGGTGAAGTACATTTTCTCAAAATTTTCCCAATAAACCGAAGTCGGCTGTCCGCCTTACAACTGTCCTTACATGTTCGTTCCATTTCATATCGCTCTGCAACGTTACGCCTAGATATTTGAACGACACTACAGCATCAAGAAGCTCACTATTAATGCTGTATTCGAACATTATGGGATTGTTTTTCCTACTCATGCGCATCACCTTACATTTTTCTACATTGAGAGCTAGCTGCCATTCTTCGCACCAACTAGAAATATTGTCTAAGTCATCCTGTATGCCATTACAGTCACTTACAGACGACACCCTCCCATACACCACAGCATCATCAGCAAACGGCCGCAAATTACAACTTACTCTGTCCATCAGATCATTTATATAGATAGAAAATAATAGCGGTCCTATCACACTCCCCTGGGGCACGCCTGACGATACACTCGTCTCTGATGAACACTCGCCGTCGAGAACAACGTACTGCATTCTATTACTTAGGAAGTCTTCCAGCCAGTCACAAATATGTGAACCTATTCCATAAGCTTGTATCTTCATTAGCAGTCTGCAGTGTGGCACCGCGTCGAACGCCTTTTTGAATACCTGAGCAACGCCTGGTTTGCGGCTAGCCAATACAGAGAGATTACATAGAGGATGACAAGTACACGCATGGAGATGGAGGATGTGATGAGTAAAGAAATTAGGGGATGGAGTGTACGATGTACATACAGGGTGTTGCACTGTGTTTGCCTCTGTAACTTATAAAATAATAGGTGACGGGAAATTTTAATGCGGTACGTCAACACAAGAAATGTTACACTATCTGCGGGGCTATGAACATAGTTTATTGTATCATTTTCCAAAGAGTTACACCAGAAAGATAAAATTTTTTAAATGGAACAATAGTTTTTTTTTTCTATCGGGCATTGGATTCGTCGAAACCAGCTGCGTCCAAATCAATTTAAACTAATTCCTATCACTGTTAGTTTGGGAGCTACAACCCTTCAAAGCTTAGGGGGCGGAGTCTACAACAGCGTAGCTGACTGGCCGGTGGTCATGAGATAGTGGGCCGTGCCCCAGGGGCTAGCCACTCGGCTAGTCAGCTACGCTATCGCAGACTCCGCCCCCTGAACTTTGAAGGGTTGTAGCTCCCAAACTAACAGTGATATTAAATTGATTTGGACGCAGCTGGTTTAAACGAATCCAATACACGATAGAAAAAACTATTGTTCCATTTAAAAAAATTATATCTTTGTGGTGTAACATTTTGGAAAATGATACAATAAACAATGTTCATAGTTCCGCAGAAAGTGTAACATTTCTTGTGTTGACCAACCGCATTAAAATTTCCCTTCACCTATTATTTTATAAGTTACAGAGGCAAACACACATAGTGAAACACCCTGTATATCCAATTCCATCCACATTTAGTAGTTGAGAAGCATTGCCGGGATCGCTGGTAGGGCGTGTCAGGCATTGAATGAAATTCTGCTGGATGGCGGTCCGTTCAGAGATCGGCGACCGGAGAGAGCTCGTGGCTGGCTGGGGTCGCGGGTCGCGCCTCGCCCTCCCCACCCCACACCCTAGGCAGAGCCCCGCGGCAGACGCAGGCACGCGGCCGCTCACTTTTACCCGCCGCTGCCCCCTATATAAAGGCGCGGGCGCACGCCTCTGCACTGCACTCACTCCTCTGACAGCAGCTCACCACCAGCCGCGACCAGCGCTGCGCCATGGCCTTCAAAGCACTGGTGAGTCTCACTCCGCCGCAGGGCTCCGTTCTGGGGCCACTTTTGTTGCTGGCAAACGCCCATCACGCGTTCTAGCAGCGTCAGATGGTACATGGGGGGTCTGGGTGAATCTAGTGAGGGCACTACTCCTTTCCCACTTTCAATACAATCATCACTATGTTCAATTAAAATGACTCAACTTTTTGATACCAATTTCGGCTTCACACTGAACATCTTCAGCCTCCTAAAACAAGTAGTTGTCCCATGTGTTTTTCACAGTACTTGGATTCGTACTGGATTCATACTATGACTTCGCCTGCCACCATCCACTGTCGTAGTTGGTAACAGGTGAAGTAATTGTGTGAATCCACAACACTACTGTAAAAGGACATAAGAGTATCTGTTTGTTTTAAGGGCCTGAAGATGCTTCAGTGTGAAACTAGTAGGAAAATAAATTATTTATAAAATTTACAGCTAGTCATGGCCTTCAAAGCACTGGTGAGTCTCACTCTGCCGCAGGGCTCCGTTCTGGGGCCACTTTTGTTGCGGGCAAACGGCCATCATACGTTCTAGCAGCGTCAGAAGCTACATGGGGGGTCTGGGTGAATCTAGTGAGGACACTTTTCAATACAACCAAAACTATGTTAATTAAACGGATCAACTTTCTTTATACCAGTTTCGGCTTCACACTAAATCATCTTCAGCACCCTAAAACAAATAGTTGTCCCATGTCTTTTTCACAGTACTTGGATTCGTACTGGATTCACACTATTCCTTCCCCTGTCACCAACCACTGTCGTAGTTGGTAACAGGTGAAGGAACTGTGTGAATCCACAACACTACTGTAAACGGACATAGAGTATCTGTTTGTTTTAGGGGCCTTAAGATGCTTTAGTGTCATATAATTTAACCTGACATGTTACAGTCTACATTAATGATGCATCCAATACAATGACCTCACTGTTCTAGGAATTTTGTGGGGAAAGAAGGCCATGTGGGAGCTGGATTGCGTAGGGGCTTATGGTAGGTATACCGCAGGGCACCGTTCAAGACCACTTTTGTTACAAACAGGCTCTGTCGACACTGCTCCAACAGTGTGATAGAGAAAATTGAGGGTCTTTTGATAATTTCATTGGTAGTACAGCTCTGGGACCACTTTTGTTACATACAGACGCTCGTCCCATAGATCAATTAGCGGCGGATACAACAGGGGGTAATTTGGTATGTGTACCGCGTTTGTTACTCCTGGATCACTTTTAATACAATCATGCCTTGTCAATAAATCGTCTACGAACTCGGTTGGAGAAGTGGAAGGGACGTTCTCATAAAGTTGTTTAAAATTTCTAAAATTTGTGTTACTAATGAACCAACCTACCCATCGGTCTCTAGACTTATACACTACTTAAACTAAATTTGTCTTATGGTAAGAACAACAAACAGACACCCTTGCCCGAGAGAGGACTTGAAACTCCGGCGGGAATAATGTATATTTGCAACATCATATATTTCAGATTTCGTGGCGATCAATTTTTTTAATTGTACAAAATCTCAGATTGCTTAAATTCACTTCAAAAATCTTTTTCTATGCTACCTTTGCCAATTCGAAATTTTTTATAGCTTTTCAAACAATAAATTTGCTAGAGGCAACAATACTTGGTGCAAACTATGCTGCTACTACTTGTTTCATCGGTCATTGTTTATATTGCTTCCAATATAGTTGAATTCCATAACTTCTTCTACCTTGTGGTCGCCAATTTTGACATTACGTCTCTCACCATTCTCATTTCTGTAACTCCTCATTACTTTTGTCTATTTTTAAGTTCACTATCTGCTTCATGAAGTGTCTCATTTCCCGGTATCACCTAATTTGGATACACTCCATCTGATTACTCTTTAGAGGATAAGAAATTTAGTTATAACATTAAATTAATGTTATGACATAATATTTCACAGTCTTATTTCAGAGTGATCCACTCTGGAACTTTCCAGCAAACGGCATTTTGGTCCTAGTCTTAAGATATCACCATCATAATCTTTACGTAGATAGTTCAAGTAATGTTTATACGACGATGGGCAAGAAATAAACGAGAATAAAACTTCATAAGACAGGGTGTACTGCAGGTCCATAGCGTCCAAGGGGCGCAATGTTTCGACAATCAGACGTGTCCCCAACGTCAGATGTGTTGAAGCTGGAGGCATGTCTCAGCGTCCAAAAATTGTACCTGTTGGACAGTATACACAAAGAGTACACTCGTGAACAAGATGTTACTCAAGAACAGTCCACTTATACTAAACAGTTCAAATGTTTCAAATGTTTGTTCAAATGTTTTTTATAGCTTATGGGACTTAACTACGGGCTCATCAGTCTTTAAACTTACAAACTACTTAGGAACTAGCTAACACTAAGGACGGCACAAATATCCATGCCCGAGGAGGGATTCAAGCCCCCGACCGTAGTGGCCATGCAGTCCGTCACTGGCGCGCCGCAGTCCTCTCGGCAACTGCGGCCGGCTACTAACCAGTGCTACACAAGATATTTCTAGAACCTTTTGATCGTAGACCAAACATAACAGCTATCGGAACATTAACAAAATCAAGTAACTATTAAAAAGTGCTAGGGAATCAAAATTTTACATGCGATCCTAGTCACAGCAGATTTGTTCAAATGTTTGTTAAGCTTAAGGGACTTTACTGCTGGGGCATCACTCCCTAAACTTACAAACTACTTATTAAGTCCCTTATACTAAAGACGACACAAACATCCATACCCGAAGGGGATTCGAACCCCCGACGGGGAGTGGCCTCGCGCTGGGGAGCATAGCGCCTCAATGCGCTTGGCCACAGCAGATTGCGCAGACGCAGTGTGAGTGAGAGGAGACGAGGGAAAATTGCGGTAGGAGTTTTCTACTTCAAGTGGAGAAAGGGATGGAGCAAGTGAGGCAGTCGCTAATCGCACTGCGTGAGTCCGCGAGCAGGACGAGTCGCGCGATGCGGCAGCGAAAGCAGCCGGCTGCACTCAGGCGCTTCTCTGCTAAACGCAGGCCGCATTTCCAGACCAGGAGACCGGCCTCTCCAACTCAGCACGCTGTGATGTGCTGCGGTGTCAGTGAAAGTCGATTCTGTCGTATCAGTCGTTGTTCTGGCGTTTTCTCGGTGTACACAGGAGGTGGACAAAATAATATAAAGTGGTGAATGGTTCCATATTTTAGGTGCCCGCGCATACACATTGGGGGACATGTCAGCAAACGACCCCTATCGTGAATAGCACTGCAGTGAAGCGGTGGTACACCTTGCGACCCAACTAACAGGGTCAGTGTGAGAACTGGAGTGATTGCAACATGAAGCTCGATCCACTATTAATTTGTCCCCGAGGGTGATAGTGTCGACGCGGAAGTTTACGAGGGAGTTTTCAAACGACGTCACCATGCAGCATACTGTACGCTTTGTTCCGCGATGGTCAACATAATGGATCGGCGAAATGCCTGCTCTCTCAGATTTGTAGAGACCAACTCGATGATGTGCTATAGTGGGAGCATCTGTGACGAGGACGGTTACACACGTAACCGTTTTACTACTGACGTCCGCCTCCGTAGTCCTATGGACACCGTGGTAGATTGCCACGCAGGGGGCCCGGGTTCGATTCCCGGTGTTAGAAATTTTCTCCACTCGGGGACTGAGTGTTGTGTTGTCCTAATCGTCATTTCATCATCATCGACGCGCAAGTCGCCCAAGTGGCGTCACCTAAAGACTTGCATCAGGCAGGTCGAACACGATCCCAGCTGGGGTCTAACGGCCGAAAATGTGACACTAAATCAATATCACTAGTGACAGGTGGCCTTGGTAGTGACAGAGTATACGAAACAAGAGCAATTGCCGAAGAGGAATAGGGAGATCGAAATTCCAAGTTCAATGACGAGCATTATAAAAAATTGTATCTCGACATAAAAAAATTACCAAGGTTAATGCGACCGTAAAACTCAACACTCATCTTAGTAATACTGTTTCGATACTAGCAGTACGGCTGGATCTTAACTGCAGTTGCTAAATAACGTAAGCTGGGAAGGAAGTTGTTCCACTATCATGAAACCCGCACACTTGAAGAGTGGAAGTGTGTGGTATGGTCCGATTAATCATCCTGTACGTTACTTCCTACTAACAACCGGTTCTATGTACACAAAACCCCTACTTGCTACAGTCAAGCATGACTTTACAGCACTTTTCAAGTAATCCCAGTCAGTTAATCCATCAACTCTTTGCCGTCTCCAACTGAATTACAATGTCTCTGGCAAACTGCAAAGTTCGTAGTTCTTCTCCCTGAAGAGTAGGTAGAGGAGAACTAAGGAGACGAAGTTAAAGAGGACGATGAGATGATCACAGGAGGGATGAGTTGAGCCAAGAGAAAGAGAGGGGTGGAGAGGGAGAGATGGAGAGACATAGAAGTAAACAGAGACAAGATAAAGGAGAAATAAGGAACAGCGAGATTACGGTGTAAATAAATAGTCGGGCAATGTCGACATTTCAGCTACTCTCTAAATATAAAGATATATATATTTGTATGTTTGTCCTCTATGCGTTACTAAACAATTCATTCGAATGCAATGAACTTCTTCTGAGTTGTTCTCTGTACATCCGCGAAGGTTCGTAACCCAAAAATGACAAATAGTTCAGGAGATAATATGACGTCATAGACAATGACAAGCAACCTTGCGAAAACACCCAGATTTATGCATCCACCATTTGAGAACGAGAGAACTTAGCGAGCTCCAACGATCTTTACATTTAGTCTCTGCGAAACTTTTTCTCGCTCGAGTCCCCCACAAACCGATGAAAGGAAAAGAGCTCATCGCTTTCTAGATTTTCGCTACTTGCCGTAAAACTACCGCATCTGGTGTGACGTTTTTATGAATTGCTTAGTACTAACTCTATTCGTAACATATTTTTCGTACATGGACATCACAAAACGTGCCGTAAAAGGCTGTAAGACACGTAGTTCAGGCGAAATTAAAATTGTAAAAAAGTATTGGATACTTACTTCTTTAGTACTGACAGTGCGCCTCAGTTGCACAGTGGTAGAGTGCCAGACTACAAATCCAAAGGTCGTGGGTTCGAGCCGCGCTAGGTACTAGGATTTTTATCTGTCACTTTCCACTTCTTTCCCCTCAGGCAGTATTGGTCATGTGAAAAATACCGAGTAGCACCGTGGTTCGGAACCCACGTTAAACTGTAGGTTCCCCCTATAACTGGATGGGTAAGTCAGTTTGACGGTCGGAGGAAGGCAACTGCTTACCACCTCCAAACAGGACCATGCCTAGTAAAGCACTGTGGTGTCCAAACCAATCTTCGGATTGTTGACTGCTTTACCTTTTTTTTAGTACTGAAGATACTCGCAACTCATTTCGTCAAACGTTTGAAAATGCAAATATGTAAAAACACACTCAAACTGCAAGCGTGTTAGATTTGCAGTTTAGAACATTTACATGTTCTGTTCGTTGTTTTGAATAGCAAATCTCGACAAGTTCTTGGCCTACTGATTTGAAAAGTCGACAGAATTTTGCATTGTAATATGCACACTACACTGCACGTCACGTACAGCTTCTAGATTGGCCTTGAGTCGCTTTTACCCCGCGCTCGGTATAAGGAACTGATGTGAGAATTCGGGCAGCTGAGAAAGTAGTTGATCCACCTCAATTATCACTGAGAAAATAAGCACTTGCCTCGGACAGGCAAGAGACTGGATCTGGCGGGCAGTTTCCCTTCCGATAATAATCTGTGGGGCCGCAGGGAGAAAGTGCAGTGCGCCGGACGTCCAGTGGACCGGCGGACCAAACACTTTCCCACTCCGGAGCGACGGGCGTCACTGCCATTAGTCGGCATGGAGAGCAACAACGTGTTGCCTGCTGGCAAGGGGCGACCAGGCCGCAGCGCCCAGTGAAGGCGTCCACCTGCCGGTCACGAGCTGTTCTCAACTTCACTAACAATCGGTTGGCTGCGAGTGCTTGCTTCAGCAGTATATATGAACTCCTTCCGGTTGCATCTGTCTTGCAAGTAGAGCTACCGTCCATGGTTTGAGATAACGAGAATTTTCTGAGAGCTTAAAGTTCATACAGGGCAACGGCCGGGCCGCAGTGGATACACAGGTTCACACTAGATTACCGAAGTTTAGCTCTGTCGGGCTTGGCCAGCACTTGGATGGGTCACCGTCCTCACCGTCCAGGTCTGCCGTGCGGTGTTGGCAAGCAAGGTGCACTCAGCCCTTGTGAGGCCAACTGAGGAGCTGCTTGGTTGAGGTCACGAAAACCGACATAGCCGCCTGGAGTGTGGGCCACTTACCACGTCCCCTCCATACCGCATCCGTAGACGTCTTAGGCCGCAAGATTACACGTCGGCTGGTTGGTACATGTTGGGTCTTTCGAGATCTGCAGGATGGAGTTTTACAAGGCTCATACAAGCGAGACAGATGCTTAGAAATGTTTTTCGTAATTGATTTATCACGCTATCTGCTGTCTACATTATTAATTTTTTATTTCTCAAATAGGAAAATCAGTTCTTTAGGCATTTTCAACAATTCTTCCTACCGTCTAAACAGTTTTTAACACATTTTCAGCAGTTGACAATAACATCGAAACAATTTACGAATCATTTTGAAACGCCAGCGATAAATTAACATGACCATTTTATACACTCAACAACGTGATTGATAATAGTGCGAACACGATTGGAATTTTGTGCTCTTTGAATAATATGCATCTCTTTTTTTAAGTCTCGGTTTCTATATGAATCCAGACGATCTTCTTATAAACTTGTATCGACGACATGAGAAACATATTTCTCTACGTCTCCTGATGTTAAGTACGAAGAACATGTCAATTAGGTCATGATTCAGTATCAGTCCACCTATGAGGTACGTTGCGTCACCGTATAAGGAGGGTTCCCATCACGTGCTATTATATTGCATTCCGGTCCTGTAATTGCACAAATAATATATTTTCCAAATAATAAATGCAATCAAAAAATGCTCAAATGTTTGTAATACTATGGGACTCAACGACTTAGTTTATCAGTTGTTGTTGTTGTTGGGTTTTGAGGGGACTAAACAGCTAGGTCATCAGTCCCCAGTTTATCAGTTCCTAGACTTAACAAACATTTCTTAAACCAACTTAAATTAAGGACGACAAATATACCCATGCCCGAGAGAGGACTCGAACCTCGAAGGGGAACGACGCACGCACCGCAGCAAGGAGCCTTGGTGCGCTCGGCTATTCTTCCGCGGCTGTGGTTCAACATATATTCGTAATAAAGGTCTACATGAATTTTTGGCCATCTGAGTGAACTATCGGGATTCTAAACTGTGGTAGTGTAGTGGTTGAAAACGCAGACCATGTTTCAAAGAGCGGTTTACAGCTCGAAAATTCAGTTTCTAGTTTCTCTCTAAAACGTTGAAGCTCAAGATTTGGGTTATGCTTTCAAGAAAAGGCGCACCGATATCCATCCCAACACTTGCCCTCTCCGAATTTGGGCTCCAGTGACCTTTTTTGTCGATGGAACGTTTTGGTTCATCCTTTTCGAAACATGTATCCATTAACTAGCGCTATGTCTAATCTATTACAGTTATTCTAATATTTGATAATTTCTTTTATTCTCTCTTTCGTGTTTTATAAAATCGTTCAGTTTTTTCTTCCCCCTTCTGGCATGTTGTTACCTAGAGTTTATGCAGTAAAAGTAGTCAGTGGCCCATTGCGTCAGTCGATTTCGTCAGCTCATTGAGGCGTGGGCTGTCGTCATTGGTACGAAACACCGTGAAGCGAAACCGGGCTCCCCTGCAGCATCGGCTACCCGCAGAGCCAATTTCGCTGCCATCCGACCTTGAAAGCATTCCACGCCGTCACACTGTTCCTACCCTGTAAGGTCCGCTCTTTTTGTGTCTCCTTCGGCCCACCGGTCTATTTTAGAAGCACCTTCACTGTCTACGTGTCCTATACTCGCAATATTCTAACGTATGTGTGGTGATTGTAAACGTAGTGTCAAAGGAAGTACGCTAGGCTCCAAGCTTTTATTTTTGTTATTCTTGTACACTTAGCAAAATGTTAAATGAAAAGTTGAGCCGTCAAGTAGGGGATGCGTAGTCAACTAAACCGAAGTCAATAATCAGATGAAATGAAATCCCAGTAGATTGACATAATTCGTTGAAGCAGAACTCTGTAATACAAATTTTTTATTTATATATTTTCTTCGCTAGATATATCTTTCGGCAAAACTGCCTCCATTAGATGTCTTTGGTATTCAGAGGCTTCACCCTGCTTTAACTGACTTATTCGATTTCTATGTGGTACATCATAATAAGTCATATAATTTTATTCTTCCAGCTAAGCATTGCAATCGATGCTGATGAGCCCATCCACAATCTATTAAAGAAATAAATGTAAAAGGAAATGTAAGTCATTAGTTTGCACAGCCAAACATACTTTCTTCTGCCAGTACAAACCTGGCAAATACAATGGAACAAGCTAAACGGAAACGACGAAAATTTTCAGTTTATTTGTTTGTCACATTTTTTCCTTTGTCGCACATGCTTATACAGAACCATAGACGCCAGAGATGTAATATATAGATTTGTAATTAATGTCGCTATAACACATTTGATTTTTTATCCATTGCACTACTACAGTAATATGTTACATTATCTGTTGAACGGGACACTTACGATAGCTGGTGGATGGAAGGCCAGTCAAGATGGTCACTGTAAATTATTCCTACCGGATTAAAAATTTTAAGGGAAGAAATGTTACGAGCATTTTACTGTATGAAACCATTTTACTTAGCTCATCAACTCACGAATCAACTTCAATATATTCAGGTATCACGTGCACTTATTGTCTATACTGATCTAGTTGGAAGATATACAGAACTTTTATTAATAGTAAGAGATAATTTATTCGTACTAACAACGTTTGTTAAATTTTCATGCCCGGCCGCGGTGGCCGAGGGGACTTAGGCGCTCCAGTCACGGTCTGCACGGCCCCTACGGTCGGGGGTACGAATCCCCCCTCGGGCATGGATATTTGTGCCGTCCTTAGGATAAGCTAGTTGATAAGTAGTTTGTAAGTTTAGGGACTGATGACCCCGTAGTTAAGTCCCATAAGCTATACAAACATTTGAAATTTTCATTATTACTGTTATTTTAATTTCTGGAAACTGTTGAGGCGAAAAGCGTATTTGTTAACGCCATCACCAGATAAAGTTTCGTTGCTTCCACTGATTTATGTAAAAGAGAAATGTTTTTCACTTCTTTATTTTCTTAATTAGAAAAACACTTTATAGTCTAAAAGAATTCAGTGTGAGGCCGAAACTATTTACAGAATAATTTAAATGTATGGCTGCTGTTTCCATTCAGTTCAACCTAAAAAGCGTTTACGTCGAGATACCTATTCTGCAGTACTGCCAACTTCACGTAGCCGGCGCAACTCACTTTGAAAGTCCCCTTTCTCCACCTCACCTCACCAGGCACTAGGTTCCGTTGGCACCTCATCAGCATCCCTATTCCCATGTCTACGCTCAACGTAAGAATGCCCTGATCGCCACCCTAATGACAGTGTGCGTTTGTTGTTCCACAGTTGGTGCTCCTGCTCGCGTCGGTAGTCCTGCATGAGGGAGACGCCGGAGGATTGGGCGGGGGCGGAGGCGGCTATGGCGGCGGCGGCGGCTACGGAGGCGGGTGAGTGACGTCACACACCCGCAGCACACACACACACACACACACACACACACACACACTGGTAAATGTAGCGAAGAGTAGCGGAAAAGAAAAGTGTACAATGACTTTCAAGCCCCAATCGTAAATACAACAGATTTTGCCAGCAAAATACTTACGTGAATTCAAAAGTCTCTTTCCTTAAACTGATTTTAAATCATGAAAATACAGAATAATTTCCTTTTGTACGGTGATAATCCACTAATTTCTTCGGCGCTTTGAGTAAAAAATAAAATCAGCACTCAATAGTAAATGTAAGTCTTACTTTTGGTCTGTACTTCGTGGATATTCGCAATAACTTTTACAGGGTTACAAACTTCTAGGACTTGTAGAGGGTAGTGAGTACATACTATTTTGAATAGGAACCCATGTCCGGAAACGTATCGTTTCCATTCCACGACGGTTTCAATTCAGATGATTATCTCCCCCTCTCCTACTTGAGGAATGAAATTAGGCTTCACCCAGAAGAAGTGTTGCAATTAATTTGAAAAGAATACTAAATCGTTCCGTTATTACTTATACATTTTCATGAGAATTTACACCTTGTGGTTCACATTAGTCGATAACAACAAGAAAGCAGCATCTACGGCACCAGCTGCAACGTACTGATGCATTACAACAGCGGCTTAATGTAGTGACCACCAACGACGTTACACACATTGTACCTCGAAAGCATGCTCTGGTGCACTCTCCATTCCACCTGGTGTTTCTTCAGTATCTTGTGCAGCGGCCATAACTCTGTCCCTGAGCAGACGTTGACGAGTTACACATCTGAACTGAAACTGTCGTAGAACGGAAACGATACGTTTTCGGACATGGGATCGTATTCAAAATGTTATTACTCACTACCCTCTACAAGTCCTAGACGTTTGTATATTAGTTGGCAATATGGTGTTGTTGGACTATTGTTGAAGGATCAGTCTCAAACTCAAAGTGATGTTTATTAACTTGCAACCAATTTCGGTATGTGTTAGATTATCTCCAGACTACCGTGATTGCAGTTGTTGGTGAGGACCAGGCACGACCGCGGAGCTCGAAAATCCAATCCAAATGTTCAAACGTTTGTAAATATATCGGACTCAACTACGTGGTTATCAGTCCGTAGCTTACAAAATACTTAAACTAAGGCAAACTCACCTAAGGACAACACAAACATCCATGCCCGAGGGGGCATTCGAACCCCCGACGGCGAACAGCCGCGCGCACCGCAACACGGCACTCCAGTATGAACGGCTAATCCGCCGCGGCAGTTCATAAATCGCCAACAACTGCAATCATGTTGTGCTGAAGATAATCACAGACCAAAATTGATTGGATTTTAAGAAACATAGTGATTGCAAGAGAAACTGTTTTTCAGTAATATTTTTGGAATTTCTCATGTCGAACGTTGACACTCAAAATATGATGTATAAAATTTTTACTCTACACATTTCTTTTCTGACAGATACCTTTCTTGTTGTTTCAGAAAGAAGTATATTCTTCACGTTCCCATCAAAGTGAAAACGATACATAAATACAACACCGTGTACAAGCATATCAAGAAAGGCAGCGGCGACTACGTCGTTGGCTACACGATAGAAGACGGACATCACGGAGGTGGAGGTGGCGGATACGGAGGAGGAGGATACGGAGGCGGTGGAGGATTCGGCGGCGGAGGGTACGGAGGCGGCCACGGAGGCGGAATAGCCATAGTGGGCGGAATAGGAGGCCACGGGGGCGGCGGCGGTGGTTACGGAGGCGGTGGCTACGGAGGCGGCGGCCATGGAGGCGGCGGCGGCGTGAAGATCGCCATCGTCGGAGGAATTGGCGGAGGCGGCGGCGGCGGAGGATACGGAGGCGGCCACGACATCGGCGGCGGCTACGGAGGAGGCGGAGGCGGTGGATTCAGCAGCCACGGTGGAGACATCGGAGGCGGATACGGTGGAGGCGGCTTCAGCAGCCACGGAGGAGACATCGGGGGCGGCTACGGAGGCGGCGGCGGTGGCGGCTTCAGCAGCCACGGCGGAGACATCGGCGGTGGATACGGAGGAGGAGACATCGGCGGTGGATACGGCGGAGGTGGCGGCTTCAGTAGCCACGGGGGTGACATCGGAGGTGGATACGGAGGCGGCGGTGGTTACGGAGGCGGTGGCGGTTTCAGCAGCCACGGAGGAGACATCGGAGGCGGCTACGGAGGCGGCGGTGGCTACGGAGGCGGCGGCGGCCACCACGGCCACCATAAGAAGTGAGGCTCCGGTCGTGTGCAGTGACGTCACGCTGCAGTCTCCTCTCTGATGGTGCGTCGGGCTGTACGCCCATGCACTCTGTGCAGTCCCACAGGGACAACTCCGAGCCAGTAACCAGGCTACCAGCTGTAACCACGGCGACCAGCCAGTAACCACGGCGACCAGCCAGTAACCACGGCCACGAGGGCGAGGAAGAAATCGCTCTGGCCAGCTCCTAGTCTCGGCAGCAGGCGCTGCCTCCTCAACGTTGTGTTATTATTGTTATCTTGTTTTCTGTTATACAGTTTGTATTTTTGTACCTTTCATAGTCTCTATGAATAAATATTCCTTACGGAAAAAAGAACTTACGTCAATTGGTAATTTTTGAACGTGATTAATTCCTACCTAAATGTACTTAATAGGCATTTCCTGAAACGATAGCAAAGTTTTGATCTTACATGAAGGTGTCCCTTCGCTACAAGTTAATGAGTCCCTACACATGCTGGAAAACCTCTTACAAGGAGACCACATGGGTATAGGATTTTATAATTTCTTTATATTGATGGTACTTGAAGTTGACAACTTAACAATCGACCAAAGCCATTCGACGCAGTTCGCAAAAATTCTCGAGAAAATCTACTTTGAAGTTTTGCAAAGTTCACGTAAGTACCAATATTTAAAACTTTTGCAGCATCTGCCGGAGTAGCTGAGGTGGTAGCATTCTCGCTGCTCAACCATAGAGTCAGTGGTTCGAATCCCACTGTGAGGGATATATTGTTCGTTTCCGAATTCAGCGATATAATACATTTTGGGAATTCTAATGCCGCATGTCGTGTCAGTTTTTGTTTATGTGCATGTAGACGAGTTGCAAACGTTGCCATCACGTAAAACGATGGTTGAGTACGTTAACTGCTTGGAAAGCCATTAATTGCTATGAAGATGACTTTCCAAAAACATTGTCGTAGCGTTTCACAAACTGAACAATAAAAGACTGCCATCGTCAACTAATAGTGAAGCCAATACTGTAAGAAAATTGGCTTTTTTTATTGAAACCATCATTATTAACAACCTTGTATAAAATATAAAAAATTACGAATAAACAAAAACACGTGCAGTTTTCGTAAAACTTACCATTAGATATTAAAATTATGTAAGTATTCGAACACAACGAGGAAAAACAACTGTCGCGACAGAATTCGAACCACCGTCCCTAGGGTTGTAAAGCCAAAACGCTACCACCTGAGCTACACTGACACTCGCTGCAATTCAGTTAATTATTGGTACTTCCGCTTAGTCGCAAAACTTCAAAATCGATGTTCTCGAGAGTTATTGAGAGTTGCGTCGAATGGCTTTGGCTAATTGTTATTTACATTCTGAACACCACTTACCATAAATAATAAAAAATTCTAAAATTACATACCCATGTGGTCTCCTTGTTAGTGTAAGCAAAAGATAAGATGTCGACTGTACGACTCCAACATATACGGCTTGGGACAAAACTGTCTGAAACAAGTAAATGATTTATTTCACCATACACCCAGCACCAATTAGAAATTCTCTCTCCTTATCCAACATGCAAGGAACTCCCTATTCTTTCTAATATTAGTTAGTTATTACTCACTGAATAAAAAGCTTAAAAATTACGGCATTAAAACTGGTTCCATTCTATGGTGACGCCAAGTGCACCAACAGTATATGAGTTATTCAAATAGAGCAGTCACGATGCAAATTGACACGTTTCACTCTTCTGCAGCATCCTCCTATTGCATAATAGTGAAGTGGTGAACCCCAACAAGTCAATGCTACCGCAGAGGGCCATTGAAATTTAGAAGTATTAGTAATCAGTCCTGTCGTCAAGTGCCAAATAGAATAGGGGAATCCTGGTTGGCTCCAGCTATGTGTCGCTGCAGCATGTAGATAATAGTGTGAAGTAGGAGCGAGTACTAGTTTAATGTAAATCGTGATAAATGTCATTACTCAGCAGATGCAGCAAACATAAACATTTAAGAATGAAAAGGAGTTGTCAAATTTCAAATGTTTGTTAAGCTTAAGGGACTGAACTGCGGGGTTATCAGTCCCTAAACTTACAAACTACTTATCAACTACCTTATCCTAAGGACGGCACAAATATCCATGCCCGAGGGGGGATTGGAACTCCCGACCGTAGTGGCCGTGCAGACCGTGACTGGAGCGCCTCAGTCCCCTCGGCCACCGCGGCCGGCTGAAAAGGAGTCTTTCACATTGTTATATGATGTTTGCAGCTGAGAAAACTGGGCGCGACAGGAATGGAGTTGTGAGTTTAGTGTGCATTTTGATATACTGTGTACTAGTACATGTCATTCTAACATCATTTACGTGAAATCAATAGTAGGCTGATGTTCCTGTTATTCAGGTAATACATCACTAATATCATTATAATTATAAATTAACGAACCCTGAGACAGTTTTGTAAATTTATAATGATTCTTATATCACCTTAACCTAAGGTAAAGGCAGGAATGTTCCAATATGTCCATTGCCGAGGTGCTATTCCGATGCATGGAGAGCCTTGGCAGTTGTGGCTATATTTCATGGAATACACAAGCTGAATTTGTTTGTGACGTGGAGGGAAGTCGTACTTAAACTAATCCGAGGCGCATTAATGGCTAGTGGTGTGATGGTCTAGTGGTTAGCCGCGCGCCGTGGCTCAAACTCGACGTCTCCTGTAATAAAAAAGCTGAGCCAATAACACGACGAACAACAACGAACAAATACGATCAGCGACCGCAACAAACAGAACTACCCCAAGAGAGGGAAAAAAAACAGAGTTGTTAAGGCGTCTTCCTAGTGAGGAAGGTGGTCCGGGATCGATTCCACGCCGCATCAAAAATTTTCAGTGCTTAACCTTTAACATCACTAATAGCTGGATTTCGCGACTGTTTCTCACTCGTACCGCTCATAATAAATAAATGGTGGAAGACCATAAACGCAATTAATTATACTGGTAAGACAATACTTTTTGGACCGTTAATAACACACACACACATACCATTATGAATCCTGTGTTCTGTAGACTCTCTTACACTACTTGTACAAAAGCTACCTTAATCACTGTAATTATGTTATGATTTCATGACAAGTTTCTGAATCGTTCCATTATCAGGTCTATGAAGCATATGATAAAGAATTATAACGAACGCAATGTAAACTGAGAAAATAATTGACATTAATACTGAGTGACTTACCAATTTCTACTGCATAAGGGATCGCTTGGTAGGACACATTCTTAGACATCGGGGAATCGTAAATTTAGCATTGGAGGGAAGTGTGTGGGGTAAAAATCGCAGAGGGAGACCAAGAGACGCGTATAGTAAGCAGATTCAAGTGGATGTGGCTTGCCGTTCTTATGAGGAGATGAAAAGGCTTGCTCAGGATAGAGTAGGGTGGAGAGCTGCATCAAACCAGTCTCCGGACTGAAGACCATAACAACAACAATACCATCTCTGTTCGACAATGAACAAGGTAAAAATCTCAGCAGTTTGTGGTAGTAATGACAGTAACGCCTGTGACCGACCCTATTGATGTATGACAAACGCTTATTAATAACTATATGTATTATTTATATGTTATAGAAAAGAAAAATTGCTAGTAAAGGTACCAAATTGCGCTAGCAAGACTGTAAATGATAAAGTGTTATTAACAACTGCAACAGCCTTAGTACGACTACTAGCTCTGAAACTGATAACGAAATATAAGAAATAATAAGATACATTTCGGAAATTTAATTGAAATTTCGATTAAATGAAAAGGAAGAGAAGTAAAAACAGTGGGAGCGTATGGAGCAAGCGGTAGGTGAAAGTAGCAAGAAAATGGGCAACAGCCTGGTGGAACTTTCCACACATCGCCATTTTATTATTTGCTAACATTTACTTTAAGGAATTAAGATAGAACTTTATTTCTGAATATTTTAAAAGAAACAAACATTGTAGAGAGGTTCAAAGGAATGCATCAACGAAATATTGACTCAAACATTGAAAAGGACTACTATAAAAAATTAATTGCTAGCCTACGGCATAAACTAGTGAAGACAGCGTAATATCAAATTGGAAAAAAGACAAGGCCCCATAGAAATTTTGCAAAGCATAAGTGATAATTATATTAGTTGATCGGAGGAGAAAGTATAAATATGCATCATGAGAAGCAGATATAATGGAAAATTGTCGAAAAAGTAATATTGATATATGGAGCAAAATAGCAAACAAGAACTTGCTAGAGGAGAATTCGAGACTTGTATCTACGTGTGCGTATCTACGATGACGGTGGGTCAATAGGTCGTTCTCTTCGAGAAAAATCATCAACCTACGTCGCCTTAATTATATAATTTATGTGGTATCTGTTCTTTCGGACATGATGCTTGAAAGGAGAACCTTTGGTACATACACCGCCGGAAAAAAATTACTACACTCTCTTGGAGTTTTTCAATTAGCTAAGATTGTTGAAAATATAAAGAAATGTTTACATATACAAATCAATAGCTCAAGTGATACTAAGGTCGTCCCACGCTGAAACGCCCAAATTATCACGGGTTGCGAAGACAGGCGCTGATTCCGGAATGCTTTCAATCACACAGATGGCCAATACTGTCTTGGGATAAGTTATTCGACGCATGATTAATCTGTTCACCGACTACCGCAACTGCCGTGAGTTGACGAATCGCACGTGACAGTTGGTGTCGCATCCTATCTCTTTCAGAAGCTGCACGCACATTTGTGCGGGTCTGGTTCTGCTCGCTTTATTTTTCTGTGATTCACACTAGGAAGTTCAAGCCTGCCTCACACAATCGTGGATGGACTGTGGTAACGTGCGCAACGTGGTTTAGTTCCAAGTTTCTACACTGGGTGGCACCAGCAGTCGGAGAACTTACAGTGCACTTACAACGGCGGCAAGAAAGCGCTCGTTCGAAGGTTTGTCTATATTGTTGTTATATAAATTTGGTTTCGTTCATTTTAATAATATATATATATATATATATATATATATATATATATATACTGTGGATAGATCGTTTTACGCAAATATCTCTTAAATTAATTATTTTGTTTTTAATTATGGGAGGTATTACCTGAAACATTAAACGTGCACAATTGTGCGTGTCGGGTCTAACGTCAGATTTTTATGATAAAGACTTCTTGACAATTTTCTTTTATGAATTTATCAATTGTTTTAAAAAATAGATTGTATGACTTTATATAATAAAAGAAACTATTTTGGAAATTGAAATAGAAATGTCCTCTTATGAAACAATCAATAAATTCTGGAGCCGCTTCAGCTGTTTTTATTGAGATCCTTTTATGTACAGGTCCACAACCGGTTTCGCGGCAGTAGAGACGCATCTTCAGGTGTTAAACTTTTTATTCTCTCGTTATAATTCGCTACTGAGTCCCAACATTCTAGTTGGTTTCATCCGTCAATTGGTTAAAATTCAATAGGGCCAAATACATGGGTCCAAGTCCAAAATCAAATGGTTGTCTTTCAGGATAAAAAACATGGATGTTAAAATGTGGGACATGACATGACATAACTTGTACTTCTTGATAAGGTGTTATTATGCTTATTTGTTTTGACATGTGAAGCTATTACATCTGACAGCCCTGTGATCCTGTGATGTTATTTCTTTCAAAATATCATCCAATCTGGTAATTATCGCGAACCCAAATATAACGATTACTGGTGTAATTTTAGCACCTCTGAGTGATTCTGCAATCGCTGCTTTACTCAACTCGTCAGATGAAGAAGATTTAAGCAGTGATGACGACGCCCTCGATTCCACTTGGCTCCCAACTGTAAAGAAAAATGCTGAAAACTTGTGGGAAAGTTCGTCGCCGGCCGCGGTGGCCGAGGGGACTGAGGCGCTCCAGTCACGGTCTGCACGGCCACTACGGTCGGGGGTTCGAATCCCCCCTCGGGCATGGATATTTGTGCCGTCCTTAGTCTTAGCTAGTTCATAAGTAATTTGTAAGCTTAGGGACTGATGATCCCGTAGTTAAGTCCCATAAGTTCTACAAACATTTGAACATTTGATTTGAAAGTTCGTCTGGATCGTCCACTTCATGTGAAGATTGTGGAGAAACATCTGCTTCAAAATTCAGTGATAAGGATGGGAATGGTATGTGTGTATTCATGGCTTCAGTACAGGCATGACAATAAAGCCAAGGAAGTGCGACATAAAGACATACATGATCTTCTTTAATTCTGGATGGCTGTGGAGAATACCCTCGATATACTCTTTCCACCTTTCAGCTTTCCCTTCTTTTCTGAGAACTGGTTTTCCATATGTGATTTTTTTTTCATACAGCTGCTTTTCTTGTCTGAAAATGTCTCTTTTATTTTCCTGTAGATGGTATTTATTTTTCCCCTATTTATACATTCATCTATAGACTTGCATTTGCCTTCTAGCCACTCCTGCTTAGCTATTTTGCACTTCCTGTCCATCTCGTTTCTTAATCACCTGTCTGTACTACATTTGGCCTGTTTCATTTATATTTTCTCCTGTTCTGAGTTAAATTTAGTATTCCTGTGATGTCGAATGATTTTTTGCTGATCTTGGCTTTCTACATATTTCCTCCTCCCATATTGAAATGGGGAAAAATGTATGCTTGTATGCAATCTTATATCTTATATCCTATATTAGTAGTCTTTACGCGAAATGTAGGTTGGGGGCAGTAGAATCGTTCTGCAGCCCGCCTCATATTCGGCACTCTAAATTTTTTCAACAGTGTTTCTGGAAAAGAACGTCACCTTCCCTCAAGCGACAACCATTTGAGTTCCCGAAATATTTCAGTAGCACTCGCGCATTGATCTAATCTACCAGTAACAAACCTCGCCGCCCGCCTCTGAAGTGCCTCTAAGTCTTCCTTTAAACCGATATGGTGGAGATCCCAAACACTTGAGCAATACTCAAGACGGGGTCGTACAAGCGTTTTATATGCGGTCTCCTTTCAGACGACTCACACCTTCTCTCAATAAACTAAGTCAACCATCCGCCTTCCCCACGACTCTCCTTATATGTTCACACAGAATGCTACTAATGATGAATTCGAACATTACGGGTTTGTTCTTCCTACTCATCTGCATCACACCACTTAAAAAATTTGATCCAAGTAATCCTGCTTCCTACCACAGTCATTAATCGCGACATCATCAACAAACCGCAGAAGACTCCAACTCACTCTGTCCGTCGGATCGTTTATATAGATAGAAAATAATAGCGATCCCATCACACAGCCCTGGGGTACCCCTGACGGTACCCTAGTCTCTGATGAATACTGGCCATCGACGATAATGTACTGGGTTCTAATACTCAAGTAGTCGTCGCGCCACTCATTTATTTGGGCACCTATTCCATACACTCGTACCTTTGTTAGCAGTCTGTAGTGGGGTACCGTGTCAAACGCCTTGCAAAAATCGAGATATACGCAGTCTGTCTGTTTCCCTTCATCAAATGTTCAAAAGTTTGTTTAGCTTATGGGACTTAACTACGGGGTCATCAGTCCCTAAACTTACAAACTACTTATGAACTAGCTAACACTAAGGGCGGCACAAATATCCATACCCGAGGGGGGATTCGAACCCCCGACCGTAGTGGCCGTGCAGATCGTGACTGACGCGCCTCAGTCTCCTCGGCCACCGCGGCCGGCTTCCCTTCATCCATAGCTCGTTATGTGTCATGAGAGAATAGTGCAAGCTGAGTCTCGTAAGGTCAATGATTTCTAATGCCGTGCTGTTGTACCGAAAGAAGATATTCCGTCCTGAGGAAATTTACTATATTAGAATTGATAATATTCAAGAATTCTACAGCAAACTGATGTTAATGATTTGGGTCTGTAATTTCGTAGGTCCGTTCTTTTGCCTTTCTTATATACGCGAGTTACATGCGCCTTTTTCCAGTCGTGTGGAGCTTTGTCTTGAATCAAAGATTCGCAATAAATGCAAGCTAAATACCTGTAGACATGTCAATAGATTTAATATACCAAATATGTAAGCGAATTGCTTGTTAAAATGAGATGTTCACCTTTTCAGCTGAATTCGAAAATTAGAAATATTTCAAATATGGTTTAAGTGCACTATATTACCCCGCTCTACCCCAATGATACGTTTGTAGCCAGTGCTATTGAATTTGGTAACGAATACGTACCCGACACTTTTTTCGTTGTTTCAACAGTTCCAGCGTATCGTGATCGTTGCCGGGATGTATCTTGCACTCACAAGGAAAGTACATGGGCTCGAACAAACATATCTGTATGAACGTTTGGTTACAGGATCTCGACGTACACCTCAACGTGCTGGTGGGTGTCGTTTTTATGCAAAACTTTGCAATCATACTCTAGATAGTACAGTAGATGTAATTGTAGACGCCATACGTAATGCAGATATCTTAACTACAACTTGTGTAATAATCATCGTATATGTTCTCTAGCGAATTGTCATCAAAAGCCGTGATGATAGTTGCAACTTTAACCTTCATCCCAAAAGACTGTAGGTATTCACTGCCTCTGCTTCCATCGCCTCTTCCCGCACTTACCGTAGCACAACCGCTTGCAATGAGTTGTTCCCCGGCCGCGGTGGCCGAGGGGACTGAGGCGCTCCAGTCACGGTCTGCCTGGTCACTGCGGTCGGAAGTTCGAATCCCCCCCTCGGGCATGGATATTTGTGCCGTCCTTAGTCTTAGCTAGTTCATAAGTAGTTCGTAAGCTTAGGGACTGATGACCCCGTAGTTAAGTCCCATAAGTTCTACAAACATTTGAACATTTTTTGAATGAGTTGTTCGTCATTATCATCCCTATTATCATTATTATGAGTTTGTAACAACAGTATCTAAATTATGCTCATATTTATGTACCATAAAAGATACTAGAAAGCTTGCAAATGATTCATCTTCTACACTACCATCTTCACCAAAAAGGGTTCTTCGTAACTTCATCTCAACTAATCGCAATATTTTATCAGGATTGAATAGCAATCGCCGCCCCATCTGACGCTTCACCACACAAATAACATCACAAAACGCAAGTTCGGAGGCACACTGCACCGTCCCTACTGGCGAACCGACAGGTCAAAGTGCAATGTGGCATGGCACACGCAGAGGCCTCTAACGGACGACTGCAGAGTTTTGCAGATGCGGGAGTATCACTAGTGCAATAAGGGATTTTTACATTATCTATCATAGGATTTTGATGCATATGTGTTTGTTCCGGCCCAAGTAATTTCCTTGTCAGTAGGAAAGTGTGCGGAGTTCCAAAATATTAGGAGAAATTGTAACCGCGCTGAGCTTCTCCCGGTCGCCGCCGCCGTGTGTCGGCAGGGCAGGCGCGCTTTCTCACGGGGCTCTTCTTGTCGAGGACTGGAGTGGAAAGGAGAGGAGAGGGGTGTCCGAGGCACGGCGTGCTCCGCCGCCATCGCTGGCCGCCTAGAAAGCGACGCCTCTGGAAGCTTCTGCTCTGCCCGCTCTTCGCAGCCGGCGCTTTGATCGCCCTCTCGCTTTCACTGCACGCTGCTGCTGCGTCATTTTCCAGCGAATGCCTTGTGTAAGTTAGTGACTCTGCACCTGTGGGGTAGCCTCTTTGCCATTCTGTCTTAACCCACTCAGCACCATAGCACCATTTTGTTAATACTGGTTTCAAGTATCAGTGCCGTTCGCATAAAACAGCCGATGCTATTTCAAGAAAGAGACAGAGGTAGAATGAAATACTTCTACGTATATAGAAGACTGCAGCGTTCGTCTACACCGTTCAAAGCAAAAGCCTGCGCGGAGATTGTGCTGCGTGATTGTAGGAGATTTTTATACAACCTCTGACAACAAAGTTCGGTGAATAGTTCTCTTTTATTAACGTAGATGAACTACGAACTACAGTTACCTTACTGTCCTTCGTAATGTCACCTCTCCCATAACTATACACCGCTCTTCTTGGTGATCCATGTCGTGGAAACTTTACACGTATTCTACCTTTGGGATGGTGTTCAAAAGCCTTGCAAAGTTTCGTCGGATGTCAGGTATATCGTCAATTCTCTTTCCTTTCAAAGAAAGTTTGAGTCGAGGGAATAGGAAGACGCCTGGAGGATTGAGATGCGACGAGTAAGGATGATGCTCAAGTTATACCACACCCTTTTCCCCCAGGAATTGTTTGACGATACTGGCTGTGTGCTGAGCGAGCGTTGTCGTGGAACTTGAACATCCATCATACTCGCCGGATCTCAATCCTCCACACTTCTTTCTATTCCCTCGACTCAAGGTCTCTTTGAAAGGAAGGAGATTTGACAATATTCCTGATATCCAACGAAACGTGACGAGGTTTTTGAACCCCATCCCAAAAGAGCATTTCGTGCAAAGTTTCCAGGATATCTACCACAGAGCTAAATGGTGCATAGTTATGGGAGGTGACCATTTCGAATGACGGTAATGTCACTTTACTTCATGCTTCATATACGTTAATGATACTGGACTATTCACCGAACTTTATTGTCAGTGGTTGTATGTGGTGATCATATTGAGTAAATCATTGACAGTGGTAGTAGGTACATCGTAAGTTACTATAATGTAAATTGCTATTTGTACTGCTGCTTAAGTAAGTAATTTCGAAACGAAACCTTTAGCTTGTTATTGAGGACAATAATTTGTTTTTTGCCAAATGAGTTTTTAAAGTTACGAGATGTGAGATTGTGTCTAGGAAAAATTCTGAAATACTTCCAAGTATTATTGCTTACTTTTTGCGCATTTTTTTTCTTCTATTCTTACTATTAGAATAAACGATACACTTTGTGAAAAATTGTGTTCGAATTGAAACCACCTCCTAAAAAAACAGGCTCTTTACATTTCGCCAAATTTCCTTTAGGCGTGTGCGTACGCGCACGTGTGTGTGTGTTTGTAAACCTATTGGACTAAAATCTTATTATCATCAGTCCCTAGTCTTACAAAGTACTTAAACCAACTAAGGACAGCACACACACCCATGCCCGACGGAGGACTCGAACCTCCGGCAGGAACGGCCGTCCAGTCCGTAGCATGACGCCTTAGATCACACGGCCATTCCACGCTGCAATTCTTTTTGAATTCGTTGTTTGTTTTGGTGATACAGGTTAGTGTGGGAATTTTTTTTATTTGTTTGTTTTATACTTATTATTTTCGGACAGCAAGCAGTAGGACAAGCATGTAGAGCGATCGTAAATGACTGCTTACAGCATGAGACAAACGTACATGGAGTATTCTGCCACTTCTGGCTGGAGTAACTGAATTAAACTGGTGATTGTCATTGTCTCCTTTACTTCTTTTGCGGTTCCAACTGACTATGTCCTCCATCAGCAACGCTAACACACAAACGAAACGCTTACTAACATACAGTTACCAAAAATACACGAAAAAACGTAAATTAATTACAAACTACGACCTCCAAAAACTTTATTCAGCACTTAAACGTCACTACAGATATCCCGATTTAGGTTATAAAATGTTCGTTGTGCCTGCCTTTCGTGGCGGTGATATGGCGCAGACGAATAGCGGAATTCTGTATAACCCGCTAAGTATGTGAACATCGATGGCAGTTTTCAGCTCATCAATGGTAGTTGCATGTGATGATCCAGAGAAGATGGCGGTCAACCGAAGCCCACGCCAGTCGTCTCTGAGAAACCCAGAGCCAGAATGCAGTCTCCAAAATAGTCCTCCAGGACGAAAAAAAAAACTGCCGAAATCAGGGTCGCTTTGGATCATGGGGGTGAAATCACCTTCGAATGTCTTAACGTACCGTTCGGTAGCCACCGTGCCTTCCAGAAATAACGAACTGATTTTTCCATGACTGGACATTGCACTCCACACATTCACCCATGGAAGTGAATTCGCAGTCGTAAAAAGCGGAACCTCCACCCCCAATTGCGCCAATTTTGCTTACTGATGAACCCATCCAAACGAAAGTGGGCTTCGTCGCTGAAACCACATTCACGTTCACGTTACCACCGTGCCCTGCAGCTTCATCGTCCTATTTCAAACAGTTCAAACACGATGATTTTATTTCATATGGTTCAATAATTATCATCTCATAAATGAGAAGACTAAATTAAAAAGCAACCTAAACTCTGTTCCTTGATAACAACTACTTTACAGAAGACTTTTTGGAAACGTATCGCGACTAGAAAGCGAGAATGAGATGACATTAATTGTTCAAAAATGTTCAAATGTTTGTATAGCTTATGGGACTCAACTACGGGGTCATCAGTCCCTAAGCTTACAAACTACTTATGAACTAGCTATGACTAAGGACAGCACAAATATCCATGCCCGAGGGGAGATTCGAACCCCCGACCGTAGTGGCCGTGCAGACCGTGACTGGAGTGCCTCAGTCCCCTCGGCCACCGCGGCCGGCCGACATTAATTCAAAGAGTCTTTTACAGATGTATATTTGTCAAGAAAACACTTGTCTTCAGTTGCCTCGTACATCCATATTTCGGTACATTATGGGACGACAGATATTACTGCATCTTTGTGTGAGGTCTTCAGATGTGTTTATAAGTACTTTATTTGCATTCATTTCACTACTCCTGTATGACAACAAGAGAACATATAGAAATCGGGCAATCACCCACATTCATATTTATAATCTGTTGCCGCTTTTCACACGATAATCAGAAGGAAAGTTTCACAAAGTTGTCAACAATGTTTTGTATCAACTAGCTTTATGAGATGTATAATGATGATAACCGAATATCGACGTGATTACCAATATGTATTGCAAATACAAGGAAATCTATGAATACAACTGCCATTTCCACTAGATAAAGATAACCATTTCAGGGTTTTTTTTACTACTTCCGCTCTGCTAGCGAAAGATTCTTCTGATATCACTACGTGCGATGCACTTTGAAATGTATCATTTATTCCGCAGAGGTAGTCTTGCAAACTTCATCATGTCTCCGAATAAATTTAATCTTACTTTTGTATCCTATCTGGTTCAGATTCAAGTGTACATTCGGTAATAATATCGTACTTTTACACGTTCGCCAGAAGTTGAGAGAATGAACGAAGACTGCTGCTTTAATCAGACAAACGTGAAAGTGGTACATATATCAGTTACATTTAACTTAACGTCATGTGATCCAATGACAATAATTCATTTTCAAAAATCTTTTATTAGAAAAGTAACAAAATTATAAAAGGTGTATCAAAAGTAGTAACAATGGGTTAGTGACTTAGTATGTATAACTTAGAGTACTGTTTATCTAGTTAAGAAAATAATAACAAAAATCACAGCTATAAATTCAACAACACAATAACTCTTGCATTATTTTGAAACAATAACAACAGCAACAATATAATATTAACAACAAAACACAAATATAACACGAGGAACAGTTCAGTCTATGGATTATTTGACATAAAAACGTGCGTTAACAACGTGCTTCTACTACTGGACGGAAAATACTTTCCCAGAGGATACTATGAACTACAAGCTGCGCATATAATGCGAAGTATCGAGGTAGCACAATATTCTACGTAAGTAGGGGCGTACGAGAATCTAAACTACAGAATAAGACTTTGGCTTGCTTTGAGAAGGATCTGCGTTCGATGTGGGCAGAGTTTTCAGCAAAACTGAGAGGCAAACACAGCGTTGTCGCAAAACATGCGGCAAGTGGGTTCTTAGTGGTGGTCAACATGATCGGCCGTGTGTTCCCAGCTGTGACCTGAGGCTGTGGTTAGTAGTGGCTGAAGACTCGCATACTGCGGCCATAGCCGCCCCCATAGCTGCCCCCATAGCCACCGTCCTCGATGCCTGCACCCTCGTTGTTTGTCTCATGCACGCTGAAACATAAAGAAAACAGAAATTGTTACTTCATCATTACAATACGCCACCGTGACAATTCGAAAAATTTTTCCTTACAATGAACAGGGAGCAAACTGTGGCATATAATGTTTCTTTTACGTTATCGACTTTCTTGACTCCGATGATTAATAGAGAAGAGTTAATCCCGTACAAACAAGCACAAGGACAGAGACAAGCACAAGTAAAAACAACAGCACTGAATATGATCCTACCACACCTGTAAGATATCACTTATAACAAAACATTTAGACAGTAAATTAGCACAAATATAGTTACACACAGAGGTAAATAATTAACTACGGCTAAGAGGTACACCTTCTGGTTATTGTAACACTTACAGAGATGTAAACCATGTAAATGGGTAAGATTAGAAACAGTCAACTGGTGAACAATACACAACAGTATGTAGAGGATAAATGCGCGCAGGCTTTCCACATATTAGAGTTAAGTAGTAGCCATAGAGTTCAGTAGCTGCTTAAATAGAATTCTCAGTCTAGCGAAGTATCTCTGTATAGAGAACTTTACGCCAAGAATTGGCATCCAGGACTCAGTATCTTGAAATTTTTCCGAGCTATGCAGATCGGGATAGCCAGATGGGGAGAGCATCTAATTTTTCCCTCTGTATCTGCAGTGTCTAATTTTTAATATTATTTTTAAATAAACGTCATTCTTTTGACATTGTTAGTGCCCTTTTTGTCTTCTCTTCTTACATTTGCTTTTTTTATATTATAATGTAGATATTTATGTAAACCGTCTATGCATGAACATTATAAAATCATTTATTTGTTTTATCCTTTTTCTTTTAGTTTTCCTTTTCCTTTGCTTTTCGTTTAGCATCCCTAATGAGGTTGGACTACTGCGGTGGAATTGCGCATTTAGGCAACGCCACAACCAATAATCACACGGATTGAAGTATGAGGGTGTAAAAGTCGTATCTTCCAACAGGTCAGCTGTTTATCGGTTAGTCACAGGACAATTCGGGGCTGTGTCACATCTGGGGAACTCGTAGCTGTCACACTGAAACTTTTAAAAAAAACTACCTGTTGTGCTCTCATTATTAGTTTCAATAAAATTTCAATAAAAAGTTATAATAAAACAGGTGCTATCACACAGTATGCATAATTCGATAACCCAAAATATCATTTACCACACTACTCGCTACACAATATGTTGTACATCTTAAACACATTTTAGCTTTGGACAACTATAGTGCACTTTTGCTTATAGGACACCTTCACTGCATTTTTAACATGTGAGATACAGATAGTTTTCAGGTAAGTGTTGATGTGAACGATTTATTGATGATTTATTAAGAAGGCAAGGGCTCTTTGTCAAAAGACTTATATTACCATTTGATTGATTATTAAGCAATAAGAAAGAAACAATGTTAGCAACATGATTCATTATGTAATTAATCGGTTACTTAGTAGTTAAATGTTGTTATGGTCTTCAGTCCGGAGACTGGTTTGATGCAGCTCTCCACCCTACTCTATCCTGAGCAAGCCTTTTCATCTCCTCATAAGAACGACAACCCACATCCACTTGAATCTGCTTACTATACGCGTCTCTTGGTCTCCCTCTGCGATTTTTACCCCACACACTTCCCTCCAATGCTAAATTTACGATTCCCCGATGTCTAAGAATGTGTCCTACCAAGCGATCCCTTCTTTTAGTCAGGGTATGCCAAAAATTCCTTTTCTCACCAATTCTGTTCAGTACCTCTTCATTAGTTATGCGATCTACCCACCTAATCTTCAGCATTCTTCTGTAGCACCACATTTCAAAAGCCTCTATTCTCTTCTTGTCCGCACTGCTTATCGTCCACGTTTCACTCCCGTACAAGGCAACACTCCACACAAATGCCTTCAGAAAACACTTCCTTACACTTAAATTAATATTCGATGTTAGCAAATTTCTCTTTTTCAAAAATGCTTTTCTTCCCATTGCCATTCTGCATTTTGTATCCTCTGTACTACGACCATCGCATGTTATTTTACTACCCAAGTAACAAAACTCCTCTACCACCTTCATTGTTTCGTTACCTAATCTAATTCCTTCAGCATCGCCTGATTTTCTAAGACCGCATTCCATTATTTTTGTTTTGCTCTTGTTAATGTTCATTTTATACGCTCTCTTCAACACACTGTCCATTCCATTCAACTGCTCTTCCAGGTCCTTTGCTGTCTCTGATACAATTACAATGTCATCAGCAAAACGCAATGTTTTTATTTCTTCCCTCTGAATTTTAATCCCTATTCCAAATTTCTCCTTGCTTTCCTTCACCGCTTGCTCGATGTACAAATTGAATAACATCGGAGAAAGGCTACAATCCTGTCTTACTCCCTTCCCAACTGATGCTTCCCTTTCATGCCCTTCGAGTCTAATAACTGCGGTCTGGCTTTTGTACAAGTTGTAAATAACTCTCCTTGCCCTATATTTTACCCCTGATGACTTCAGAATTTGAAAAAGTGTATTCCAGTCAACATTGTCAAAAGCTTTCTCCAAATCTACAAAAGCTAAAAATGTAGGTTTGCCTTTCCTTAATCTATCTTCTAAGATAAGACGTAAAGTGAGTATTGCCTCCCGGGTTCCTACGTTCCTCCTCAATCCAAATATCAGTCAGTAAAATAATGCAAATTCGGTCTTTCATTGTAAAATTAGGCGACAGGTGTACTTAAAATCATTTAGAACATGAAAAAAAATGTATATACAGAATTAAAGTTCATGGAAGTTATAATAATCAATTTAACTCATGCTTAGGGTGTTAATTATGTAAGAAAACCCTTTTTTTGTAAACCACTATGTACACACGGAAGATAGTAATTTTCTCCAAGATCTAAATTTTTACAAATAATGTTAGCAAAATTATACTCTGTTATTAATAAGAAATTAATTAATTTATAAACTATATTGTTGACCATATATTTTACATAATTCTGAACAATACACAAAAATTAAGATTGTGATCCAAATTATGCAGAAACAACTAATAATCCTGAACCATTTGTAATAAGAAGTATTTTTTGAATGATTAATTACACGTAAGAAAAGGTACCCATTCTGACAACTAGTCCAAGAAAGTTCCATCGATTCTGTACTATATAAGCAATCCTGCCAATGAAATAGCAAGCGTGATGGCAGTGGCAGCTCAACACGCGATCCTCAACATACGATGTATACAGTGATCTTTCATAACATGTGGAGCGCCATACTGTTTAAAAGTCGTATTTTCCAACAGGTGTTTATTGGTTAGTCACAGGTCAATTCGGGTCTGTGCCACATTTGAATGTATCAAGTGCCTAACAAACTAACAGCAGTAATGCTACAATATCATTTTAATGATGCTTGTCAATTTGTTCCTCTCTACCTACATTATTACGTGGCTTAATGCAACTGGATGTCGAGGACATGAACGTGGATGGACAAACATTTCCAGAAATGTTGTGTCAGAATGAGTGGTTCTTCAATTCTACCACTAAGAAACCCAACTATGTGTTATGAGACAAATGGTATCAGAAAAAATAAACCGTAGGCATAAAATGGCACACTGTGGCTAATGACATACCCTAGTTCCAATGCAATGTAGTGCAAAAAATTATATGATACTGAAAACGCTAAGTCACAGAAGACGTGAACAAACATGATACCCACTAAGAGCAATGTTTAGTATTGCGTATGTTAGTGTTACATTCAACGTAAGGCGCTCCATTGGGTAAGATAGCACAGATGAGTAGGAGAAACTATCGCGGAATGTTCAAATGCAGCACTAGTAGTGGGCTTCACATAGTCAAGGAAATATCACAGTCAAACATACCCAGTCATGACTCTCCCACTGATTTTTGCTTTAAACTGCGACAGTAGTGTTCCAAGCGGCCGGCAAACTACATTTCTGAATACGATATCGGATGAGTTTGAATAGTACAGTAAGGTGGTACAATTGCGATCATTTAGAACAAATGTGATTGTAACTGGAAATATATTGAGTAAATAAATAATTCTAACTATGGCCCTTGTTCTTGGATGTTTAATGAATATGTAACACAAATATTAGACAATTACAAATGTTGGTATAAACACAAAAAAGGTTACAGAATTGAGAAAAATCGATCGCCCACGTTAGGTACAATTGTGAGCACTTACTGGTACAATTTTGATCACTGGAACCTACCATGTATAAATCACTTTTCCCCTAGGGCACCAACACATACTTCGTGATACAAAACATTGCATTTTTGACAGCGAATCCAGTCACCCTTAGCTACTGATTTTATAGGACCGCGTTAGACAAGTAGCTTCAGTTACATCTTAACAGGAAAAAAATGTATATCTCCGTAGTACAAAGTGGTGTGTTTTTGGAAAAGACAGAAGGATCTGTAGAAACCTGCTACATTACAACGCCACACGAAGGTGTGCTACCAACACTACGAGACTGACAAATGGCCCGAAACCTTATGTCGTTCGTAATTGTACCTATATCGAATTTGTACCACCTTACCCTATGATTTATATTGTTTGAACGTAGTTTTCACGGTGTGTTTATGTAACTGCCATAAAAACCGATAAAAAGACAAAGTAACTCCTCATATGTCTTAGGTTTCCTAAGATCGCTTGCAAAGTATAAAACGTATATTACATGACACTTTATATATTATTCTCTTTTAACCTGTAGCTATTTACAGAAGAATTTCATTTTCTTTTTTATAACAAAAAGGGCTAATAACATTAAAGGAGCTGAACTTTAGCAGAAAGACGTCGCTTTTCTATCCAGAAATATTTAACGAATATTCTGGTCTCTTGATATTTTTATAACGCTTGAAACCCAAAGACTACAGTAATTATGCAGAAAACTAATTATAAACGAACACGACTCTTACATTGCCTTGCCCACCGCTAGGAGCGCTAGTATTGTTTTGACTGTCAGTCGATAACAAATATCAGACCAGCGAGTGTCGCGACTGTGTATGTGAGCCTGTGTATATATAAACGTTGCAGAGCGATATGAAATCGAAGGAACATGTAGGGAATAAAGATGGCCGACTTCAGTATACTGGGAGAATTTTGGGGTGATGTAGTCCATCTGCAGAGGAGACTGCCTTTAGAACACTAGTGTGACCCATTCTTCAGTGCAGCTCGATTGCTTGCGACCCACATCAGATCTATTTAAAGAAAGAGAACCTATTCAGAGCGAGCTGCTAGGTTTGTGATGGGTAAGTTCGGTCAACGAGTAGCACAGAGATGGTTTGGGAACTGAAGCAGGAATCGATAGAGGGTAGGCGACGTTGTTTCCAAGTAATTTCGAACCATACTTGAGTGCAGCTCGAATCTTTGGAATCCCCACTAGATCGGTTTAAAGGAAGACGTAGAAGCAATTCAGAAGCGTGCAGCTAGGTTTATTGGTGGGTTCTGTCAACGAGTGGCACAGAAATGGTTTGGGAACTGAAGCAGGTATCTCTAGAATAAAGGTGACGATGTTTCCGAGGAATTTAGACTCATATTTGAGTGCAGCTCGAAGTTTGGAATACCCACTAGATCGGTTTAAAGGAAGACAGAGAATCAATTCAGAAGCGAACTGCTAGGTTTGTTATCGGTAGGTTCGGTCAATGAGTGGTACAGAGATGGTTTGGGAACTAAAGCAGGGATCGCTAGAGGAAATTTGACGTTGTTTCCGAGGAATTTTGACCCATCCTTGAGAGCAGCTTGAATGTTTGGAATCCCTACTAGATCGGTTTAAAGGAAGACACAGAAGCAATTCAGAAGCGAGCTGTTAGGTTTGTTATCGGTAGTTTCGGTCAACGAGTAGCACAAAGATGGTTTGGGAACTGAAGAAGGGATCGCTAGATGGAAGACGACTTTGTTTTTCAGGAAAGCTGTTGGGAAATTTAGAGGTTCAGCATTTGAAGCTGACTGCAGAACGAGTCTACTGGCGACAACTTACATTACGCGTAGGAGTACGAAGATACGTTAAGAAAAAAATAAGTGTTCGTACAGAGGCCTATACACAGTCGATTTTTCCTCGCTCTCGTTGGGGTGGAACAAAAAATAAATTAGCAGCTGCCCTCCACGATGCACCACAAAGTGTAGTATGTATGTGGCTGGTAGATGTCATGGACTGGTACACGCCGCACCTGGGGAGACCTTCCACTAGTGGCACTCTCTAGAGCAGACACAGCAGACGGGGCCTCACCTGTAGCCGGTCGAGGGCGCGGCCAGGCCGGACCTGTGTCCAGCGAAGTGCACGATGCCGCCCCCGCCCCCGCCGCCGCCCAGGTGGTTTCCGTCGGCCAGCCCCTGGTAGCCGCCGCCCCCGCCGCCCAGGCTGTGGCGGATGCCGTGCGCCGTCAGCTCTGTGGTGATGCCGCTGGACGCGCCGCCCCCGTAGCCGCCGCTGAAGCCGCCGCCCCCGTAGCCGCCGCCCCCGGAGGTGCCCAGGCCAGAGTCCCCGTGGTAGTCGCCGCCGCTACCGTAGCCGGACGAATCGCCCGACTGGTAGCCTTCAGAAATTCCGGAGGAACCTGCAACCGCGCCACGAAACCTCTGACAATCGCCCATGCAACAATGAACACTCGCATCTGTACTTATAATCAACTAGCTGAAAACACGCCGTTGTCTAGGTATTTATTTCTTTCAGTAAAAAACCGTCTTGATTGCAAATTGTTTTATTAATTAATGACGCGTTTCGCCCTTTAGCAAGACATTTTCAGATTATCTGCGTGTCAGAATTTACACAAACTTACAAGGCGGAATTAAAAACGGATATAATGGTACATGGGCTTATTTCATGTTAAGAAGACAGTATAAATGGTAAACAAAGCCTACAATGCGCTCTCCGTGGTGTGAAACCGTAAGTTGTTTTGCGGTGTTTCTATTTTTCTGGAATTTTTGGATTTCCTTGTAGCCATACAAATGATCGGGTAACAACGAATTACAGTTGGAGCATACTCGGTAAATATGTGAGAAACATAAAACTTTGTCTAGTACTAGGTAGACCGGCCTCATCTATAGCAATTGTAAACATGGGCTTATCTTGTATCACCAGAGACTACCGCTTCTATGAAGGTAATCTTAAAAATCGGCTTTATGTTTCTCACATCTTTACCTAGTATGCTCCAACTGTAATTCGTTGTTACCCGATCATTTGTAGGGCTACAAGGAAATCCAATAATTCCAGAAAAATAGAAACACCGCGAAACAACTTACGGTGTCACACCACGGAGAGCGCATTGTAATCGTTGTTTACCATTTATACTGTTTTCTTAACACAAAATAAGCCCATGTACCAATATACCCGTTTGTAATTCCGCCTTGTAAGTTTGTGTAAATTCTGTCATGCAGAGAATCTGAAGATGCCCTGCTAATGGGCGAAACGCGTCATTAATTAACAAAACAATTTGCAATTAAGACGGTTTTTTACTGAAGGAATATTTATTCTGACTGATTGCTGTACACCGTGGACTGTAAATCATTTGGTATTTATTTCTTCCATTTTTAGTCCACCTCCTCTTCCTTCCTCCTCCTGTCCCTCTGCTCCTTCTGCTAGCTTCATTTCCTCCTCCCTGTCCTATGACCATCACCCTGTCTTTGCCCACTTCCTCCTCCAGATATAATGATACATGTAATTCACAATAACATTCCTAAATTATTTATTATCCCTTTATTTGGTAATGTTACTCTCAAGCAACATCAAAATTGAGAGTGATTTTCTGCAATATGTTTCAATGTTCATCCTTGGATGGGCAATTGTGTTTGAAACCAACATTCAAGCTCTTCAATACAGCGATGTTTCATTTTCTTTCGCGAAAATTTTCGCTATAATTTGAATCTTTAGACGACACTGCAAGCATTATTTACTGCTGTACGAGGTCTTTTAATTTTCTGACTCTTTTTTTCTGCTGCACGGGGAAAACTCTTATGAAGGGGAAGAGGAAGCTTTGAATATGATTTATTTTGAAGTTTTCAAAATGAAATACCAAGATCGCTCATTAATAATTTATTCAAAGACGACCGCTTTCGGTGAACTATGTCACCATCATCTGGTCACATATATATTTTATATAGTGACTAAGTGCTATGTTACACTTATTATTTTGTACCCATTTTTTAACAATATGACCAGCTTGTAAAGTATATATGTGAGCAAATGATGGTGACACAGTTCGCCGAAACCGGTCATCCCTGAATAAATTATTAATGTGCGATCTTGGCATTTCATTTTGAAAACTATAAAACTATATCGCCTCCAAAACCGACTATGTCAGGTAATCTTAATTTATTTTGGAAATGTGTTGGAGAATTCTTATCTGGAACACTGCATAGGTATTATGTTTATTGGGACAAGGAGGCCTGGTACACACACCACTGCAATATTCACAACCACTCCAGAAGAAGGAGAATACAGCACCTCCTGTAGCAGTGAATGATGTACGATGTGACAGATATGACTTATTTTCACTTGCTGATTATGGTCCAAAATAAATATGCATGTTTGGTCAACACTGTGAATTGACTGAATTGTAGGATTGTTCAGGACTTCCTCAAAGGACTTGTTATCAGACTTTTCACAAGAAATAGTCCAAAATACATTCATTTCTACAGCCACAAGGACAACAGTGTAGTATTTATATTGTAACACTTACGCGTGTTTTTGGACAATATTACTTACAGGTAGGAAACCATATTTCGAAAATATTCATAAAACAATTATTCACATCGCCGTAAACGTCTAACGTACGTCGCTTGAAATCTTTTCTTCGGATGATTTCTGTGTGTGTCAAATGAAGGGTTAAAATTTCCCTTTAGTCCAACACCTTCCCACTTCACCTGTTGCTCTCCCTCTCTCCTTTCATCTGCTTATCTCTATTACCCGCCATTTCCTCCTCCCATCCTCCCACTGCCAATCTCTTCTTCACCCCCTCTCTCTTCATTCCATCGCATTTCGTGACCCCCCCTCCCAAAATCCCATCCTCTTTTCCTCTGTTCATCTCCTCCGTCACCACCCCACCTCTTGTTTCCCCTAAAATTGAAATTCACATAAGTCTGCCATATGTCTGATCGACGAACCGGTATTGAAGTTTATTGGAAGGTTACTTCTGCCAGCAACCATGTAGACAGTGATATTCCGCTAGTTATAAAGCGCAAGAACGCAAAATTTCATCATGATCTATGTACGATAGGGCAGTGCGTAAAATACGAATGAACAAAGATTGTATGTTATATGAGGGTTGGAACTTAAATAGTGGTAACTATTTACTCACAACCGATACATGTTTCTACCTGTTACTGTCCTTCAAAGTAGTCACCAGCGTTGTGTAGAACCTGTTGCCAGCGGTGTGGAAGGTGTAGTATACCGTTAGCAGAGCCTGTTCTGTTGATGGTACGAATGGAGCGGTCTACTGCCTGTCGAATCTCTGGAATAGTTCTGAAGCGAATACTACGATGGCTTCTTCCTTTTCAAAATCAAATCAAAGTCACAAGAAATATGGTGGATAGTAAAGTACTTCCGAGTCCCATAGACCGAACAGAATAGCCACAGCTTGCGCTGTAAGTGCCCGCGCATTGCCGTGCAAAATGATGGATGGGTTACGCAGAAAGTCTTGACGGTCTAAGATTTCCCTGTTTCGAAAATAGTGACACGTTAGACCGCTCGCTCACAAGTGACTATGTTTCTCTCTATAGTGCGCACGCTGGTGTTGTGGGACGGGCGAGTCCATTTGCTCAGTCCATTTGCGAGTCCATTTGCTTAAGGTAGGTATGTCAGCAACACGTGCTATCAGCGACAATGGTAGATTCCATTGCATAGTGTCCCCACAACAGCGTTGCCACTATTTAAGTTCCAGCCCTCGTATATTAGACCACTGGACAACTGCGAGACATACTCATCGTCCCATATTACCGCACAAAATTTATCCTCACCCACCCTCATCCCCGCTTTGACTGTCTGGCTCTTTCTATAAGGTGGTAATATGTAAGCTCCCATTTTTCTCAGTGCTGTACTGCAAATTGATCGTACTTACCCGAGTCATACCCGTGGGACAGTCCGGAGTCACCGAAGCCATGGTGTCCTATGGAGTGGGTGACGCCATGGCTGAGCAGGGCCGCGTGTGAGCTCACGGAGTGCGACACGCCACCGCCATCTGCATAAAAACGTTAATGTAAACTAAACGCCTTTAATTCTCTCCCTGAGAGAGAATTTGTTAAAAGTAACTCGTAAACAGGGTCATACCTGTTGCGCAGTTTACTATGCCGTGATAATGTAAACGAAAACATTTTATTCACTTTTTAAGTAAGTTATTCGTTTATTCATTTACTTAACCTTTAAAAATTATGACTAGATCACTCTACATATTTAAAAAAAACACTTATAATACTATAAATTAAATTCATTATGGCACAGATCTGATAGGTCGTCTTACATGTGCAGAATGCAAGATTCAGGAAAAAAGCTATGACGCAAACAGCGAAAACAGTAATAGCTACAATACGAAAAACACGAGTAGGGCTTAGTGATAAGTGAAATAATAGAGGCACATCGCAGGAAAATTTAGACTGTGGACAGTGAAATAATATACGTTAGAGAAGATATGACAGCGTAAAAGGAACGAAGTAAAGCTTCATTAATGAAGAGTAGACAAAAACATTAAGCAAGTGATGCAAACGAAAGGGGAACTGGAAAGAGAAGTAAGCATTTGCTTGCGATTCCGAGGAAAAATATCACTGTGTATGTGCGTAAAAATCATCAGAATAAAACAAATTTATTGGTAATGAAATTAAGTTTGTAAACTGTAGCAACATTGACATTACTATCAAAGGGGTATGTTAGGGAGAGAGGAGAGTGAGGATACAAAAATAAGTTACGTTATTACATGTAACACAAAAAAAAAAAAAAAAAAAAAAAAAAAAAAAACCAGAAAAAGTGTAAATGGAAGGAGAATTGAGCGTTATTTCACTATTACATAAAGAAAATGCCCAATATGTTAGTTTGTAGGGAATAAATCAGCACAATGATAAACAGAAGTGCTTCAAATTTGTTCTGAATTTGTGATTAAGGTGCAGAGTACTTAGTTTCAGAGGCGGACAACTGCAGTGGAGAGTGACTTTAGACTTTTTTTGTACTATTACAACATACATGTCGTATGGTACAAAGTCAGATACTACAAATTACTATAATACTTTAGTAATATCCCTGTTAAAGAGCCAATTCCTTTAAGCGTTGGACAACTTCCTGCGTGACTAGATGGAGTTCGGTCATTCCTCCTGAAAATGATATTAATGGGCAATTAGTAAGCATATGGGTCCACCGTTTGTAAGTCCTCTCCACATTAACAGGATCGATCGTCTGCCTGACCCCGTTTTAATTTCCAGTGGTTGGTCAAAGACCATTCCCTCCTTGAAAGGTCTATTCCTTTAAGCACGTACCGAGGGAGGACTCGAACCTCTGACGCGAGCAGCCGCACATTCCGTGACGTGACGCCCCAGACCGCATGGCTATTCCCGCCGTACTGTAAACAGCTAATGAAGGTACGATCGTGTGTGTGTGTGTGTGTGTGTGTGTGTGTGTGTGTGTGTGTGTGTTTTTGTGTGTGTGTTTGTGCGTTAATACAGGTAAACGTGTTATTTCAACAAATGCAGTCTACATCTGAATGATACAAATGGCAAGAAAACAGTAGCTCCATCCGAGACAGGAGCTATAAGAAAGAGAAGGAGGTATAATGAAGAAGATGGCAGGTGAAATGAGTACGAATAGAAAGTGTAGGTAGGCTGCTAAGATATGGAAAAGAACAGAATGAGTTCGTGACCAGGAGAAAGAGATAAAAGAAACGTGCTAGTATGAAACGTTTATGTTTCAGAAGTTCCCCAGCAGAACAGAGGGGAAAATTAAAGGGAATAAAGAGTAAGAGGAAAAGTTAGAAGAGGAGGAGAAAGTCAAAGAAAGAAGACGAATATTAAGTAGTAAGATGAAGTGTTGGAAAAAAAGAGAAAGAGATGTGACAGATATGAAGTTATTTACCTAGATAAAGAATAGTGTGAAATAAGTTGAGGTATTATGAAGCAGAGGAAATTTGTTATGATGAAATGTGTATATTACAGATGAGCAAAAGAACTGAAGAGAAAGTTAAAGGGCGAAATGAGTAAGACGTGTGTTAAAGAAAGAAGAAGAAAATTACACAGCAAGATGAAGATTGATTTGTGTGGGAGAAAGTTTTACAAGGTGGAAGGTGAGGTATTGGGAAGTGGACGAAATGTGCTATGATAAAATGTGTATATTACACATGAGCAACAGAACTGAAGAGACAGTTAAATAACAGAATTAGTAAGATGAGTGTTAAGGAAAGAAGGGGAAACTTAAATAGCAAGATGAAGTGTTTGAAGATCGATTTGTGTGGAAGGCAGATTTACGAGAAAGATATTGAGGTATAAGGACGTAGAGGGAATGTGCTGTGATAAAATGTGTATATTACTGAAGAGAACGTTAAAGTCTAGAAAGAGTAATTGGAATACTTGAAAGATGTGGGCGGCAAAATTTAAGAAAGAAGAGAAAAATTAAATAGCAAAATGAAGAAATTGATGAAGAAGAGGAAGATGAAGAGACGTGACTGAAGTAAGTGATTTGAATGGAACAAGGGTTTACTAATCACCCCAAATTTGCGATTGGATAGGAGACGGGACTGAAGGTGAGGAGGAGTACGCACCGCCGTATCCGTGTCCGATGATGCCGCCGTGGCCAGAGTCCGGCACGTGGTGGATGGCGCCCATGACGTAGCCGTGGCCGCCGCCGAAGCTGAAGCCGTGCTGCGGCAGCTGCACGTGGCCGCCGCCACCGCCGCCGTGGCCGCCGTCCTCGATGTGCACCGACTCGCCGCCGCCGCCGCCCCCCGCGTGGATCAGCACCGTCTTGGTGTGGTGCTTGTGCTTGATGAACTTGGGCACGTAGATCTTGAAGTGCACGCTGCGAACACCCAAGCATGCTACTTAAAACACGCCCTCAGCTCATCCAAGAGGTGACACAGTACTTTCTAATGTTAATCCCCACGCTTAGATTAGATTAATACTTTTAGTAATAACAATTATATAATTTCAACATTGTATATTTTTAATTCGTTAGTTACACTATAAGCTTATTTCAACTTAATAGTCATCTTCAGGTGTTATGCCACATTCTGTTCTGCTGAACATTTCGATATTATTGTGACGAGATATATGTTATTATTATTTATTCTTCTTATATATATATATATATATATATATATATATATATATATATATATATATATATATATGAGAGAAGAAAAAATAATAATAAAATATATCACGTCTCAATAATATTGAAATGTTCAGCATAACAGAATGTGGCATGACACCTGAAGATGACTATTAAGTTGAAATAAGCTTATAGTGTAACTAACGAATTAAAAATATACAGTGTTGAAATTATATAATTGTTATTACTAAAATGTCGATGTATGACACCATTAACACTGTGGGCCCTGCAGATAACAATATTAATAGTTGTTCCTTAGATCTTATATACAACATTTTGTAATGATGTGAAACGTGTCAGTCTAGTAATTGTTATCTACACTTGACAATCAATATTTTAAGAATTTTGATTACATTTTGTTGTTTTGTATTTTTTATTATTTTATTTTTTAAGTTTTATCTAAAAATTGATCCACATTGTAGAAGGAGTTGCCATTCAGAAATTCCTTTTCAAAATCCTAGTTGGCTTTCTGTCAGACTTTTGATGCTACTTGGTAAGGACGAAAGTCTTTTGTGGCAGCATAATTCACTCCTTTCTGGGCCAAAGTTAGATTTAACCTTGAATAGTGAATATCATCCTTTCTCCTAGTGTTGTAGCTATGCACACTGCTATTACTTTTGAATTGGGTAGGATTGTTAATAACAAATTTCATAAGTGAAGCTACATAAAGATCCCTAGATCCCTAAATAAATGTCTGCAGGATGCTCTTGGGTGGGCTCCAGCAATTATTCTGATTACACGCTTTTGTGCAATGAATACTTTTTTTACTCAATGTTGAATTTCCCCAGAATATGATCCCATATGAAAGTAATGAATGAAAATAGGCGTAGTAAGCTAATTTACTGAGATGTATATCACCAAATTTTGCAAAGACTCTGATAGTATAAGTGGCTGAACTGAAACGTTTCAGGAGATCTTCAATATGTTTCTTCCAATTCAGTCCCTCGTCAATGCAAACACCTAAGAATTATGAATATTCTACTTTAGCCATACATTTATGTTCAAAGGCTAAATTATTATGGTGTCATGCCATTTACTGTATGAAACTGTATATACTGGGTTTTATCAAAGTTTAATGAGAGTCCATTTGTAGACAACCACTTAATAACTTTCTGAAAGAGCTCATTTACAATTTCATCAGTTAATTCCTGTTTTTCAGGTGTGATAGCTATACTTGTATCATCAGCAAAATTACTAGCTTAGCATCTTCGTGAATGTAGAATAGCAAGTCATTAATATATATTAAGTACACCAAGGGACCCAAGACCAAACCTTGTGGGACCCCATTTTTGATAACTCCCCAGTTACAGGAATTAATTGTTTCATTTATATCATGTGAACTGCTTATTTCAACTTTCTGCACTCTTCCGGTTAAGTATGATTTAAATCATTTGTGCACTGTCCCACTCATACCACAATATGAATCCCATGATTCCTATAGAACAGTGTTTTTCAACCTGTGATTTTCATATATACATGTGGCGTCTGTTCCGAAAGAACAGACGTCACTTCTGGTCCTGCAGTTGTTATTCTTTCATATTCACAGAATATATGACATCAAATGCCAATGGGCAAAGCTGAAAATGTGTACCCAGCCGGGATCCGTACCCGGGTCTAGGAAGTTGCGCTGACCACTACACCACTGGGAACACAGTGAGCACCGTTCCTGCAAGGACTAAGTACGCCTTCCATCAGATACAAAGTCCCAGCTCTAACCTGCCCACAGTACTCAACCAGGGGGGTCGTGAAGTCTTTCTCGGAGGGGGGGGGGGGGGGTCGCCCTCACAGGAGGAAGTACTTTCACCATAAAATAAACAGGGGTTCAGTAATACAAAAACGTATGCGTAAGTCATATTTATTATGAACTGAAAAAGATGAATAAGCGAAAACCCTGAAAACAGTTTTCTGGAACCAGTCGACAGGTAAAAGACCTTGATACAATACTTAATTCTGAAAATAAAAAAAAAAGAAAAGCTCTACTTCTGTACAAGTCGACTATACAGTGATCCGTTCTTAATGAGTATAATTCGCTTCTGAGACTTGCCTGAAATGCGCAACATTCGTTAAGAAGAATATATTTTTCTTCTAGAAATCGTGTAAAAACAGGATGTGTTCCATTCCGAAAAATACACAAACACTCTTCGTCCAACAATTTAAAAGAAAGCTGTAGCAAGGAAGAAGATTGACTTTGTTTTCTTTGAGATAACATATGTTTGTTACGGTGATGAGGGGTTGCCGGAATATTTTTATTTGGAAGGGCGACGCAGGAATATTTTTACTTGGAAAGACGTCGCATATTCAAAAAGGTTGAAAACTCTGATATATAACATTGGCGTAACTTTTTAGCCTCTGTTTTGTTGTGTGGTAATTTTGTCAAACGATCTGTAGATTCGTAATACTCCTACTAGACAACCAAGCAATACCGGAGGGTTAATCAAGCTCACTGTGCGCTCCTAGTGTAAATACACTTTCTTCATTAAAAAAATTTAAATAACAGATAAACAGACTAGAGATAGGAATATCATGTTCACAGGACATCTTCATTAGCATACTCTCAAGTCACCTCAGTTCAGCACGCGCCCTGTTTCTTAGAAGGCTCAGGGTCCGCCATGGGCGTTCATAAGTTATTCCATGCGTACAAGACGCGAATGTCATCCAGTGTTATGGCCACCCATGCTGCATTCACCTGATTACTAATTTTATCTCTGGTGCTTCGTACTGGGTCAGGAATTACCCATCCATTCACCGTACCCTAACATTTTCGATTGGCGACAAGACTGCTGATCTATGACACTAAAGAGACACGTTTTCGCGTAGAAGCATCTAGTCGTGCATTGTCTTGCTGAACAATGATATCTAGGGTAAGAATAAAGGCTACAGATCCTGGGTTCGTCCGGAAACACTATCTGATGCCATTCCTGTTCCCAGTGACGCCGTTCGGTACACCATTGCCGTCTAACATTTTTCTGCACATTAGCTAAAGGTAATCGAAGGAGTAGACGACGTGCACGTGATCCATTACGTAATAAACGATTACTAGTGTCACCCCTGAGTATGTAAGAAGTCTTCTACTGTTCCAACCTTGCGCAGATTTGTCCTGTTATAGTATTCGGATGATGTGTCGACCTTCTCGGGGGATCGTCAGGATGGTGTGATCTGACCCATCTCGAAGCGTTCTACGCCCTTCCGTCAACCTGTCTGCATACACCCGTTGCTCTACCGAAACATTTCGTCTCACACGAGCTACAATTTCCCAGACGGACACATCCTCTGATGTCAATAATGTACCATGTTTTAAACTCATTTACTCACGGATATAGAAATGAAAGAAAGGCAAGGAATTAAATTTTGTGTCATAGCCGGGATTAGAACCCGGAACCTCCTGATTTCTAGGAAAGCGCTATAGCCACTAACTTAATGGATATGCCAACTGCACGCACTGTCTTAAGGCATGTCTCCCTACACAATGCAAACTTCAGTTCTGCCTCTTGCTCTCGTATGTAAATTCGTATCACTGTTGCCAGGGCTTTCGGATAGCGAAAAAGCACCCCAGCAATGAAAGTTAACGGGAAACATCCTGCCTTGTTCCTGAGGCAGGGATGATATTTGTAAATATCATGTAATAAATCATAATCAATAGACATATTTTGTCTCAATATACAGGGTGTCCCATTTATCTTGACCACTCAAAATAATTGTTTGTCCAGATGCAAATTACAAAATGTTTCAAGCACATGTTCTTTAGCCGTCAGAGGGACATTAATCAGCGTTATTTCCTTCTCTGTAGTTTTGTTTTCTATTTTCTACAAAGATATGAACAGCGGTTTGACTTTTTTAAATGGCACTCGTATTTTTTTATTCGGTAGTTCATTTCCTTTCCTAAAGAGGTATTCAAAAATGTATCACAGTGTACTATTCACTGAAACAACGTTATTAATTACATAATACAACACTGACTTTGAGCCAGAGATTACATATTCGTCCACTTGCTGGAGTTGTAAGAAAACAAATGAAAACGAAGTAAAAACATAACACAAAATTGACGTTGACTCTCCTATACCATTGCTGAGGAGTAGAACATTCAAAGGTGCTCAAAGTGGTGACCCTGGACACCAATATACTGGTGCACTCGTTGAATGAAAGAATTATTTACTGCTTCCAGTGTTGCCTGTTCAAGAGAATTACAAGAAAGAATGATACGTTCCTGCATGTCCTTTGGAGTTGTTGGAATATCGCGATAGACAACGGCTTTACTGCATTCCAAAGAAAAAGGTCCGGATGATTTAAATAAGAATACCGAGCAGTCCAAACTAACTGTTCCTCCTCGACCAATTAATCTGGCAGGATACCTTCGATTCAGAACACGACGTTAACGCAAAGCATTATGTGTTGGACATCTATCGTGTTGATATCACATAAGCAACTAGTTTAGAATACCATTGATAAAATAAGTCTGACGAAGTTGGCATACACTGTACCGTTTAGACTACCATTGATAAAATAAGGGCCAATAATTGTAGTACCATGCATCCTATCTCTCCATTGACGCTGATGTTCCACCTGTCTAAACCATCTTCGGTTGTCGCTGGACCAATAATGCATGTTTCTTGTATTTACCACTCCTCTCTTTGAGGAGGAATATTCATCGGTAAATAGAACACTGGAGAAGAAGTTCGGGTTGTCGAGGATTTGCTGCTGTGCCCACTAACAGAACTGAATACGATTCTTGAAATCATTCCTATGCAATTCTTGAGGTAGGTGTACATGGTAAGGATGAAACCGGTGACGTGTAAGAGTACAATGTACACTGGTTTTAGGAATGCCAGTCTCGTGTTCGAGCTATCGTGTGCTCATATGTGGATTCATAGCAACGGAGACGAGAACAGTAACTTTGGCCGCATCGTCTGTGCGAGTGCTATGATGATTGCGTTGTAATGGGTTGAAACTTCACGTTTCCTGAAGCGTCGCAGCAGCGAGACAAGAAAACATCCGCCAGGTAGGTGAATTCTTATCAGGATATCGCTCTCTGTACAGTTCCTCTGTCTGCGTATCATTTCGCCTACCTTCAACAAGAATAAAAGAAACGTTATGTCGATGCAATTTGTAGAACGGACAGCCTTTGCTGTATGTCTGTTCTATACAACAGTATTTAAAAGGAGTAAACTACGGTACTAAACGTACCTGTATTGTACATCAGAAAACAGGCCGTCGGTTTCTTCAAAGCATCACAATTATGACCAGCTGAGGTCCCACATCCGTGTCAGTGATACCAGGATAGAGCCGCTCCAAGAAATGAATAATATAGTTCTATGAGGGATGGGCCCGCAACCGTTATATAACTTTGAAACATTATCATTAAAAGATATAGTGCAAGAATAGTGGGACTTCAGCCTGTGACCAGGTGGCAGGAAGAACAAAAACACACTCTCAAAACGATGAACCGCAAGTAACGACTTATTTTAAATAAAACTACGTGAACTGTTTAATACTGCATCTAAATACAAAAACCTAATTTCTAGATAAATCTACACATCGATGTTGTGTTGAAATAAGAGAAGGCGAAACGCGTCTGGAGAATGTAAATGAATTGCAAAAGGAAAGCGATGTTTTCATTTCCAAAGACCAATGTTTACTTTAGCTTATAAATATTCACAGCCATAAACGGAAGTGATCATGTTAAAAATGTTAATAAACAAATGTAAAAAAGGGAAAATATTTGTACTAGAATTTTGCTAGACAAGGTAGTTGCTACTAGTGAATATATACTCACTGTTTGTAGTCATCTTTGGATCCCGCCTCAGCAACGGAGAACACGATAGCTGCCACAGCCAACTTTACCTGTAGACGCAAAAAAGAAAAAAAAACTATTAGCCAACGCGAACACTGTTCAGTACATTTCATGGGATATTTCATTCCCATAAATATTTTGCCGACTGCACATCTGAAATATTCTGCAGGAATAGTGTCAAGGCGACAAATAGGGGAAAAAAAGTTGAGTGCGAGGCGCTTCCTGCATGTAGTGGACGTCTGACGTATTCAGCGGAACGCGGAACCCCACCATCCGATGTCGCAAATTGAGGAATCTGCAGCCTACACGGACGCGCAACCTTCTGAGCTTCAATACCAAATTACCGCAGTCGGTCCTGTTAACTATGTTGCAGATGGTATCCCTGCCTTCATCTTCCAAGCAAGATTGGCACTCCGTAGCACTTTAGATAGATGCTCAAAACCGAAAAGAACCTGTTCAGATCCAAAGCGACAAACATCGTTGGTAGCAACATGAGCAACCATCTGCAGTTGGCTGCACCCCCTACTCTTCTTGGCATCAGGAAGGACCCGCTCCACATCTGGAAAGACTTCACCTGGTATGCTCCTCTAACAACCCTGTCCCTAATGGGCACCATTACTCACCTAATGTTGCAGCTCCCAACTTCAAGCAATCCTGCCCTCTGCGACTGTCCTCATCTTGAAGGCTAAGAGGTGACCACAGGACAAGCGACACCAAATATCTCAGAAACATTGTCCGGCTCAGATAGCACCTCGAATCTGTTGATTTCCTTTATACAATAATCATAGTGTACCAGCAGTGTGTACTATCGGGGTATGAGACTGTAGTCGAATACCATACCAAACCATGACATCCGACACAGGACCAGTACGGAGCTGCATGAGACAGCAGCTCAGAAATCTCTCACCTAGATATCTACAGACCCTAAACCGCCCCTCTTAGTGGCGCACGCACAATCGAACTTTGTCAGTAAAACAACATCGTTCCAACCCCTATAAAAAGAGCCATACTATACGAACCTCTGCATTCAGTGAAAGAATCCCTCATCACTAACTAGTTATCAGCCGGCCGCGGTGGCCGAGGGGACTGAGGCGCTACAGTCACGGTCTGCACGGCTACTACGGTCGGGGGTTCGAATCCGCCCTCGGGCATGGATATTTGTGCCGTCCTTAGTGTTAGCTAGTTCATAAATAGTTTGTAAGTTTAGGGACTGATGACCCCGTAGTTAAGTCCCATAAGCTCAACAAACATTTGATTTGAACTAGTTCTCATAGAAAAAAGTGGATACCCGCAAAAGTTAATTACATCAGTAAATATATTCACCAGCGATTTTACGCGACCTTCGGAATATAGCATCGCAAACTAAAGCTTCAAAAACTTAACACAATTCATTATACATCTCACAAGTTCTTAAGCTACATACACACTCGCCAACTATGAAGCTGCAAGACCTTGCTCTCCAAACAGCGAACGCGTGGAGCACACTCTTAGAACAACAAAACTCAGGTAGCGGGAATATCCCAGAGGATGAACTTCCACCACCAACCTAACTTCTTCCCTGCCGCGGTGTAGTAGCCGAGCGGTCTAAAGCGTCTCGCTGCGGAGCGCGTGGTTGCTCACCGTGGAGGTTCGAGTCCTCCCTGGGGCATGAGTGTGTGTGTTGTCCTTAGGTTAGTTTACCTAGGTTTAAGCAGTTTGTAAGTTACGGACTGATGACCACGCAGTTAGGTCCGGTAGATTTACAAACATTTGAACTTCTGAATGTTTCCCTAAGGACTTGGCCAAACAGCACAAGACTTTGTCTTGGCCTGAACGCAATGACTTGGCTACACTGTAACTATAGCAGATTGAAAGATACTGTATTATCAACTCTATAGAAACATGAAATAAGACAAACATTCATTCATACAGAGGATAAAGAAGAAAATTAGAAACTAGAAATACTTGTATTACTGTAAATGTGATCGAGCTTTAACCTTAGGTACATAAATATTGTAAAGAAATGCACAGCACAACTGTCTGCATCGTTTTAATTTTTGTTGAAATAGTATGTACCACGGCTCAGGTTCCTCACTTTTTGAAGCTCGTAAATGCACATAAAATATCAGGTGGTAGTGTTGAGTGTAAATAAGCGGAAAGGCGAGGTGGAGTGCAGTTTCAAACTGTTTCCTTTGTGCAAGTAAGCTTTCCTTCGACTAAGGTAAACAGCTGAGGAGGAACGCACTCAAACTTGGAGCAACCAAGTGCCAGTACGAACATGGAGCTTCTGTGTCAAGAATATGGGATGGCTTCGTAATATCAGTTCGGAATTAAGAGAAGGAAGATTTGACGTCAATATCTGGTTCACATTTAAATCGTTACAGCACAGCTTAAAACGGAAAAAAGTGTGTGTGTGTGTGTGTGAGAGAGAGAGAGAGAGAGAGAGAGAGAGAGAGAGAGAGAGAGAGGAGATGAAGCGAAAAACTGATTCTGACAGGGTCGAGAAAATGAACGGTGTCACAACAGAAGTGTGGCATCTTGACACAACGCAAAGCTGCCGTTGTTACTAAGAGATACACGTCACGCTGCATGGGTTTCATATTGACATGAATGCTTTAACATTTTCTCAGTGATTAGTTTTAAAGACAAGTATCATCTTCACTTACAGGAAGGCTGCAGGACAGCACTACTCACCAACTAATATTAAAGGCTGTTACCCGAGAACGCGCATACCGCATCATAACTCTCTTCAGTGACCGTGTCTAATGATTACATTGTTCATGGGACGTTAAACCCTCAGCTTCCTTCCTTCCTATCTTCTTCGTCTTCTTCACTGACATACTCCATACTGGGAACTATTCAAAGACGTGGCTAACCGTCGATATATTAGTGGTTCTAAATCCAGGCAAACATATTTAGATACCAGCTATTAGCCAGTCTTCTGCTGCCGGTTTGAGTGGCTGTTTTGGTAGAGTCTGCTGTTGCACGTGGAAGAAACTGAGAAGGCAATGTACGAAGGACAGTCATAATATATTCATCACCTCGAAGAAATGAAATTTACGTAACTATTTTCTTAAGTGTATATACTTAGTTCTATCTCACATAAAACACCGCCCCATATTTGGCTGGAGGGGACAAAATGTGACAGCCTTTCTTTGAAGTGGTGATTAATACTTCGTGACTACCTGCGTTCTCGAATGGCTAGCCTTACTGCCTGCACTTGGACACGGATCGATTCTCTGAATCTCTTCACATATTTTCTAAGATAGAGATATTGAACAAAGTCGACTCATCGCTTGTGAGGCTAAATAAACCACAGTTTTATCGTCATCTTGATGAAATTTTTGACCTTCAAAACACGAGCAAGATTACTGTCTACAAATATTTCGTATAGTGAGCGACAGAGGGAACCTCACATCAAACTTAGACGTCTTTTGACAGCAAAGTCTGAAAGTTGGCAGATATACAGAATGAGATAGGAGGAAAGGTATATGATTTGAGAGGTGATACTAATGGTGATTCTGAACAAAAAAAACTTCTAATAAACATATGGCGCCGGCCGCGGTGGCCGAGGGGACTGAGGCGCTCCAGTCACGGTCTGCACGACCACTACGGTCGGGGGTTCGAATCCCCCCTCGGGTATGGATATTTGTGCCGTCCCTAGTCTTAGCTATTTCATAAGTAGTTTGTAATTTTTAGGGACCGATGACCCCGTAGTTAAGTCCCATAGACTATACAAACATTTGAACATTTGAAACATATGGCCTTTTCTTAACCGTTTCCGAGTAATGAAAAAACTACGAACGGGAAAAGTTTAGCGTAGTCTGTACTAAACGTGTCAGTACGCAGTTGTTACCTCACGTGTCAGTACGACAGGCTTGTCGTACTGCACGGTACAACAGTGTTGTTACGTGAACAAAGAATAGAGTTTAGTCTAATAAAAATGCCACGCGCAGAGTATGTTGACATGATGTTTGTCTATGGTTTGTCCAATAGAAATTCCAGCGCTGATGTCCGCCTCCGTAGCTCAGCGGTAGCGTCGCTGACTACCATGCAGGGGGTCCGGGTTCGATTCCCGGCAGGGGACTGGGTGTTCTGTGTTGTCCTAATCGTCGTCATCTCATCATCATTGGCACGTAAGTCGCCCACGCGGCGTCAAATTAAAAGACTTACACTAAGGCGGCCGAACAAACCCGCAAGGGTTCTCCCGGCCAAGAAAGCCATACGCCCATTTCCATTTCCAGTGCTGATGTGCGAGAATACCAACAACGATTTCCAAATCACAGAGTGCCAGATAGCAGGGTGCTTATCAGGGTGTTTTATTGATCGCGCGAGCGTGGTGCGAGTTCCAGCGTATCTATTGTCTCTGAACGTCCCATAAAACAAACAATGAAGTTGAGAACATTCTTCAAGTAGTGGAACGCAGCCCAACTACTAGCTCTAGAAGAATTGCTGACCAACTTGGTATTCCACAAACACGAATGACACACAGTACACGAACAAGGTCTGTATCCTTTTCATCATCAGAGAGATCAATATCTACATTAAAGAGATGTCCGTACGGGCAGTGACACAGTATCTGTGTTCTGGTCATTGTATCGATCTCCGTGGAGTCACTGCTTGGCCACCGAGGTTAACCGATCTCACCTAATTGGATTGCTGTTTGTAGGGGTGGCTGAAGAGCGAAATGTACAAGCGCAGATTGGGCACAAGAGAGGAACTTCTCGCTCGTATTTTACGATGTGCTCAAGTAAATTAATGCAGAAATGAGCTTCTATCGGCAACACACACCTGTCTACAAGAGCAGTAACATGCATTTATGTTGACCGTAGACTGTTTGAACATCTTCTGTGAGAAAACTTACACAATTAAACAAACCATAACAGTATCGTAATTTACTGTCAACTGTACTTTTTCCGTTTCTGTTTTCACTGGTTTATCCGGAGACGGTTAAGAAAAGGGCATACTTTCATTAGAAGTTATTTGTACAGTATCAGAAGTAGTCTCGACCCTCAAAGCATGTCCTTTCCTGCTTTACTCACCCTCTATTCTTCATAGACGAGACTTGAAGAGGCGGAAGAGCAGACGAGCAGAGAAGGAGGAGATGGAAGAGAGAGAAACACGTGGAAATGTCAGAGAAAGGAAGATGAACATAAAGGGAAAAGGACGTGGACTAGGAGACTGCAATAAATAAATACCCGGACAAAACCGAGTTTTCAGCAACCCTTTGCTACAATTAAACCGTGAATTTGCTGTGTGTGTCGTTGATCTGTTTGAACACATTTATCGCAAACCCACTTAAAGACTTTCCATGCAATTTTCGGAGACAACTTAGGCGATGTTTGGGAAAGATTCAAGCATTATTTCATGAAAATTTGATCGTAGAAAAAGGATATTTTACCTGTAACCCCCGTGTTGGTCTGTCTCTGTAGTCCAACAGGTCAACTTCAGAGCCTAATAGACGAGTTTTTGGTACTGTTTCCACAAGAACCTGGAATTCGCTCTTGGCAACATATAGACCATATTTCACCAATAAAGGACAACGGACACTAAATTAATCACATTAATCTGGAAAAGTACTAGAAGAATTTTCATGGGATTTTTCACTGCTCAATTTATCATAATATATGGTCAGCATTGAGATTCCATTTCATCACAATCGGGTCAAAGTGACAAATGATATCCTAATTTAATTTCAGTTTGAAAAGGCTGATCCATAAAATTAGTAGGCGAATTTGTACGCGATTTTCACACGTAATCGTAATGTAGACTGGAGCAGTATATAAGGTTTATTTCAACAAAATAAAACCAGGAAGAGAAAATACAATAACGAAACCAATTTATCATAAATAATTGTCAAAGTTGCACCGAAGCTTTTACTACTGATGGCCTGTTTCGGACTACAATAATAAAGATTTCTGAGCAATTATTTATTTATAAAAAGAAAGAGTGGTAAAACAGTCCAACTGTGCCAACCAGCATACTGGAAATAAGTAAAAGGTAAATTAAGTCTGTCTGCTCTGTTTAGCAGTACCCTTAGATATACAAACATTTGAACTTTTTTAAGATACATTAGAGCTTGTATGGAGGTATACAATCAGTCCAATTTCCTGCGAATAGAATAGGAAAGGAAATGAGGTGTAGTAGTTCATAACACCTTCCCTCAAGTACCATATACATATGCATTGTATGTAAGCAAGTGGAGGTGTAGTCCTAGAATAACTCCTGAATGTAACAATACAAAAGACGTCAAATGCTTCAGTTTACATTAAAATTCGTAGAATTCTATGTTTGCCATCAAATATACAAGCATTATCAATAAAAATTAGATTATGAAGGTCCATCTTTGTAAAAACATAACTTTTTTATAAAATCTCCGGTGTACTCATATTAAAATAAAACTCGGGTTTCTACGATGACCGTTCAGTTTAATCATACTGAAGTCCCTTACTGATACTATAGCACTCATGGTCTATTACAATTCATTCTGGAAAATATTTTGTAGTTTCTATTGTTTTTCATTTTATTCAATGTTCAAATGTTTGTATAGTCTATGGGACTTAACTACGGGGTCATCAGTCCCTAAACTTACAAACTACTTATGAACTAGGACGGCACAAATATCCATGCCCGAGGGGGGGATTCGAACCCCCTACCGTAGTGGCCGTGTAGACCGTGACTGGAGCGCCTTAGTCCCCTCGGCCACCGCGGCCGGCGTCATTTTATCCCATTGGAGTTGAATTGCATAGACATCTAATGCACAGAATTTTGTGATAGTACTTCTACATATTTTATCCTGTGTACACTGTTGATTTTGTTTTACTGATATAGTATGATTGGGAATATATCTCTATCACCAAAACCGATAGAAAACATAGACCCAACGGAAAAATGGTCTCGCCAGAATCCAAAAAGTCCAATATGTTCCTCTTTAAAATAACAGGACAGAAAATTGAGAAAATAGCTGCTTCAATCCTCATTTTGTCCTCGTCATTTACCGTCTCATCGCATGTGAAATGTGGAAAGATTTTAACAAAAACTAAAATAAAAATAATGTAAACATTTTAAAAGCTACGTTGTGTCTTGAGAAAAAAGAGAAAAGTCTTTTGTGTAAATATATAGCGATAATAACTGTTACAAGAGACAAAGACTAAAGATTCACAAACTTCGACAGAGATTAAAAACACTAGAGATAGGAGCATTGATCTCTACAGTACCTGGATGTCGCACTTTAACCGTCAGGGTGTGCCAGATATAGATGCTCATAACTCCTTTTTTGCCAAAATACAACATGGCTGCCGCTATTACATGTTAGTAGAATACCAGAAGTAAATACGTTTTGATTCCGGTCCCATACCAGACTGTTAAATCGCATATACACAAAACAAAGAAATAAGCAAGCAATTCTATGACACGTAAAAACTGGCGGGCAATGAAAACTAATGTTCAAAACATGACTGTACAGGCACGCTGTAGTTGTATGCTCAGAGTTACACATCCAGGTTGTACAGAGATCACTGTATAAGAGTAAACTGTAATCTTTGATAGTCTGCAATTTACGTAACGAATAACGTATTCAGTTCTAGAACTAAATATAATTAGCTACGTTTCATATGTAAAGCAGTTCCCCTTACTGCACATTAGTTGATTGTAGTATTTGCTGGCGGGCTCAGCGCCTGAAGTACATTTTGCACTCTTCTGTTGTGCGCCTCCCGACCAGCAATTTGTTTCACCAGATTACGGCTACAAAGGCTGGTAATACACGAAGTACATTTATTCATCGCTTGTTTGTTTATATAAAACTAGCTGAAAACCCGGTGTTGTCTGGGTATTTATTTATTCAAAACTTGAGTTAGTACTTCTCCTAACCCCTCTCCCTTTTTCGCTCTGTCCATATCCTTTAAAAACATGTTATATTTATGGGGGCATACGTACGAAATAAAGCTGCCTTGCATAATGTAAAAAAAAAAAAATTAGCGGCTCCTCTGAACGAAGCGTGTGCCAGCGGAAATGAATTTCCCTGATGAAAACAAACGTTTGCAGCTGCCGGCCGCGGTGGCCGAGGAGGCTGAGGCGCTCCAGTCACGGTCTGCACGGCCACTACGGTCAGGGGTTCGAATCCCCCCTCGGGCATGGATATTTGTGCCGTCCTAGTTCGTAAGTAGTTCATAAGTAGTTTGTAAGTTTAGGGACTGATGACCCCGTAGTTAAGTCCCATAGACTTTACAAACATTTGAACATTTTTTTTTTTCGTTTGCAGCTATAAATGAACACTACTTTTAGTGCGCACTATTTGCAGATTTAATAGTAGTATTAGTATACTACAGCGCTGAAACAGCATATTCCGAACACCAGACTAAATAATGCTGCACAAGAACACTGTGTGACAAAATGTATCAAAAACAAGCATGAAAGAAGTGTAACTGCTAACGATCACTTCTTTGCAGATTATATACAGTATCATCGAAAGAAATCTGATGTTGGTGTGAACTTTTCATGACCACACGGCGAAACGAATTATTTTATTATTCATTTATTTACGTCGTAATTCTACCTGATTCGCAACAATAAAAACAAAATTATCCACAATCGTTCTCGTTACGTTTATCAAATATTTATCACGTGGACATATATACGCTCTTGTAAAACATTTTAGCCCACCTCTCTTCGCAGTTAATATTTGAAGCATATCCCGCTGTCAGTATGTCCTTTCATCTTTTTACCCAGTGCCATTGTCTCCGCCATACCACAGTCTAACATACACAGTCACGACACTCACTGTTGCTGCGACACTAGCGCTCCTAGCGGTGGGCAAGCCGCCGAAGTAGTGATGTTTGTTTATAATCGCTTTTGTACGTAATTAACGAAATAATTACTATAAGTTTGCGTTACAAGCATTATTAAAGTATCGAGATACAAACATAATACGGAAATTAATATAAAAACAGCCTCGTTTAAATGATTCAGTGGTATAAAGAACAACTCTATCATGAACAAACACTTACGAATATGTGTATATTTGCAGTTTATTCCGCTGAAAGTAAGTTGCATATAAACATAATGGTATAAAATTTCTATTATGGTCTGTTCTTACTATGACGGCCAGTTTTTGACGTGTATCAATTCGGTACGTAGTCTAATGATTCTCACATTTTTACACGTCACTCGTCTTTCTTATACGTGCATATTCTTTTAAGTGTAATTACTTTAGCTTTAAAAAACAAATGTTTTGATGATTCTTGCCGTTTGTGGTTCAGATGTAGCAACAATTTGGGAATTGGGTTCTTCTTTGCTGGAAAACAGTTTGGTTGCTGACGTGACGGTTTTCCTTCAGCTACAGCTGTGATGGTTGATTTGGTATGTTAAGTGCCGTATTTATTGCACTATATACGTTTCCTATGTTCCACCCTCACCGATTTTACTGGAATTGTAATGAAGAATACTTAACGTTCCTGCGTAGAAATTGACGTCTCTCTACTAAAGGGCATGTCTCCTGGTGTTTCCTAGGCATTTTTATTTTTAATAGAAAATGAAATTACTCATTTAAAGCCTGTATGTTAGAGGATGATTGTAAATTAACTGTCCTGTTATGTACCGTTTCGTACCTTATCAGGAATCTTATGAAACCTAAGAAAGACAAATGGAGAGCTATTTTTAAATTATTACCTATTTATAAGGCACTACATAGTTCCCTAATGTAAAAAGTATGCTGAAGTCAATCTAAACGATACTATTCGCACTCATCGACTACCGTATTCAGAAACGTAGCTTGCCGGCCGCTTGGAGCGCTGCTATTGCAGCGTATAACTGAAATCGGTGGGAGAATCGTGACTATATGTTAGACTGTGGCCATACCACGGCAGCACAAAAATTATAGCAGGTCAATAAACACTTCCCCATACCTTCGTATATTAACATTTCTGTACAAACCGCGACTTCGCCGGCCGCGGTGGCTGAGCGCTCTGCGGCGCACCAGTCACGGTCTGCACGGCCACTACGGTCGGGGGTTCGAATCCCCACTCGAGCATGGATATTTGCGCAGACCTTAGTGTTAGCTAGTTCATAAGTAGTTTGTAAGTTTAGGGACTGATGACCCCGTAGTTAAGTCCCATAAGCTCTACAAACGTATGACACAAAACGCGACTTCCCCTACAGCTTGAAGTTCGCTTGCCTGGAAGGGCCCAGACCCCTGAACTGTATGTAATGTCACCACTAACCTTTCTCTTCCATTTCCACGGTATGTCCTTACTTTCACTTCCAGTGTTTCTATCTCCTTCCGTCCCTCGTTCTCTTTTACTGCCATTGTCTCTCACTGCTATTATCTGTCTCTCTTTACGTTTCACTGCCACTTTCTCCCGCAATCACTTTCTCCTCTCTCTCCTCACTGTCTTCTGTCTCTATCACCGTCACATTCTCTCTGCTACTCTCTTTCAGCAACGTCATAAAAAGTGCGGAAAAATTTTGTTAAGGGAAGCGTAAGGGGGATCGAGGCAGCTAGTCCCCACTTTCCTGTTCAAAATGTTAAAATGTTTGTTAAGCTTATGGGACTTAACTGTGGGGTTATCAGTCCCTAAACTTACACACTATTTCTAACTTATACTAAAGACAGCACAAACGTCCATGCCCGGGGAGGATTCGAAAGGCCTCGCGCATCGGAGAATAGCGCCTCAATGCGCTCGGCCACTCCGCGGAGGCCCACTTTCCTGTAAAAGTCTTTTAAAGAGGAGCATATTTGCAGGTCTTTCTTCTTTTCTTTTTCTCAATCAAGAGCATTTATCAGCTGGTTCTCTTATTTTGTTACTTCAGGATTTTCCGCTTACATAAAACTAATTATGTAGTTCAGCAAAGTTTTGACGATTTAATTTCCACACTTCTCACTTTTATATACTCTGATACATTTAAGGAAGATTAGGGTTTAATTGACGGTCGACAACATGGTCTTTAAAGGCGGATCACAAGCTCGGGTTGTTTGTTTTTAAAACAAGTACGGAAGTCGACCGTGGCCTTCCAAAGGAACCATCCCGACATTTGCCTGAAGCGATTTAGGAAAATCACGGAAAAACTTACATCTGGATGACCGGAAGGGGATTTCAAACTACGTTCCCTGGATTATGAGTCCAGTGCTAGCAGCTGCGCTACCTCGCTCTGTCTATGACACATTTAAACAAAAAATAGATACGCATAAGTTCATTTTACACTACTTTACAGAAAGTATAACAGAAGACAGTGTCTGCTTTGCAAGAAGAAAGAATTTCTTATGACAGTTGTTTGTAAGGTGCTCACACGGCCATAGCCAGAGGGCACTAGCAAATAATTTCCAGATTAATACATCCTGCACAGACGTGCAGAGCCCGCCATAGAAAGACAGCACGTTATAAGGTTTCACCAATGGAAAACGCCGACTAAAACATATGTTGATGATGCCAGAACATCTGTAATGATTCCAGAATAATAGTACCATTCCCATGTGTTCACTATTTCAGTCAAAATTAAATTTACGGCACAACTGGACGATATTGTTGAGTTTGGTTATTGTAGTCGTCTCTTGATCTCCCTCTACGTTTCGACAATATTAAACAGATGATGCAGTGACGTTACAGAATGTATCTTATCAACCAAACCCTTCTTTTATACAAGTTATCCCATAAATGTCTAGTCTATTCAATTATATTCAGACTTCTTCTGTAGCACCTACCACATTGTTTTCTTTTTGTCTGAACTGCTTATTTTTTACGTTTCACTTCTATATAATGCTTCACTAGAAAAAAATTCTTTCGAAACATTTAAATTTATATTTGACAGGAAATTTCCCTTCTTCAGAAACGCTTTATTCGTCATAGATGTTCTACATTTTGTATCTTCTCTAATTCGCCCATGACAATTTTACTGCCCAAATAACAACACTCATTTACCAGTTATATTGTTTCATTTCCTAATCTAATTTCCCCAACAGCTCCTTATTTAATTCAGTTACATTCCGCCTTTTTGTGCTCTTGTTTTTGTACACCTTACACCCGCATTTCTATACATAGTCCGTTTAATGGCTCTTCCACGTCTTTTGCTGTCTCTAGCAGAAATACAATATAGTTGTGAAAACTAAAAATTTATATTTCTTCTCCCTTAACATTAATTTACTACATAAATTTCACATTGCTTTCCTTTACAGCACAAACAATGTACAGATTGCGTAATATTGCGTTCAGTCTTCTCAAATATAGCTGCCCTTTCCTCTGGTTATTATAGAACTCGTCACTGCTGGCATTCTATGTAACTGCATTCTTCTTCATTTTTTTGAGTATTACAAGCATATTTTACCTGCGCAAGTGCACCAACTTTTACCCTCTGATTTTCAATAACGAATAGGCATATCGAAAAAAATATCAAGGTTCCCAGAGAACAATGTTAAAAGTATAAAGAAAAAATTGTAACGATTTGCTTTGGAGTGTTGTAGAAGAGGCCATCCCAACAAATGGTACTTTTGGTACCCAAAATAATTTTTTTCCAAGCTTTGCTTAGGAAGCTACGTAAAACATAACCTTCATTACATCTCATTTAAAAGAGCAAATCGATTTGCTCATTCTGGTTGGTCTGGAGAAAGTGTGTAATATTTAAATTTTGAACCTATACTACAGGATATTCCCCTTTACCGATAGGTTTACAAGTGGTTGACCAGACCGTGTGTTATCCGAAACTATTGACCCTTATGGGAAACACAGGAACACGAGATATGACCCCCTGAAGAATAGCATTTTCACACGGCTTTTAGGAGCTCTAAAAAGAATATTCGTACTGTGCACTGTTATTCATGGACCTATAAATTGTACACTGGATGACAACATGCAATTCTTCAAATTCATGACGTCTTTATCGAGTCACCATTTCATACTACTAATCTGATCCTATGAACTATGAACAACAATTACCTTACTGTCCTTCGAAATAGTCACCTCCCACAACGATGCACAGCTGAGCTCTGCGATATATCTCATGGAAATTTTGTACGAAGTCTTCATTTAGGATGGTGTTCTGAAGCCAAGTCATGTTTTCTTCAGTGTCAGGAATATCGTCAAATCTCTTTCCTTTCAAAGAGTGAGTCGAAGGAACAGGATGGATACTGGAGGATTGACATTGGTGAGTAAGGTGGATGTTCAAGTTGCACAATCCCCTTTATTGCCAGGAACTGTTTAGCGATATTTGCTGTGTGTGGGCGAGCGTTGTCGAGCAACTTCAACCACACTCGCCGGTTCTCAGTCCTCTAGACTTCTTCCTGTTCCCTCGTCTCAAATTCGCTTTGAAACGAAACAGATTTAACGATAATTGCTGACTTCCAACGAAATGTGACGAGATTTTTGAACACCATCCCAAAGGAAGACTTCGTGGAAAGTTTCCATGACATGAGTTACAGAGCTCAGCAGTCCATAGTTATGGGAGGTGACTGTTTCGAAGCAGAGTAACGTTGAACTACGTCAATGTTAGAGGAGTATGCACCGCACTGTATTATCAGAGATTGTGTTGTGTAAAGGTAAAGCAAACGAAGTAATATGAAACTTTCATTAATATATTATTATCAGATGTCGAAATTAATAGCAAACAGTTTGAGAATAACTTTACTTACAGTAAAGAAAACATAAGTTCCGCTATCATGCCACACAGATCATACCAAATTTCTTTCCATAAAAGATAAGAAAACAAAAAATTCTAACAAATATACATTATTACAATCAGTTGTAGAGAAAAATGCAAAGAAGTATTTTTGTTCAAAACTTATCAAAATTTTGGCTGGAATGGATTTCGAACCTTATTCTTCCTTACTTTGTTCTTGACAATTGAGTTGTTATGTTTTCTTACGTCGAAAAGCACAGTATTCCCTATGTAAGTAAAACATAAGAATAACAGAAAATCTACTGTGTAGATGTGTTTACAGTCTGTTACATCGTCATTAGAGCTGGTGACGTTCAAATAGGTCATTTAAGCCATATTCCGTGTACTTTAGGGCACCACTATCCCAAGAATCTGTCGGCGCTATAATCCAGAAGCAAACAATAACGAATGTTTAAAACTGCTTAGCTTATCAGTGCCGGAGATGCGGTCTTCTTAAAATTGTTAAAAGTCTTTTTTTTAATTTATTAAACATTTTTACAAGGCCTAGATCACATAAGAACTTAAAATCTTACAAAGTGGTGATTAGTTTCGACTTTACAGTCATTATTAAAGCTGTAACAAGCAAAGGAACCATCCTAAGAAAAAAAATAACAACTGCTTTGCACAATAATTGGAAAGTACTAAAGTAACTTGGAATAAAATGCAGTTTTGCATTTGAAAGTTTATTCTAGTTACTTCACTATTTTTTAATTATTGTGGAAAGCAGTTATTTGATTCTTAGGATGGTTCCTTTGCTTGTTAAAGGTTTGATAATGACTGTAATGTAGAAATTATCACCACTTTGTTACATTTTAAGTACTTATGCAGTCTAGGCCATTTCAAATAATGTTAATAATTTCTTTTAAAAACTTTTAACAATAAAAATGCATTTGGAAGTAAATAGCCATCTGACAATGATCCTTTGTGTTCAAAACCGGAAACAGTGCTATTTTTTTTAAACAAATAGCGATCAATTTGAATAACATTGTTTCCTTATTTGGAAGAATCAGCGAACTCTTTGTTTAATGATAAAAATAACAGTCTAGTTCGCATTTTTTTTTTTTTTTTTTTTTTTTTTTTGCAATTTATTATTGTAGGTGACCGGTTTCGATCTAGGTTTAGATCACCTTCGGACCTCTCGCTATAGATGTTCAGGCGGTGAGCGTGTGGCGACTGCTCACGTTCACCGCCTGAACATCTATAGCGAGAGGTCTGAAGATGATCTAAACCTAGATCGAAACCGGTCACATGTAATAATAAAATGGAAAAAAAAAAAAAAATAAATAAATAAATAAAATGGAAAAAAAAAAAAAAAAGGGGAACTAGACTGTTATTTTTATCATTAAATAGCGATATTAAGATCAACTTGTATTTTGCGTCACGGTCTCAAAATGACAGTTCTGACAAAACAGCATCCCCAGCACTGACTTCTAGATGCGTCTAAGAAGTAAGACTAATACGCATGAGTCACAGCAGTTGCCAGTAGTCGTATACTCACAAGCGTCGCGAGCCGCATGTTGAGGAGTGTGGCGCCTGCGTGTCTGCTCTGCTGTGGCTGCTTTGGCTGCGTCGGCTGGCCGCGCGCTCTTATAGCCGGCCGGCGACCGCCCCGCTCCACGCTCCACCCTCTGCCGCTGCCTCTCGCCGGCCGCGGCCGCCTTTTTGCGCGCCGCTCACCGGTTGACAACAATACCCGCGGACGAGAGCACGCCGTGTTTTTCGGAGCGCGGCGAGAGCGCCAGCGGCCAGAGAGCCCCAGCCCCGGCTCAAGTGTCCGCAGGCTGGCCGCCACTGCGCGTGCGCCAAACGCGCGCTTCTGCGAGGCGCACTGCGCACGCGCCGGGTACCCAAAGATAAACATACACTGAATCACAGACATATATTACTAGACTGCAATGCCATATACAGATCAAGATTAATTGATCATTTCAGTTCACATAATTTATTGTCATACGTGCAGTTTGGTTTTAGAAGTGGTTTAACGACTGAAAATGCTATATTTTCGTTTCTCTGTGAGGCACTTGATGGGTCAAATAAGAGGCTACGGACATTAGGCGTCTTCTTTGATTTAACAAAAGCGTTTGATTGTATTGATCACAAAATATTGTTGCAGAAGTTGGAACATTATGGAATACGGGGAGTAGCCCACAACTGGTTCACCTCTTACTTTAATAATAGACAACAGAAGGTAATTCTCCGCAGTGTAGAAAATGGCAATGACGTGCAATCCCAATGGGGCACAATTAAGTATGGGGTGCCCCAGGGGTCTGTTTTGGGACCATTGCTGTTTCTTATTTATATAAATGATATGCCCTCGAGTATAACAGGTGACTGTAAAATATTTTTGTTTGCTGATGATACCAGCTTGGTAGTGAAGGATGTTGCTCGTAATATTGACACAGTATCAAATAATGCAGTTCAAGAGATAAGTTCATGGCGTGTAGAAAACAAGTTGATGTTAAATCACAGTAAAACTCAGTTTTTACAATTTCTAACACATAATTTGACGAAAGCTGACATTCTAATTACACATAATGGGCATGTGATAAGTGAGGCTGAACATTTCAAATTTCTAGGTGTTCATATAGACAGTAAGCTGTCATGGAAAACCCATGTTCAGGATCTTGTTTCAAAACTAAATTCTGCTTTATTTACCATTAAAACAATATCTGAGATAAGTGATTTTTCAACACGAAAAGCTTACTTTCACTCACTTATGACGTACGGCATTGTTTTTTGGAGTAACTCGACTGATGCAAAAAAGATATTTCTGGCCCAAAAACGGGCGGTTCGAGCAATATCTGGTGTAAGTTCGCGAACATCATGTCGACCCCTTTTCAGTAATCTGGGAATTTTTACTCTGGCGTCACAATACGTTTTTTTTTTTTTTTTTTTTTTTTTTTTTTTTTTTTTTTTTTTTTTTTAATGTCGTTTGTTGTTAATAATATCAGCTTATTCCCACGAGTTAGTGGCTTTCACTCGGTGAATACTAGACAGAAGTCGAATCTACATTTGCATCACACCACCTTAAAACACTTGTGCAGAATGGGGTACAATATTCTGCGGCATCCATTTTCAATAAGCTGCCACAAGAACTAATGAATCTTAGCACTAATCCACACGCTTTCAAATCTAAATTGAAGAGTTACCTCATGGCTCACTCCTTTTATTCTGTCGAGGAACTCCTAGAAAAGTTAAACAATTAAGCTTATTCATTTTTTTCTTTATTGATTCTTTTTAATTTGTCTTAAGATTGTCGTGTGCAAAGGACTTCTTAAAAATTTTCTATTACAATTATTGTGTAACAATTAATGTATTGACTTGTTCCATGACCATGGAGTCTCACTCCTCAATTGGGTCCTATGGAACAGGAAAAAAAAAACAATAAAACAACAACAACAATAAGTATCATTGGTGTCAGTGAAGTCTCGCCGCCATATTTCTATACTATAAACGTGTCAGCCGATCGTTTGTGTTATTACAGAAAACAGTCGTAAAAATACCAATGAACTGACATAACTACACTGTCATTAGAATTTTGACATTTGGGAAATTCGTGTGTTGTGTATGGTTGTAATTTTTGCAGCTGGAGTAAGCTTTGACACGTATAGACGTACAGTAATGAGTAGCATTGGTTTTTTGTCATTAATCTGTACCAGTTTCATTCAAATTCAGATTTTTTTTCTGTCGTATGGGTCATCATAAGTTGTTTTTCGTGGATAACACGTATTCTTCTTCATCTGACAGTTCTTACGAAATGTTTGACATATTAATGAGTCGTGTTTCCTGTTTTTATTAATCCATTACCAATTTCGATCAACTTGGGTTTTTTTAATAGTATGGCCGTTATAAATGTGCTATTTGTCGTGGATAAGACATCTTTATTCTTCTGAGTGTTTTTCAGGTAACTACAGTCTTAACTTTATGTAACGATAAAAATTTACTTACCATCTTGGCGGCCTAGCATGATTATGTTGGCAACATCAACAAAACGGTAGAAAGCCCTCGCCAGGATATTAGTATTTTTAGAAATCCACACCGGAGTCACTTGATTAGTGTTTCGTACCGACAATGAAGTAAATAAATAACGCTGTTTCTGCTCTATGGTTGACAGATTCTTGTATGTACCCCTCGTCCATTCAGTAAAAGTAATTGCCCACGCAAACGAAACTTCATATCAAAACATTTGCGTTGTCACGTAACTAGCAACGTCACATGATTGACAACGTAATCAGGGGAGGCCGCCTGGACGCTAAGTCAAACTTAACCGTACGTAACACCTTCTTATAACACGATTCGACAATTTACGCCTTTGAGTTAAATTCAATTAGTACAAATAGCTCAAATGCAAATCACGTTCAAACAAACCACTCAAGCTTACAACGTTATATCGTATCAGAAGATCATAGCAGTACTGTACGGAATCTCTGACGTGAGGTGAGGCAAGATGGCGGCGTCAGGCTTCAGTCGCAGAGGGACGTTTGCCAATCTAGTAATGTATGTCTGTGCACTGAACAGCCGCTGAGAGCCAGCACAGGGCCCAGTGCAGGAAGCAAGGTCGGCCCACAACTCCAAAAATAGCGGTAATTTTTTTTAAGAAGGTTTTACGTTGTTTTTAACCCTTTATTTTGGATTGTCGCAAATTCGCATCATACCATTGTAACCTTTATATGTGGAGCCAGTGCCGACTGAAGCAAATTCTACGCGTGTTACGTGTGCTGTCATTAACTGAACGTTGACTGTACTTTTCTTTTCGCTTCATCGCCCCAGAGTCGTGTTTATACTACACTAGCTGAAAACCCGGCGTTGCCCGGGTATGTCTGTAAAATCTCTTCGAAATACAATTAGTAGTAAAGAAGAAATAGATTAAAACTTGGTGCGTGATGGGGCGGTTTTCCATGAACACTACTGTTTATGTGCTCGTATAATATGGACTACATTTAGAAGTTACACTCAACTATATGTGTGTATACTGTCTGTAAAATTTCCTGAGGCCACAATTTGTATATAAATAAATTATAAATTATAAATTGTAACGTCATACCGAATTCCGGAGTTTTAGTCCATGAACACCGGAACGTTACTGTTTACGTGCTCATATCTCATGAACTACGTGTCGGAATGTGATACAATTTAGAAGCTACATTCAACTATACATGTGTATACTGTCTGTAAAATTTCCTGTCGCTACAATTTGTAGTTTTCAAATTATAAATTGTAACGTCATACGGAGTGCCGTAGTTTTACTCCATAAACAGCGGAAAAGTAGTAAGCGAGAAACGTTTTTCCTTTCATCATTTACTATGGTTGCCAGCGATAAAAGTTTAATAAAGATTTGAAATTATGTTTAAAGTTTGATGCAAGTCGCTAAGTACTTTCATTCTCATACAGTGTATTTCGAAAGTCTCGCCGCATTATATGGCATTTTTTGCGATTTCTATTGGTTACGACGTAATATCTGTGATTGTTAACCATGCAGAAATTGTCACCTCACGGTAAGGAATGTGCGTACAAAATTTGGTTGAAATCGGTCCAACGGTTTAGGAGAAAATGAGCAGCATTGTCGCAAAATGCAGCAGTTTTTTCGCGCATCTCATTGTTTATGACATATCTCGTGAACTATATATCGTATGTGATTGTTACACTTACGGCGACCGTCCTCATGGATTGAAGCTTACATGTAGAAAATTGCATAAAAATTGGAACAAAACTGTAGATTTGTATGCAACACGTACCAACATACGGACACTCTGCTTTATATATTAGAAGATAATGTTCACACATCAAACTTACACTCTTGCACACTAAACTGGCATTGGTCAAAATCTTGTAAAACAAATGGCTGCCACTGAAACGAACCCAAAGTCGTCCAGGTCAGTGTAACGCACTCAATACAGGAAACAAATTGAGCTGCCTCTTTCTTGTACCAGACCTGCCAATTCTTAATCATTGTCTAGACAAGTTCAACGACCTTCAGTTCAGAGTGATATAGATATATGATGGCATTCTTAAAATTATTTTGCTTACTGAACTTGCCATAGCATCCACAACATACGCATTATAAGCTGCTTTATTTACGAAAGCATTTTCCACTTCACATATTTTCCATTTTATTTTATTTCCAGTCCTTATTTGTCTATTTCAAGGTGAGATTAGCTTTATGTTTGCGAGTAACTCGATATACGGATGAGCTGATGACCAAAAAAGCAGTGTCCCTGTAGCAACACCACCGAGTAATAGTCACATGACGCCAGAAACGGTGAGCATTATGGCGCTAATACCGTATCCACCGTACCTGTCACTTTCTAGCGTTCATGCAGTTGGACGGCCCGTTCAGTACACACATTGTTTTATTCGTTCGTATAGCAGCCAATCTAAAAGTTAACTGATACGTGGAACTTAATGTTAGTAGGACATTATCGCTTTCTTCACAACACAGACATTTGTCATCTACAAATAGGTGGTAAATATCCCCATCTGTGTAGATATTTTAAAACTCAATATGTTACAAAATTTATTTTACAACAGTTGTCTGATATTCGCCACTTCAGAAGCCTGGGCTCTCACAAGGATTCAGATGATCAGCAAGTATACGTATGTACATGTCACTTGTCGGAGACGTATCTAGATGTATCAGAGCTCAGAATCACTCCAACTGGACACGTCCCTCGCCAATATAGACTGTCCACCAGCTTCAACAGTCCCCTACTCATATGCGGAATCCATTGATTCATGAGATTGTTTCCATAACCGTACACGTCCACTTGATCGATAGAATTGGAAAAGAAACTCGCCAGAAAAGAAAACATGTTTCCATTCATCAATGTCGACGTTGACGAGTCCAAGCGAGACGTAAAACTGTGTGTCGAGCAGTCAGCAAGGGTACACAAGTGGGCATTCGACTTGAAAGCCCTTATCGATGATGTTTCGTTGAATGGTTCGCACGCTGACAGTTGCTGTTGGCCCAGAATTTAAATCTGCAGCAATTTGCGGGAGAGTTGCACTTGTGTCACGTTGAAAGATTTTCTTCAGTCGTCGTAGGCCCCGTTTTGCAGCATCTTTTCCCGCATTGATGTCGTGGCTTCCCGGATTTACCGGATTCCCTTTATTCACGGTGTGCTCGTGTAAAAGCAATACGGGAAAATCCGCATCCCATCGCTACCTCAGAGGTGCTGTGTCCCATCTCTCGACTATAGCACCACATTAAAACTCATTGTAATCGTGATAATATGCCATTGTATCACTACTGGCCATTAAAATTGCTATTCAGATAATAAACGGGTATTCACTGGACAAATATATACTAGAACTAACATGTGATTACATTTTCACGAAATTTGGGTGCATAGATCCTGAGTAATCAGTACCCAGAATAATCACCTCTGGCGGTAATAACGGCCTTGATGCGCCTGGGCATTCAGTCAAACAGAGCTTGGGTGGTGTGTACAGGTACAGATGCCCATGCAGCTTCAACACGACACCTTATTTCATCAAGAGTAGTGACTGCCGTATTGTACGAGACAGTTGCTCGGCCACTATTGACCAGACGTTGTCAATTGGTGTGAGATCTGGAGAATGTGTTGGCCAGGGCAGCAGTCGAACATTTTCCGTATCCAGAAACGTCCGTACAGGACCTGCAACATGCAGTCGTGCATTATCCTGTTGAAATGTAGGGTTTCACAGGGATCGAATGAAAGAGCCAAGGGTCGTAACACACCTGAAAGGTAAAGGCAACTGTTCAAACTGCCATCAATGCGAAACAAGAAGTGACCAAGAGGTGTAACCAATGGCATTCCATACCATCACCGCGGGTATGGCGCCAGTATGGTGATGACGAATACACGCTTCCAATATGCGTTCACCGCGTTGTCGCGAAACATGGGTGCAACCATCATGATGCTGTAAACAGAGCCTGGATTCATCCGAAAAATGACGTTCTGCCATTCGTGCACCCAGGTTCGTCGTCGCGTACACCATCGCAGGCGCTCCTGTCTGTGATGCAGCGTCAAGGGTAACCGCTGCCATGGTCTCCGAGCTGATAGTCCATGCTGCTGCAAACGTCGTCGAACTGTTCGTGCAGATGGTTGTTGGCTTGCAAACGTCCCCATCTGTTGACTCAGGGATCGAGAAGTGGCTGCACGATCCGTTACAGCCATGCAAATAAGATTCTCGACTGCTAGGAATAGGAGGCCGTTGGTATCCAGCACGGCGTTCCGTAATGCCCTTTTGAACCCACCGATTCCACATTCTGCCAACAGTCATTGGATCGCGACCAACGCGAGCAACAATGTCGCAATACGATAAACCGCAATTGCGATTGGCTATAATCCAACCTTTATCAAAGTCGGAAACGTGATGGTACGCATTTCACCTCCTTACACAAAGCATCACAACAACGTTTCACCAGGCAACGCCGGTCAACTGCTGTTTGTGTATGAGAAATCGCTTGGAAACTTTCCTCGTGTCAGCACGTTGTAAGTGTCGCCACCGGCGCCAATCTCGTGTGACTGCTCTGAAAAGCTAATCATTTACATATCACAGCATATCTTCTTTCTGTCGGTTAAATTTCGCGTCTGTAGCACGTCATCTTCGTGGTGTAGCAATTTTAATGGCCACTAGTGTATCAGGTGGTCTATAAAAGTTTCCAGTGAAAATGTTTGAGAGCCACATCAGACCTTCACCCAAATTGTTTCATTTTCCGGGACTGTAATAATTTCACTCGATACAATACTATTTTTATAGCTATAAACACGCGTCCCTCTTCAGTATTCAGTATAACTTTACCATGCACTTTCCAATTTAAGTTTAGGGTTTCATTACTGTTGGCATTGTGAACTGTCTAAAAGTGAGAGCAGCTCTGAGCTCTTTCTGTGGACGCTCCTGCAGTTACTCTATTAACGTTTCCTTTCTCCGTTCTACTGTGTCAGTGTGCTGCCCTGGCCGGAAGTAAGAAAGCGTATTATCGGGCCTGTGGAAGGATTTCTCTGTCCTAAAAACCCTCACATGTGCAGTCCACACGTACTCCGCTACTCTGGTAGCCGCCTCCTGCGTTTAGTGCACGGCTGACCTATTCAAATGTTTCAAATGTTTGTATAGTCTATGGGACTTAACTACGGGGTCATCAGTCCCTAAACTTACAAACTACTTACGAACTAGGACAGCACAAATATCCATGCCCGAGGGGGGATTCGAACCCCCGGCCGTAGTGGCCATGCAGACCGTGACTGAAGCGCCTCAGTCCCCGCGGCTGACCTATTCAGGAAGATCGTACAATTCTCCGCCGGATATCAGAGGTCGAGAAATATGCACCAAGATTGCCACAGACTTGTCTGGCCATCTGGTTTAAGTCATCCACTCGGCTCCAAACCAGACCCCAATCAGTTCTGAAAACGGTTACACACAACACCAGAGTCGCCAGTGGCGGACAGGCTGTCGGAAGCTCGGGGGACGGCAAAGCAAAATACATGTATTACCATAAAAAAGCAACTCTTGAGATTTGGAGGCCTCCCCCAGCACGAGAGGCACGTGGCAGTCTAAAAAAATGCTTTCGAGATTTGGAGCGCCAGAACGAAGAAAAAAAAATCTTTGTCTCGAGGTAATTGGACGCCACCTAAGACCTATGCCCTCCCCCGCCCCCACCTTAGTCCGTCACTGAGCTCCACTTATATCCGTGAGAGAGTCTAGCTCCTTCACCAAATCCTCCATCCGCCTCAAGGAACCGAGGATGACCTCTGAACCCAGGTGGCAGGAGTCATTGTTGCTGTCAGGAGAAATGATCTGCAGCAGGGTGCACCCAGTGCTCTCCGTCATTGTCGGCAGAGCTTCCTCCACACCTCGGATGAGACCCCGGCAAGAAACAGTCAATGGCTTACTTTTCTGACCATCCCGTTTTTTCACTAAGGGGTTCCATTACCCGCCTAACACTGGAGCTCCCAGTGACAAACTCACCCTCTGCTTCTGTTCCCAACCTCTCAGAAAGATAGGCCACCCCCGCAACAGGAGAGGCAGCCCGTCCTGGCTCAGAGGTATTTTCAGCAGCGAACATAACTCAAACCTATTGCTGAGGTGTAAGAGTACAGCCTTACATCCGGTTCTCGGTGTCGCCTTCCACCCAGTTTCGTGACCCCGGAACAGTTCGCCAATCACAGTCAGGCAACTGTCGACCGGCAGAGACAGCATTACATGTAAACAGAGTAGCGTCAGGGATCTGAGGCCTCGCAATAATCAGCAGCTACCACAGCAACCGCCTCAGGTGGCAGGGTGACGCTGTAGACCAGGACAGCTGCCTGAAGCCTGTTGAGCCAACGCCACGTACAGACAAGGCCTCACAACAGGCCGTGCTACGTCGCACTGACCAGGCCGCGGTCGCCAGCTTGCTGGCTGTCCGCTACGAGGCAGGGGGCGTGCCCCAGCAGCCAGTCATTCAACTGAGGCCTGGCGTTGGTTGACCACGGCCAACACAGCTTCCAGCTGCTAACGGACAGCGAGCAACTCCCCCTGAATCAGTTCACAACATGCGCAATCCCTACCCATCTCTGCAAAGTTACCTACTCGAAATTAGCAAAACACGCTGAACATAAAGCTCTTAAAACCAGGAGCACAAACTAAATTTAAGACCTGACAACGAATAAAAATACAGAAAAGCTTTATTTACGCAACTTAGTGCTGTGCAGGAGAGACTCTGTCGGCAGCTGAGACTAGGCTGACTAGATGGCATTGATCTATGACGTCATATTTCATCATAAGCGATAAATTGTTTATTTATGACCTATAGATAATAAACCTGTCAGCCACAAATGGAGGTGTTATCTGTATCTTTCCTGTTATCCTGAGAAATGATGCGTTAAACTGTAAATAGAAAGAAATGTAGGCAGTAATAAGAGCAAGAAAGTTTGTACTTATGTGTTGATTATGGTGGAAGTTTCCAGCCATGTCTCTAATGAATAGAGTTCATTGATCGTACATGAAAGTGCTTGTCAACCGTGGAGCAGGAACGACATTAATTATTTACGTCATGGTCAACACTAGAGACTATGCCACAATTGGTGGTCACGTCTCAAGATCGACGGAACGTATTCAACATTCCTCTAAATCCCAGCAGTTAGTCGTCTATGAAATTGATTTAATAAAAATAATCATACGCGATTAATTAGAGTAAGCAAAAGAAATGATTTTAATCGGAAAAACACTTGTGGTAAGTTTTGGGTGGAGATAAAAGAAACACAGTGACAAACTATAAAATAATGGTAAAAATATTAATAATACTCATTAAACACATCGAAAAGAACTATAATCATGACATTCATATGTCGTTCTTTTCGCCACTGGTAATGATAAAAATGTCATGTATGTCGTTATTTTCGCTTTTGCTAATAATAATATTCCGTTCTTTAGTTGACCTATGCAGCTCAATGAAAAATAGAATACAATTGTCATATAGACCATTCTTCTAGCCGTCGGTAAAAACAGTATCCTATGCTTCACCCAAATATCATTTGTCTCGTTTTTTCTGCCGTTATTTAAATTAGTATACCATTCCTCAGCTGATATGTATATCTCAGCTGATGAATAGGATACAGATGTCATCCTGCGGTTTTCTCCGATAGTAGTGATTGTATCCCGTTCTTCAGTTGTCTGCCTACCTTGATCGAAGTATGGTATACCAATGTTAGAAACGTCGTTATTTCCGACGTTACTCGATCTAGTATCCCATTGTACTGTTGACCTGATACTTTAACTGAAGAATAGATACATAAGTTACTTATTATCGTTCCTGTTTAAAATGCTATCCTATTCTTTAGTTGAGAGTTTATTAAATTCACCTTCATAAATACCGTTATAGTAACTGTCTCATGTATAATGCTAAATGTATTTAAAATGTATTTACAACATTATCTGTTTACGAGATGTTCAAATTTAATATCTGTTTTCTTTCTTTAAAACTTTACAATTTAGATACGACTGCATTTTATGCCCAGTCATATTCAGACTTCAACTGAATGAAAAGGTTGTTAAAACAGAAATGACTGAAGAACTTCTTAAAAATATGGCTCTAGAAATGATCACTGCTAACTACGCGCAAACAGAATGGCTACATACACGTATATACAGATGGATCCTCGATTGAAGCAAGTGGTATCGCTGGTGCTGGAGTTTACAGCGAAATATTTTGTTTTTACAAAGATTTAGGACAGTATTATTCCCATTTTGATCGAGAGTTGGAGGCAATAAACCTGGCACTAAAACAATTTTTGTCCATATCCAAATGTCACTTATATTTTATGATTCAACTTCTGCAATACAGGCAATTGCATCCTTCCAAACACCTCTAAGTGTTTGAATAAATGAAATAAAATCCTCTATTGCCACAATTACCAAAGCTGGAACTGAAATAGTTTTTCAATCGGTACCAGCACATACAGGTATACATGGGACTGAAATGACAGACTTTCTAGCCAAAAAAGGAACCAAGATTTCTCAAACAAATTTCTCAAAATTATCATACATCTCCATTAAAAGACTTATCAACAACAGTTTCAAGAAGAAGTTGTATGATCACTTGACAACACAAGGGCTAGGAAAAACATGGCCGGCCGCGGTGGCCGAGGGGACTGAGGCGCTTCAGTCACGGTCTGCACGGCCACTACGGTCGGGGGTTCGAATCCCTCCTCGGGCATGGATATTTGTGCCGTCCTTAGTTGTAGGTAGTTCATAAGTAGTTTGTAAGTTTAGGGACTGATGACCCCGTAGTTAAGTCCCATAAGCTATACAAACATTTGAACATTTTGACCTGAAGACTGCAACATGTTAAATGTTGAAGAGGCAGAGGGCTGGATTAGGTAATAGATCCTGTGTTGACGTGAGCCTGGACGGTGGAAGCCGACGAGCGTTCCTGCGCCGCCCCCACAGTTAGTTCATCGCAAGGTGTGCACTGCGTCCCGAGCGACCCACGGGTCGGCAGCCAGTGGCCAGCCTTTTGTTGGCAAGTGCTCGCGCACGGGCGACCTCGGCGACCGCGTGCCGTCGCTCTTCGCTGCCCGCCCGAGTCACTGGGGACAGCTCTGTTACGTAAGCGTCCACAAGCCAGCACCGCAGCCGCCAACCACACAGTGGCCGGCTAGCCTCTCCCGACACTTCCTGCCGAGTTCCGCAACATCCGTCCGTGAACACACTACTCACAAATGGATATGCAGCCATTTATGAAAACACCTCCCAGTGGGTTTAGAATGAATAAATGTGGGAACTGTGCTGAAGTGTGTATAGTGTAGCTGCAAAGCAAAAGCTTGTGGAATAACCAGAATGGATACATGAAGGTTACTAGTTATACCAATATGGAATAAATACGACACCGGTCGCGCTGGCCGAGCCGTCTGCGGCGCGCCAGTCACAGTCTGCAAGGCCTCTATGGTCGAGGGTTCGAGTCCCCCCTCGGGCATGGATATTTGTGCCGTCCTTAGTATTAGCTAGTTCATAAGTAGTTTGTAAGTTTAGGGACTGATGACCCCGTAGTTAAGTCCCTTAAGCTTAACAAACATTTGAACATTTTTTTTTTTTTTTTTTTTAAACATGGCTTCTACTGTTAGTAGAGAAGAACGCACTACCTAAACACCCACGAAGGGAAACTGTGGCAGCATTTCGAAGAATTACTGGCCACGACTGCCTTGCGAACACCTGCACAGGATTGGAATCTTACCCTCACCGAATATATGCGAAAGAGAAGACACCATTGAATTGGGAACATCTCAGAAACTGTGAAAGACTGCAGTATTGTGACGGGATGTCAGTTGGTCAATTGTATTGCGAAGTTAGAAGACTAATGACTATGTATCAAATGTCTGAGCATTAAATAAATAAATAATAAATATGTGATATATCTATGATCTCTGTTTTTCGTGCTACCATTTTCAATTTTGGAGTTTTGCAAATGTTTGTCATGTCAAACCTGTGCCCTATCTATAATGTAATTAGTCAAAGCCGACGAGCTGTATTCCAATCTTCGGTACTCCCGTTTTACTTTATCAGATGATGTGCCGAAAGGTACAAAGCGTTATTGTTTTTAATAAATTACGTTTGTACAACCGAGACTACTTTCATTAAAAATGACCACTTTCAGTTTTATGCTCTGGCGCTCTCGTCCCCCACCTAGTAAGACCTCTCACACAGCGTCCTGCTGCTGGCGAATGCCGCGAGAAAGGAGAACGCAGCTTAGCGGTGCTGGGATAAGATGCGGCCTACAGACGGCGGCGAAACAGGTGTAGGCATTTCCCGTAACACTCTAGGTCCTTCGCCCTCTCCGTCACGCTTGGAACACACAAAGTTTAAATCAGCTGAAATCATCCTGTCATCTCGGTTTCTTATTGGTTTATTTATTTTTTTCATATAATCTTTTCGTTTCGTTCAAAAAAGATGTATTTATAACACTGAGTTTCTGATTATGACTTCGTGTGTGTGCTATACTCTTTTTTTTTTTTTCAATAGCACTGTGATGTGCTTGTGCTTGTCTTTTGCTCATTTACATCTATATCCATACTCCGCAAGCCACCTGACGGTGTGTGGCGGAGGGTACCTTGAGTACCACGACCGGTTCTCCCCCCTTATTCCAATGTCGTACAGTTCGCGGAAAGAAAGATTGTCAGTATGCCTCTGTGTGGGCTCTACTCTCTCTGATTTTATCCTCATGATCATTTCGCGAGATAAAAGTAGAAGGGAGCAATATATTGTTTGACTCCTCGGTAAAGGTATGTTTTCGAAACTTCGACAAAACCCCGTACCAAACAACAGAGCGCCTCTTTTGCAGAGTCTTCCACTGAAGTTTATCGATCATTTCCTTAAGACTTGCACGATTACTAAATGATCCCGTAACGAAGCGCGCTGCTCTCCGTTGGATCTTCTCTACTTCCTCTATCAACCCCACCTGGTAGGGATCCTACACCGGTGAGCAGTATTCAAGCTGTGGGCGAACAAGCTTACTGTAACCTACTTCCTTTGTTTTCGGACTGCATTTCCTTAGGATTCTCACAATGAATCTCAGTCTGGCATCTGGTTTACCGGCGATTGATTGTATGTGGTCGTTCCATTTTAAATCACTCCTAATGCCTACTCCCAGATAATTTATGGAATTAACTGTTTTCAGTTGCTGACCTGCTATAGTGTAGCTAAATCATAAAGGATCTTTCTTTCTATGTTACACTTGTCTACATTGAGATTTAATTGCCATTCCCTGCACCATACGTCAATTCGTTGCAGATCGTCCTGCATTTCAATACAATTTTCCATTGTTACAACCTCTCGATATACTGCAGCATCATCCGCAAAAAGCCTCAGTGAACTTCCGATGTTATCAAGAAGGTAATTTATATACGTATTTTGTGTATAGCAACGGACCCACGACACTTCCCTGTGCAGACGTGATATCACTCTTACTTTGAAAGACTTTTCTAAATTCAGAATGACATGCTGTGCTCACACTAGTAATGCTAGGTGGAGTAAAATATTCCATTTGTGTTCATATTTCATATAAAGTAAAACGTATTTTCGTCGTATAGTATTGTTGCTTATAATACGTGCGTGAACCGCCCGTTTTAAATCGTAGTAAATATAGTGTTCGTATACTGTTTTATTGTATTCACATCCTTTTTTAGTAATTTCTTAGTCCTAATGAATAACTTTATATTAGCAGCTGTTGATATTGTTATTCAGCTTTCTTAAAGCTTGACATGGAATGAGTACGTACTTATTGTCTGAATGATGTGTACATTTGCATTATAATGGAAGTATGATTGAAATAGGTACATCCAATTCTACTAAAATGTATTGTCTATTATACCTTCCTGTTAATAACAAGTGAACTTTTTTGAGAAAAACTTTTGGGTTCGCATGTTAGAAAGCCTTAGGACATTGCCGAATGGGGTGGTTTGTGTGCCTCTATTATACAGATAGCCGTACCATAGCTGCAACAACAGGGGGGGGGGGGTATCTGAGGAGATGTCAGAAAAATTTCTGGTTCCTGAAGAGGGGCAGAAGCCTTTTCAGTAGTTACAGGGGCAACAGTCTGGATGACTGAATTGGCCTTGTAACATCAGCTAACGTGGCTTTGCCAGTTACTGCGAACGGCTAAAATAAAGTGGAAACTACAGCAGTTACTTTTCCCGAACAAATGCAGCTCCACTGTATGAATATATGATGATGGAATCCTCTTGGGTAAAATATTCCGTACGTAAAATAGTTCCCATACTGGATCTCTGAGCGGGGATTACTCAGGAAGATGTCGTCATCAGGAGAGACTAACTGAATTAAATAAACTGCAGAAAGGTAATAAATTGAGGAGATGGTCCTGGAAGCATTGAATGCAGTTGTAAAGTTTCAGAGAGAACTTTAATTGAAGAAAACAAGGGAAGTAACACAGTAGAGGGCGAATGGTAACTTAAAGAGGTGAAATAGGCACGGCAGCAGAGGACCAAATGGATAGACAGACAAGATCTAGAAAAAAATCCTTTGATATCACACTAAATAATGAATTTAATTTACGAAATGAGAAAATAAATAAATGCAGTAAATAAAACAAGTAAAATGGAGTACAGACGAGCAAAAACTAAGTGACAGAAAGTGCAAAGTAAGTAACACTGGCTATAGGACAAATGCATGTCTGTTAAAGAATGGAGAAATATATATACCACCTCAGGAAAATAAAAGAAACATTTGGAGACAATAAGAGCAGTTGTATGAATATCAGGAACTCTGGTGGAAAACCAATTCTGAACTAAGAAGGAAAAGTTGAAAGGTGGAAATAATGTAGAGGGGCCCTACAAAGGATATTATCTTCTTATGATGTAAAATATTTTTTTCTCAGCCAACAATATACAACAGCAATCGTAGGTGTGTTTTGAAGGTTGATTTTGTGTCTGTAAGAAGCTACAACCACTGTGTCCATACAGTGTGATACGGACATTACAGAGAGTAATACTGAAGGGTGGTTTTGTGCGCGCTGATCATAATAAAATTGAGAGGAGGGTTGCCGCGCACCAGCTACACCGGTCAAAACACTTAGGAAGTCAGTTGAGATATCTAGGTTCTGAAGTATTGCCATTGCCATATTGAACTAAAACAGTTGCATGCCTTTCTGTTGGTTTTACGGAGTGGAGACAAAAGAGGTAGTGATGATAACAGAAAGTTGTTGTTGGTGTTGATTAGTGTTTACTACACCAACGAATTACACAAGCAGTTGGCTACAGACAGTGTAGTGAGCAGGCAGCGCAATGAAATAACAACGTGACTTACCCGTAGCTATGGCATGGAGAGCCATAGGAAGGTTGGAAGCGGGACAGACACACAGGGAGGTAGATGCAGCTATTGTAGTGTGTCCCAAATAGTAATATCCGGGACCTGGACGCGATTTCATACAACAGCAACCGTTAAAAGAAGGTGAGACCAAGGTTGTCCACATCAGCAAGAGATGAGCGTTATCTCCGGTTAAAAGCCCGTCTAGACAGGAGGCTAAATGCAACTCAGCTGCAACGCACCCTCCAGGCAGCAACAGGACGCGCAGTATCAACACAAACAGTCTGAAATAGCCTTCGAGAATGTGGCCTCTACACAAGGAGGGCTATGGTATGTGTCCCATTAAGACCACTACACCGCTTAGCCCACAGAAACTGGGCGGACGAACATCAGGATTGAAGTCATAACGAATGGCGCCGAGTTCCGTATACAGATGTGTCAAGATTTTGTGTTCAACCTGACAATCGTCGTTCCCTCATCTGGGGAGAACATGGAAATCGGAACAATGTTTCTTATGTGCAGGAAACGTCACTAAATCATGGTGATGGACGAATGGTGTGGACAGGAGTCAGGATTGGAGTATGTACGGTTCTCTATGTCTTTCAGAATGGCGCTCTGAGTGCTCAGACTTATAGAGACGAGATCCTTCGATTTTTTTTATGCTCTACACTGGTGCCATAGGAAATGGGTTCAGTTTGCTGAACAATAACGCTCGTCGCCACAGAGGTGCATTGGTGGACAACATAGTTGAAGCTACGGAAATAGAAGGAATGGAGTGGCCGGCTTGCCCGATTGAGCATGTCTGGGATGTACATGGCAGACGCAATGCAGCCAGACCAGCACCTCCCACATCTGTTACAAGCTGGATATTGCACTCATGGAAGATTTGCTCAAGATCTGAGTGATAACCTCATGCCACGCAGGTGTACAACTGAACTGTACCAGCTATCCGAGGTGATCATACACCACATTAGCGCGCAACGAGAATGACTGTTTCACTATTGTGGCAACCTCATAGCTCTTCGCTCTAAATAAACGTCTTGCAAACCTCAAGTAAAGAGTTGAAACAGAAAAGTATCGTGCAATATCACACACAAATTACAATTGTAACCAATATCACAATAAAATACGTTACCATATGTATACTGTGTATGATATCTCTCCTGATGCCATTCCATCTCATTGGCTGGAGGTTAGAGCTCTCCAGTGATTAGTATATCGAGTTTAGGGTCCAGTTTTTGGCGTGGGCGGACGAAGGGTGGCAGGGGACCTCGTGTGGGTTTCGGCTAGTTCGGACGTCTTCTTTCAGATAGGACCTGAAGAGTTTATTCGCTCTTCTGGGCTGAGTCCTGAGTTATCTGTCGACATTAGAAGGGGAGACATTGCAGCCCCTTGTGACTGCCCCGCCTGTCTACAAATATTTACTTTTTAGGTATGACTGATTATGTCAGATATATTTTTTATATTTTGTACGTTCTTTTGAAGAAGGTGCCCATAGCGGCACTGAATCCTGGTAACGATTATTTTCGTACTTTGCGACTGAGTGATGCCCCTTATAAATTTAATTGTATTGTAACAGTCGCTGATCCTACGTACAATGGGAATAACAGAAGAGGACCCTAAATGTAGGATCTGTGATGACGGTGATGAAACTGCATTTCATCTAATCTTCAAATGCATTGCATTGGAGAATAAAAGGCACAGAATATTTGGGACAACCAGACCCGAAGAAATAGTGTCTAATAAAGAACTGGGACTCCTTGCACTGTTCAATGGCATTGGTTGGCTTTACTAGATATACAGGGAGCGATACCGCACAATAAACTTAATTTCGGTGCGGGCAGTGGCGGGTTGGACCAAGACTGTTTTGGCTTCCCTGGAAAAATCAAATCAAATCAAATCAAACAGTCGCTGATTCACAGCCATGCACAAAACTGTTGAGTCCTGAGCGTTTGGAGGACTTTAGTTTTCTGAGGTATCCGCCTGCAGCGGATCGCGGACTTCGAAAATTTCACGTGTCGACCCGGACAGGAACTCAGTTGCAGTTGTTCGCTTTGCGAAACAGCCGTGTTTATTCTTGTTCGGTCGAGACTTGAAATTAGACAGCCACCGTCGCACTGGCCGTACCGACGTGCTAATGGTTTATGCAATTCCATTCTGGGATACTTGTTCTCAATACTCGCGTTTTGCGCTTGAGTTTGTGTGTCCTAGCCTGTCAACTGCTATCTGCCATGATAGTGGGGCTATTATAGTTAAAAGTCGATACTGCTTCAAAGATCGTAGTGAGATTCTCTGGCGGAAGAATTTGTTCTCTTTCAGCTCCACTCCTTCAACATCGTCCAGTCGCCAGTGAGATCCAGCGTCGACAGATCAAGGCGACTCAAGGTTACTGGTAAAGTGATGCTCGCTATTTGCTATAGTTGTTTTATCTTGTTGCAGTAATCCCCCATCAGTATGTATGTGCGTGCGTATGATCGAAGTTGACTTCTCTTTCCTATAACTAATTTCTTAGCGCCTCTATCCACCTTTCTATTTTTCACGATAGGACAACGCCACATGTATAGCCAGATATTTCACTGTGTTACGGCTTCATTTGTTTGATTCCTATTAGACTTCGTATATTGACTTGCAAACTTTTTTGTTAAAACTCAAACAATTTGCTGGTCACAGATGTATTCCGCGGTGTTCACGATTTTACTGTATTTTATGTCCTTTATATATATAACCCTTGCTTGACTACACTTTTAACTGTGATTTCATTTACAAAATCACTTATACTAATTGTTAACTATTCCCCGAATTTCTGTGTGCTTTAATGAATAAATGCATTAATTTCAGTCATAAATTTACTTTCTTTTACAAATTCCTAACTCACTATTTTGGAGGGGTAATTAGGTAGAGGACTGTGTTTATTATTTGGTGCACTCTGATCAATTATCTCGCCACCATTCTTGTAGATTTAGGGTGTTGGATCTTTTTCCACGTTTTTAATAAAAAAAACTATAGTGGCGACCCTTGATAATAACATTAATGAGGATTATATTTAAAATGAATTTGCATATCTGTGATTTTGCACATTTGTATACCACTAAACCGTCTCTGACGAGTAACAATATATCCACTCGGTGGGGTTATCCCTCCATTTTTCACGCGACGTCATACAATCCCTCCTGACATCCCAGTTGTTTTGAGGAGTGTAACAACTACCCCAGGGCTGTTGTGTAAAGAATGCATCTGGAATTGTTTAGTCATTATGCTATTGTTACTCTATGATTGTTTCCGCCTTGGTAGCTACATCATGTCACGATGCTTCAGAGATCGTACCCTCATAAGAAAAGGTGAGAGAAAATGGATTATTTACACAACAAAACAATCATACCCTGAATGTTAAATCAGAGAGTATTTCTTTGATACCGTGCTACAGGTGTTACACTAGATCGCGGCAGCGTAGCACCCAGTCGGGTACTGAGTCCAATGCTAATGTCGCGATGCAATACGCGCAAAACCTCTCTCCAATGTTACTCTTCAAATCAAATGTTTGTAATGCTATGGCCGGCCGCGGTGGCCGAGGGGACTGAGGCGCTCCAGTCACGGTTTGCACGGCCACTACGGTCAGGAGTTCGAATCCCCCCTCAGGCATGGATATTTGTGCCGTCCTTAGTCTTAGTTAGTTCATGAGTAGTTTGTAAGTTTAGGGACTGATGACCCCATAGACTACACAAACATTTGAACATTTTTTGTAATGCTATGGGACCAAACTACAGTGGCCATCAGTCCCTAGACTTACAAACTACTTAAATTGTCTGGTGCTAAGGACAACACACATACCAATGTGTGGGAGAATACGAACCTCCGACGAGAAGCGCCGCGGACTTCGCTGCAAGGCGCCTTACACTACCAATAAACGTGATTACAACATATTAAAATCAGACAAATACGTTTTAAGCTACATATTTTTAAAGCGAATATTCCTAATAAAGACGCGTAAAATCACACAGTCCATACTACAATCTAAAATAGAAAATATGTGTTGAACCTTGAAACCTATTTTACTCCATATGTCCTAAAGCAGAATAAAACAAGGATGATATTAGTATAAATCATATTAAGAACGATGTACAGTAATCCGTGCACTCAGACGACCTCATAAACTCCTGGTGCGTGGAACGTTCCGCTAGCAGATCTCTTATTTTATTGCTTCCGGCTAGATCACCTTAACGACCACCAGTACTCACTCAATTCTACAATTTTAGTTGCCGAAACGGGATCCTTCTACCGCCCCCCCCCTCCACGCACCCGCTCACAGAAAAAGACTTATGATAAAACATACAATAAGAAATCATTTTTGTTGTTGAAAATACTGCTTTGAAATTCAAGTTTTTAAACGACACGATCTTATAATCAATACATAAATCCAGAAGGTTAAATATGAGCAACGGCTGTTACCGCATGCCGCCGTACCAGTGTCACTTTGCTCCATAGATCTGCTTCCTATGTATTGGCACAAGTCGGTAGTCTTCGTGACTATGACTTCATGTTTCCAACTACTGCCAACCGGAACCTTAGAACGTATGCTTTGTATCTGCTCTTTGAACGTGTATTCAGTATTCATGTTTAGCGGTTAATAACGATGAAGATATTTTTATTCCATCTGGGTCCCGTACAATGCGTTCTCCCACTTCTTCAGGAAAAATGCGAAAGTTTCTATGTTTGTTACCGCATCACGCTAAAACTGCAGGACTGATTTAGATGAAATTTCATATAGAGATTTCTTATGTCTTGGATTAGGACATAGGCTACTTTTCAAGATGTTTATTACAAGTTATTTATTTAAAATATATCCATAGAAATACGTAACGGTTGTAAGAAGCTTCTAATATAACAGCAGAGGTGTTATGTACTGTATGTCATGATTAGCCGCGAAGGTTTACGCGTCATGACATAACGCTTAAAATGTTATTGTAACGTGATCCATCTGATGATGAACCTGAAAAGGTTTGAAAACCGGTTCATGGAATAAATACCATTTCAAGTAAAAGTGACTGGAGCAGTTTTCTTAAATAATATTGAAAATGAGTCACGGGTTCTGAAACATCCGTAATGGATAATCTAAATAAATTTCTGTTCTTTGGGCAATGGTTCGTGTCCTGCAATAGTGAATTTGTTTTTCTTTGTTATTGTTATCTTTTTTACTTTCGAATATACAAAACGATTCTGGGATAGTGCCAAAACGGCTTAACTCACATATAATTACATACACAAGAAATCGGAATGGTGGTGTTTATGCCACATTCATTTTCATTTGTTGTAACAAATGAAGGAAGTGTGTATATAAATTGAAGACTTTAAATAAAATATGCTCTAAGTACCATGGCAAGAAAAAATATTGACGTTTTGTGTAGAATGGGATCTAGATACCAAGCCCTATTTTGTGTACAAAGCGCGAACTGCCACGTATAAATAGCGTACGTAAACTGCAACGAAAGTAGTAGCAAATGCACTCAACAGATGGCAGGCGGTACGCTGCAGTTAACATATGAAACGTTGTGTGTTCCGGCCAACTGCAACGAAAGTAGTAGCAAATGCACTCAACAGATGGCAGGCATTATAACACTCATGAAAATATTTCTCGGGACGTATAATGTGTATTCAATTGTGATATTATCCAGGTTCTTAAATATTGTTTTCTCCTTGGTTTTCGATTAAGTGTATTGGACTGTCACCTTCAACTATAGATGTTCGAACATTGTGATGTTATCGTAATTCTTTAAAAGTGTATTCTCTTTGGCTTTCAAAGAATAATAGTTTCTTTGGTGATTTCGATTTCATTCTGGAATCAAACTCTCATTAAATCACATTATCAGTTGAATAGTGTACATCCAAACTGATGAAACAACTTTTTTTTTTTTTTTTTTTTTTTTTTGCGTGCTACCCATGCCATTGTTCTCGGTGTAACCTATTTCATATTACTGTAATTGTTCAAAATGTTCAAATGTTTGTATAGCTTATGGGACTTAACTACGGGGCCATCAGTCCCTAAACTTACAAACTACTTATGAACTAGCTAATAATAAGGACGTCACCAATATCCATGCCCGAGGGGGGATTCGAACCCCCGACCGTAGTGGCCGTGCAGACCGTGACTGGAGCGCCTCAGTCCCCTCGGCCAACGCGGCCGGCTACTGTAATTGTTGCAGCTTGGTAACGCCGTAAGACTCTTTAAAATAGCGTGAGAAAATTGCCGTTATTTCAAAGGTGACGCATCTCCTAGTTGTCTTTATTTCAAAAATCAAATGTTCAAATATTGGTAAACCTTTGGGACCAAATACTGTGGTAATCGGCCCTACACTTGCAAACTACTTAAACTCACCTAAACCTATCCTACGCACATCAAACACATCCATGGCAGAGGGAAGACTCGAACCTCCGACAGGAGCGACCGCGCAGTGCTTGACATGTCGCCTACTAACGCATGACCCTTCCCGCGCGGCTAGTCTTATTTCCAAGTAGTCGCATTTCCAAATGACCAAAAGGAAAGCTAGCTTGTGACCACCGAGCTATACTGGTCACTGCTTTTCGTTTTTTTCAAAACGTCAGAATTTCCCAATAATATTGAACAAGTATTGCGTCGACACACCATAAAAAGGCAACGTCAACCGTGGAAGTGGTAAAACAATAAATAGTGCGAAGATTGACAGTGGAAAAGGAGCTATTTCTTGTAATTATAATAATGAACATCGCAAAGTTGCTACCTTACAAGTTTCTAACTATGAAAAAATTCATTCGTTGTTTCGTGGGTTGAAATCTAAGGCAGATCAATCCAGTGTCATTAGTACTGCTATAACAGTCAAGAAAAGTGAGAGGATTTGAGGGCAAGTTCTAGGTGATTTTATTCAAATCTCTACTGGTAAAAAAGTGCAGCATACTATAAATACAACAGAAGAGTACAAGCGTCTTCTTGTTACAGTATATGATGGCTACACTGCAATGTCACTTTACTCCAGTGTGTTACAATTGCATAATGGATAATATCATTCCCCCTACCATTGTTCCACGCATTAATGAAGTGATAGCCTCACAGGGATCACCATAGGGTCTGAGGCGCCATGTCATGGAATACGCGGCCGCTGCCGTCGGAGGATCGAGTCCTACCTCGGGCACGAGTGTCTGTTTGTGTGTCTGTGTGTGTGTGTGTGTGTGTGTGTGTAAGTTGGTTTAACTAATGTCTGGGTGTAGGAATTGATTATCTCTGCAGTTTGGTCCTGCAAGGAGGGAAAACGAAGTGATAGCAATAAACATTGATGTCAGGAATGGATTTAAAGATTGGTCTGGTGTTTCAATAACCAGTAACTTCTTGTTCGCTTTATTGTATGGAATAAAATAGGCATCTATCGAAATATTCTTTCTTACCCAGAATACTATAACATTAACTTTCAGAGAGTCATAAACATGACAGAAAGCAAGAATGAATTACTAACTTTCCTTTAATCAAGACCTTTTGCTCGAAAGTGACTGAACTCCACTACAAATTGCGTGTTTTCTCGGATTGTACTCATCCTGGATTTTTTTTTAATTTTACATATTTATTTAAAATTAAAAAATTAAGTATTTTGAATCACTCTTATGACCTTTTATTTGTTTTTGGAAATGAAAGCGTCATTTTTTGTTGCAAATTATTTTATTCAGACGCGTTTGTCCTCTTCTGTTTCAGGGTATGATCAGTGGGTTGGTTTATCTAGAAATTATATTTTTGTTGCATAAACGTACCCACAGCTGATAATGCCGTGAAATAGAAAGGGGCGAACGCATCTTAATAAAATGAATAAATCGATGCAACAAAATGGCGCTTTCAAATCCAAAAACAAATAATTCGACCTTTGTTGCGGAAGGTGGCCACACAAACTTGTTAAACTCTTACGGCAGCTAAAAATTTTTGACGTTTCACGAAGTTTCTTGTTTCACGGAAAAAAACTCTAGAAAACTCTTTAGTTATTCGAACTTCGAATCATCGAAAGTTGATTGACCGGACCGTAAGGCAACTGTGTATTTTCAGAAACCGGTTATTTATTGCGGTTTGGCATATTTATGATGTATAATACTTGCTGGTGTGGCTGGTTGAAGCTACACATAATCTTCCGCTGTTACCAGTGTTGCCATGTTTTTCAAATGTTAAAAATTTTTTATAAACGTAAGGGACCAAGCTGCTGATTTCAACGGTCCCTAGACTCACAAACTACTTAAACTAACTTGTGCTAAGGACAACACACAGATATGCCCGAGGAAGGGGTCAATTGAAGTCCGGGATACGCCCCGTCGGCTTTGACGAAAGGCGTCATACCACAGTTAAAGACGATCGCCGGCCGCGGTGGCCGAGGGGACTGAGGCGCTTCAGTCACGGTCTGCACGGCCACTACGGTCGGGGATTCGAATCCCCCCTCGGGCACGGATATTTGTGCCGTCCTTAGTTGTAAGTAGTTCATAAGTAGTTTGTAAGTTTAGGGACTAATGACCCCGTAGTTAAGTCCCATAGACTCTTCAAACATTGGAATAAAGACGATCGTTTGTTTACAAGCAGAACACAGATTAAAATTTTGTGCTGAAAAAGTGATATGTACCTTCTCTCTGATAGTGAGGTATCTGTTAACACAGAGACAGAGGTATTTTTTTTTTTTTTTTTTTTTTTTTTTTTTTTTTTTTTTTTTTTTTTTTTTGGTGAGTGCCGAAGACTCGTATTTTTGAGCTGAGGCCTGTGTTCGATGGTACATTCTGCTGTGGTAATCTGTAATTTACCAGGAAAATCACAGATTATTATTATCTATAATACATGAGTATTACGATATTATCCTTTATGCTTATACTCGTTGATAGTGTTTGTTTTGGTTATTGATTTACCTTGTGTACCGAGGAAGGGCTCGAACCACCAACGGGAGTAGGTGAGCAATACATGAATGGCATGGCGTCTCAGACTGAGCGTCCTTCCTAGCACCGCTTTCCACGTTTTTACTTCACCTGTTGCATAACAAGGGTGTAGCGTCGAAAGCGCGCACTGAATACATAAATGACAGCGAAAAACCATCTGAAAACTAAACGAAAGCCATCTCTGCTAGAGACCATCGAGAGTTAACACAAACCACTCACTTACCTGTTGCTCTACGATTCAATTGTAAAACTACGCTGCAGTGTGTCTCCTGTGTGAAACTGAGAAGACTGGTAGCTACCGATCGGTATTTCCGTGAGAAACCAGACTGACGCCAATACCTCATGTCTAAGTACAATTTGGTGAATACAGATCGGTTTTCCCGTCAGCAGGCTCGCAAAGGTCGATTTCTCCCGACCTGCTGCGTCGGTATCTCGATCCCACTCTTTGTTCGCGGTCGATGACCGCCACTACTTCTGGCAAGAACTTCCCTGGTCTCCTTTTTACGTTCTCGGCGTCTTCTGCGTTGAGGAATCTCTCTTTTGTGAGTGAGTTACAACATGCCTGAACGAAGTTCAGTCTTCAAACGCGTACCTTGCAAGTGCTCTTCTTAACCCTTTAAGTCCGAATTACTGATATATCTGTCCGCCGCGATCTTTGTCTACCAGCTTGTAGGAATGACGAGATTTCGTCTACTATATGGTAGCCGTCTTCAGGCAACACAAATTATTCAGAGGTAATTATAACAGTTTGCTCTAGGCCACGTATAGAGAGTTTTCACCCAGTGAACAGGCGCATTATTAACTGATCTTTTGCAATGGTTAAATTAATTTTATGAGTTTGAGGGATAGTACAGCTGTGTAGTGTAGTGTAGTGTAGTGTAGGCCCTTTCTTTAGTAGAACTGTTGCATCTTCTAAGTGTACTGCCAATGAAACGTACTCTTTGGTTCGCCGTCCCTATAATATTTTCTATGTGTTCTTTCCAATTTAAATTGTTCGTAATTGTTACTCAGAGGTATTTAGTAGAATTAACGGCCTGTAAGTTTGACTGATATATCGCGTAACTGAAGTTTAACGGATTTCTTTTAATGGACATATGGATGACCACACACTTACTATTATTAAGGGTCAATTGCCAATTTTTGCTCCATGCAGATATCTTATCTAAATCATTTTGCAGTTGCTTTTGATCTTCTGGTGACATTACTAACCGCGAACAATGTACTCAGATTGTCTCCTATATCGTTTATAAACATAAGAACTAGTAGGGACCCTATAACACTTCACATCTACTCGAAGTCTTACCGTCAATTGCAACGTACTGTGTCCTTTCGGACAGGAAATTACGTATCCAATCGCACAATTGTGGCGATATTCGATAAGCAATCGATTAGAAGACGCTTGTGAGGTACAGTGTCAAAAACCTTCCGCAAATCTAGCTATACGGAATTTATTTGACATCCCCTGTCGATAGCGTTCATCATATCATGTGAGTAAAAAGCTAGCTGTGTTTGACAAGAACTATAGTTTCTCAATCCGTTTGACTTGTTGAACATCGTGTCCAGGAAGAACCTAGAGAATGAGTACGGCTATGGGACGCTGGATGTGATTCCCATAGGTCAAACTGGCCACAATGTCCTGAACAAGCACCGTGATGTTTGGTTCCATCCGACAGCTGCCCACGCCATAATGCCTTCAGTTGGCGCCGTGTATCTTGTGCGAATACAGTCACTGTAATGATACTCATCCTGTCCGTGCCGAACCAAAATGCGTTCACGTCATGTTAATGTTAACATCCTGTCTCTAGTCTTTATAGGTGATTTTTTTTAATATGAGTGTGTACCGAGCAGTGTTTAACACAATGAATTCAAAGATGGAGACGTTAGTTTAAATTCGATTTAGTCATCCAGGCCTTTCAAGATTTCCTTTAATGGCTTAACACGAATGGAAAGGAAAATGCTAATTTCCTTCCTCTCACTTTCTTATAGCGATCTTGTGTCCCTTGTGCCCCATCTTTAATCACCTCTCATCATTATGACTAAACGCTACGATTCCTTCAGTATTACCACAAGTATATTTTCTTCTTCATCATCTTACCTTTTATCCCGCGCAGTAGTAGGGTCCATATGTTAACTCACATGCCTCTGTTAGGGTCTGTCTATAGCAGCTTCAGACCTTGATGAATTACATTTGCTTCTTTTTGTATGGTCTATCCACCGTGACTTGGGTCCGTAAGAGTATTCTTCACTGAGCATGACGCGTCAGCACAATCTTAACCTACGACCCCATAGATTGTCGGAGATTGGTGCAACTTCAAGTCACCATCGAACATCGACGTTTGCTGCATGGTCAAGTCGTGTAAGCACAAGCGACCGTCGAGCATTCGCATTTCCATTTCGTGATGAGCCTCCTCATGCTTCATGGTAGTTTATGCAAACATTCTGAACCCCTGCAGTGCAAATGGACATTCTACAGTCGTTTGACTTAAGGCATAAAGGCGAGAGGCGATCACAACAAGCAACGGAGACCTGGCGCCATTTCATCCAGGCTGTGTTGACATGGACATGGGCGTCCTGCAGACTTTCTCCCCAACTACCAGAAACACTAATCCTTATAGTTACCATCTGTATCTCTAGCAGGAAAGCAAGTTGTTGTAGTGACTTTCAGCCTGAAGAAACGTTTGATACAGACTATTCATTTCACTTTAACTGCTAACCACACATCCATTCGCACTTGCATAATACAATCAAGCACTGGTCTCGCTACACCATTCTTACGTCCCCCCCTCGCACACAAAAACACATACACACACGTAATATCCCTGCATTACTGAACACGAGAATCTCTTCATGCTTCAACAGGTGTCCCACCAACGGGCACAATTAGTAAATTTTTATTTTGCAGCAGAGTGTTCACGGATATGAAACGACCTATTTATAATAAATAATAATAATAATAATAATAATGTGCCCCGAACCAATACGCGAACGTAGGGCCTTTGCCTTTTGCGGAAAATACTTGCTTTAAAAGTACGCCCCGTCCATATGACTTTATTTCTGCCAGTTCCTCATCTCCTACTTTCCAAAACTTCACAGAATTTCCACTGCGAAACTTCGGGACTATCACTCTAGAAGAACTACGGAGGCAAGACTTACCCACAGTCTTAAGAACGATTGCATAATGATTTTAACTCTATAATGAGTTTGGGGCGAAATAATTTACATATGTGCCAACAAGGTATTCTAACCCGAGTCTCCTGCTGGTGGCACTGCGACTTATCACCCAACTGCACGAAATAGCTAGCCCGTCCTCCTTCTCAACTTAAGTTTCACCTCAGTCGAACTAATGTTGCCTTTTTAACTTCTATCAGTACTGCTGAGACTCGCCAACATCGGAATAGCTCCTTAGAACAGAACAAATTGGGGACAAACTTACCTGTACGTCAGTTGCACATTAGATTTTAAATCCAATAAACGATTTGGTCCCGAGACACACAGGGAGAGGACAAAATAAAATGAATATCGTGCTGCCGGCCGCGGTGGCCGAGGAGACTGAGGCGCTCCAGTCATGGTCTGCACGGCCACTACGGTCGGGGGTTCGAATCCCCCCTCGGGCATGGATATTTGTGCCGTCCTTAGTCTTAGTTAGTTCATCAGTAGTTTGTAAGTTTAGGGACTGATGACCCCGTAGTTAAGTCCCATAGACTTTACAAACATTTGAACATTTGAATACCGTGCATTACATTGCATCTTGTTGCAATTCGGTACCTCACCTTACGTCTAAATACTGTTACGCGACCGCAGTGCACAACGTACATAGAAAGACTTGGACGCTACCTTGCAGTACACAATACGTTTGTTCTGCGCCAGTCAACACAATCGATGCGTGAAAAAGCAGCGAGACCAACTAGATGGTGTGCAGTCAGTAGGAGCATCTGTGACAAAAAAAAAGGGCAGCACTGTTTTACGTTTCACTAGCTACAGTATCCACAGTAATGGCAGAATACACAAAGCAAAGTAAATAATCATTGTCGAAGAGAAATAGTGGGCAAAACCCTAAGTTAAATGACAACAGCCAACGAGCATTAAGAACGATTGTGGCTAGGTAATGAAACTATCACGGCAGAAGCAGTTGCAACACTCACTTCAGGAATATTGTTTCGATAAAGCTTAACACTGATGGAAGGGCTGCAGTTGCTGAACCCTAAGTGACGAAAGCCAACGGAAAGCTGCGAATAACTGTTGCTACGATCATAAAACCTGGACACTTGATGAATGGAAGTATGTGGTGTGGTCCTATAACTCTACCTTTACTTTGCATTCTATAAACAACCTGGTTTATGTGTCTAAAACCCAAATAGAACGTAACTATATAACAAGCATGGAGCAGGTGCGTTCATGATTTCGACGTCTATGCCGTTTTATTCAACTGTTTCTAGTCGGATAACGTTGAATGAAGAGCTCACCATCCTCGACAACAAACAGCTTACTATGACAAACATATTACTAACAAACATGCCGATTCGAAAATGATAATGCACCCACACAACCAGTCAAGAAGTTTCTAGCATAGTTTGAACATCATCAGAAAATTATCGAAATGTCACCTTGACAGCAAAATCGTCACGTCTCGACGTAATTGAACCGTTATGAGGGGTTCTAGAACAAGAAGTGAAGACTACATTGACAGCTCCAACACCATAGAAGTAATTGGCGTAAGTTTTTGTACAGGACTGGATAACATTCTCTTCGGAAACTATAAATACGCTTTACGAATTGGTTGCCGTAAGAACGGGAGTTGTTATAGAAACCAATTTAATGAATAAATATTAAATTTATTGCCAGGGCCGGTATTCGAACCTAGTCCTGTTCACTAGGCAGTCGCTTTAATCACAACATCGCCTTGACTGGCACTACGGCTTACCAACCAGCCCCCTTCAGGCAGGAGTATCTACATTTGGTTAGCTGGTTGAAAAGAGGAAGGGATCAAATAGCTAGGTCAACAGTCTATCTACATTTCGTTCACTGCTAAGCAGCTATTCTGATTTTTCAGAGACTTGACGTAATTAATATTAATTTGAAACACCAAGATGATGGTGTCTGTTCATAACGGTAGTCTGTACAGCTGCATTAACCACAATGTCAGATTGCAGGTAGGCGGAGTGATTCACGTAACTGCCCCGTGAAGAGGAGACCTGGGTTCGGATACTTGGCTTTACGAAAATTTGGATTCAATGGTTCGGCCTGTCCTCGTTATCTAAATATGTCTTGGGATGAAGTAATTTATTGTATTTTAACTCTACAGTTCAGCATACGCTGTTTTGATACTTCCTGCTGAGCCAAGACTCAAACCCAGCACCTGGCGGAGAAAAGCTGTGAGGAGCGCCATTAACACTAGGCGCGCCTGAAAAGTTAGGTGGATGGTCCCATATTTTACAACCGTGCTAGCGAGGATGAGGTGCCCGCACATACACTTTGAGGTGGTGAACAAACGCCCCCTATCGAGCAAATCACTGCAGTGAAGCGCTGGTATACGCCGCGATCCAGCTGACAGGGTTAGTGTGACAACTCGTGTCATTGCAACATGGAGCGCAAAATGGAGCAACGCGTTAACATCTAGTTTTGTTTCAAATTAGTCAGAACGGCAACGGAGAGCCGTGCGATGTTAGTGCAAGTGCATGGTATTGAAGCAGTATGTAAGAATGTGTGTTTGAGAGATTTACACGCTTTAGAGACGGAAAGAAAGGTGTCGAGGATAAGCCACGTTCAGGACGACCGTCCACAATCACAATCCCAGACAACATCGAACGAGTGCGACGGATGATTGTAGATGATTGTCGGTTGTCTTTGAGAATGATAGCAGACCTGGAGATCAGCAACAGTTGCGGGAATCCAACAACGCGTGACCTCAGTGCTTCGAATTTCCAACAGCCTTACAACCGATGTCAGAAGTGTATTGTATCGAATGGCGTATACTTTGAAAACCATTAAAGGTTTTTATTTTAACTCTTGTTTCCTATATTTCCTGAGACCATTCAATTAACTTTTCAAACTCACCTTGTAAGTCGGGCTTGGGTAGCTCAGTTGCTGGAGCATTTGCTCCCTGAGGAGCAAAAGTCTCCTATTAGAGTATCGGTCCTTCAAATACTTCTTAATCTAACAGAAAATTCAGCGGAGTTTGTTGTAACAAAAACTACTTTCCTCTTAGACTGCATTAGATACAGCTTTCATTTATTATTCGATCTACCCGTCTAATCTATAACTATATTTTATAGCGCCACAGTTCCAAAGTTGCCATTCTTTTCTCGTCTCGGCAGTTCATCGCCCACATTTTCCTTTTATGCGTGTCTGTTCTCCAGGCAAGTACCTTAGAAAATTCCCGCCATTTATACAGGATGTTTCAAGAGGAAAAGTAATTATTTTAGGAGGTAGTAGTACAGACAAATTGCAATAAAATGCCAAATGTGCCCAATTTTTATTGTGTACGGGCGTACAGTTGTTAGTGTGCAACTCAAAACAAACTTAAAGCAGAGGCAAATGAGAGCATTTCCATTGATTCTTCCTTCGCTTCTTGGTAGAACATCATCATATATAACGTCTGACGATGGTCTTGTAAGACGAAAACCGGTTAACTATAACTTGTAGAAGATACACAAAATTGTGCTTTTATTTCTACGAAGAACCGACGGAAGAGTCAATGAAAATGTCCTCATTTGTCCTCGCTTTAAGTTTATATGTATATATAGTCTATGGGACTATATATGGGACTTAACTACGGGGTCATCAGTCCCTAAACTACTTATGAATTACTTACGAACTGGGAGGGCACAAATATCCATGCCCGAGGGGGGATTCGAACCCCCGACCGTAGTGGCCGTGCAGACCGTGACTGGAGCGCCTTAGTCCCCTCGGCCACCGCGGCCGGCTGTTTGGGTTACAAACGAACTGGTGCATCTATGCACTAAATAAAAATTGAACACACTTTATAAGTCATTTGCATCATCATCTTGCACAGTTTACAGCCACAGGCTGGGTGTGTTTGGAACACAAGCCTCGCTACTTCGACCTGTAATCCCACCATCTCCCTGTTTTCACTCTGGCCCAGTCGTTTCCTCTCCTCTCTTCTTGGCACAATCCTCCACTCCTTTTTTGCCATCTATCCCTTTGTCTTCCTCTTGGTCGTTTCTTCTGTATCTGTATTTCGTGTATCTTCCTGGGGAGCCTCTTCTTCTCCATTCTCTGCAGTCTGCAGTCTTGATCTCTCTGTCCTGTCTTGTAAGGGCTCCTCTCTCACTATTTCTATGATCTTCTCATTCCTCATCCTGTCTCTTCTTGTTACCCCTATTCTGCTTCGTAGAAATTTCATTTCCCCTGCTTGCATTTTGCTCCTATCTCTTTTCTTTGTCACCCAAATTTGCTCATGTCAATATCTGAACATAATAATTTTGGTACAGCACTCCTTTACTTCTCTGTGGTATATCCTTACTCCACACTAAACTCCTAACACTTCTCAGAAATACTTTTGTCTGTCTGACACGTTCTATAATCTCCTTGTCATTTCTCCCATTCTCCTCCTTCGCATGCACAGACACGCCTGTCTGTTTCCTAGCGCTTAAAAGTAGCTCTCTAGCAGACAGGATCAGAGGCCGAGTGGCGTAACATCAAGTTATTAATGACTCCCTCTTTTCCATATACACCGTCGACCATCGTGTTCGTGTCTGATGGCGTCAGTGGCAGAGGACACAGCCTGTCAATATCGTGGAGAGACACGGGTGTGGTGTGGGGAGACGTAGGATATGCGTTCAAGCACAGCCGCCTTTATAAGAGGCCGGAGTGCTGAAATGGCAGCGTTGCGTTAAAGCCTACCTCATGCCTGTCTTCGTGTAGCAGCGTTTGCTGATATACGTGGGTAAGTCAATTATTATCCGCAAAGTAGTTATCAAATTTTATTGTAATCAAATAGGAAACTTACAAGAACATCATTTTTCGACATAGTTTCCTTGTGTTTCAAGGCACTTGGTCCATCGTTGTACAAGCTTCCTGATACCCTCATAAAAAAAGGTTCTCGGTTGAGCTGCGATACAGAAATGGACCGCTTATTTCGCTGCTTCGTCCGAGGCAAATCGACGGCCCCTTGATGTCTGTTTGAGTGGACCAAACAAGTGATAGAAGGGGGCAAGATCGGGGCTATAAGGATGATCCAGTATTCAGATTCGAGTTTCTGGAGCGTTTCAGCAGCGTGGGCAGCATTGTCATGCAACAACACATTTTGACAGCAATCCTCGACGTTTGCTTCGAATTGCAGGCTTTAGCCTGGCAGTAAGCATCTCACTGTAACGGAATTTTTCAATCCATTCGTAGACACACTGTTGTGGGAAAACACTGTTCCCGTACTGTACCGAAAGTCTTCAATGAATTTCGACCCCTGGTACGACTTACGACCACAAAAAAGGATCACTGAACGCTGCTCTTCTTTGGTACAAATAGACAGCGGAGCAGCCATCATCAACAGCATGGCGGCGATAACGAAACTAACCTAGCAGCTTGAAAATTGCAAGATATAACAACAAACAAATAAAGCATGCGTCATCAACGTAAACCGACAGTTTTACCAAAAAAAGATAATTAAATTTCAGATAATAATTGACTTACCCTTGTATGTTTGCGGTTTTCTGTTTTGCACGATTTTACACTGGAAATTTGTCACAATTAATTCTACGAAAATTGTAGCGCATAGTCGTGACTACAGTCAAATAAAAAAAAAATGTAAGTATAGTATTCTGTAAAGATTGCAGCGTTTTTACACATACTTGTTCAGCTCTGCTACCTGGACGACTTTCGGTAATAGAATTTGTATCTGTATAAACCTATTATTAGAAATTAAATATAGCCTTATTCCTAGTAAAAGCATATTCATATGTAGAAAGATTTGCCAGACATAATGAACGAAGATTTTATAAAAATTGTTACAAGGAAAGCATAGTGTTTGTCATAAAGTAACAATTTTTGAGTCTTCCGTTGATAACAAAACTGAAGTTCACGTTTCTAAAAAGGGTGGAAGAGAAAACATCACTGTGTTTGGGGAGATAAATCATTAATGGTTAACAGTGTGTAAATTATAGTCTACATACTGAATGGAATTCAGAGCATGTTATAAGGTTTCACGATTAAGATGACGCTTTTTAGCTGGGTTGTTCCAGCCCAGGATGCCTTTATGGACGAAATTGAAAGTATTGCTGCAGTTCTCCTCAATTACCTTCATTAGGTCATATGAGTGCAATGTGGATACATATAAAACAATTTTTATTTCATGTGGACTTAAACAACTATTCACAAATTGTTCATAATAATGTCGAAGGAAAAGTGTAGATCTAAAGCTTATTCGAGATGGGAAATATTTGGCTGCACTTAATAAGAGATTGCCTATGACTTTCTTTCTGTAACGTAACGGTTTTGTTTCTAATGTTCTTCACAATGCAGTCGGACCAAATTGCGCAAAATACAAACTAAAAGAAGAAAATTTTGTCAGTAGTAACATTATTTAATCGTAGCCTAAAACTGACGTTTCGTAAGTTAATTTATATTTTTTTTTACAGACGGAGAACTGTCAGTGTGTATTGTGAGTGATAGTGGAACGACCTTTATCGCTGCAATGAAGTAAGAACGAGATGCGCAATTTCAACATAAGTGCAGTATATTAGTGCGATAAATTAGCGTTCTGAAGTCACCATGTTATCTGTTGGACTCAAATCATATCTCCAAAAACGAGACTGATTGCAAACTTAAAACAGCCAACAGGGCGTCTGTACTGTCGAAATCTAAATTGTACTCTGAAGCGTCTGTACTGTCGAAATCTAAATTGTAATCTGAAGCGTCAACTCAGCCTAGCCGGCCCACTAACATGCAGACTACAGAGTTGTCAACTTGACGACTCTGGCCTCTAACATAGGCGGCCGTGTCGCCTCTAGTCGTGCTCTGATAGCACAGCGATACGTCGCAGACATTCTGCATCTGCACGTCCCACCCCTGATGGCACAGCACCCAGGGACAACGTTCCAACAAGATTACGTACGCCCACATACACACACACACACACACACACACACACACACCACGTGTGTCTGTGCACTGCCTACAACTTGTTGGCGTACTCCCGTAGCCAGCAAGTTCCCCGGACGTCTCCGTCATTGCGTATGTGATGGATGACGTTGGAAGGGCGTTTGTCTAGGATCTGGAGGAACCGCTACAAAAACTGTGGACAAACGTGCCTCAGGGGAGAATCCAAAGGCGGTTTGGCAGCATTCACAACAACTTAAGAGCATGCATTGCAGTCAGGTGGGATGCGACACCTTACTGACCTGGCGCCAACGTACCACCTGTAACTGCCAACGACTTTGTCTCGTTCATCCGATATTGTAATTAGTTCAACAAATTCACGTGGTATTTCATCATATGTAGTTTCATTCACTTTCAACTACTCCTGGGTGAATTGCTTTTCTGTCAGGCAGTGTTTATTCAGTATTAACTAATTGTACTTTTGCAGAAACACTCTTCTTGATATCGCAAGACAGCATTTTCACCTCTCTCTTGGGGCTCTAATAAAATATTTTTCTGTTCAAATAGTATAATGCATCTACCAATTTTAGTGACAAATTTCTTAATATGATTGCTTCAGTATCGTCTGATTTGAGTCTACTACATTTCATTATCCTTGTTTTATTTTTGTTGATATTTTTATCGACCCTTTTCGAGGTATTATTAATTCATCTCAACCTTTCCCAGTCCTCTGCATCTCTGATAGAATTACACTGTCACTGGCAAATCTCAAAGTTTTCATTTATTTCCCGTAATATTGAAGTCTCTTGCAAATATCTCTTAGGTTTTCTTCCGTTTAATGTATGCTCAACATTGACCTACATTTTAAATAACTTCCGGTCTGTCACAAAATTTGCCGCGTCTCGTTGCTTGCACATAGGATTGAGAAAAAATGGGATTGATCATCATGGCAATATTAAGAAATTTTCACAACAACGTTTATTATTAACATCCCAATAAATTCTGTAGAACATCAATAGAAAGATTAACATTAAGCATGATAATTGATGCATCCTCCAAAGTTTTTACTATCTGTGGCATATTAAAGTGTTCTTGCTGTGATGTTCACGCCGAAGACTGGTTTAATGCAGCTCTCCACACTACTCTCTCCTGCGCAAGGCTCTACATTTCCTAATAAGAACAGCAGCCCACATCTCTTTACCTGCTTACTGTATTCATCTCTTGGTCTCCCTCTGCAATTGGTACCCCACACATTTCCCTGTAATGCTAAATTCACGATTCCTTTATGTCTAAGAATGTGTCCTCCCCATCGATCCATCTCTTAGTCAAGGTACGCTACAAATCCATCCTTTTAACCAAGATATGCCAGAAATTTCTCTTATCCCCAGTTCTGTTCAGTAACTTATTAATTACGAATTTACACATAATTTTCAGCATTCAGCTGTAGCACAACATTTCAAAAGCGTCAACCCTCTTCTTGTCTGGACAATTTATCTTCCACGTTTCACTCCCGTAGAAGTCTACTCTCCACACAAATGCCGTCAGAACTCTTAAATCAATATTCTACGATAATCAATTATCTATTTTAGAAATTCTTTTCTTCCCATTGACATTCTGCATTTTATGTCTTCTGTACTCCGATTATCGTTACTTATTTTACTGCTCAAGTAACAAAACTCATGTCATCTTTCTTGTCTCATCTCATAATGTAATTCTCTCAGCACCGCTTGATTTAATTCGACTACATTTCATTACCCTTGTTTTGCTCTTGTCAATGTTCATCTCGTTCAGTTGCTCTGCCTTGCCCTTTCCTGCATCCGACAGGCAAAACGCAAACTTATTATTTTCTATTTGAAATTTCTCTTTGCTTTCTACTCACTTTACCCAATATATCGACCGAATAACATTGGGGAAATGCTTCAGTTTTATCTTAGTCCGTTCCCAACCAATTAAAGAAATTTAGCAAACTATTTTAAGCTAGTTCATTTGCCCAAAACAGAAAACAACATCATTGCTTATCAAAACAGGTGAGTACATCAAGAAAACAGGAAACGTCCGTCACTTACTGAAACAAGATTACAATAACATTCAATAATACTAGAATCTGAGAATTAACAAGATTAGAAACTGCAAAAGAAAAACGTAAAGCAAAACAGTAAAATTTCTCAAAGTGCAATTTAAGTTACTTTTGATCAATAACATTCCCCAAAATCTATTCAAATATCAATACAGAAGTCAATAGCCTATATTCCAGTGTTGAAGATACGGTTAGATTTGTTGTTACTGTGAATTGTCACAAGGTCATTATTCTTACAAAACACCTGTTATTTTGGGTGTGTTTATAAATATTAATTTTTCTACCAGTCAGAATTTTTTTATATTTTATTTAGAACGAAACGTTTCGGGAAATAATTCCCATAGTTAAGTGCGGCTTTTGTGCTATTCCATTTAGTTGCGATGTTATTTATGCGTGACGTTCTGCGATGATTAAAAATGCGCAATTTTAGTTGTTGGTCGTGTTAACATACAGATAATGGCGAAATCTATTGAAGAACTACTTTCAATTTTCTGATTATATTATCACTTAGCTGCTTTCGCTTCTCCACGACATTTTGTGTTAGTCTGTGATATGTGAATCTCACATCACACACATTAAACATGAGAACTAACATTTTGTGCACAGTATACATCAATGTAGACAAAACAAACGTACGTATATAAACATTTGCAAAGTTATTCTTACATGGGTTTAACAAAGATAAAGTAATACTTTTCCTGTACAGTTCGATGCATTTTTACAACAAAACGATTTTTCTTAAATATCTTGGCTTTAATTTACTTATGTCTATTTGCAGTGGAGCTTATTTCTATTGAGGTTTGATTCCATTTCCAGGATGGTGCTCAACGACCACATAGTGATGAACACACCAGATGTATAGAGCAGCATTGGCCGTTAACGGCCAATGCTGCTCTATACATCTGATGTGTTAATTTCTATTGGTTAACATTTTTGTTATTTAAGTATATTTCGAAACATCGGAAAAAATTAACTGATTCACTTCCCAGTATTTTGTTTAATGTTTCATCTTCATATTTCCTGTGAATACACTTTCAGTTATTCAGATAAATCCATTTTATGTTCTTTACTTAGTCGATAGAATACCTGGACGTTTTGCTCGACTTTACCAAATGGACGGCTTGTATTGCGTATGTGTGTTGCTACTACTGATGTGTGTATATTTTGTGTGTAGGCTTTGATATGTTCTGTGTACCTGTGGTTGATATCTCGACCTGTTTTTCCTAGGTAGAATATGGAGCATTCCTGGCATGTTATTTTGCATATTCCAGAATCAGAATATGGGTCATGATTACATGTAATGTTGTGTTCTGTTGCAATCTGTTGGATGAGGAAAAACCTGTGTGTTCTTTCTGGGTTTTTAAAATATTTGCAATCTTCTATGATATATTGCAAATGTATGGGATGCTAAATATATGTTTGGTTTTTGTTTTCTTCTTCTGTGTTGTTTATGTCTGGGGATTTATTCATTTTGTTTTGTATTGTGTCTACCATGGATCAGGTGTAATCATTGACTGTTGCAATTTCTTTTACTATGTTTGTTTACTCTTTCATGTTTTCCTGGCTCAGAGGTATTTTGATTGCCCACTGTAGCATTGTCCTGGATGCTGCCTGTTTATGAATGTTATGTGACATGAGGTTGCAGGGATTGTGAAGCTTGTCACTGTACATTTTCTATAAATTTCAAATGTGCAATTCTGAGACAATAATCACAGTCTGCTAAATACATACAGAAGTTAATAAACCTCTTGAAACCATGGGATCGTAATAATTACTTTGGACATAAATTAAGCGGTGTTTCACATTAGTACCATTTATGAAGTGTTAAGGCTTACAGTGCAATTAAATTACTAAAGCTGCTTTACAATATGAAATTCCTCAGTAACAAAAATTGAAAATGTCCATCTCTCCTAATGAATAAATTTCTACGAAGGAAACTTTTTAGTATTTAAATATTATAGTATTTTATAGGTATTCGGCATTTTAGCGTTACATGCAGAAATATACCACTGTAGGAAATACCTGCTGTCTCGCAACTGTTGATTTAATTATGAACATAAATAGTAATTACGTTTCACTGTACCGACTTTTGGAATTGGAAACTATAATGTAGGAATGGTATCGTATAAATCTATATTTCCAACCGGACTTGTCCCTTTACAGTGTTTAAACATAGTTTTGCATTCCGGTAGGTATTTTAATAACAAAAACCAGGTGTTAATTAATGATCAAATAATGATACAAGTGCTGGTAATTAAGTATTCTCTGGAGTAGCCTCATTAGAAAATGGGCTGATGCTGCTGAACAAAAATATTTGGTACTTTTCTAGTCGGTCTAACATCTTCGGAAGAAAAAATTAATCAGTTTTGATGCCATGTATTCCCCTAGACAACCTATGAAACGAAATTTGGCTATTTCTTTGGGATTCTGAGCCAATACAGATGATCGTTATGTAGGTTACTCGTCACCATCACCCCAGTGTGACGACAAACAGGTCCCGGAGGACTGGATGGAATCCGATAGCCGAGGACAGCCGGCCAAGGTCCTGGACGCGGACTTTCTCCAGAGGCGTGCCGTTTCTTGCGCACCCCATTCACAGCTGAGGGCATGTCCGGCTCTTGAAAGCACCATGAGTTGGCGATAAACGCCGCGACACGCTGTGCAGATATAAACACGTAATTACTGCCTTTAATTGACAACATACCTTTAGACTTCGTATGGGCTTTCAGATAAAATGACGGCCCTCAACTTCAAATGCCAATTTCTTACGGTGGCCCCTATAAATACAAATTGATAATGCAAATTGCTGCAAAGTATCATTTATTGCAATATTATTTCCATCGCTTGTTTCAGACCACTATACCGCCAGCATCAAGTGAACTGTTTCAAATAACAAGCCATAGATGTATTCCAAGTACGATTTTGGAGTTAGCTGTGGTATTTTTATGGAAAGAATCTGTACTGTTAAATTCCAGCTGCAAACAGTTTGTACCGCTGTTTATGTAAGTAAGTATCTATGTGAAACTTCCTGGCAGATTAAAATTGTGTGCCGGAACCGAGACTCTAATCTGGGACCTTTGCCTTTCGCGGGCAAGCGCTCTACCGACTGAGCTATCCCGACACGACTCACGATGTCGCCTTACAACTTTACTTCCGCCAGTACTTCGCCTCCTACTTTCCAAACTTCACAGAAGCTCTCCTGCGAAACATGCAAGACTAGCACTCCTGGAACAAAAAGGATATGGTGGAGACATGGCTTAGCCACAACCTAAGGGATGTTTCCAGAATGAAAGCGGAGTGTGCGCTGATGTGAAACTTCCTGGCAGATTAAAACTGTGTGCCGGAACACTATACAAACATTTGAACGAGTTACTTCGAGAGCCAAGATAAGTCACAGATTTGATCTCGACAAACGTTTTTTTGGGCCCTTCGACGCCGCCATCGGACTGCTGATGACTGGAAACATGTTGCCTGGTCTGTCAAATCTCGTTTCCAATAGTAGCGAGTGGATCAATGTGTATCGGTAGGGAGACAACCTCACGAATCCATGGACTTTGCATGTCAGCAGAGGACTGTTGCAAGTATGGGACGCCTGATACGTCTAGATACGACTCTGGCAGTTGACATATATATACGCATCGTGGCTGATCACCTGCAATCATTGATGTCCATTGTGCATTTCGAAATATTTGGGCAATTCCAGCAGAACAATGCGTCACCCCACGCTTCCAGATTGCTACACAGTGGCTCTAGGAACTACACTTAAGAGTTTAAGCACCTGGCCACCAAACTCCCCAGAAATGAACATCATTGAGGATATTGCGGATGCCTTGGAACGTGATGTTCAGAAGACATCTCCACCCCCCTTGTACTCTTACGAATTCATGGACAGCCCATCAGGATACAAGCTGTCTGTCCCCTCCAACACTATTTCAGACATCGGTCGAGCCATGCCATGTCTTTGCACGACACTTACGCTTGCTCGTGGAGCCCTACACTATATTAGACAGGTGTACCAGTTTCTTTGGCTCTTTAGCGTATATAACACTAAATAATTACGTAATTAACTGAAATTTTCCAGATTTTTAATTACTGATGTATTCTTAACACCACCACCATTAGGGAATATGAAACATGTTTACTGAAAATATTTAAACAGTAGCGAATAGTGCTAAATTTTGCTCGGGACTATGTATTTGACGATAGTGTTGGTCAGCTCTTGGTACTAATACAAAACACACAGTTTCCTTGGTTAGATCTCTGTAGGACAGTCACTAGTGGATTTATAAATGTATCTAGTTTATCATCTGTTGAATAAGTCATGGTTGCAAAATACTAACATGAACTCTTCCTTGCACGACGAATTTGGATGTTTCCATTCCATACTCTACCGTTTACTCTCCGGCTCGTGATGATGGATCCGTGTTTCGACACCAGTAATGATCCTGCCTAAGAAATTTTCCCCTTCGTTACCATAGCGATCACTTTTTGATTTATAATTAAAACTTTGTTAGTTCTTTCAGATCAGTACGTTTTAGTCGGGAAAAACAATGGTAACTGATTTTTATGCGTAAACAAAGAATAAAAAATAAAACGTACCTTAAGCTTACTGCGAATTTTTCTTCTGCATAGATATATTTTCTCGTGTTTGTGTTCGTTTTAGAAATTTTGTCATCAATCATGCTCAGAAGCATTTCAAATTAGTTTATAGACATCCTGTAGTATCCAAAATACTTTTACGGGTCTGCCTTCAGTTTGTTGTGTAGAGGCACAGATTTTTCTTCAGTCGATCTTTCACTTAATATCGGATGAATCATCCTGTCGTCGTTTGTCTACGACTAACCATTTATTACAGTTTATTTCGTCATTGACCAGTTGGAACTGGACGGACTGTATCAAGATTACATTTAAACAATAATATTACTACACTGAAAGTAATAATTAACATTAAAATTAGTATTTTCATATCTGTATTGTTCAGAATATTGTAACACCATGTTCTAAGTCAGATGATCACTGTTCTGTCACTAGAGAAGAATTCATCTACTGAGTACAATGGATGTTCTTTTTAAGTTACTTAGCACTTTAGTTTTAAACAGCTCCATTGGCAGGGACTGTACACTATTTGGAAGCGTATTAAACATTTTCACAGCTGCAACAGGGAAACTATCTTGGGTCTTAGTCAATCGACACCTTTGCTCGTCTACACAGTCTTTATTCCGGGTGTTGTGGTGATGAATGTGATGTCTCGTACTATAAGTATTTTGATTCAGCTTAACGTAAATGATGCAGTTAAACACATATTGACTGTAAACAGTCATAACACCTATCTTAGCAAAGATATGTTTACAGTGATCAGTATTTTTACTGGAAGTAATTATCCTCACTGCTTTCTTCTGCAACAGTAGCACATTCCTGCATCCTGCAGCATGGCTCCATAGCAACAGTCCATAGTTGACATGGCTGTGGAATAATGCATAGGTATTGTTTTGTTATGACATTTTTCAGTTTTCTCAATAGGTAGAGGTCTCTTGACAGTTGACACACACATGCAAAGTTTGATCTTTCCAAGTTAATTTCCTGTCGATGGAGAAGCCCAGAAGTTTAACAGTCCACCATTATGCAATGATCCAACGTCACTGAGGCCACATGCCATTCTCTGTGTTTTGTTTTCATGTATTTTCATTTTATTAGCATTAAACCATTCCTTGACTTCGTTGAACAGATCATTAGTTTGTTGCATTGCCAGTATGTCAGTCTTTCCACTAGCATATAGCGTTGTGTCATCTGCAAACTGCAAACTGTGACCATTTGAACTTATGTCATAAACAAAAATTAGAAATAACAGAGGCCCTAGTACAGATCCTTGTGGTATGCCATAATGCAATTTCTCTTCATATGAGACTGCTCCTTTAACTGACACGGTATGACATCTGTCAGATAGGAACTGAGGGTTGCCAGGGTAGCTCGTCCTATCCCGTAGGATTTTAGTTTAATAAGTAGGATCTTATGTGGGATGCAGTCAAAGGCTTTACTAAGATCACAAAGTACGAGGGCTACAGACTCTCTTTCTTCAAATGCTTGGTTTATTTTCTTCATCAGGTCTAGAACTGCTGTTGTCGTGGACTTACCCATCCGAAAACCATGCTGCGCATCGTTAAAGAGGTTTTTTTCTTCGAAAGTTAGTTAGAAGTTGGTCTTTCATTAGAGATTCCATCACCTTAGCTAGCAGTGGGATTATGGAGATAGGCCTATAGCTTGAAATATCACTTGGGTCTCCTTTTTTATAAACACAGCAAATAATAATGCAAGAACCGCGTTCGTATTTAATGACATTGCGCTCATACAGTAGTCGATACTAAACTGGGCACATTAAGCATTGCCACAGCTTGCTTCACGCCGCGTAAGAGAGGCGGCCGTGTGGCGCGCACTTTCTGAACTCCGCGTGTAGTCTGAATTCCGGCAGAAGCCCGAGTGGAAAAAAGACTCGTGGAGCCGTAGGCTTAGCGCGACGTCAGCGCTATCAACGCGGAGTCAGTAACATTAGTTCCCTTCTATTCAATGCCTCGCTAATGCTCAGAGACCGAGTTTATACCAATCTACTCGTTATTTCTTGTGCTTAATTATATTTGATAATAAAAAAGAAAGAAAGAAAAACATTTACATACTTTGATGCCTTGTGGAGGGTGAAACTTTCTGACTGCCCCTGGTTTGTAATCGGGCCCTAAGAACTGTCATGTGCCTTTTTCGAAGTGTTATTTGACCTCAAACTTTAAATCACTGAACAGAGGAATGCACAAATCAAGAATCATAAAAAGATCAAATCTGTGACTTATCTTGGCTCTCGAAGTAACTCGTTGTCTCAGCAGGTACGATTCTCGTGAAAGAGGTTCGACTTTCCGCCAATCTGATAATAATTTTTTCACTAAACAGATATACATAATTGATAAGCTGATATTTATTTATTTTTCCAAGCATTCACAAAAAGTGGTGGTCATCTTATCATACAGCCAGCAATCATAACAAACAGCTGACTCCATATGACAGACGCACACCTGACTTCATACTGCTGTCTCTAATGACCGACTGCCATGTTGGCTGCTCTGCTCAAATGCTTTTATAATATTACACAAATTGAGGACATAAACTTTGACTTTTTGTACTAAAAATATAAAATAATAAACATCAAATTGTGACAGGAGTACATGTTACACAAACAGAGTTGAGACATATTATTATATTAGTGTGGTGTCTATTTTTTCAGACATTTCCGAAATCATAATAAGTATTTACACGTGATGACTGCGTTAGCTTCACTTACTTCACCGCAGGTGCGGTCATACGTTCGACCTCGTACGGGAAACCGTAATGGCGAGTGTAACAGGGCATGGACGAACTGTAAAAGCCTTCAGAAGATCCGATCATGAATAATAATGAAGTCACTACTCTCCACCTAGCAAGAATAGCCTTTTGGTTAGCAGCATCGCTATACGCTGTCGAAGGTAGTGAGTTCGAAACTGACTGCAAGCAATTTTTTTAATTCCAATCTTCATTTTAACAGATACAGGAACAACAATGACTTTTGTATTGCTACTTGCCAAAAATCTTTGGGCTTTTTAGCAAATGTGTCGCGATTTTGAGGGTAAAGGACATTTATACTCATTGTAACAAGTATTTAACTGTCTGAAAAGATGTGGGGGGACAGTAGCCTTTGCACATGCGTAAGGTAGGAGGGGGTGCTGCTTACAGTGTCAAGTGACCCGAAGGTAGCTTGTCTTTTCATCGTAACAGATTCATTTTGTTACAGTCACTTAACACTGTAATCCGTTACCCGTTCGTTTAGCCATGCAGTGATTTGCGAGACAAGGAGGCGTACTGGCCCCAGTTCGAATCAACACCATCTAGAGACAAGGCCTCACAAAAGGCCGTGCTACGTCACACTGACCAGGCTGCGGCCGCCAGCTGAATGGGTGGCCACTGGGGCACGCCCACTGTCTCATAGCCGCCAGCCAGTAATCTGGCGGCCGCTGCCTGGGCAGTGTGACGTAGCACACGCTGTTGTGACGCCTTTTCTCTAAGTGGTGTCGTTCGAATCCACGCGGCAGATTAACGTAGTGGGTCGTAGTGCCGGTCAGTGGATGCCGGATTGGTCCCCAAGTCCTGCTCAGTTACACGAATCGCAAACATTTCGTATAACTGTACACTTTCACACCTATAACACTATATGCAGACATATGGGGTACACATTTCCTCCCGGGATGGCGGCAGGAAGGGCATCTGGCCACCCCTTAAATATTAACACATACCAAATCCGAATTAACAAAGCCGACCCTGCATGTGCGGGAACAGAGCCGAAGAGAAAGAAGAAGAAGAAGACTTATTCAGTTACTTACTGTGTGCTAGTATTCATGTGCATATTCATATGTTTATCATCAGAGAAAAATGTACAACATTCAGTATCTTTTAGAAACAAATTCCTCAGCTTTAAGCTTGGTATTAAAGTGTGAAATAAATAAGCTTGTTTGACCGACGCCTCAGCTCGAATCAAGCGCAAACAAGCCGAGTTTAGACATTCTGCAGGTCTCGTAACGAAAATGTATCTAAATGCTGGGGAGAGGGAAAGGGGGGGGGCAAAATGGGGCGCTTTCACCCAGCGCCACTCGGCAGAAGTGCGCCAAATTGTCTCTTTGGACGCCGAGTGGGGGATGGAGGGAGCGCCGAAACATCGACGCGCCGAGCGGGAGGACGGGGCGCCACTATGAAGTTTCGGCATTCAAAGAAGTGAAAACCCAGTCATCTGAAGCACCAGCCGCAACTGGTGTGCAAGCTCTGATTTACTCTAGTGTAATATTGCTGGAACGGCGACGACGGGCAATAGACCGCCACGGAAAGATCCGCCTCGTGTGGAACGGGTTATAGTGTCATTGCTCTGATCAGCCTAAGTTATCGGGGCGTCGTGGCCGCCGCGGCGCGATCTCTGAAGTTGCATCAGATGGTGCGGAGGTTAAGACGGCTGCGGCAGAAATGGCAAAGAGCGAGGGGGCGGAGCAGCGGCCATTGTCCGCTGGCCGTGACCGCGAGAAAGCGGCCGGCCGAACCAAGGTCAGCCACAGCCACCAGGAGCAGCCGCAGCAGCACTTTCTCCGGCCGGAGTGCGTTTCCCCTCGCTCGGCCGCTCGCCGGCAGCCGGCCGTGGCAGCGCTAATGGCCCAGGCGGCTTCGTTAGCCGCGCTCGCTGGCTCGCTGTGCCGCCCTTCACCTTGCCGCAGTCGCTCCTCTGCCGCCGCAGTCTCCCAACACGCCGCCAGCTGTCTTCTGACCGCCGCACCTCTCGTAACGTTTCTGCTATGTTGCATGCTTCCTGCAAAACCATTGCCAACATTACAAACACGAAATATCGGACACCTAAAATATAACTTCGCATGTAAAATATCAGATTTTCGCGTTCAGTTTCAAATACGATTAACACTATTAGCAGAACATCTTTATGAAACAGTACGTTGATTTAAACATAACTTTGGCTTTAATGAAATCTTCTCGGGTTACAAGCCGCGTCTTGTGGTTTACTGCCCACGAGCTTTCGACAGAGAACTCCTCTGCCATTGTCAAGTGGATAACGATGGCAGAGGAGTTCCCTGTCGAAAGCTCGTGGGCAGTAAACCACATGACGCGGCTTGTAACCCGAGAAGATTTCATTAATGGATATCGCCGCGAAAACATGCACTCATATATAACTTTCGCTCTCCTTTTATTTTATTTGTTTTTTTCTTAGTTAATTTTCAATTTTTATACTTTCATAAATAGCTACAAAACACTAAAAATGCATTACACTTAGTTTCGGAAATTACGGAACCTATAAAGATACTTATTTGTATAAAAACAACACTACAACATATTATAACTATTGCACATTATTAAATATGTTTTTTTCTTTGGCCGGCCGCGGTAGTCAAGGGGACTGAGGCGCTTCAGTCACGGTCTGCACGGCCACCACGGTCGGAGGTTCGAATCCACCCTCGGGCATGGATATTTGTGCCGTCCTAGCTCGTAAGTAGTTCATAAGTAGTTTGTAAGTTTAGTAAGTTTAGGGACTGATGACCCCGTAGTTAAGTCCTAAAAGATTTACAAACATTTGAACAATTGTATTCTTCACGTCTGGGAGAGATCGATTCGCTGTCAGTAGCGAATTCGCTGTTTCTCATGGCATGTGACCACTCATCTCTACAAGAGGTCTGTGTAAACAGTCAAACAGACAGGCAGCACATCCGGTCCCGAACCAGTGGTGTCCCTGCCGCCGACCCGACGCCCCCCCCCCCCCCCCCAGAGGCAGGTTTTGCTGTCAAGGCCACAGTGAAATAAGTTCTTCAGACTGCGACGAAGAAAAGTTCACAAACACAGTAGTAACATCTCATGTAATATACAGGTTGTTACAGAAAATTACGGCCAAACTTTCAGGAAACATTCCTGACACACAAACAAAGAAAATATGTTATGTGGACATGTGTCCGGAAACGCTTAATTTCCATGTTAGAGCTCATTTTATTACTTCTCTTCAAATCACATTAATCATGGAATGGAAACACACAGCAACAGAGCGTAACAGCGTGACTTCAAACACTTTGTTACAGGAAATATTCAAAATGTCCTCCGTTAGCGAGGATACATGCATCCACCCTCCGTCGCATCGAATCCCTGATGCGCTGATGCAGCACTGGAGAATGGCGTATTGCTTCACAGCCGTCCACAATACGAGCACAAAAAGTCTCTACATTTGGTATCGGGGTTGCGTAGACAAGAGCTTTCAAATCCCCCCATAAAGAAAGTCAAGAGGTTGAGCTCAGGAGAGCGTGGAGGCCATGGAATTGGTCTGCCTCTACCAATGCATCGGTCACTGAATCGTTGAAAAGCGTATGAACACGCCGACTGAAATGTGCAGGAGCTCCATCCTGCATGAACCACATGTTGTGTCGTACTTGTAAAGGCACATGTTCTAGCAGCACAGGTAGAGTATCCCGTATGAAATCATGATAACGTGCTCCAGTGAGGTGGAAGAACATGAGGCCCAATCAAGACATCACCAATTCCTGCCCAAACGTTCAGAGAAAATCTGTGTTGATGACGTGATTGCACAATTGCGTGCGGATTGTCGTCAGCCCATACAAATTGATTGTGAAAATTTACAATTTGATCACTTTGGAATGAAGCCTCATCCGTAAATACTAAAATGAACTCTAACATGGAGATTAAGCGTTTCTGGACTCATGTCCACATAACATAGTTTCTTTCTTTGTGTGTGAGGAATGTTTCCTGAAAGTTTGGCGTACCTTTTTGTAACACACAGGACATGACGAGTACAGAAATCTTTTAGGAACAGAAAATGATGTCTGCAAAGCTACACAGAACCACTAAGTGCACGAAAGTTGTTATTTATCGACGAATGGATCTGCATGTGTATTTTTATAACCATTGAAACTTTTGTTACCAAATGGAGTAGATCCTCAAGAAACTGAACATTCCGATTTTGTTGGCTTTCAATGCAACTAAAATCAGAAGGTATCATTGGCTTGCCCCTTTTACAGATCGGATTGATACCTGGATTTGTTTGTAATAGGCAAAGGAGCTTATCAAGTTTGACGAATAAATCTATAATAGGCCTAGTACTGTACTTAATCAGTCGGTGATTTTTGTTGTAAATTCTGATTAACTATTTCATCTTGACTACGTTTGTAGGCTTGTAAATTTTTGACGTGGCATATCACAGAAGTGAATCAATTAGACTAACAGGAAGCTACTACACTCATTAATATTTTAGCACTTTTTCTTCATGTTTTTAGCGACTTAGTGCAGTTTTCCTCAATACTTAACTCTTAAAGTTAAAACTAAACAAAAACAGTGGTTTACAGCCAAAAGAATTAAGAAATTGTAAACTATCGGTAATTATATAATTGGTGTTCTTAAAACCATTATGTACAGTAATAATGCCCTTTTGTGTAAAAGTACGGTCAGGGCAGGTTTTTTTACTTCGTGTTACACGAGAGGTGACAATCGATTAATGTTATGTACCAGCACATAAAAGAAAACGGAATAAAACTAACGATGATGTAATATTAAAAATGTGAAAGAAAAGAGATAAAAGGAGTCAAATACTACTAAAAGCCCTTACGGAACGCAAATATTATGAAATTGACTTATCTGAACATATCAGTGCACTTTTACGGAGTTCATCTCCAATATATAAAGCAGAAGCCAAAAAAAAAAAAAAAAAAAAAAAAAAAAAAAAAAAAAAAAAAACACCCGCGGGAGTATCCGAGCGGTCTGGAGTGCCGCGGATTGCGCGGCCTCCCGCGTCGGAGGTTCAAATCATCCCTCGTGCATGGATGTTTGAGTTGTCTTTAGTGTAAGTTAGTTTATAAGTAGTTTGTAAGTTTAGGGACTGATGACCCCGCATTAAGTCCCATAAGCTTAACACTTGAACATTTTTGAACAAAATAAATAGTCGTATTGTTTCTGTTTACGAAATAATAGCTGCACAGTGCAACGCAAATCAGCAATCAAGTGGTAATAATACTCCTTCAACAGCCACATCGCTAGGACAATATTCCGAACCAGTTGTTGAGCAGCATGTAAATAATGCACGATTTTTTGTCTGCTTTTCAGTGTCAAATGTAATTTTTCTTCTTCAGAATCTTAACAACTGTGGTTTTATGTCATCCTTGATTAATAGAACTCAGTTCGAAATTGAACGGTCTTTTATTTAAATGATAATAGCTCCTGAATAAGTTTATCAATAAATATTTTTTTAATCAACAGTATGTATCTTCCATCGGCAGCTATACTTTACATAAAGGCATTACAACTTTCGTCTTTTCTTAGTATGGAACAAACCAACGTCATCGCCTTCCTCCTCCGACAGCGCAATAACCGCGGCAGTCGGCAGACACCTCGCCTCTCACCAGCGACCGCACTGCTCGCCTGCTGCTGTGTCCCGCAACGCGTCGACGGCAGACGACAGCGTCGCTGTCGTTGTCTGCAGTTGCGGTGGTCGCTGTCGCCGTGTTCGGAATTGCACCTTGAGGCGCGGCGACTCGAACCAACACCGTCTGAAGAGAAGCAACACCGTCTGAAGAGAAGGCGTGCGCGCTGCCGTGCCACGTCACGCAGAGTAGGTCGCGATCGTGTAGCTCACTGGCTGGTCGATGGAACACAAGCCACCGCCTCGCATCGGCCAGCCAATGAGCTACGCGATCGCGACCTACTCTGCGTGACGTGGCACGGCAGCGCGCACGCCTTCTCTTCAGACGGTGTTGCTCAAACGCACCGAGAATTTCTCGAGAAGCGGCGCTGCGGCGCGATAATAATAATAATAATAATATATGATGGCCAGCTGAAGACTTTGGATAAGACGGACACCTATGCTCCCAGTGTATGCTGTGCAGGATCATACAGTTGCCATCTGGGGATGAACAGCTCCCGTCTTCGTCGACAACTCTTCGAGGCTCTTCAGCATCCTGCGCCAACGTACGTTAAGGAACCCTCGCTGAACACGGTAGCGAGCCAAGGAAACGTGGATGAACAGGAAACTACGCCCACATCCGATCGTGCAATACTGACAGCAGTGAGGTACCTCCGGTGGAGAAGATGGACATCACATCACTGGTAGTGCCTAATGACGTTCTTGCCAAAGACCAAACCACAGTGAGCCGGCCGCGGTGGCCGAGGGGACTGAGGCGCTACAGTCACGGTCTACACGGCCACTACGGTCGGGGGTTCGAATCCCCCCTCGGGCATGGATATTTGTGCCGTCCTAGTTCGTAAGTAGTTTGTAAGCTTAGGGACTGATGACCCCGTAGTTAAGTCCCATAAACTATACAAACATTTGAACATTTTGAAACCACAGTGCAGCAATCGACAACAGACAACAAGACGACGGACAACGTACAGTCGTCACCCTTACATAGGGCCAGAAATCCTGCAGAAAGCGAGCCGGCCGCGGTGGCCGAGGAGACTGAGGCGCTCCAGTCACGGTCTGCACGGCCACTGCGGTCGGGGGTTCGAATCCCCCCTCGGGCATGGATATTTGTGCCGTCCTAGTTTGTAAGTAGTTCATAAGTAGTTTGTAAGTTTAGGGACTGATGACCCCGCAGTTAAGTCCCTTAAACTTAACAAACATTTGAACATTTGAACCTGCAGAAAGCGACATACCACACCACCAGACTGGCACTGTTGGGAAGATGGATTTCGAAACTGAAGTTGTACCGACGTCTGCCTTCATCACAATGGGGACGGCGGAAGATGATTGCCGACTGCCCTCCGATACGAAACAACACGTCCGCAAACAGGGCTCCTTGCGGAAACGCAAGAAGAGGCGCCATTCGCCTTTTGATGATCTTCAAACGCAAGATAAGGACGAGTAACCGACATCGGATGAAGCAATTGACTCTGCCTCCCAGGTGTCCGATGGCATCACTGCCCATCTGACATGTCACGATACAGCAGCGGTAACAATACTTGCTCCTGTCTCAGATTCACCTCCATCTCCTACTAAACACCGCCATGAGGTTCACAGCCACAAAGTTTCACGTATGACACTTGAGCAGACAATATCGAGGATGAACCGGGACACATCGACGGAGCTGAGGGTATAAGTGCTCCCTCATCTGCATCCAGCACTCCCCTATCTCAGTGACTGAGGCTGCATCATCAGCTTCCATGAGGTCGCCCCAGCTGCCGACAATGCACTGAACAACTCAATAGAAGGACCGGGTGGACAGACTTACCGGCTCGGTACTGTTAACATCAGTAACATACCTGCACGCCATAAATTTCCCATGCTACAGGATATGTTCAATGCAGCGGACATCGACATTGCCCTAATTCAAGAGGTGCATGCAGAAGACTTCACAGAACCCTACAGATAAACGACCTGCGTTTCACATACGTCTGCCAATGGCAGTGGAGTAGCGATCATCATCCGTGAAGGTATTCTTGCTGAAAATGTTGAGTATCTTCCCACCACCAGAGGGATGGCTATCACTGTCCACGGAGTTCGAATCATCAACATCTATGCGCCGTCAGGATCGGGACGACGTCATGAACGTTTCAACCTCTTCGCAGAAGCGATCACACTCTTCTTTGTGCGACAACAGGACGCCTTGATACTGGGAGGGGATTTCAACTGTACTCAAGCTCCTAAGGATCAATTACCCCGTCACTCTCCGTGCACGGAACTTGGAGGAATTGTTCACATTCTCCACTTGGTAGACTCATGGGAACATGTTCATGGCGACCGGCCTGGATTTATACATTATACCAGCCATTCGTCTAGCCGCATTGATAGGATTTACATCTCGTGTTCCATTGTCAGGGAGACAAGAGCAGCAGAAGTATGGCCTGTAGTGTTTTCTGACCACAAAGCCTATAATTGTGACCTTAACCTTAGACGTCAGAAAGTATGGCACAGCCGTGGTCCATAGAAGCTGAATGTGACCCATCTCGCCTCTCCAAATGTCGGCAGCTCGTAGAGGACACATTGAACAACTGCACATGCCGACGTGGGGCCTACCAGTCCGCCCTTTCTTGGTGGATACTCTGCGCCAAGCCAGCCCTGCGGAAGACCTTCATAAGCTATGGGAGAGACGTAGCGACATGGAGGTGACATACAAAGGACTTTTACTTCAATATTTTAAGGGAATATACCACAATGCCATATTCACCTGCGAGGCAGACGATGGTGAATCGCGCCAAAGCCCAAATCATCACACTTACATGCCAGTATCTTGAAGGAGCTATTGTCAGAGCCCGTACTGAAGACAGAGTGGCGAGAGTCCCTCGGTGCAGCACATCATCGCAGAATGACGGCGTCGATGAAGGGCCTTGATACGTGTGCTCACTAGAGGACGATGCGATACACAGCTTGATATAGGACATGTCCTTCATGCTCACTATACACAGCAGTACTTAGACCTCCGCCACCCCCATAAGTAATCGCAGCAGTATCCCAGCTCACGTATGGCAAGAGTCCACAAGCTACAGCCGCTGAACTGACAGCCAATATAACAGAGGAGGAAGTCACTGAAGCAATACGGATGGGACCCGCCAATAAGTCGCCAGTCCATGGCGGCCTTCCTCTGGAGTTCTACAGAGCCTTTCAACAACTGCTGGTGCCAGTCTGGACGGAAATCTGCAGCTACCTAATGTCCTCCACAGTGCATATCCCTGAGACATTTTGCGAAGGGTTGATCATACACAAACCATGAGGTGTAACCCACATCAGCAACTACCGCCCCTTGACCTTACTAGATAGTGACATGAAGATTTCCACTTGATTGTTGGCTTCAGGACTCAAGCACAAGGTTCGATATGTTGTTTCACAGGATCAGGCATCATTAGGCGGCAGTCATAACATTCGCACTGCCCTCTGCCGATACCGCAATATGATTGCACTTGTCAAGGCACATAAAATGCCTGGGGTTTTGGCCTGCCTCGATTTCAGCCAAGCTTTTGACAGTCGACCACGCTTTTTTAAAGGCGATAATACAACAGATGCGTTACCCAGACACCCTTGTAGAGTTCGTGGTGTGTCTTCTTCACAGTGCGACATCAAGAGTATTGTACAACGGACGCCTCATGCCGCCGATCCTTATCCAGCGATCGATGCGATAGGGGTGCTTCCTATCAGCGATATTGTACGCCCTCGGTTTGGAACCGCTGCTCTGTGGCTTTCGATAACGCCTGACAGGGATATCACTCGGTAGACACACTTTTGCTGCACTGCCTATGCTTACAATCTGGTCCTCTTTCTTTGTGATGAAGACGATGTCCGCGCAGCTTTGGCGTGGTTGGCGACCTACAGCACAGCATCGGGTAGTGAACTGAATGTACAAAAATCGCTTGCTCTATTTATAGGTGACGCGGTGCCCGATAGGTGCCTCGCCCCATTCAGAATAACCGACACAATACGCTGTTTGGGCATTGATTTTACAACTGGCCTGCGGCGGACTATTGCCCTCAACAGTAGCCGCCTATTGCAACAGATTACGACAGGGATAGGTGACCACCGTATTAGAAAAATAGACATTCTGCAACAAGCGCGATATTTGGCGTTGCGCAACCCCCATGTTCCTCAGACACTCCCAATTCCGCCATCTTTGGCCCACAGCATGCTGGCGGCTTTGGGGTCTTTTGTAATCACCGACATGTTCTTTAGAATTCATTACGACTCCCTCACATTACCGAGGAACAGAGGCAGTTTAGGACTTTTTCACGTCCTGGACAAAGCATGGGCCTTATTTGTAAGCTCCCACATGAAGATATGGTGACAGTGCCCAACGAGTCTTACATGCCTGCTGCTGGAGGCCTTGAGGCCGATCTGCCTCACCCCCTCCCCCAAAATACTACTACTCAATATTCCAGCCCCTTTCTCTTACAACAGGAAATTCTTCCTTGACCTAAGATAAATCTGTACCGTGCTACCGCCCACACACTTGATGTCGGCGAGGGCAATACACAACACCATGGAACTGAGCAGAGCGCCGAACGTGATAGAAACAAAATACCCCCATATTAACTGGCGTGTAGTGTGGCGGGCAATGAGCGCGCCCACTCTTGACACGAACGTACAGTCTGCGTGATACATCACGGTCAACGGGAAGCAGGTATGCCAGTATCGCCTCCACCAAATTCATCTTATGGACTGTCCTTTGTGTACCACCTGCAAAGTAATGGATACGGATGAACATCGCCTTGGATGTGGATTGGCGAAGGATGTTCGACATTTGGTGTGGCAGGTGCTGGCTTTCTTCACACGCATAACCCCCGAAATGATATCTACCAATTCGCTTCTCTTTCCAGAAGACTCCTGTTACACGAGAGTGAAAACGAATTCTGTTAAATAGATATATGGCCACGCTGTACACTATTTGTTTGGCGATGGAAAAAAGACTCTGCTTAATTTTTAGAACTATATAAACGAGCGACACTGTGCAATAGTTTGGAACCCCATGTACAGACAATATTTTTCCAATTTTCTTTGTAGTGAGTTCCGTAACCCACCTCGCAGCTGGAATATCGATGAAACGAGAAGTTCACCCCAAAATGACAGACGTACTGAAGGACTGAACTATTAACAGTAACTAAATAAATCGAGAAGACATTCATTGATAATCCGCAGGTAGACCTTCCATGGAACGCACCATGTCATAATGCGACGACCTTTTCATTTTGTTTTTATGCCCGATTGGATTGCGTCATGGATTCCCATTATAAAAGATTCAAGTATGCATCCACACATTTCCTTTTATTTTTTAAAATCTTATTTAAAACATTCTAGAAATTGCCTACTAATGTAAGGCAAGTATGATTTGCAATATTCTATATTATTTATATTTCCATGTAATTAGAAAATGAGAGGACGCAAATATTTATCCGTTTATTTTCCATTAAATGATAATTTCACAGTTTGCACTTTGTCAGGAACCCAATATGTCAGCTTCACGAGTAGCAACAATATTAATATTCTTCCTTATCACATATATTTGGGTGTCTGCTTCCGAAATGCACCCCTCCCTTCCCTCTACCATTCCCCGTTCGGCTTCTCGCCCTCTCCTGTGGAGTCCTTACGTCCTCCTCCCTGTGCCCGCCCCTCCCCACATCTCCTTTCTTCTCCTTTCCCCTACATTTTGTGTTCTGTGTCGTGCTATTTTATTTCCATTTTTAAAGTTCACAACTGCCGAACAAGCAGAACAAGTGTTGTGTCCATGTATTTTAAGCAGTGTCTCCACTACTGTCGCTGTCAAATTTTTAGACTCTCATCAGTGTATTTTAGCCACCATGGCATCATAATATGAATGTATTGCATATTTTTAGCTCAATATGGTTATTAATTAATTCTCCACTTTTCTCCATGTCAACATTTTGTTTCGCCATTTTATATCACCTTGTAACGTTTTATCAACTTGTCTATCCTCTTGGCTGCATAGTGGAAGAAGTGATGACACAATTCTTCATAGACTGGAGGAAGTGTTGGGAAGGTGGCTGGAAAATAGAGTGCTTATATGAGGCTGATCAAAAACTGAATAATATTGAATTGGAAGAGGAGATGACAGTTACTGAAGAGGACAAAGGATGCTGTATCATGTAAGGAGAAGTAGAAAAGAATTTAAGAGAGATGAATAATCACAAAGTAAATGAATTTGATGGACTAACAGCAGAGCTGTTTAAGAGCTTTGGAAGGGTGGTGTGCAAGAATTCACTTATCTGTGTAATAAGCAAACAATAAAGGTGAATGGCCAGATGACTTTCCCTCAGCAGTAATGACAACAACTGGGAAGAAAAGAAATTCTAAGAAATGTGAGGATTTTCAAACCAAAAGTTTGATTTCTTATGGAGCAAAAATTCTGCTATGGGTGATAAATAAAAGACTTCATTGAAAAATGAAAAAAGTATTGCAGAGGAGCAGTTTGTATTTAGAAGAGGGAAAGGAATAAAAGATGCTGCTGGACTGCTAAGAATGATACATAGATACATTGAAAGTGAAAGAAAAGTGTATATTGCTTTCATTAGCTTGGAGAAGACCTTCAATAGGGTACAGTGGAATATGTTAATGGGCTTACTGAGGAAGAATGAATTCAACTGGAGGGAAAGAAGGCTGATTAAGAATATATACCTGTACAGAATTAAGTAGGGTTGTAGCCCCAATAATCACCACATGTACTTAGACAACTTTTTATTCCATATCACAAACACATACAAAAGAGAACTGGTTAACATGGCTGGCAGGCTCAGTGAGGCTGAGCTCCAAAGAACTCAAGACACAGATATTTCACTAGTATTTAGGTTTTGGTCAATTGAGCGTTCAATCGGTTGCCATACTGCAACAGAAACTATGAGTACTGATTGGGAATAAGATGAGGAAATTTCAATAGGTAGGGGAGTGAGGCAACGCTGCTGTCTCTCCCCAATACTGTTCAACATACATTTGGATCACATAATGTAAAAATGTATGAAACAAAACCAGCACTTCCTAGTCCAGCTCTTCCTATTCCAGTCTTGTCACAGGCTTATCCTACCCTATCAGAGGCTGGGCCACCTGTGAAAGCAGACATGAAATTCACCAACTGTGCTGCCATCACTGTACAGCTTTCCATATTGGCATGACCACCAACCAGCTATCCATTAGGATGAATGGCCACCGCTAAACTGTGACCAAAAACAAGGTGGGCCTCCCTGTGACACAGCATGCAGTGGAGCACATGCTTGATTTCAATGGCTGCTTCACAACCCAAGCCATCTGGATCCTCCCATCCACCACCTGCTTTTCTGAACTGTACAGATGGGAGTTATCCCTACAATACATTCTCCGATCCTGAAATCATCCAGGCCTCAACCAACGATAACTTCCCTTCTTCCCCATACCTTACAGTTCCTACCTCTCTATCCCAAACCTCGACTATTTTCAGTGGTGTGTGAATGTGTGTGTGTGTGTGTGGGTGTGTGTGTGTGTGTTTGTTTGTGTGTGCGCGCTTGCAATTGCGCGCGCGTGCCCTTGCTTGTGTGTGTGTGTGTGTGTGTGTGTGTGTGTGTGTGTGTGTGTGTGTGAGCGCGCAGTCTTGTGTACTTGCAGTGTGCATGCATTTTATTTTATTTATTTATTTTTTAACATTTATTTATTTTGTTAATTTTATTTTCCCCCCCTCACCCGCGTCCCCACTCCATTCCTAAGCTGCATCTCGTTATTCCCATCTAACCCATCCCCAACGTGATGTAACCTTCCTATCCCCTCTCCCTTCCCCTCCCATCCCCGCAGGGTGTGATTCGAAGTGCGGCAGCTGGAGGTGATGCTTGTTTGACTGTGTTGTGTGCCTGTGTGATTGCGTGAGTGTTCTATTTTCTGAAGAAGGCCATGGCCGATAGCTGAAAGTGTCATATATGTGTGTCTTTTGTATGTGCCTGTCGCAGATCATTGCCACATCTTTGCAATGAGTTGTAAACTGTCCTTACTATACTATTAATTCCAACCTGGACTTTCGATTATTATATTTTGAAACAAAACATAGATGTATAGGATGGTGGTAGGAGAAAGAAGGTATTTGATTTGCAGATGACATGGTGTTACTGGTAGAGAATGAAAGAATTATGATTGGAATGTTAAAGGAATTCACTAAGACCAGTGAGGAATTTGGAATGAGAGTTAAATAGAAAAAGACTAAAAGTATGGTAACAAGTGCAAGAAAAGTGGGAACAACTATCAGGCTAGTTCAGGAATTAGTAGAGCAAGTTGAGTGCATCATTATGGAAGATATGAGATGCGACAAGGAAGTGAAAACCCGCATAGCAATTGGCAAGGAGGCATTTAATGAGAAAGGGAGGCTTCTTGTAACCAATCAAAGAAAATGTAAAACGTCTTCACTGCTCCAGCCATTGTGAGAACACCTATAAATGCACCAGGAGGTCCATTTTTGCTCAAGGCAGCTGTCATTCTTTTCCCAGGGAAGACAAACAAAGGAGAAACATAAATTTTAGAAGCACAGAATGTGCAAATCACTGTCACATTTTTAACCTTTATCCCAAGAAATTAACAAGCCAATTTTTTTGGGTTCCTTATAAGTGGAGTAAATTAGTGCAAGGAATTGTACATGGTATTTAAGTCCACACATCTGTAACACAAAATGTTAATACTCAATATTATGTTTCTTGAACAAAACACTAAAACATTATTCACAAAAGATAAGAGTGTGTAACGTTTCTGCTATGTTGCACGCTCCTTACAAAAATCAGTTACCAACATTACAAACACGAAATATGTGACACCTAAAATAAAACTTCACTACCGGACATGTAAAATATCACATTTTCGCCTTCAGTTTGAAATTCTATTAACACTATTAGTAAAACGCTTTTAAGAAATAGTACGTTGATTTAAACATAACTTTGGCTGTAATTTTCAATTTTTAATACTTTCGTAAATAATAGCTGCAAACACTAAAAATGCATTACACTTAGTTTCGGAAATTGCTGAACCTATATAGATACCAATCTGTATAAAAACAACAATACTACATGTTATAACTATTGCACAACATGATTACATATATACCTTTTCTTTAAATAAATTAGGGCAGACCATGTTTTATATATCACTGGATCCTAAATTAAATACTGATCATTTTTCATGCACTAAAATTAATAATCCATTTGGTACTAAGAAACTATCTTCGAAATTAACAAAACTACGACAACCATATACAAATCCGTATTAATAAAAAATTAGACCGCAAACTGATATACATTAAAATTCCCTGTCACAATAATAGTACGCCTACACAATATCGGCAAAACAAATATGTGTGCACTTCGAAAACACAAATAATGTAAATAATTTGAGCACTGTAAACACTAGTCAAAGGATGACTTTAAATTTGTGTACCACATTAAATACAAATTTCACGAAACATGTACATACATTAAGATAAATAGTTAAAGCTTAAATGTAATGTTTTAATGTCTGTATTTTGGCATATTTAATGTAAAAAGAATATTGTTTAATTGTGAATTACAAAACTTTGTCATCAATCTTATTACGCGGTTATGTAGAAAGATGTTTGAGAGAAACCATGTTTTGTTAGACTTCTAGCAGTCATAAACCTGTAAGCAGCTCTGTTGGCTTGCCACGGCATTTTTTATTTTTGATTGTGCAACAATGTGATTGATTTAAACTTTAATTAAATTGAAATAAAATCGTTTCCATATCAACTGACATGTTTATGATTTACGAAAAGATCCTGTAACATCAAATCTTTTAGTGAACGCCGAAGACAGCTCACAACGCAATGGACTACAGCCAGCATATAAGTTCTTTTTATATCAACTTCACTTACAGTGGAATGACTTTTTATAGATACTGTGACCACTCCACCGAGAGTGTCTTTCCGCCGCCCACCTAACCTCCGTAACCTCCTAGTCCATCCCTATGAAATCCCCAAACCACCTTCCCTCCTTCTGGCTCCCACCCTTGTAACCGACCCCGTTGTGAAACCTGCCCTATGCACCCTTCCACCACCACTTATTCCAGTCCCGTAACCGAAGGGTGTACACGATCAAGGGCAGAGCCACTTGCGACAGCACCCATGTGATTTACCAACTGACATGCCTGCACTGTGAAGCGTTCTATGTGGGAATGACCAGCAACAAACTGTCTATTCACATGAATGGTCAAAGGACAGTGTTTGTTGGTAATGAGGATCACCCTGTGGCTAAACTCGCCTTGGGGCACAGCCAGCACCTCTTGGCACAGTGTTACACCATCCGGGTTATCTGGATACTTCCCACCGACATCAATCCTTCAGAACTCTGGAGATGGGAACTAGCCCTTCAGCATATTCTCTCTTCCCGTTGCCCACCTTGTCTCAACCTCTGCTAAATTTGAATTCCCACCCACCATCTTAACAACTTTGCCTCAGTTCTCTGGAGAGAGCCTCTGCCTCAAGTGGTATCTCTGTCTAACTTCTTAACTTCTTTGCTTTCTACAGTATGTCTGTCTAGGTGTACTTGCATCTGTGTAAATGTGTGGGTGTGTGTGTATTTGTTTACCCTCCTTTTTTCCCCCCAAGGTAAGTCTTTCCTTTCCCGGGATTGGAATGACTCCTTACCCACTCCTTTAAACCCTGATCATTTCCTTTTCCCTCTCCTTCCCTTCTGCCTGAAGAAGCAACTTCATTGTGAAAGCTTGCGTTTGTGTGTGAGTGTGTGTGTGTTCTATTTATTTGTGCTGCTGTCACACCTGTGCTCCTTCGCCTGGTGAGTAATCTTCGACTATTTTTATATATGACATAGGTAACATCTAGATTAAATAATGTACCACATTTAATGTACAGTAAGGCACTGTGTATTTACTGTAGTTTTGAATTTTAAATGTTACAGATTTGATAATGACCTTTTGACTCAAAACTAATCATCAATGTAAAATCATTGTATATAAGTGATCTATGGCAAATAAAGATCTCATAAAAGAGTCATAACTATTACATTCAAGATCACATCCTGTATAAACAGCTTGAATAAGATGTCAGGTAATTATAATAAAATAAAAGAATACAGAGTTTTTAACTTATATGAAAGTGGAATAACTGTGGTCCAGAAACCACCAAAATATTTAGGGCACATATATTACTGATGGTGTTTCTTAATTCATCCACCATTCAAAAAGTTCTCTCTATTTTATGGGAGTATGTCCTCAGCATGTAACTAGAAGAATAACTACTTATAAAAATAATGTTCCGTGTCAGTTTGAATTGCATTAATATTCATTAATGTATTTCATTTAGTTACCTGCTTTTATAAGTGTGAAACTGAAGTGGGTGAAATGACATACTTATCCCCTGTGCGTAATATGAACCCAACAACTGTGGCTTATAGAAAAGTAATAGTTCCATACTCATACTTTGCTTAAAAGAAATAATACTTATATAATTGTTAGTGTTTATGTGCAGAGATAGGCATAAAAATAAAAACTTGTACTTCAACTTAATATGAAATGCCTTACCTTTTGGAAACTTGAGATTAAATATTAGAAGGAACAAAGACAAAACACTCACTTGCTTCTGGCACCAACACCTGGCAAGTAACAGATCCATGCTCTGCATGCTTATTTGTATAAGCTAACACCAGCTGACAGCAATGATCAGATGAGACTAGCTCTCACAGTTAAAGAAATATTGACAAGCATCATTTTACCTTCTGTGCCAAATTTCGCCACTCTCCCGTATTATTTTTCATGGTCACTAAAATCTTTACAGGTGAGAATACTGATTTTTTGCACAATATTTTCTTGTCTTCAAAGTTAACTGCCAGGCCACTAGAAGCACTACTGTTGTTGTATTCTTACAAGTTTTAACATGGGCAGTGCACTGCTTATATTTTGATATTCTGTGGTAGGAGTGTACTAGCAGCCAGTAGTCACTGTCTAAACTGCATATTAAGCATGTTAGCCAAAGGTCCTCATACTTCATATCTTCTCCAGCTACTATTAAGTAAAACTAGAATGCAAAATAATTTCACAATCTGTGCTCACATGAACTTATCACATGGTACATCAGTTCAGTTACAGTTCTAGAGTGATTAATTTCTAAAATTTTAGGTGCACCTCTTCAAACTTTCAATCCCACTCTCCTCCCTCTTTTTGAGAAAAATATGGATTTAAAAACAGAAAGTCAAAAGATTTAATACAAAAAACAGGTGCTACATACTGTGTGACCTCACAACATTCAAATGGTCGGATTACAGCTACTTGGTGAATGTGTGTCCAGTATTAATTAGTAAAACATTTAGTGCTGAATGACAATTAAGATATTCCTGCCCCACTGGAGTCTGAGACAATTCTGGCTTCATGATGAGTTAAAAAGAAGTGACAGGATATAGTTGCATCATGTTGGGACCCGTTGTATGATCACTGTTGTCAGTATAGTAGCAAATTATAGTTTTTTGTGATTTAAGATGTCTGCTGTTTTAAATCTCTGGTGCCAACTTCTTCCTGTGAGTTAAAAAATTAAGCCCTCAAAGGTGTTGTATGTTGTTCTGACATTTGTTGTGGTCTTCAGTCTGGAGACTGGTTTCATGCACCTCTCCAGCCTACTCTATTCTGTGCAAGTCTTTTCGTTTCCTCATATTAATGGCAACACACATCAATTTAAACATGCTTACTTTGTTTGTCTCTTAGTCTACCTCTGTAATTTTTACCTCCCTCCAATACTAAACTGACAATCCTTGATGTAACAGGTAGGTTTACCTGAGAATCTTCTGCTGATATGAATGTTGCCAGAATTGAACCTTCTCTCTTTGAGCAGGGCTTTGTTTTTCATTTAATGAATATAAATGATAGCAACAGTTGAAGACTACAGTCAGAAAGTTCAGTTAAAAGAAGTGGTCACTATATTCTCAAGCTGACATATAGAAAAATGATTTAGCCTGTTACATTTGATAATAAACACAACCTGACACTAAAAACATCTTGCTGCAGGACAATATAAAATGGAAAACACATACTTAAGTAAATTCTAATGATTTGTTCAGCCCTTAATGAGAGAGAGTGTACTTAGTAAGAGTACTGAGGTCATCTTTCAGCCAAGAGAATGCTGCAACAAGAGCATGTTTAAACTATAGTGCCTTTTCTATATGCAAACTGTTATATTTCTATAAACTTGTGGCCAAATGTGAACACATACGCACTGAGACTGTGAAGTTCATGGTTTATGCAGTAAGTCCACACCATGATGTGCTACATTGGCAACTTCCACACAAGAGTATTTTGTCAACTAATACCTTTCAAGACTAGCAAGCAACTGAGGACAAGAAGGCTTTTCTCACTGGTTTTATTACCTCATATGTCCAACTGCAGCATTTGTCTGCCAAGAAAATTATGAACTTGAAGACAACGTCTTCAGAGTATAATGGTTTTATACTACACTAGAACAACATTTTGTATACATCACTTTATTGTCTCGGTCATTCAGTGGTAGATCTCATTGTTTTAATAGCTCACTTGCAAATGTGCATAATGAAAGCATCATAAATAGAACCATAAATATGACACATTCCATTTTATGTATTTTTATTTGTATTCTTGATGAAGCACACAAACAGAAGTAAGACTAAGACTGACTGTATTCTGTACATCTTTAAGACTGCTTGTTGACTACATAATGACTACTTTCATAAATAAAATTAAAAAAAAAAAAAAAAAAAAAAAAAAAAAAAAAAAAAAAAAAACCTAAAGTAATACTTGTTACAGACTGCATTCGCACCAATTCGCGCATATATATATCCACTATGTGTTTTCTAGAACATAGAAATAGTTAAATACAGTTTTAATAATTTGTTTGTGGAAAATAAATGAATCTTGCCTCAAGTAAAGATACACAAAATTGTGACAAATGTAATAAAAGGTTTTTCATATAAAAAATAAATAAATAAATAAATAAAAATAAAAAATAAAAAAAAAGATCGTAAGTAATCTACAATTAGCGCAATAGACTGTTTCGTAGATATTATTTAAAAATTTAATTAAATTAAGGTAATTATGCAGTTTTATAGTTAGCAAAGTTTTACATTAAGGTCAATACTCACGGATGACCTCAGATAATGTTAGTTATTAATTTCATTAACAAACACATTGTTGTCCAACATTACAACTTTCAATAATTAATTAATTAATTAATTTAGTTTATTATAAGACCCAAGTAATGAAACTGGTTAAATCAATGTGACCAGCTAGTGGTGTTATAAAATGCTTAAACAATATAATTATAGAATATTAGGCTATAATACTAAGATCCAATATGGTATTGTACTTTGCATTTATGCGAACAAATGGAGTTTTATCGGGTATATACATTACAAGAGGAACCTCTAACATTGGTTCTGTCCTGTGCAGTCTAGTTTCATGCTTCTTAGCTTATTGTCCTGCAGAGGCAGGAAACAGCCAATGTAAGGGCAGGCAAGAGGTGTTCCTGTGCTGGGTGTTTTAATTGCCAATTAATTTTACTGACTCTCATAATTTTAATTGGGACAGACATTGTGGCATATCAATCAAGTCATAATTTTGCATTTAGTTTAAATCCATAATTATAAACTTAACACTATTTCATAAATGCAAACTTTCTTTGTCATAAAGACTGGACAAGGTGGCACTCTGGTACCTTTTTGTTCAGCTGACCGATCTAATTGGATATACAGATGTCATTAAGGGTACAGAGTCCTTCAGTACATCTTCTATTTTGAGAGCAGTAGTAAACAGTGAATGCAAGAGATATTAGTGAAGTAGCAACCCCTTAACCAAAATATATATGTCAACAAAGGAATTACATACATTTAAATACAGTTTTCATTGTCAAATTTCTTCTTACAGATAGTAATATCTGTCATCCCAAAGATGCCTTTATTTGCACAGCACAGCAGGAGCTGGAGGCTTTTCTCCTCTCCTTGTCCAGACTCAACCCAGACGCCAGAGAGATTACTGCTTAGCAATCAGCTGTTGACACTCACTACACTGAATAGCTGGTGGTTAATAACAGTGTTGACTCAGTTAAGAAGAAACATCTCTCAGAGCCCCAGGATTTTATTAGCACTGTTAATAGTAATCTACATAAAAATACATTTTTTTTTTTTTTTTTTTTTTTTTTCAAATTTAATTCCCCATGCAAAGTCTCTTACTGTTCCTCATCAATCCATACCAATCCATTCTCAAACAACACAATAAAAGTACACATTAGTTTACAACATAATAAATTTCAATTCACTTTGGAACTTGACCATTTATCCCTTCCTTTTACTGGAGAGTCTCATCCTTATTTTCCAGGTGATCTATTGTGACATAAACCCACAAGTTTTTTATTTTATTTTTACATACATATGTATAACTTACCAAATGCACAGGCTTGTTGACAGATACACAAATAAAAACACAAAGATTCAAGCTTTTGAAACTGTTTGTTGCTGCATCAGGAAAAGACGAAGGAAGGAGGAGGAAAAGGCACAGATACAGATTTTAAGGGAGTGGATGAGAAGTCATACCAATGGCGGGAGTGGAAGGACTTAACTTAGGGGGGAAAAGGAAAGTGAAACAAACACACCCACCCACACACAGATACATGCAAACACACAAGGCAGACATTTGTAAAAGAAAGTGTCGTATTCATGATCTATGGAACAAGTATTAATCTAACCTAATCAAGTGTCTTGTCATTACTTGTTGTTTTCTCATACTGCACATTTATAATCAGTAACATGAATAGCAGACAGACACTGACACTAATGACACTTGTCTGTATTTATTAAACTTTCCTAAAACCTCTGTATAGACAATGAACTTATCCAAATTCTCATGCATTTCACAGCCTTTCCTTCCTCTCTTGTTTTGTTTGGAGTAATGTATTGGAGCTAAAATTCATTAATCCAATGATTACTTTAAGACAGTTAAAGTATAATTTTGTGGCATATTTTGGTATTTGGTATGATCTGGTAATCAACTTACAACTCATCTGTTTTGGTGAAGTAAGGTGCAGAGACACAATCTGAACTTTCAATCCAACACTTTTTCAGTAAATATTTGTGGAGGAGGGGTTTGCTAGAGGATAGTTTATGGCCAGAATCTAGGCAGTCACTCCAAGAGTGCAACCTGCCACAAGAGGAACATTTTCTACTCTGTCTCTGCTCTTGTCAATTCCCCCCTCGCTATGTGGGAACCAAGCCTGTTCTATCGGACACATACTTACTCTCACACAACCTTTGACTTTCAGTTTAAACTAATGTGTGGGATGGCTTCTCTTACTCAGCTTCAGAGCAGACCTACTAGATCACAATAGTTATGATTAATCCTAAGAGGTAAATTAAGACTCAGTTACACTCTATAAGTAACACAGAAAACTTATTACTCTTACTCTCCAAAACTCAGCAAACAATTCTTCCCTCCTTAAAGATTGTAAATCATTCCACAAGTTGCTCAACAACACTTAAACTATTTAATCATTGAAAGGCTTGACATTAGCAAAGGTCTGAATTCGTTTCACCACATTACTTTCAGAATCAACCAATACCCAAGAGAGGTTTCCCAGTACCATTTTTATTTTTTAAGGTCATCACAGATCATGTAGAACTTGGATATCTTTTTCACAAATCAGTACCAACTTACCTTCCACAATTGATGCCATTTTAGTAGTTCAGCCATGCCATTCCTTTCTTAAAACTTCTTTTCTCCTTGTTCTCCTTCGTGCAGTGGTTAACTTTTCCTGGTTTGTTTATGATAAAGACAGTGACCTTCAAACATGAAATATTACTATGTAATGGGGCATGTTAAGTTAAATAAATAAAAAGACAGTGTGGTTGTAGATGTTGTTTGCTCTTCAAATTACTCCCTACTACTATATCTGCTCTATTTCTTTATCCGCAGTTTTGCCTTTGATAAGTATATTTGTTAGAGACAGGAATAAAGGCACACTTCCCCTTATACTCTTAGGTTGCAAAGGTAGTCTGACAGTCTCCAAGGCTTGTTCTTAAATACAGCTGAATACAGACATACCAGTAATTCATTAAATAAAATATTCTGTTGCTATGGTATTAAGCAAACTCCCATCCCTAATTATGCTAGCTAGTTCTTTCTCTGGTCAGCTTGGGACAGGGAAGGACTGTTCTTGATTAGTATGCTGGCCACCTTCCACATGGGCCAAGAACTGCCTCCTACCATCACCCTGGGCCACCCATATTGACTATCACTTCTTCGACTGGCAATCAATTACGGCATCTGTGCTCCCAAGTTATCAGTTGCTGACAGTGTATTTACTACTGGAAATGGCTGAAACATCTTACCCTTTTGTGTGGACAACACAAGCAAGGCCCGTTTATCTACTGGTTCTGACTTGGCACATGTAGCACTGTTTATTATTATAGCTGTCACTGTTAGTACATCTAAGTTAACCCAGTCCAACAAAACATTGAACAAAACCTCAGATATTACTGAAATAGTTGTGTCCAGCAAAAACATCATCAGCTTGTTGATACAGTTAGGACATCAATATGTCATGGATTTTTTCTGTTGTTAACAAGTCCTCAAGTGGATTTTTGCAGACAGCTCACCTCCCTCCCTGGAGCTCCACACAAACCTAGCAGGAGTAACTCAGTTGTGGAAATTAGTTTTCCGTACTCTCCTCCGTGATATTTACTGCTGGTACAAGAGAAGTGCCTTCTCCCACAGGTGGATGTAGATTGTGCTGCCAACAGTTGGCCTTGCAGTTACTATCACACCTGTCTGCCATGTGCACAGACATTACTTTTTATTCTATGTGTGTATTCTGCCATAGTAACCTTGATTTGATGGTCAATTTCTTTCCCCACTTGGAACTGCCTCCTTTGTTTTCAGAGGTTTGTGACCTATGCCCACTGCAATTGTCACTCCTGCTGATAGTGTGGTGGGGATTCCTCTCTTCTTGAAAATTGTTCAACGAAGCTAACACCTCTAGTGACGGCTCAATGTCCACTATTGGCACCATTAGCAGTTGACATCATGCCCACTCAGACAGGAGTTGATAAATCAGTGGAATTCGTTCCTCAGCTTCCATGGGTGGATCTAGGTGATGCACTGTTGACACTTCTTAAAAGTAAAACTTGCACAAGATTCCCCCACCAACTCTGTAACAGGATCCTGTCATCAGAGAGTGCCTCACTCTATTGGCAGGTGCAGCCCCAGTATGGGAGAAGAACTAGCAGCTCAATTGTGTGAAGCCAGAACAGAGTCTACCCTTAAATTTGTCACCACAGGCTCACTTCAGACCTCAAATGCTGATCAAATGTGTTTATTATTTGTTTGTGACTAATTCACATGGACTAAAACCAATCCTCTTAATTTTTGAGGAAATTTACAGGTGGATAAAGGAGTTTATTCTGCTAAATTTTTCCCAGTTAGGTGGAATTATTTGTGTTGGAGGATACCACAAACAAAACTTGTTTTGCTGGGAAAAGTCTCAGCTCTACACAGTCAATCCCTTCTTCAAGTCAAGGCATGCCAGAAATTTCTTTTCTCCCAATTATGTTCATTACCCCCTCATTAGTTATCTGAGCTAGGCATGTTTTATTCAGTATTCATCTGTACCACAATTCAAAAACTTGTATCCTCTTATCTGAACTATTTATTGTTCATGTTTTACTCCATTCAAGATTGCACTCCATACAAATGCCTTCTAATACTTAAATTAATATCCAATGTTAACAAATTTCTCTTCTTCAGAAACACTTTTTTCCCATTGCCATTCAGCATTTTATAACAACTTTACTGCAGCCATCATAAGTTATTTTACTGACCATGTAATAAAATCTTATAATCTCATTACCTAATTCCTTCAGCATAACCAGGTTTTCTTAGAGTCTATTCTATTATTCTTGTTTTGCCCTTTATAATGTTTGTCTTATACACTTCTTTCAAGACACTATCTATTCCATTCATATGGTTTTCCAGGTCCTTCACTGTCTCTGACAGAATTACAATGTTGTCAGCAAACCACAAAGTTTTTATTTCTTCTTCCATAACTTTACTTCCTTTTCCAAGTCTCTCTTTGCTTTTCTTCACAGCTAATTCAATTTACAGACTGAATAACATTGTGAAGAGGCTACAAACCTGTCTTACTTGCTTCCTGACCACTGCACCCATTTCATGCCCATCTTCTGACATTTTCTGGCTGAAATTAATTTCTGTTGTTGTAATCCTTGACAAAATGTAACAAAAGAACTTCAGTTTGGAATTTCAATAATGAAACAAGGGTAGGTTGCAACTTACCATAAAGGCAACTGCCAAGCCACAGATAGGCATATAGGAAAGACAATCACACACTCTTAATCGCTAAACATGCCATGATACTTGCCACACAGCCTTACCATGTTTATAATCTGAAAGGCAGTAATAACCCTCAGTGATATGAGGGCAGATAAGGCAAAGTGCAAACATAAGTAAGCACACTGCCCTTCTACTTTCATACTGCAGAGTGCTAGATTCAGACAGTATAGAGATCACTGCTTGCTAGCAGATGATGGTAAAATATATGGGCACAAAAAATATGTCTATGATAGGGGAATGAAATGAAGTAAGAAAAGGGAGATAGGAGATCATGTAAACAAATTTTAATTCCTGGTACACTCAATAAGTTCTGAGACTTGACACCTAGAAGGTAGGCTCTCATAACATGACTCTGTATGTTGGACACACTGCCACATTACATACCATACACCTGCACATGCCCATTCTCAAAATAGTTATCATTGGCTGTTATGCTTATTTGCCAATGTTGGTATATCTGCTGGAAGCACCGCTGAAAGTAGTCGGCAGAAATGTCCTGTATGGCTTCTCTTGCCATCATCATCTCTTCCGTTGATGAAAATCTAATCTCATATAGGAGTGCTTTTAGGTGAATAAAGAGAAAAAATAACATGGTGTGAGATCAGGTGGGTATGGTGGGTGTAACAACACCATCATTTGTTGCCTTGAAAGTTTCTCTTGGACCAGGAGAGAACATTGTTCAGGAGTGTCGTTGTGCAGCAACTGCCAGTTCTTTGTGCACCAAAGTGCAGGTTGCTCACAATGAATTGCATTGCATAAATGGCTGAGGATCTCCTTGTAATGGATTTTGTTTACTGTTGTACCATCTGGGAGGAATTCCATGTAAAAACAAAAACAGTTCCAGCATTGCCTTGCCTTTTGACCTGTCTTGTGGTGGTTTTTTCTGTTGTGATGATGGTGGCATTTTCAAGGTGGCTGATTGTCATTTCAGTTATGTATCATAAAGGAAACACCATGTTTCATCTCCAATTATTACTCAGTTGAGAAAAGTTGGATCATTGTCACTACTGGTGAGGTCAGCACAAATCCTCATGTGATCATCATTTTTGTCTTGCAATAGGATCCATGGCACACTGTGTTGGGTAACACGAGACATTTGAGGTCATCCATCAAAATGTTGTGGCAAGTATCATGGCTGATATCCACTGCTGCTATGAAAGCATCTACTGCTTGAGAGCAGTTAGCACATGCCAATGTTGGAACTTCTTGGATTTTGCATCCCGTTAGAATTGTTCGTGGCCAACCAGTAGACTCATCATCTTCCAAACTGTCATGTCCTTACACAAAACATTGGTGCCACCTAAACACAACACTGTTACTCAGTGCATACTTGCCATTCACCTGCTGCATCATTTCAAACATTTCAGTGGCGGTTTTGCCTAATTTCTGGCAGAACTCGATGTTTGCCCATTGCTCAAACTGTGACATGTCAGTTTCAGAACTTATTTGCGACATACGGCATTCTATTGGATGGTTAAGATTACAGTACCATAAATTGAATCCAAACAACGGAAAGTCCAGGAAGCATTATAACAATATTTTGAAAATTATAGGTTGTACTCACACAGTGACATCACAGTGAGTCACAGAAATATAAGCCTTTTAAATGTGCCTTTCCACAACTCATTGTGACCTCAAATATCACATTTTATTGCCACAATGTTCATTTACATGAAAATTGCAACTTCTGGAGTTGTGCTCCACTCCCATCAAGAAAAATTTATGTGGATGCACACTGCTGCATAAATCTGTAAATACCTTGTTTGTATGAAGAACTCTGCTATTGATGTATGACAACAATGTTTTATAACTGTGCTCATGATTTATAACATATATAGTGGCACTCTCATGGTAGTATTTGTGATCCCCACAGTTTGCCAGCAAATAATCTTCTCAAGAAAGCTTGCACTGAGGTGACAGTCACCCTAGTGACCAGACCGCACAGGTTCTGTGAAATAGTTCCCCATCATCTGTGAAGCATCATTATTTTAACGTGATAGAGATGTGAGTGATAAGATGAAGAGAACTGGTGATGAGAGGAAGATTTGGCTGCAAAAATAAGGCTTAGTCTTTGGAAAGAAAAAGAATAACTGATGTGTAATAGCAGTTTGAATGAACTCCAGGTTATTGCTGTGTACACAGGGATGGTCAGTAGTGTCCAAACTTAGCGCATAAGCTATTTACATGCATGGCTTGAGTTGAAGTCCTCTAATTCATTATAATTTCTACAAGCTCCCATAGAGACTAGGTATCTGACTTTCTAGCTGTTGTAGTGTAACTGCTGATTTTCGGTTGCACCATGAATTAATTTCCACCAGGAGATGTTCCTAAGTATAAAAATAGGGCTTCAGGTTAGTTAGAGGTCATATACTGTGTGCCTGTTGCATGTTTGCACAGGGTTGCAGCTGCGCAGCACTGCGAGTGGGCTGCTATTAGCTATCCATTCCACTCTTCACAAGATAATCCAATGAACATTGTGATATATGTTAAAGGATTATTCATTGCATATATCAATATGCAATGTTCTTTTGTTACAAACAACTAGACTGAACTGCCATTATGTAAAATGTTGTCAATTGAGATTATGAAATCTCATTAGCTACTTTCAGTCTGTTGGGCAATGTGTACTTTATACAAAATGTTGTTGTTGTTCTGGTCTTCAGTCTGCAGACTGGTTTGATCCAGCTCTCCACACTAACCTGTCCTGTGCAAGTCTCTTCATCTGAGAATACATTCAGCAACCTACATCCTTTTGAATCTGCTTACTGTATTCATGCCCCTATCTCCCTCTACGATTTTTAGCCCACACACTTCCTTATAATGCCAAGTTGATGGTTCCTTGATGTCTCAGAATGTGTCCTACCAATCTATCCCTTCTTCCTTAGCCTATCGTCTAATATAAGTCATAATGTGAGTATTGCCTCCCGTGTTCCTACATTTCTCCTAAATCCAAACTGACCTTCCCCGAGGTTTGATTCCACAAGTATTTCCATTCGTCTGTAAATAATTCATGTTAGTATTTTGCAGTCATGACTTACTAAACTGATAGTTCTGTAATTTTCACATTTGTCTGTACTTGCTTTCTTTGGAATTGGAATTACAATATTCTTCTTGAAGTGGGAGGGTATTTTCCCTGTCTCATACATATTGCATACCAGGTGGAACAATTTTTTCATGACTGGCTCTCCTAACGAAATCAGCAGGTCAGATGGAATATCATCTACTCCAGGGTCCTTGTTTTGACTCAAATCCTTCAGTGCTCTGTCAAATTCTTCCTGCATTATCATATCTCCTATCTCCACTTCATCTTCCATTTCTAGAATACTGCCTTCAAGTTTATTTCCTTTGTATAGGCCCTCTATATACTCCTTCCACAGTTCAGCTTTCCTCTCTTTGCTTAGTACTAGTTCTTGATGTTCTTGATGTTCATACCACTATTTTTCTTGTCTCCAAATATCTCTTTTATTTTCCTGTAGGCTGAAGAGTATTGTAATTCCAATTCCAAAGAAAGCAAGTACAGACAAATGTGAAAATTTCCCCTAGTTATACAATCTTCTATGGTTCTGCATTTATCATCTAGACACTCCTGTTTATCCAGTCTACACTTCCTGTCAATCTCATTTTTCAGACATTTGTACTCCCTTTTGCCTGATTCACTTGCTGATTTTTTATATTTTCTTCTCTCATCAATTAAGTTCAGTATATCCTTTGTTCTCCAGGGATTTCTATTAGGCCTTGTTCTTCTGCCTATATTATCCTCTGTGGCCTGCACTGCCCTATCTCTCGGAGCTACCCATTCTTCTTCTAGTGTATTAGTTTCCACTGTTTCAGCCAATCCTTGCCTAATGCTCCCTCTGAAACTGTCTACAACCTCCGGTTCCTTCACTTTGTCCAGGTTCCATCCCCTAACTTTTCTACCTTTGTGCAGTCTCTTAAGTTTTAATTTGTAGTTCATAATCAATAAGTTATGGTCAGAGTTTATATCTGCCCCTGGATATGTCTTACAGTTTAAAAACTGGTTTCTAAATGTATTTCTTACCATTATAAAGTCAATCTGGCACCTTCCAGTGTCTCCTGGTCTCTTCCATGAATACAGCCTTCTTTCATTATGATTAAACCAAGTGTTGGTGATCATTAAATTGTTCTCTGTGCAAAATTCTACCAAGTGATCTCCTCTTTCATTTCTTTTTCCCAGTCCATATTCACCTACTACATTTCCTTCTCTTACCTTTCCTACTGCAGAGTTCCAGTCCCCCATCACAATAAAGTTTTCTGTTTTCATCTCCTTTAACTTTCTATATGATTTCTTTTATCTCCTCATACATTTCTTCATAACCTCATCATCGGCTGTGCTAGTTGGCATATAAACTTGCACTACTGTGGTTGGTGTTGGTTTTGTGTCTATCTTTGCTATGATAATCTGTTCATGATGCCTCCTACGTTACCACCAACTGATTTTGTATTTATAACCCTGTACTCACCTGACCAGAAATCCTGCTCATCCTGCCACCGAACTTCATTAATCCCTACCATATCTAACTTTAACCTATTGTAACAATACTGGTGACCCCCCTCATCTCAATGTTATCGTACGATACCATCTGCTTGGTCCTCTCATCTCAATGTCATCCTACGATACCGTCTGCTTCGGATCCGGAATCGTGTGGTTGAGTAGTAATAAAAGTTGCATGTGAAGTTAGTTAAAAACGATATACTCAGCCTAGGAATCAGTGTAGGACAGTGCCTTGCTGATACTGTGATTAAAACAAGTGATAGATTTCATTAATTAAGAGATTCATATAGTTTCTTTCCAGACAGTTCTATAAACAACAGTTGTGTCATTGTATGTTATTTAAAAACATAAACAGACGAATTGTAAAAACTTTTGTGAAAAACAAAAAGAAATGAAAATAAATAGCATTGTATGTATGTTAGTCTCATAAACAAGTTGTGTAGACCAGCTAATAGTATTAATTAAGACAAGAGTCAAGATTTGAATATTGTTATTCTTTGTATATATTGATTGACGTGAGATATTTAACCTATTTCAGAATGACTGAGATATGTGATATTTCAGTATATGTTAGGAACATGTATGATGTACTCGTTAACAAATTAATTTACATTTAATATTGCACTTTGTTGTCAACAAAAAGATCGGAAATTTCATCTTAAAAATACATGCGCCATCTAAAATTATTGTATGCATAGTTTTCATTTTATATTGTGATTATTTTTGTATACATGAAATGTTTTACTGTTGTGTTCATTAATTGTAAATTACTATATTCAATTGTTATGAACAATGGATAATGTAACGTCATTATTGCCAATGTTATATATTTGCCTCACCGCCTTGTGTGGGGGAGTTAGAGTTTCAGTCGTTTGTCAAGTGCACTGGAATCTATGTCACTCTGTGTTTTGAAATGGAAGTACTACCGTTCTGATGATTTGTATATGTTCTAAGGTTGTTATGTTTTGGCAGAGAAGTTTGATTTAAATTAAAGAAGAAGTGAAAAATTGTATATATTGAGTGTTTATTTCTACCACGACGCCCCAGGAGAATAATGTTGCAGCGAGCAGAACCCCTTACATCCGAATCTTGAAAAGCTGAGTATCGGTAGAATAAACTGTAATTACTTAAAATCTATTAAAATATTATACTATCCATTCCTCTTTTCAAATTTTCTAACGTACCTACACAATTAAGGGTTAGAACATTTCACACTCAAAGAAGTATTTGTAAAAGATACTGGAGATAAGTCAAAAGAAGAAGCTATACAGATATTATGACTAATATTTTACTTATATAGAGTGTCTGCTTTCAAGGTATGCTATTCTGAATAACCTGTGTACTTAGTAGTCAAGCTGTAACATTATATTGGTGGCAACCCTACCCTTGATACCCTTAAAGGAAACAGTAATACAACAAGAAATATTATTAAAAGTATCTGAGACAAAATTTCTTTGAAATACTCTGAAGAGATCCAGTCAGCAGTCGAGACATTGTAGGTTTGCTGGTTGCTAAACACTCAGTGCGGTATGAGACAACAAGGGCCTCACATATGCTGTAACCTCAGTTGCCTATCAAACGACATGACTAGCAGTTTCTGTTACCGATTAAGCTGCAACCACGGACATTGGAGACTATGCGACAAAGCACACACAGCTCATGACACTTAAGCCAGGTGTGCGTATATCAGTAGAGTTGTATTGTTTTTTCTTAACATGAAGACACTGATAACTACTAATTTGTGTTTAAAAAGGCAAAGCAGTCAACAATCCGAAGATTGGTTTGAACACCATAGTGGTTTACTAGGCATGGTCCTGTTTGGAGGTGGTATGCCGTTGCCTTCCTCTGACCTTCGAACTGACTTACCCAGCCAGTTATAGGGGGACCTACAGTTTAACGTGGGATCCGAACCACGGTGTTGCTCGGTATTTTTCACATCAGCAGCACTGCCAGAGGTGAAAGAAGTGGAAAGTGACATATAAAAATCCTAGGGACTGGCGGGGATCGAACCCGGGACCTTTGGATTTGTAGTCTGGCACTCTACCACTGTGCTACGGAGCCACACAATTTGTCGTTATATGCCAGTAATTACAAGAAAAATGCCATCTACACATGTTTCATCAATGGAGTACCTCTTCACATGAACAACAGAAGTGTTAAATACAAAATTTGATGAAGAAGTAGCTGATCTTAATACAAAATTTGCAAACAGTCAGCTGATTTCAGTACCAAGACAGTTCCTTTTAAAATTAAGTTTGACAAGCAAATCTGTCTGGTACTTGTATGTGAATTTCTACATAGCCCAGACTTAAAAAAGGACACAACTAATTTTTTCCGCACCATAGTGGACCATATGAAATATGAGTATACTACATCCTAAAGCTGTATTTCTAGTTGATCCAGTAACAGACAAAGATAAAGGATTATACAATGTAGAAACTATAAAACAATTTAAGAAAAAGAGTCATCCTCCAAGGGACTTGTGACATATGACAAGTTAGGGGACTTGCAACCCCTGAGACCTAGCATTGTGTTGTATTTCTTCCTATTTCGATTTCTGTGGAAAACATCCTACCCTCTTCCTAATCTATTAACTTTCATATTCTCCTACTATCCACTATCATTTATAATATGGTTATTTACGGCAACTGAAGAATACTGAACTTTGACATTTTAGTGTGAGAATTATAAACTATGACTAATAATATATGAGAGGTGTTGGAGCAGATATTCCTATGTAGACACCATATTAATATTATGGAGAGATTACTTCCTAAGAGGTCAAAGAATACTCGAGTAATTTTATATGGGGAAATTTTATAAGCTTTTTATACATTGCATTAACAACACCAAAGGAAGGTTTATTACTAATTTTTGTAGGGTAGTAAATTTAGTTTGTGACCTGGCGATTTACACACACACAAACACACACATGTACACAAACACAGTTTTACACACATGCACACTGCACAAACAAATACTTATTCACTTGCCATTGGCTTGCATGGTGGTAATTGGAGTTTTTTTTCTACGAGGTCCAGTACGTGTCACTGCAATGTCTGTTCTGTAGTGGATCCATGACCAATTTGTGTGACATCATGTGCCCTTCAGTGTTGCAGATGAGCACTGTAAGGACATGGGTCCTTGAGGTGGGAGGGGGGGAGAGGGATTTCTGTCTCTTGGGGCTATCTTCTTTATTTTTGCAACTCCCCTTACCAGTCTCTTTTATTTCATTTTATACATCTCTACACAAGGATCTATCTACACACTACACACCACATTTACAATCTGACACTATACTACAACAGAACAACTATACATATTATAACATCCACACAAAAATAAGTCAAAGTTTTACAAACTAAACACACTCATCTAAGGGTTAGGAAAGATACAGGAAGGAAGAACAGACTGACCAAGACAATAAGTACAACGAGTGTGTTCGCCCGCTAAGGTGATGCCTAAAGTTGTGAAGTACAAATAAACATAATAAAATTAGAATATTAGTGAACAGAGACTCTAGGAAGTTAAAGATCAATTGTTAGAGTCAGGTACCAAGGGCCATGTATGTTCTTTATATTTAGGTACATAGAAAGCAAAAAAGAAGATAATTTAGGTGGGATGGTCAGACCTGGAAGCAGGCTGAACCAGATGCCTAGGGAATGGACCTGATTCAAGATGGGATTGGGCAAGGCAATTATCCGGCCAGCCGCCATATTGTTGTTGTAGATAAGAGTAGAGTAGTGGTAGAAGATATCAACAGCACCCTCATGAGGTGATGATGTTTTGTTCCAGGCAGGAAGTTAATATGAAGACCTTACCTGCCATCAAAGAAATAGCAATGTATTTTGCTTGTTGTGATTTCCTTATGTGACAACATATGTAATAAGAACAATTGATATAAAGATTATTTTGGTTAATAAGCAATATTTCAAGCTCTGGTCAGAATGAGTGATCAGCAATAAATTTACACAGCAGAGAAATCATGCTCGTTATGCAACCTCCCCCCCCCCACCCCCATCATGAATGTATGTGTTGGAGTTACTTAGTAAAGGAAAATGCAAATAAAAATACTAACATAATCATTGACAGACTTATGAGCATATTAGCAGTGTTCTTCACAGAAATAATAAAAATAATATTCATTTTTTTTGTGTATTAAATTTAAATTCTAAAGTTTGATAAAATATGTAATCAGAATTTAGTTTAATGATGTTATGAGTATGTTATTGTAATACATAACATCTCATGTCTTAGGGTGAGGATTTAGAGTGTAACTGCCCATTTGCTGTTAAACTGTGAGTCAATTTCCAGCATGAGATGTTCCTAAGTGCCCTATTTTTATAGGACTTCTTGTTAGTTAGAGGTGCCTACTGTGTGCACCTGTTGCATGTTTGCACAGGGCCACAGTTGCAGAGAATTGCGAGTGGGCCACAAAGCTGCTACTAGCTATGGCCACAAAACCCACTGATAAATCAAAAAAATTAAAAATTGTGGTGTCAAATATTCATATGCTCATGTTTTAGGTTTACAGCACATACCAACAGCTACAGCTTTTTGCCACTTAGCTGCTGCAATCTCCAAAAGAATAAAAGAAAGGGATCTCTTTACCTGCCATGGCCACTGTAGCAATCCTTGCCCTAAAGTTGGTGATTAGTTTCATAAAGCAACCACTGAATACTGACAATGGTACTGCAAAAAAGCAATAGTAGATATAAATGGAGACTTTAGAGAAGCTGAGACAAATCAAGTACGCAGCATCACCTCCAGTTTCTGCCTTCCAAAGGTAGCAATTTTTATTTATTTATTATTATTATTTTTATATATATAATTTTAGTATATTCACTCTATGTATTTATACAGTATGAAGAGTAATAACACACAAAACTGAAAATATGTGAATAAAAATGGAAATCCACACTGAAATGTCAATAATAGAGGATAGATAACAATTCAACCATAAAGATCATTGCTGTGCCTCTGACAGGCCTGTAAACTAGTGTAAATAATCACATTCAAACAACTTAAATTTTGGGCCATGGTCTTCATCAAAGAAAGACACACATACATTCACACAATCACACAGAAATATCTATGCACAAACAACCATCATTTCCGCCCACTCCAGTGCAACAAGAATCTTGAAAGTGAGTGAGGAGGGGAGTGGAGAGGTAAAGATGCTGGGTAATAATGGGGATGGAATGTTCTGCATTGCATGATGGATTGTAAATGCTCTGAAAAGTGCAAATGTGAGATGCAGCATGGGATGCTGTAAAGGAAAGGGGCAGGAGAGGATAAAAGATCAACATACAGTTGGAAGAAAAATATAAATTTGATCGTGCATGATAATTAGAGGTGAAGGGATTGAGATGTTATTCCTGGGGTGTAGGAATGATATCGAAGTTCAGAAGAGGTGATGGTGGAGGAGAAGATCCAGTAGTGAAGCAGTCACTGAAATTAAGTATGATCAGCCGTATGCTGTGCCATAGGGGGAGGGCCATCTTGCTTTTTGACAAAGTTTAACAGTGGTCATTCATCCTGATGAACAGCTAGTTTGATGTCATGCCAATGTAAAATGCTCAGCCTATGATGGGGTAAGATAAGCTTGTGATAGAATTAGAATAAGACATGCCAGGTGGGTGGATTGGGCAGATTTTACTTCATGGTCTTCTACACAGATATGATCCCTGTGGCAAGGGTTTGTGATTGTGAGTAGCATACGGATGGACAAGGATGTTGTGGTGGTTGGCTGGGTGATGGAACACCACTTCAGGAAGAGTTGGGAGGATCATTGGTAGGATGTCTCTCATTTTCAGGACATGATGACAGATAACCAAAGGATGTGATGTAATTGTTCCAGTCCAGGGAGGTATTGTCTAACAAATGGGACATCCGTTGTGACTGGTTATTGGAGGTGGTGGGAGGATTGGTGATGTGTGGGGATATCACATGGGAAATCTGTTTGCAGACTAAGTCAGGAGGGTAACATCTGTCTGTGAAGGCCTTTGTGAAACCTTTGGAATATTGGGTAAGGGACTTCTCATCAGTACAAATTTACATGTCTATGGGTGGCAAGGCTGTATGTGAGAGATTTTTTGATGCAGAATGGATGGCAGCTGTCAGACTACAGGTACTGTTGGTAATTAGTGGATTTAATGTGGACACAGGTGTGGATGGAGCCTTCACTGATGAAGATGACATGCTGAGTTGAGAAGGACCAAGTGAAACTGATGGGAGAGAATGAGGTGAGGGTATCCTGGCCCTAAGTCCAAGTCATGAAAATATCATCAATGAACTTGAACCAGGGCAGGAGTCTAGGGTTTTGGGAATATAGGAAGGTTTCCCTGTAGACCACATATTTGATTGCATACTTATCCTTCACAAGAAAAGAATTTATTTGTTAGGATGTAATTGTAAGGATTATAATGAATGAGTCTGAAGGATGCTGAGAAAGGTGTATAAGAACAGCAAGAGAATGGGCATTTGGGATACTGGTGTATAAGGGAGTGGCATCACCAGCAATGAATAAGAGAAGAGTCTTGGGCAAAAAGGATGATGCAAAGTTGGAGATGATGAATTCCTGGAGGGAGAACAGAGCATGGTTAAGTGGGTGAGAAAGGGTCACAGCTGGATGGTGGGAAAAGCAAGGTTCAATGTTGGAATTCGGTTGGTTTTAATTGCAGGGATTTGTGTTTAGGTACTGTTTCCACTGTAGGGATTAGAATCATTGCACATTGGTATGACTACCCAGCTGTCCATCAGAATGAATGGCCACTGTTAAACTGTGGCAGTAAGTAACAGCAAGCCGCTGAACACAACTGACTTGACTTCAATGGCTGCTTTACTACCCGAACCATCTGGATCCTGCCCTCTGTAATGTAACCTCTTGTCTGCTCTAATATCATTTTTAAGAGTTAATGTTTCATTGCTTTTTTTTCCTTGTCCACAAACAAGAACGTACCATTTGAGAGCATTCTTTACCACATGTAAGACTGAAATAAATCACAATTTGCGATCAGTTAGGCCCTATAGCTTCAATGTGCTAGGTTTAGATGGAATACCGTTCATTGAATGCTGTAACGTCATTAAAATATATAATAATATGTTAGACTAGTATCATACAGATTACAATGTCTTCTTAAATACAAATACAACTGCAATATAGTACTCTCTATTAATAATTGTCTCTAAGATAGGCTTATCCATAACTTAAAATCAAGCCATTCGTCTTTGCAGAACTCAGGCATTTATAAAATCACCTGTGATGCTTGCCCAGCCTATTATATAGGACAGGCTGGATGAGCCTTTTCTGTCAGATATAAAGAGCATTTTTTTAAATGTTCAAATGTTTGTAAACCTATCGCACCAAACTGCGTGGTCATCAGTCCATAACTTACAAACTTCTTAACTACTAACCTAAGGACAACACACACACCCATGCCCCAGGGAGGACTCGAACCTCCGACTGCAAGCAATTTTGCGCTCCGCAGCAAGGTGGCTTAGACCACTCGGCTACTCCACCGCGGCGCATTTTTTAGGGGATAAAGGAGCAAACATATATAATTAGTCCTTTGTTGACCATATTTTAATTACAGGTCACACACTTAAAAGGTTCATGACACTGATATATATTGCACATGGAAAAGAAAGGTTTCAGACTTGATATGCTTGAATAGTTGGAAATTTTCAAACACTTTTCCCATAATGACCATTTCATTCTTAATGAGGAATTGTAATTACCGTATATTTTCGCAGATAAAACGATTGCTGAATCATAAAAAGCCGACCGCGGTGGCCGCGGGGACTGAGGCGCTTCAGTCACGGTCTGCACGGCCACTACGGTCGGGGGTTCGAATCCCCCCTCGGGCATGGATATTTGTGCCGTCCTTAGTCTTAGTTAGTTCATAAGTAGTTTGTAAGTTTACGGACTGATGACCCCGTAGTTAAGTCCCATAGACTATACAAATATTTGAACGTTTGAACATTTTTGAATCATAAAAAAGGCTCCAAAATCCGAGGTCATCTTATACAACAGAATTTTATGATTTTCATGAATATGTCGTGATTTTAAAGGATGTGGTTAGGCAGGAACCTAAGAGTACAGCTTTCTGCTTAATTTAGAAGAAAGCTTACACTCGAAGTACCTCGGCCTGAAATGATATATATCGAACATACAACTGTAAATCGATTTAGTGTTTCTGAACCGTAGATTCGGACGCTACGTGCCCTCACGTACTAAAAAAAGAGTGCGGCCTTCAGGTCTTCTGACGACTTCCTCTGAGCAGGTGTGATCTTCTCGGCAGCTGACAACTGCGGTTGTGCAACCACAGGAGCGCTGGTCGTAACAGCAGAGCTCTGTGCCTCAGGGGCGGACGCTGGAGCGTCCACAGCGTCGATCGCGGGGTGCAGCAGCCGCGTCATCCTTTCGTTGTCGTCGTCGCCGGCGTCTACGCTGACGATGCGACGCTGCAGCAGCGGTCGCTACGCAGCCGCCGATTTGGCTTCGGCTTGAAAACGCAGGACAGCCTCGCCAGTTGGCAAAGTGAGGGCCGCCACAGCGGGCGCAAGCAACACCGTCTGAAGAGAAGCCTTGCGCGCTGCAATGCCACGTCACGCAGAGTAGGTCGCGATCGCGTAGCTCACTGGCTGGCCGATGGGACAGGGTCCACTGTCTCACATCGAACAGCCAGTGAGCTACGCGATCGCGACCTACTCTGCATGACGTGGCACCGCAACGTGCAGGCTTTCTCTTCAGACTGTGTTGACGCAAATGGGCGCCTCTTCTCTGCCGCGCGCGCAGGTTCGTGTGTCATGCTCGCCGGAAAATTTCACACACCGTGCAGCGTTGCGGCAGTACCCCCTGGCACTTGTAGCACTGGGAGAGAGGGTCCATGTCGGTGGGGAGAGCTTCCACCGCCACAGGGAAGCACAGAAGCTTCCGCAAGGCTAAGACGTCGGCCCCATCGTCGAACGTTTGCACGGCCACAACGTAGAGCGGCGGCCTCTTCCTGTTGGTCCGATTGTGCAACCCAGCTCGCCGCAGCCCTTCCCGGACTGCTGCATCATCGCAACACCATGGCAGGGCCCTCAGGAGTGCCCTGTGTACTTCTCTAGCTTCGCTTCTGACGTCAAGGGGCCGCGTCGACTGTGAAGGCAGCCACAGCGCTCTTGAGTGCCCTGTGATCTGCCTTCGTCGTTGCCTGTAGCGAGACGGTGGCTTCCGAGTCGACCACCTCGATGCCGACCTCTCGCTTGCAGCAGCCGGATATGGTATCGTCGACACGCCCATGCACGAGATGTACAAGGGCGGAACAGGTGTGCGATCTTCTTCTGCCTTCTTGCCGTGATCAGCAGACTCAATGTTTGTATAGCTTATGGGACTTAACTATGGGGTCATCAGTCCCTAAACTTACAAACTACTTATGAACTAACTAATACTAAGGACGGCACAAACATCCATGCCCGAGAGGGAATTCGAACCCCCGACCGTAGTGGCCGTGCAGACTGTGACTGGAGCGCCTCAGTCCCCTCGGCCACCGCGGCCGGAAAATAATGTTTTACCTTACCCTCCTGTATGTTACTGCTGCCATCAAGTTATCAGTTTCTTGGTACGAAAGACCCCTTCTATTTGTTCGTAATGATGCAATAAATAATTATTCTTAGGTGCAAGTATGGTTTTGTGATGCACAAAGTGTGAGTTTGTACCTCTCTCATTGAAGAGACAGGCTATGTCTCATCAAGTGAACCAGGAGAGAGTTTTCCCAACTATGTATCTTTGTTGCTGTCCAAACCTTTTTTTGAACAGTTAGATGAGATGTCTTTCATTAGAACATTTACGTGGACAGGGATATGACAATGCAAGTAATACGAGAGGTAAGCACAGTTGTGTCCAAAAATAGGTTTTGAATAAGAATCTATGCGCGTTCTTGGTACCGTGCAGTGTGCAACACTAAATCTTGTGGTGAATGATGCTGCTAAATGTTGTTTCGCTGCCACAACCTTCTTCAACTTGATCCAAACGATTTATGTGTATTTTCCTGGTTTTCCTGCTTCATCATATCGCTGGGATGTGCGCCATGTGCCTGCTTTGACGCTAAAACCACTGAGCGATACTAGATGGGAAAGCAAGATTGATGCATTGCGTCCTTTGCGTTATCAGCTAGCTGATATGCACGATGCACTTACGGATATTTACGTTGACTGGTTCAGCTGGAAATCAAACGCGAATCGACCCTCAGTGCACTGCTAAAAAAATAAATAAAAGGGCGAACTTCTAGTTTATTGCTTCACTTGTTCCACGGTGCAATATGTTGTTTGATGTAAATATTTGATTAGCAGATTTCTTCAATCAAAAGAAACTGATCTTAACGCTGCTACAAATGCTCTGCTAGAAACAAAAACCTTTCTTGAAGGTTTAGAAACAATTTGGGATTTGAAAAAATGCTGGTAGAAGCAAGAGAAATTTCAGAATCAGCCAAAATTCCTGCATCCTTTTATCAGGTATGGAACCAGAAAGAAAAGACAGTTTGTTTGTTGTTGTTGTAGTCTTCAGTCCGCAGAATGGTTTGATGCACCTCTCCACGCTACACTGTCCTGTGCAATTATCTTCATCTGAGTATACGTCCGGCAACCTAAATCTTTTTGGATCTGCTTACTGTATTCGTCCCTCGGTCTCCCGCTACGATTTTTACCCCACAAACTTCCTTCTAATGCTAAGTTGTCGGTTCCTTGATGTCTCAAAATATGTGCTACCAATCTATCCCCTCTCTTAGTCAGGACATGCCAGAAACTCCTTTTCTCCCCGATTCCACTAAGCATCTCCTCGTTAGTTACGTGATCTACCCATCTAATTTTCATCATTCGTAGGTAGTACCACATTTCAAAAACTTCTATCATCTTTTTGTCTAAACTCCTTATACAATTCTAACCTTCAGAGAAATGCTTTCAGAAAGGACTTCCTAACATTTAAATTAATATTGGATCTTAACAAGTTTCGCATCTTTAGAAACGCTTTTCTTCCCATAGCCAGTTTGATTATGAAGCAGAAAATGAACCTATTCGTGACGATCAAAATCATTTCAAAATTAATTTTCATATTGCAGTGTTGAATACTGCTATAAATACAATTGACGAGAGATTTCATCATATAAACAAACTATATCATGTATTTTGCTGTCTGTACAACATACATGACGTACAAAATAAAACACCCAAAGCTGTTCTTGAAGAATGTGTTAATTTAGAACAGTCTGTAATTCACAAAGACTCTACAAATATTGATGTTACTAATCTGTGCAATGAATTACAAGCCATCGCTAGAAGAGAACCCAATAACTCAGGGCCACAGGACTTTCTGAGTTATATTTGTAAAAATGGACTTATAGGCATTGAACCTAACTTAGTTACTGCAATAAGAATGTTGCTTAATCTTCCTGTGTTTGTAGCCAGTGGTGAGCGCAGCATCTCGAAATTAAAACTCATAAAAACATATCTGCGATCCACAATGACTCAAGAAAGACTTGTGGGGTTAACAACTTTGTCAATTGAACGAGAAACAGCAGACACAATTGATTTAAAGGAAATCGTTTCCTATTTTGCAAAAGCCAAGGCAAGAAAAATTAAATTTGTGTGACTCTTTGTATAATGAAGTTTATAATTGTATCAATTATTGCAAATTATCAACCAAAACCTTTTTAAAAGACAAAATGTAAAAACGACGAAAAAATAACATTGCTGTATAAAAATGTATGATGTGTCCCTTTTTAATGGGAAAAATATGTTTATCTAATGTATATGATGTGATTATGTAATTCAATAAAAAAGATGCAATTTGTTTTTTACATTGATGTTTTACTGCGATTTTATTAAATGGGGCGACACTAAAGCAGTTTTCCTAGGTTGCCGAATTTTTCAAAAAAAAAAAAAAAAATGTTCAACTGTTTGTACAGTTTATGGGACTTAACTACGGGGTCATCAGTACCTAAACTTACAAACTACTTACGAACTAGGACGGCACAAATATCCATGCCCGAGGGGGGATTCGAACCCCCGACCGTAGTGGCAGTGCAGACCGTGACTGACGCCCCTCAGTCCCCTTGGCCACCGCGGCCGGTTCTGAATTTTTCGGGCCAGTCCTGCTCTCGATGTATTTCTGCGATGGATTCCAGCAGAATTCTCGCGCAGAGTGCATATGGAAAATCCAGAGGATTTCGCGTCAGATTTGGGTATTGGTATGCCTTTGCAGGAAATAGACACTGCTACACAGGTGCGGAAGGATATACGTATTTTTGCGTCAGTAAAGGTTACCGTTGTGGGATAAGAGGTCATTTGAAAGTACAGTATAATCAGCCACACTGTTACACCTGTGGACGATTTGGACATAAAGCGGACGCTTGTGGAAGTAGGAAGCTCAACGGAGGAAATAAAAAGCACAAGACGATAAACGGGAATGTTCAATCCGTCGGAAAACATTCTACATCTACATCTACATAGATACTCTGCAAATCACATTTAAGTGCCTGGCAGAGGGTTCATTAACCACCTTCATAACTTTTCTCTGCCGTTCCATTCTCTAATAGCGCGCGGGAAGAAAGAACACCTAAATCGTTCCGTTTTCGATCTGATTTCTCTTATTTTATTGGGATGGTCATGTCTCCCTAAGTAGGTGGGTGCTAGCAAAGTATTTTCACATTCAGAACTAAAAGTCGGTGATTGAAACTTCGCAAACAGATCACGCCGCAATGAATAACGTCTTTCTTTTAATGGTTTCCACCCCAATTCGTGCAACATTTCCGTGACGCTTTCCCCCCCGTAACGTGATAAAACAAAACGAGCTGCCCTTCTCTGAACCTTCTCAATATCTTCCGTCAGTCCCACCTGGTGAGGGTCCCACAAGGGGCAACAGTACTCCAAGAGAGGACGCACAAGTGTGATGTAGGCAGTCTCTTTGGTGGAGCTGGTGCATCGTCTAAGCGTTCTGCCAATGAAACGTAACCTTTGGTTCGCCTTCCCCACAATATTTTCTATGTGTTCTCTCCAGTCAAAGTTGTTCGTAATTGTAACTCCTAGGTATTTGGTAGAATTTACGACCTTAAGGTTTGACTGATTTATCGCGTAATTGAAGTTCAGCGGATTTCTTTTAGTGGTCATGTGTATTACTTCACACTTTTCTTTATTTAGTGTCAATTAATAATACTGCAATTAATAATACTGCAAACAATAAAACAGAGACGGACTGTTGCTTGGCGGGCACAGTAAATGGTGCTGAATGTAAGTTTTTAGCCATATCTGTGATTAGTCTGCACTTCGTGATTAGGAGAAGACTAAATGCTCCAAGGTACAAATTACGTGGGAGGGAAAATAATTATTTGATATTATTAGGGACAACACTGCTCAGTTTTAAGATTGGAACTGTTCGTAGGGTTTCGGGAGCATGTGGGAGTGTTGCCAACTGTGGGACAAGAATATTTTGTGATTCTCGGACTTGACTTCCTGAATAAACAACATCCCAAAATTAAGCTTGCACAGAGCACAGTTGAACTTAGTGGTAATTTATTTCCAATGGGTTCGACAGCTGTAAAGTTTCAATGTCACAAGGGACGCCGATAGCCAAGATATTACCCATTAAACTGCGTACATGAACATTATAGATAATTACGCATGACAAAGTCCCTGCTGGTACAGGGAAGTTAGTTTGGGTCCCACAGCAGAAGTTGTGTGTGATACAGCCACTGCAGACCAATAAGGCATTGGACGAAATGCATAGTTTTATTCGAAGAAGCACTGAAACGTGAATGGGGAACTAATGATTCCAGTGAGTTTGGATAACTTCGGAAAAGATGAAGTGAATTTCACGAAAAGTTTGGTAATAGCGAATTTAGAGGTAGTCGAAGATGAAGACGTTGAATTCTGTGAAGATCGAAGCATCAAGTAAACTGTTAATTCGTCTGTTTTATGAAATAATGTTTTGTCACTTGAAGGATAGTGAACAGGAACCCAAAGAATCGTTGTTATTCGAATATTCAGACTTGTTTCAAATGTTCAAATGTTTGTAACTCTATCGGACCAAACAGCGTGGTCATCAGTCCGTAGCTTTCAAACTACTTAAACCTAGGTAAACTAACCTAAGGACAACACACACACACACACCCCCATGCCCCAGGGAGGACTCGAACCTCCACAGCGAGCAACCGCGCGCTCCGCAGCGAGACGCTTTAGACCGCTCGGCTACGCCACCGCGGCTCAAACTTGTTTAATTCAGATGGTTCAATACCAGAACTCCCATCACCGAACATCACATACTGACAGGTAATAATCCACCAGTGTATATAAAACCGTACAAAGCATCTACAACCTGTAATAAACGAATTTATAGATCAACAATTATTGAACATAGTGACAGTGCGTGGTCTGCATATATCGTGGTAATTCTGAAAAAATCCCTTGATGGTACATACATAATATCAGTTTTGTTGTGACTACCATTACTTTAATGCACGGACAACAACAGATGTATGTCTGATCCCGAACACCACTGATATCCTGGACAACTTGGGTAAATATAAATATTTTTCAACGATAGATTTCAAAAGTGGATATCACCAAATAGAAGTGTGCCTAGAAGATAGACCAAAAACAGCTTTCAGGAAATTTCCAGTATCATAGAATGCCGTTTGGATTGAAAAATGCTCCCGGAACATTTCAGGGGCCACTAGATGATGTGCTTTGTGGATTAAAACCTAATTCTGTATTGTATACCTTGATGATATAATTGTGTATTCCAAGGGTATACATGACCATGTAAATCATCTGAAAGAGGTATTTAAAAGGTTGAGAGTAGCAAAACTTACACTGGGGATAGAAGAGTGTCACTTCACTCAAGCAGAAATTAATTATCCCGGACGCATTATAACGAAAGAGGGATTCAGGACAGACCCTAGACTTACATCAGCTGTACACGATTTTTCGGTATCACAAACTGTTAAGCAGTTACAGTCGTTCGTTGGGATGTGTTCATATTATAGGAGATTTGTTAAGGGATTTGCTGAAGTAGCACAACCGTTAACTAAGTTGCTATGTGAAGGAGTTACTTTTCTATGGATGACACAGTGTCAAGAAGCATTTGATAAACTGAAGCGGATTTTAACTTCGAAACTGGTGTTATTATTTCCTGATTTTGAACAAGAGTTCACACTGTCCTGCGACTCTTCCAACATAGCATTGGGCTGTATTTTATCTTAGAGGGTTGATGGGAAAGAACATGCAGTTGTGTATGCTTCCAGACAGTTGAATAAAGCTGAGATGAATTACTCTACCACAGAAAAAGATATGTTGCAGTTATATATGAGATTTCGTACTTTCGTTGTTATTTATATGGTCGTAAGTTCAAGGTAATTACCTATCATGTGTCGTTAAAGTGGCTACTAGGATTAAAGACCCCTCAAGTCGCTTGGCAAGATGGGCATTGAAATTAAATGAGTTTGAGTATAAGGTAATTCATAGACCCTGGGTGAAGCACACAAATGCCGATTCCTTAAGTAGGAAGGTAGCAGTTGTGGAAATAGTTGGTGAAAATAAAGCAGATTGGATTAAGCCACAAGCAGCAGACAGTGATTGCCAACTGTTTAAGAAACGACCTTAGTTCTAGATTCAAGAAGGTTCGTTATGTAGATCAAATGCGGACTGCGTGTCGTAGTTCCACAATCACTGAAAAAAGAAGTGTTGTGTCAGGCTCACGACCACATATTGTCAGATCATAGAGGAAAACGAACAACGGATCGAAGGGTAGCTAAAAGGTATTGGTGGAAAACACGCCGAAGTCACTTTGAGCAATATGTCAAGAACTGTATTTCATGTGCACAAAGAACAGAGTGGAGTCATCAGAAAATTTCTCTATAAAGACAACCTGACGCAGTCAAGTCAATGTCTTTTTTTGGAGTCGACGTCTTAAGACCATTTAAATAGGACACAGGCAGGTAATAAACATGTACTTACCATCTTAGACCATTTTTCGCTATATTTAGTAATGGTTGCTCTTCCAGATCAAAAAGTTAGCACAATGGCCGAAACATTAGTCAGAATTGGATTTTAAAGTTTGGCACGCCTGAAACAATTTTATCACATCAAGGAACGAGCTTTTTAGCGGACGTCATGAAGCAGTTAGGTTACTTATTAATAATTTAGAAATTACGTCCGCCACATTTCTGAAGGCAATTTGGGACTATTTGTGTTGATATTGCACGTCCCATTGTTTCCTGCAGTGTGCGTTGCAGCTGAGTTACATTTAGCCTTCTGTGCTGTTAACTGGAGAAAACGGTCATCTCTTGCTTATGTTACCCATGGACGTTTCCTTTTTTCTGAAATCTCTTCTGGGGCCTGTAAATCAAACTTTGGGTCACTCCAATAGCTGCAGCCACCTACCTCTATGTCTGTCCCGCTGCCATAGCTTTAGTAAGTCACGTTGTTGTTGCAGTACACTACCTGCTCACTACACTATCTGGACCCAACTGCTTGTGTAATTCGTTTGGTAGAGTAAACACAAGTCAACACCAACCCCTCTGCAGTAACTTTCTGTTATTACCATTATATCTGTTGATGTACTGTTGTTCTACTCCACAGAAGCGACAGAAAGAAGTCGAGCCAGCCGTGGTGGCCGAGGGGACTGAGGCGCTCCAGTCACGGTCTGCACGGCCACTACGGTCGGGGGTTCGAATCCCCCCTCGGGCAGGGATATTTGTGCCGTCCTTAGTCTTAGCTAGTTCGTAAGTAGTTTGTAAGTTTAGGGACTGATGACCCCCTAGTTAAGTCCCATAAGCTTAACAAACATTTGAACATTTTGAAAGAAGTCGAACCATCTTAGTTCATTCTGACACTGAAGATACTTCAGAACCTAGATTTCAAAACTTATCCCCTAATTGTTTTGAGCAGTGTAGTTTGATAAGACTATTCAATCCTTCTTCTGGTCATGGAACCATTATTCACTGTGTGAAGCACCTTCTCGTTGTCTGCCATGAATGGCATCCGTTAATGGCCCAATGTTGAATAACATTATGTACTCGCTGCAACATTTCAAGTGTGAGAGCTGTGGATGGTCTTCCCAATCGCTGGAAATCTTGGAGCTCCACCGAATCGCTTTCTAATGACCTCAGGCTCTGTGCCCAGCGACTGAGGGGTAACATTTACTTAACAGCTCTATGGGGTCTGGCTCCACCATAAATTGAATAACATTATTTTATCGCAAATATTTTTAAACGTTATAGCAAACAGTTTGAGTATGACATAATGTTAAAGTAGAACGAGTGACAGACTGTAGTCATGAGCCCCATGTTCGAGTTCCATCTCAGAGACGCACAATGTGACTCCGAGCTGTGAGTATCTGGGTGAGGTCTTAGCGCGACTCCCCTCTCTTCCTTCCCCATAACGCATCCTGGCAGTGATAAATGCTTTTTTCCACGATTCATGGGCTAGCAGACTTGGGCCGGTACTTGTTACACCCCAACCCTCCCTCAGCCACAAAAACTGCAGTTAAAGTAACGACACCAAGCTCTTTACCCTCCGCCTACTTCACCCCTTGGCTAAACTAATGGGCCCAGCTGCACGAAGGGCTTAAAGCATACCCCACCATTCAGGGAATATAACTCCTTGTTCCCTCTCCTTTCTCACCTGTCCGCGTGTCAACACAAATTTGTAGCCAACTGACTTCAGCGCGAATCCAGAATTTTAATGTATTTCTATACAGTTACTGCATTTTAAGAACTTCTGTTTATTTATTCATCTGGTGTCAGTTTCATTAAGAACACAAATTTCAAAAACAAGATAGACCTACAAAAAATTCAAAACCTCTTTAGCGCATTATTTAAATGTCTGTAATGTAATGCATCCCCTAGAAAATTGCTGATATATATGTTTATTCCTCTGGAAATAGTAGTCTACAGGATGGCTAAAGAAGGAAGAAGCATCATTGGGAATAATTTTATCCATGCACTAAGGCCCAAGCAGGTAAGAGCAACTTCAGCAGAAACACGTTATATACGAAATTGTCCTAATAATTTAGTATCTTTACAGTCTATCAAGATCTTCCTTCACTGCTGATTTTTATTACTTTGAGTATGTGTGGAAACAGCGGAGCTACAATTTTCAAACAGAATTTATTTATTTATTTATTTTATATATATATATATATATATATATATATATTTTTTTTTTTTTTTTTTTTTTTTTTTTTTTTTTTTTTTTTTTTTTTTTTTGCTAGTTTGAAACATTTATTAAATGGGCCGTGTGTGTGTGTAAAATTGTGGTCAGTCAGTAGGTCCACTAGCTTCGCTGGTTTTCGGAGGACATTTTAGGTGCAGGAGATCTTGCTGTGATGACACTTTTTTGAAGAAATGAACGCTTTATAGTCGCAATTTGTTTTTATTTAACCTGCTGCCATCTGGTTTCGGAGCCCAGTACTATCCTCAGGACTCAGGTGATCTAGCACGCAGTCCTCATGCTCACTTACTCCCGGAAATGCCTGGTACTGTCTGAGTATGGTAGGTGCATCGTGCACTGTAACCGGTAGTCAGTACGCTAAATAAAATCGAACTGCGACTGTGGACTGAAACACATATATTTTATGGTGGTATGTTCCACTGTTCCAACTGACATTCTATCGAGAATATGTAACATTTGAAGACGTCGTAATTTCTAATTTCTTAGTAATATCCCGACGCGACTCACAGTGCCGCCCCACAACTTCAATTTCACCAGTACCTCGACACCTACTTTTCAAAGTTCACAGAAATTCTCCTGCGAAGCTCTCCTGGGAACATACCTTAGACTGTGGCTAAGCCATGTCTCCACCACATCCTTTCTTTCAGGAATGCTAGTCTTGCAAATTTCGCAGGAGAACTTCTGTGAAGTTTGGAAAGTAGGAGGCGAAGTAGTGGCAGAATTGAAGTGGTGGGGCGGCACCGTGAGCCGTATCGGGATAGCTCAGTGGTGCCGGGCGCCGTGGCTCAGCGCGCCCGGTCAGAGGGCTGCATGTCCTGTGTAACAAAAAAGCTGAGCCAAATGATCGACTAACGACCAAGTAAGAACAATAAAAACGACCGCAGATGATAGATCTACTTGAAGAACAAAATAAATAAAATAAAAACGGTGGTAGAGCGCTCGCAATTTTAATCTGCCAGGAAGTTCCATAATTGAGGTATTTGGAGCCAGTTCTGTCCTGATTGTTCGCTCACTTAATTATTGTCTGCAGTATTTCGTCGATTCTGTTTATAACTATGCGGCTACCATATAAACAATTTGGGCCTTTTTAAAAAGTTACATAACAAATAATTCGAAATGATTCCATTTTAACGTTTGACCTTTTGTCTGAGCCCAGCCAGCGAAAATGAGCGCAAGCTGCTACTGGAGTGACTACTGCTGTCGAAAGCAGAAGCTGTATAGACTTTTCGTGAATATTCGCCACAGTTTCTTTTTCTACAGTGAGAAATTCAACGACAGCACGTTGCTTGTAACGAACATCAGACGACGTATTGACACAGAAACCGTCCTTCTGCTACGTTATCTTTTGGCAGTCAGAAATTTTGTGTGGACACTCAGGAAACCACAAACTTAGATTGTGAAAAAACTTCAAGTAATTCATATGTAACATTTTGCACTCTCAGCATTGATGTGGGCTGAGAAAAAAAATGCGGTGTTTTACTTTCCGGACAACTATCGAAAAAGATAGGAATATTTTTAAAATTAATATTGTATCAGCGAATAAACATTTTACATTTAAGTGGAAGAAGAGGTACAATGTTGTTCGTCGCATACTTCACGTGCTCTCGGTCCCTTTCAGCCTACAAAAGAGAAATGAGGCTCTGTATTTTGGAAACGTCACGCAAGAAACAGTATACGAAATTCGGCATTCGTCTTCCGGAAGATGTTTCTCGCGTAACCGTGAGGGCTTTCCAGTAGCACAGCAGATAGCTTATCAGTGCCACCAGAGAATATGCGTCATTTAGTTGTGTGTGTGTGTGAAGTCAACTTAAAGAGTTGGGAAAGGCCATTGATAGGCTATATGTATTGATAAGAATCGTTCGCTGTGCGTAATATTTGTACAGATATGATACGGAGAGTTTTGTCAGATAAGATTCAGATTCTCACCTCGCTGAAAAAATACTCAGAAAAGTATGAAGAGAAACGAGTGTGCTAAGGAGGCATTATTATCCGCCGATATCCAGTAACAAAGCACAAGAATGGAGAGTCCGGTAGCAATGCGATTCTGTTAGGAAGAATGGAAATGTTATAAGGTTATAGCATTCTTCTTTAGAGTTATTTACTACAGTATTTACCCTAAGGGAGGAAGATTATGCTTTAATGCTGTGGCGCAGCCGGAATTTGGTTCCGTGCGGGGGGCATTTTTTTAATAAAGTCTATTGAATTGATTAATCTATGACTTACTTTTACACATTTTATAATTTAACTAATTATACTATGAAAACAATTGCATAAGAAATAAAATGAGTAGGTTCGCATTAATTTGAAAGTGGAAGAGGAGCAATGTCGTGGAAATGGAGTGTGTATAATCTGCTCTTAAAATAATTTAGCAGCTTCTATGTTACTAGCCAAACAGAAAGGTCTTTACTGTTTAATTAATATGAGACATTATGTGTAAAAATTGAACTAAAATAACACTATTTTTGTTCATTGGCGGATACAGAATTTTTTTCTGGGAGGGGGACGGGTGGAGTGCACAAGTCTGAGGAGGGTGAACACGTCCTTAAGGGCTTTGTGATATATATATTGATGATTTTGTTACAGTTATTGTCACATATAACTGCTATAGAAAACACAAAACACGTTCCAGAGCCACAGTCACTTCTTAGAAAAAAACTTTTTCATTTTTCCATCCAACTATCAATGCACTATTAGTTTCTGCGCACTATGGCGTCATTTTCAAATGCCTATGATCACAAAAATGTTACAATGATTCAAGCACATTAAACAGTGTAAGTTTTCTAAATTTACCACAAAATTAAAAACAGAATTCAGAGCGTGAATGCCCTCTGTTCAGCTGTGAGCACACTTGTTTCATCCTCCTTTATCATCATAAAGGATGAAACACTTCCCAACAGCTCAACACTGGTCATTGAGGCTCTGATGAATATGTAACTGATTCTGAATTTCGCCATGTGGATATATGCGAATCCGTATACAGAGGAAGCCATGCGAAATTGGCATAGGTTTCTCTACAGATTTACAACTTTGGAATAATTGGACTATAAGACTGAATACGACTGACCACTTGAAAATTCAAACAATTCTACAATATGGTCGACAAATGATTTGTAAGTATTAAATGAGCCATGGTGACTGCACAAAAACATAGGCGAGGGGGGCCTTGCTTTAATGTCACATTGACAAAGTGGTCATTAGAGATGGCGCATAAGCTTGGATGGGAGAGTAAATCAACAAAGTCGCTTGGAAGGAATCATCCCGGCATTTGCCTGGAATGATTAAGGAAAATAACAGGAAATCCAAGTGTAGATGGCAGGAGCAGGTTAGAACCAGTATACATCCGAATGCGTGTCCATTGTGGTTATGAGTGCACCACCTCGCTCTAAAGCATCTGTACTGTGTAGTGTATAACAGAGTGGGCAAAATTACTCCGCCACTATCTGCACAGCCCATGCGGTGGGTAAAGGAAGTGGGTTGTGATGGAGGTTTCCTGGTTGATGGGCGACTGTGATAGGAGGGTATACTTCCACAGTGCCTGTCTGCAGTATCTTGAGAACGAAGTGAGATACGTGGGCTGGTAATGGAAAGAACTTGTTCCTTCTTGAGAGACGATATCAATCTGTTACTGTGCAAAAATATAATTTTTTTCACCAAATAGCTCTCTTAAATTCGAATGACATAGCAGCCATCAAGTCTCCTTTGGCAGAACATGACAAACCGCGTGGATGTTCCTGTATTAGCAAAAACATCCGAGTCAATTTCTGCCGTCATAACCCGAAAACTCAGGATTGCATCGCAATGTTCCAACGGTATGTTCGTAGTATGTCCCACATTGATTACCACTGTTATTTCCAACATTGTTGATTGCCTGTTAGGACTTATAACTGTACACTGATCTTGGTACATTAAGTGCAGCCACGGAGTTTTCCGCGGTGAGAGATAATGCTTGACATTTGAAATTGTCGATATACTATTGACTCTGTGGATATCAGCATAATGAACTGTTTAACGATTTCCGAAATGGTTATGTCCGATGCTCCTAGCTAAAACTACATACCGCTCTTTAAGTCGGTTAATTTACACTGCCAGAACATAATCACATTAGGAAACCTTTCACATGTCTCACAGGAGTACAGATCACAGCTTTGGCCATGCACCGCTCTTTTTAAATCTGAGTACGCAGTACTATCGCCATCTATACCCGAATACATCGCTCTAGTGTACCATGACTTAGCACCCCATTGTATTACAGTAACAACACCCCAAGCTTGCATGTTGTCTTTGGTGCTGCAATACATCGCATAGGCTCGCACTAATAAGTCCATTTATTGTTGGTGTACAACAACACCTACCGGTCCTTTGTTGGGATTGCTAAAATGATCCTTATGGTCATATAATACACTTCACGACATTTAGAATTTTGTGCCTTGCCGCTATCTCATTGTTCTAATTTTAATACCTATCACCGAAATATGTCTCAACTTATATGATTACAAACTGGAGTGATTCATAGAGCACTGGTTCTGCATGCATTCTATTTACAACGGTATCAGTAACCTACTGGTTCAAATGGCATGGCTCGGCAGTAGAGAGATAGGTAAAAGCTATAAGTTTGCTAAAATTAAAAATTATAAGAATGCCATAATTACGAATATCGAAACAATAACCTTTGAGCTCAATACCAGTATGGAAACGGATTCTGCCAGTATATTCTAAAAGCAATATTTATTTCCACGCTGATATTTTATTTGATTCATCTACTCATTTTTTTGTCCCAACTTCGTCGCCGATTTTGTGTCCCAGCCTCGTCGTAGGTGTCGGTGGCCGAGTGGAATGAGACCGACACAGGAACAAAAATAGCACGCTGGTGCAGGTACGGAGGGGAGCAGCCAGAAACTATAAATACTAGAGTAAATTAGATAGAGATATATATTGCACAGAATGTAACAATACTTAACTTTTACATAGTACTGCAGAATGTTGATACATAGTTGTTAGAGGCCTGCCTAGTGCCAGTCTTCACTGGTGCCTATCTGATTACGAAGGTCCTAACTGGTTGCTATCTCCGTCCGAAGTGACCGGTGTCTTTCCGTGGTGGCCACGAGCGGGGTTGCAGCAGAGGGCGCTCGTGGCTGTCGTCGTGAGAACGCCGCGCCGTGCGTGCATGGCGGCGCGCGGCGAAAGTAGGTGGCGCGCACTTTGTACTTGTGCGACACCACACTCATGACACTATCACCGCGTTTACACGGACTCTCAAAATCGGATTTCGTAAACCGATTTCCCAATTCCGCTTTTGGTTCATCATATAAACACCCCAAAGTTGATTCTCGAAATCCACTTCTGTAAAGCGGTTTTCCAGTTTCACAATCGATTTTCGTGCTCATGTAAACGCAACCGTTTTTGAAGCGTTCTTGGCTTGTCAGATTTTGTTTTCATGTTCAAAATTTTCGGCAGATATGGACAGGGTAACATTTTCTATCATTAAGTAAAGAAATATACCGATTGTGCTGACTAAATCAGGAACTGAATCAGCTGGTTTTCAGCCGCCATATTGAGTGAGCTAGGAAATTTGATTCAGGCTGTAACATGTAAAATAATTTACGAAATTTGTTTTTCGTCTCGCGGAAGATGTGTTGTATATAAACGTAGTGTATATAAAGACTAGTCATTGTTTAATGATTTTACAAAACAGTCTCAAAAATGGATTGTGCTACTTTTGTGATTTAGATACTTGGAATGCATTTGATTAGCGATTGATAGAAAATATCCAATGAAGAGCACGTATCGTTACAGATTGATATAACAAACATGGGAGCGGGACTGATGATGTTGGAGTTTGATCCCGTTAAAACATAAACCGACCAACCAATAAAATGCGGAAGTATCACAGAGATTATTGGTCAACGCCAGTGGCAGTCCTTGCACAAGAAATGTTCTGCATCCCAATATGGCTTACTGTAGAAGTTACGAAAGTGTACAGTTCTAAAAGAGTTAACCACTATATTGTTTCATCGGAAAATATCTCGCAAAAGACCATGAGGATAAAATTATAGATGTTAGAGGCCACACAGAACCATACCAGTTATCGTTCTTTCCTTTAACTGTAAGCGACTGGCATAGGAAACGAAGGAAGTAACACTTTTCAACAGAAGATGCTACATATACTATACTGATCAAATACTAAATGTTCTGAATAACCAAACTTCACCATTCGAATTTTCTGTGATCTCTTAAAGGCTTTTGAAAATCATAGATGTTTTTCTTTATAAGCTTAAGCATTGTGGTATAGAGGAGCAGTCCACAAACGGCTGAATTCACACACACACACTCACACACACACACACACACACACACACACACACACACTTTTGACATTTGTTATTGAACTCAAAAATAATACCAGTGCGCATAGCTACAACACTAGGAGAAGGGATGATCTACGCTATTCAAGGTTAAATCTAAATTTGACACAGAGTGGGGTGAACTGTGCTGCCACAAAAGTCTTTGGTCGCATATGAAATATGTGACAATGAGCCAACCAGCATTAAAAAAATTCTGAATAACAACTGCTTCTACTAGATAGATGAATTTTTACGAAGACATTAATAATTTTATATAAAAATGTTTATCAAGTAATGTTATCTCTTAATTGAAACATTCCAAATCATTACCAGATCTCTTTTTCATTATCTATGGAACATGGAGCAGACTGATCTAATCAAATTTACTGGCACATAAAGTAACCTTCACAACACACCATAATGTGGTATTTTTGTGTAAGGATGTAGATGTAGTTTCGCAGTTGTCTCAGAAAGGGTTTATTGCAGTCCCTCGATTATTGCCATGTATTGCTTACATGCGTAGCCATGTCAGCAATGCTATTATTATACACCATATACACTGTATGGAGGGAACACTCCATTCGGGAATTTTTCAAAGGCGTCGGAAATTGGTAAATTTGATGTACATGTACAGAAAATAACGGTTTCACAAAAAAAAAAAAAAATAAATAAATAAATAAATAAATAAATAAATAAATAAATAAAAATAAAAATAAAATAAAATAAATTTTAAAAAAATTAAAAATGGATGATATATTCAAAAGAAAGCGCTTGGTTATTCTCCTGCGTCCAATTGAGAGTAAGGTCATCAAATGTCTAGTTGGTTGGAGTGCCCTTCCCTTAATGTTTTCAACGTTCTAGTTGTGGAGAGATCTGCCAACTTAGGCGAGGAAGTAATGGTATGGCAAGTATGAAACGAATCAGTAGGAACTCTCGTAGTGTGCAGGTAGGCATTATCCCACTGAAGTTAATCAATTTTCAGTGGTGATTACTGATTTTGTTCTTAAGGTGTTAGAAAGGAAAAAGAGACCCCAAAAGTACATCCATTCTAGGGCGGCGTGCAGTAAATGTTACACTTAAAAATAAAAAAAATAAAAAATAAAAATTAAAAAGTGTAATTTCAGTTGTTGTTGTGGTGGTCTTCAGTTTGCAGACGATTTGATACAACTCTCCTCGCCATCCTATCCTGTGCAAGCCTCTTCATGTAAGGATACAAAGGCAATCTACATCCTTTTGAATCTGCTTACTATATTCGTCCCTCGGTCTGCCTCGACAATTTTTACCTCCACACACTTCCTTCTAACGCTACGTTGGCGATTCCTTGATGTCTCAGAATGTATCACACCAACCAATCCCTTCTCTTAGTCACGAAATACCAGAAACTCCTTTTCTCTCCATTTCTGTTGAGCACCTCCTCATTAGTTACGTGATCTACCCATCTAATCTTCATCATTCGTCTGTAGGACCACATTTCGAAAGCTTCAATCATGTTTTTGTCTGAACTCCCTATAGTCCACGTTTCACTTCCATAAAATACTGCACTCCAGACAAATGCTGTCAGAAAGGACTTCCTAACATTTAAACTAATATTGGATGTCAACAAATTTCGATTCTTCATAAACGCTTTTCTTCCTATAGCCATTCTGCATTTTATATCTTCTTTACATTGGCCATCAGAAGTTATCTTGCTACCCAAGTAACAAAACTCATCTACTACTTTTATTGTCTCGTTACCTAATCTAATTCCTTCAGCATCACCTGATTTTCTGACGCTGCATTCCATTATCTATGTTTTACTCTTGTTGATGTTCATCTTATACCCTCTTTTCAAGACATTGTCCATTCCATTCAATTACTCTTCCAGATCCTTTGCGTTCTCTGACAGAATTACTGTGCCATCGGCAAATTGCAAAGTCTTTAGTTCTTCTCCCTGAACTTTAATTCCCTCTCCAAATTTCTCCTTGCATCCCTTCACTGCTTGCTCAATGTACAGATTGAACAACACTGGGGAAAGGCTACAACCCTGTTTTAATCCCTTCCCAACCTTTGCGTCTCTTTCATGCCCTTTGACCCTAATAACCAGTGCCTGGTTTTTTTATAAGTTGAATATAACTTTTCGCTCCCTATATTTTACCCGTGCTACCTTCAGAATTTGAAAGAGTTTATTCCTGTCGACATAGTCAAAAGCTTTCTCCAAATCTACAAATGCTAAAAAAACGTAGTTTTGCCTTTCCTTACCCCAACGTTTAAGATAAGTCGTAATGCGAGTATTGTCTTCCGTGTTCCTACATTTCTCCTAAATCCAAATTGTTCTTCCCCAAGCTTGGATTCCACAAGTTTTTCCATTAGTCTGTAAATAATTCGTGTTAGTATTTTGCATCCATGACTTATTAAACTGATAGTTCTGTAATTTTCACATTTGTCTGCACTTGCTTTCTTTGGAATTGGAATTACTGTATTCTTCTTGAAGTCTGAAGGTATTTCCCCTGTCTCATACATCTTGTGTACCAGATGGAACAATTTCTTCGTGACTGGCTCTCTTAACGATATCAGCAGTTCAGACGCAATATCATCTACTCCAGGGGCCTTCTTTCGACTCAAATCTTTCAGCGCTCTGTCAAATTCTTCTCGCAGTATAGTAACTCCTATCTCATCTACCTCCGTTTCACGTTCCATTTGTAGAATACTGCCTTCAGGTTTATTTTCTTTGTACATGCCTTCTATATATTCCTTCCACCTTTCAGCTTTCCCCATATTTTCTTAGTACTGGTTTTTCATCTGAATTCTTGGTCTTCGGGACTGATGACCTAGCTGTTTAGTCCCATCAAAAACCAACAACAACAACATCTTGATATTCATACCGCTGTTTTTCTTGTCTCCATATGTCTCTTTTACTTCCCTGTAGGCTGTATCTATCTTTCCCCTAGTTACACACTCTTCTACGGTCTTGCACTTCTTCTCAAGTCGCTCCCGCTTAGCCAGTCTGCACTTCCTGTCAACTTCATTTTTCAGACGTCCTGTAGTATAATTTCAGGTCGTTCGCTAAATTATAATTTTGAGTGATATTTCTAGCCGAAAGAGTAAATAACCCCATATGGGCGAGAGTACATCACATCCTTCGATTCTAGATGTATTCTTCGGGGCTTGTGGTATAGAGACAGATCAATCACATGGTAGCTGTGATGCGTTTGCTCTTGAAAAGGGTTTTATGTGGGCCTGCTGTGTTGTAATCCTATGATTTTGATGTGAAAATTACCGATCTGTGGGTCGTTTTGTCCAAAAAAGGGTTAGAGTTGTATCTAATGAGTTGTAAGCTGTTGTAGCACAGTTTCTTTTTCGCTATGTGGGACGCGAGGTATAAACATCTAAGGTTTCTTCCCTCTGTGGAAAGAGACTTTTACTCTTCTGTGCTGTATATAGACCACCATTATTTGGTGTTTGCTGTAGATCATAAATCTGTAGGGGATCAAGTGTGTTGAGGAGCACTCAAACGTGAATGTGATTACCTAAAATATTTCATGGTTTGCGTCGGCTACAGCTATTTGTTGTAAAAACATAGCTTTTTGTGTAGAACGATTTGGTTTTACAGTTATGTGGATGTCTCTACATCAACATCTACATCCATACTCCGCAAGCCACCTGACGGTGTGTGGCGGAGGGTACCTTAAGTACCACTATCGGCTCTCCCTCCTATTCCAGTCTTGTATTGCTCGCGGAAAGAAAGATTGTTGGGTGCCTTTGTGTGGGCTCTAATCTCTCTGATTTTATCCTCGTGATCTCTTCGTGAGATATACGTAGGAGGGAGCAATATACTGCTAGACTCCTGCTGTTCTCGAAACTTCGACAAAAGCCCGTTCCGAACTACAGAGTGTCTCTCTTGCAGAGACTTCGTTTTCGGTCTGCATTGCCTTAGGATTCTTCCAATGAATCTTAGTCTGGCATCTGCTTTACCGACGATTAATTTTATATGGTCGTTCCATTTTAAATCACTCCTTAATGCCTACTCCCAGATAATTTATGGAGATAACTGCTTTCAGTTGCTGACCTGCTATAGTGTAGCTAAATGATAAAGGATCTTTCTTTCTATGTATTCGTAGCACATTACACTTGTCTACATTGAGATTCAATTGCCATTCCCTCCACCATGCGTCAATTCGATGCTTATCCTCCTGCATTTCAATACAATTTTCCATCGTTACAACCTCACTATATACTACAGCAACATCCGCAAAAAAGCCTCAGTGAACTTCCGATGTTTGAATAGCAACGGTCCCATGACACTCCTCTGTGGCACACCTGACATCACTCTTACTTCGGAAGACTTCTCTCCATTGAGAATGACATTCTGCGTTCTGTTATCTAGGAATTCCTCAATCGAATCAAAAAATTGGTTTGATAAACCATATGCTCTTACTTTGTTCATTAAACGACTGTGGGGAACTGAATCAGACGCCTTGTGGAAGTCAAGAAACATGGCATCTACCCGAGAACCCATGTCTATGGCCCTCTGAGTCTCGTGGATGAATAGCGCGAGCTGGGTCTCACACGATCGCCTTTTTGAAACCCATGCTGATTCCTACACAGCAGATGTAGGAGAAAATACCGGAAGACAGTTTACGTGTCAGGAAAGCTTTACCTCGGTAGAGTATCTGTTAGTTGGTCAGCTAACGGATATTTACTTCTGTGCTGTTCTATATCTAAGCAAGCGTTTGTGTAAATCGATGATGTGCAGTACGTTGGTGTGTGGAATGGAATTTGACTTTACAGTGCAACTTAGCGGTCATCCGACTGTTTCTCTCTCTCTCTCTCTCTCTCTCTCTCTCTCTCTCTCTCTCTCTCTCTCTCTCTCTGTGTGTGTGTGTGTGTGTGTGTGTGTGTGTGCGTGTGTAGTAGTAGTAGTAGCAGCAGTAGGTTATCGCTAACTATATTTTCATCATGCAAGATGTAATGATTGCTGTAGTCACCTCATACGGCAAGTACCTAATATGTGTCAACTGCGAGAAAATAATACATACAAATGTTGCAGTAATTGTTGGTAATACGATCGTACGTGGTTGTCTCACTATGACCTGTAGAGGCTTGTTAGAGATGGTCTTTACTGGGTTGCTGGTGCATTAAGAGCTATAGTATAGCTATGACAAGTCTATCGTTTTTTATTCTTATGTCTGTTTATAGAACCGGCGTAAGACGTAATTCTATCTTCGTAAAATTAGCTCTCGTGTATTTGTAACCTGGTGCGGATGATGTATCCTGGCTTGAATGAAGGAGTTCAGACAAAAAGATGATAGCTTTCGAAATGTAGTGCAACAGACGAATGATGAAGATTAGATTGGTACATCACGTAACTAATGGGGAGGTGCTCATCAGAATTTGGAAAAAGGAGTTTCTGTCACCTCCTGACTACGAGAAGGGATGAGTTAGTAGGACACATTCTGTGACATCAAGGAATCATCAACTTAGTATTAGAAGGAAATGTGTGGGATAAAAATCGTAGAGGGAGACCGAGGTACAACAGAGAAAGCAGATACATAAGGATGTAGGTTGCCATACGGATTCTCAGATGAAGAGTCTTGCACAGAACAAGGTAGTGTGGAGTGCTGCATTTAACCAGTCTGCGGACTGACGACCACAACAACAAGAACAGATGTTTGCGGTGGTAAATTATCTTCAACTTAAACCTACATAATAAATTCGACAAGTTCGTCATTGCAAGCACGAGGAATATTGGAGAAATTCGGCAAGGAAGCACTGGTGAACAGCTCTAAGAAATATGCAAATCCTTTTGCTATACCTTATTAAGTGGGGATAGTCGATTTAAACTAAATGTTGTAATGGAGGAGCTCCCATCTATACTGCAACAGCTTCGTGTAGGTGACATGTATTTCCTGGAATGGGCACCCGCAAGATTTCGCAGGGATTTTAACAAACTGGACATTTGCGAGTACCTAGTATCCACCCATGACTTTGCCTGGTAGTAAGCTGCATAGGGAACAGCATCGTGATTGTGGACAATGATAGGGCGGCTGATATCGATTTTTAACGTGGTTGACTTCGAATTGTCAAGTAAAAAATATACAATAAATTTATCTGTTAAATCAGGAGTTCTGGTGTCAATACAATTACCGGTAATTACCTTATCGATTTTATAAAGTGTCCTGACTGGTGTTTGCGGGAGTCTTTTACTTCTTTGTTTGGTCGAGAACATGGCATTACCAGGCTGGAAGCTACAATATACAATTACGGAAGAAATCATGGTTTTGACTCTCTACATTACTGTTCACGTGTTTTAAATGAGGATAGCCAATATTTACAAACAGCGTGTTAATCCCATCCACGTGATGTCAGCTAACAAATTCCTTATAGAATAGTTGTTGTTTAGTGTTCAATTGTGTTTTGCAAATTGTTTACTGTGATAATAAGAATACCGATAATTGACTGATGTGCATGTAAATCTAACGAACTCCTCTGTTTTATAGGAAGTTTCTGGTATACGTAGTGTACTTTAGGGGCTATTTGATTGGTATATTGCGCTTGCATGGAAATCAGAAAAACGTATGCAAATCTGTGGGAGGCCTGTCGCGTTTTCCTGCATTGTGATGACAAGTAGAGAGAGTCTCCCGTTAGGGAGCGATAGAAGCGTTTGCAATCATTACGTTACACATACACAGTTGTAATGTAACAAAACAAAAGTGTAGACACAACATGTTTGATGCCTGTTTATCTGTCGATGAGCTGACGCTCTTCTCGCACTGCGTGCTGTCGTTTATGAGGTCTAAGATGCACTACTTTCGTCGTTGTTGGTTTAAAAGTTTTTGTTTGTGTAATACTGTTCCAAGAGAGGGTGATACCACATACGGCCTTGTGATCACTGTTTTGGGCACTCGGGGGTCTTCTTAATTTCATTTTCTTTAAGCACTGTCTACTATTACTATTAGGATGTATCATTTGTCATTGTCTGTACTTTGACATAACTTCGAAATATGTGAGATTTGTTGGTGTTTTGTGGTGATGGTGATAAATTTTTCTTTTAACGATCACGTGTTGCTTTGTTTAGGTTATCATTCGATTTTATAGAGTAGGCATCTTCGTTTGCGGTAGACAGCTACTTGTAATTATCGATTTTAAAAAAATAAAAAAATCCGACTTCGGTTTAGTGGAATGGAAAAAGAAATCTTGGTTAGCAGAGGAAAGGAGCTTGATTTGTATTTGGAGTAAGAATTTTTTGTTTCTCTCTATCTATATTTTGGGTAAAGGGCTGGTCGATCTTGATTTGCAGAACTGAAAATCTGTTGTGTGTTGCATCCAAACTATCAGGCAGGTTAAGTATTACCATTATGTCCTTTCGGTTAGGGGGGCGAGATGTTTTCGGTTCTCTGGTTGCTGTATTGGTGTGTGTCAGTTCGAAGAAGGGTGTTGCTGGTCAGTAATTTCGAAAAAAAAAAAAAAAAAAAAAAAAAAAAAAAAAAAAAAAGTTTTTGTGTAGACAGTCGTAAATCGATAAACCGCTGATCTTAAATTATTTCATGCAGTTTTTTATTGTTGATTGTGAATCTCCAAGGGAATACTGTTGTACAATATTGTTTAGTTTTGTTTAAACGTAGAGAAATAACAATTTTAAACGTCTTCTGGAGTGCTCGATTATCGGGTATTGCAAGTGTGTACTGCTTTAGCATTCGCGTTATAAAGGTAATAAGAGGTAAAATTAAATTACCCAAATTCTCTCGTTTAGAAAAAGAGGTGGTATACGGGAAGACATGTCGATACATATTGCAGTTAGAAAACTTATCCTCCCTGTACCTGTAGAAATACTGGATGTGGGAGGAAATAGAAGATACCTGTGTCGGTCTAAGGAACTGTTGTAAAGACTTGGAATATTTCGAAAAGAATTGTGTGCAGTGTATAGTATTGTAACAGGGCATGGTCGCTAAAAAGAGATTGTATTAAATTTCAGCCGGCCGCGGTGCCCGAGGGGACTGAGGCGCTTCGGTCACGGTCTGCACGGCCACTACGGTCGGGATTCGAATCCCCCTCGGGCATGGATATTTGTGCCGTCCCTAGTCTTAGCTAGTTTATAAGTAGTATGTAAGTTTAGGGACTCATGACCCCGTAGTTAAGTCCCATAAGTTCTACAAACATTTGAACATTTGAATTAAATTTCAGAACTTGATAATTTTGTTGTAAGAGTGGCCACAAAGTGCACTGATATGATTTGTAAGAGAGAGCGGGTTGGTGTTAGTCCGTCTATACAACGGATCAGGTATGCGTATATGTGTTTGTGTTAGTCATCGGTCTGTGTTTGTGAATACTGTTAACAACCCTTGCAAATCTATATTTATACGCTTTCCTGTCACAATGGCATGCTGCAAATATAATGGCGGTTGACTGACAGACTGAGCTCTCGTCGCCTGTTGCGGATGGTCGATAAAATACTGTGTGTAAGCTGCAGTGCTCGAAATCTACAGACGTTGTGTTTCAATCATGATATGACATTGCCGATTTTCGCGATTTCCGCCAGTAAATTCGAGTTTTTTTAATAAACAATATGTTTTCTGCTGCTTTTGTTGTTGTTGTTGTGTTACATATCTGGACAGCGAAAGATTGTGTTGCATCTCGTTTATCTAACGCGCACAATACTTTCTTTTACACGTTCGTCGGCTGTTGCATACGTAGTCTACATGAAGAGCTTGTTTGGTGGTATTGTCACATACCTGTGACTGATGAAATTCTTTATTATACCTTTCCTGTAAATTCTGTAAAACATACGAGTTGTAATTGTATTATAATACCTAACAGAGTGTATTAAAATGTAGTACACAGTTATTTTGCCTAGAGACCTAATGTGGCGAACGAGATCCGAAAACGGGACATTTTTATTGTCTTTTTTATTCATTTATTTATTTATTTTTTGTGTGTTGGGGGGGGGAAGGTATTTACAAATATTTGACTCTGATTAAAGTTGTTTTTAAATTATCTGGACATCGAAAGAGTGTTTATTAAGAAGGACACACAAGTTAGTTTTTCGATTTGTGGCGTTCGTTACCGTTACATCCCGTTTATTATCGAACTCGCACAATGTTTTTTAACACGTCTGTTGGCTGTTTTGTACGTAGCCTAACGAAGAGCGTGGAGTGAGAATGTTTACAATAAGAAGACGTTAAGATATTTTGTTTAAACATTTAACATTGGTTTATCGATAGGACTGTTAGATTTGTTTTATGCTGCTTGCCGAGAGAACACTGTGTGTGTGTGTAAATGTGAGTGTGTATGTGTGTGTGTGTGTGTGTGTGTGTGTGTGTGTGTGCTTGCGTCCGCATTGGTGATCGAGCTGTATTCACATTACTGCAAGGAGTTTTTATTTTTAAAACGACGTTCTCCTCCAGATCTTTCATTGCTTGTGATTACAGGTACCGTTTCCATTGTGTCTGTCTCGCATATCGAGAAAAATTGATTAAGGTAATGACTGTCTTTGCTGTTGTGGTGTTACACGTCTAGACATCGAAAGAGTGTTTGTTAAAATTGACACACAAGTTTGTGGGGATCGTTACCGTTACATCCCGTTTATTATCTAACACATACTATTTTTGTATTTTATTTTTTTATATATATTTTATTTTTTTACACGTCCATCGGCCGTTGCAAGCATAGTCTATACAATGATATACATTTATTTTGCCTAGACACCTTAGGTAGCGAACGACTTCCGAAAGACTTTTTATTTATTTATTTTTTTTTTTTTTTTTAGTTCTAAATGTCTGGTTAGAAGTTTTGTTTAATAATTGTCGATAAATGTACGTAGGTTATACAGCACTTAGAGTACATCCACCTGTTGATTTACGCCGAATTTCTTTATTCCGTGTCTATATTTACCTGCAAAATTGCATTCCATACAAGTTGTAATTAAGGTTGGTTGTATTACATTACTTAAACTGTATGTACCGATTCTGAGAAAACAAAATAATTTTGCGGAAATTGTTACATAAGTTGCCATAGTTAATATGCAAATTAGGAATAAAAAAATAATTGTAGGCGATTGCGGTGGCGAATGCATACACAGTTCCCATGACTTTACTGGTAATTGTTAAAACATCTGTTGTTATTAAACATTTCTTATGAACAACATGTTAGCTGCTGTTGACTTTTTTTTCCGAAAATAAACAACCTGTACCTTCGGAAATTTGATATGATAATCTGATATATAAAAATGAATTATTGCGTGTTCGTATTTTATGCGTGGCCGTACCGTTCAATAGACTATGATGAAAGCTTGTCAACATATTGCTTGCACATTCGCGATGGTCATAGGCACCATTAAATGACTGTGCGCCAAATAGTTCAGGAGATATGATGTCATAAACAATTATGTGGTTGAAACCCTGTGGCTTCATGCGAAATCTGAATAAGGACACTTTATTCATCCTAAAATATTCATGACATTTTGGACATTTGATCTTCAAATTAAGAGGAAGGTCACTGTCACATAAAATTTTGGATGGTGCATGACGGAGGATACATATGAACTGATGAGTTTTTAAAATATGATGGAACAATTCAGTTTACCAGTGCAGTATTAATATATGCAGATTACCTACAATCATTTCAGTTAATTAACGCGACTAAACAGTTAATTTTCAGATTTCGGCGAAGTTTCTAATGAAATAAAATTTATGATAATTCTAGCAGCTCTCCCTGGAAGTTACATTTTTCAGGGTGATAATCATCAAAGAAACATTTAAAACATAAATATTGTTCACACCATGAGAATTTTATGTAAGTAGTTTAAAGTAAGATTTTTTTTTAAAATATGCTTCAGGGGAAAGCATACTTCATTCATATTTTTAAATGAAGGTTTTTTGGCTGTCAGGTTTGGTGCATACCAAGCATACCGAATCATTGAGATGAAAACCGCCAGAAGAAGGAATTTTTTGTTACCAACGTATGGCTTTAATGCGAATTTGAAAATAAATACATAAATCTAATATAAATTTAATGTTTGTTTGTTTGTCTCTGCAAAATTAAAACGTAACCAGAACAAGAAGTATATTGAAGTCTAGAGAATGTGCCAACCTTATGTAAATAATTCGTGTTAAAATTTTACAAGCATGTCTTATTAAACTGATGGTTCTGTAATTTTCACATCTGTCTGCACCTGCTTTCTTTGGAATGGTGATTATTACATTTTTCTTAAAGTTTGTTTTGTTAGTTTTGTTTAAACGTAGAGAAATAACAATTTTAAACGTCTTCTGGAGTGCTCGATTATCGGGTATTGCAAGTGTGTACTGCTTTAGCATTCGCGTTATAAAGGTAATAAGAGGTAAAATTAAATTACCCAAATTCTCTCGTTTAGAAAAAGAGGTGGTATACGGGAAGACATGTCGATACATATTGCAGTTAGAAAACTTATCCTCCCTGTACCTGTAGAAATACTGGATGTGGGAGGAAATAGAAGATACCTGTGTCGGTCTAAGGAACTGTTGTAAAGACTTGGAATATTTCGAAAAGAATTGTGTGCAGTGTATAGTATTGTAACAGGGCATGGTCGCTAAAAAGAGATTGTATTAAATTTCAGCCGGCCGCGGTGCCCGAGGGGACTGAGGCGCTTCGGTCACGGTCTGCACGGCCACTACGGTCGGGATTCGAATCCCCCTCGGGCATGGATATTTGTGCCGTCCCTAGTCTTAGCTAGTTTATAAGTAGTATGTAAGCTTAGGGACTCATGACCCCGTAGTTAAGTCCCATAAGTTCTACAAACATTTGAACATTTGAATTAAATTTCAGAACTTGATAATTTTGTTGTAAGAGTGGCCACAAAGTGCACTGATATGATTTGTAAGAGAGAGCGGGTTGGTGTTAGTCCGTCTATACAACGGATCAGGTATGCGTATATGTGTTTGTGTTAGTCATCGGTCTGTGTTTGTGAATACTGTTAACAACCCTTGCAAATCTATATTTATACGCTTTCCTGTCACAATGGCATGCTGCAAATATAATGGCGGTTGACTGACAGACTGAGCTCTCGTCGCCTGTTGCGGATGGTCGATAAAATACTGTGTGTAAGCTGCAGTGCTCGAAATCTACAGACGTTGTGTTTCAATCATGATATGACATTGCCGATTTTCGCTATTTCCGCCAGTAAATTCGAGTTTTTTTAATAAACAATATGTTTTCTGCTGCTTTTGTTGTTGTTGTTGTGTTACATATCTGGACAGCGAAAGATTGTGTTGCATCTCGTTTATCTAACGCGCACAATACTTTCTTTTACACGTTCGTCGGCTGTTGCATACGTAGTCTACATGAAGAGCTTGTTTGGTGGTATTGTCACATACCTGTGACTGATGAAATTCTTTATTATACCTTTCCTGTAAATTCTGTAAAACATACGAGTTGTAATTGTATTATAATACCTAACAGAGTGTATTAAAATGTAGTACACAGTTATTTTGCCTAGAGACCTAATGTGGCGAACGAGATCCGAAAACGGGACATTTTTATTGTCTTTATTTATTCATTTATTTATTTATTTTTTGTGTGTTGGGGGGGGGAGGTATTTACAAATATTTGACTCTGATTAAAGTTGTTTTTAAATTATCTGGACATCGAAAGAGTGTTTATTAAGAAGGACACACAAGTTAGTTTTTCGATTTGTGGCGTTCGTTACCGTTACATCCCGTTTATTATCGAACTCGCACAATGTTTTTTAACACGTCTGTTGGCTGTTTTGTACGTAGCCTAACGAAGAGCGTGGAGTGAGAATGTTTACAATAAGAAGACGTTAAGATATTTTGTTTAAACATTTAACATTGGTTTATCGATAGGACTGTTAGATTTGTTTTATGCTGCTTGCCGAGAGAACACTGTGTGTGTGTGTAAATGTGAGTGTGTATGTGTGTGTGTGTGTGTGTGTGTGTGTGTGTGTGTGCTTGCGTCCGCATTGGTGATCGAGCTGTATTCACATTACTGCAAGGAGTTTTTATTTTTAAAACGACGTTCTCCTCCAGATCTTTCATTGCTTGTGATTACAGGTACCGTTTCCATTGTGTCTGTCTCGCATATCGAGAAAAATTGATTAAGGTAATGACTGTCTTTGCTGTTGTGGTGTTACACGTCTAGACATCGAAAGAGTGTTTGTTAAAATTGACACACAAGTTTGTGGGGATCGTTACCGTTACATCCCGTTTATTATCTAACACATACTATTTTTGTATTTTATTTTTTTATATATATTTTATTTTTTTACACGTCCATCGGCCGTTGCAAGCATAGTCTATACAATGATATACATTTATTTTGCCTAGACACCTTAGGTAGCGAACGACTTCCGAAAGACTTTTTATTTATTTATTTATTTTTTTTTTTAGTTCTAAATGTCTGGTTAGAAGTTTTGTTTAATAATTGTCGATAAATGTACGTAGGTTATACAGCACTTAGAGTACATCCACCTGTTGATTTACGCCAAATTTCTTTATTCCGTGTCTATATTTACCTGCAAAATTGCATTCCATACAAGTTGTAATTAAGGTTGGTTGTATTACATTACTTAAACTGTATGTACCGATTCTGAGAAAACAAAATAATTTTGCGGAAATTGTTACATAAGTTGCCATAGTTAATATGCAAATTAGGAATAAAAAAATAATTGTAGGCGATTGCGGTGGCGAATGCATACACAGTTCCCATGACTTTACTGGTAATTGTTAAAACATCTGTTGTTATTAAACATTTCTTATGAACAACATGTTAGCTGCTGTTGACTTTTTTTTCCGAAAATAAACAACCTGTACCTTCGGAAATTTGATATGATAATCTGATATATAAAAATGAATTATTGCGTGTTCGTATTTTATGCGTGGCCGTACCGTTCAATAGACTATGATGAAAGCTTGTCAACATATTGCTTGCACATTCGCGATGGTCATAGGCACCATTAAATGACTGTGCGCCAAATAGTTCAGGAGATATGATGTCATAAACAATTATGTGGTTGAAACCCTGTGGCTTCATGCGAAATCTGAATAAGGACACTTTATTCATCCTAAAATATTCATGACATTTTGGACATTTGATCTTCAAATTAAGAGGAAGGTCACTGTCACATAAAATTTTGGATGGTGCATGACGGAGGATACATATGAACTGATGAGTTTTTAAAATATGATGGAACAATTCAGTTTACCAGTGCAGTATTAATATATGCAGATTACCTACAATCATTTCAGTTAATTAACGCGACTAAACAGTTAATTTTCAGATTTCGGCGAAGTTTCTAATGAAATAAAATTTATGATAATTCTAGCAGCTCTCCCTGGAAGTTACATTTTTCAGGGTGATAATCATCAAAGAAACATTTAAAACATAAATATTGTTCACACCATGAGAATTTTATGTAAGTAGTTTAAAGTAAGATTTTTTTTTAAAATATGCTTCAGGGGAAAGCATACTTCATTCATATTTTTAAATGAAGGTTTTTTGGCTGTCAGGTTTGGTGCATACCAAGCATACCGAATCATTGAGATGAAAACCGCCAGAAGAAGGAATTTTTTGTTACCAACGTATGGCTTTAATGCGAATTTGAAAATAAATACATAAATCTAATATAAATTTAATGTTTGTTTGTTTGTCTCTGCAAAATTAAAACGTAACCAGAACAAGAAGTATATTGAAGTCTAGAGAATGTGCCAACCTTATGTAAATAATTCGTGTTAAAATTTTACAAGCATGTCTTATTAAACTGATGGTTCTGTAATTTTCACATCTGTCTGCACCTGCTTTCTTTGGAATGGTGATTATTACATTTTTCTTAAAGTCTGAGGGTATTCTCCTGTCTCATATATCTTACACACCAGGTGAAATAGTTTTGTCATGGCTGGCTCTCCCAGAGACTTCAGTAGTTCTGTGGGAATGTCGTCCACTTCAGGGGCCTTGTTTCGAATTAGGTCTTTTAGCGCTCTGTCAAATTCTTCTCTTAGTATAATATGTCCTATTTCATCTATATCTACATCCTCTTCCCTTCCTACAATATTGTCTCTTAAGTTCCTTTCCTTTGTAAAGTCCCTCTATATATTCTTTTCACCTTTCAGCTTTCCCTTCTTTGCTGAGAACTGGTTTTCCATCCGAGTTCTTTATATTCATACAGCTGCTTTTCTTGTCTCCAAATGTTTCTTTTATTTTCCTGCAGGCTGTATCTATTCTTTCCCTATTTATACATTCTTCCACTGACTTGCATTTGTCTTCTAGTCACTCTTGCTTAGCTATTTTACACTTCCTGTGAATCTCATTTCTTAGTCGTCTGTACTCCATTTTGCCTGTTTGATGTACTGCATTTTTATATTTTCTCCTTTCATCAATTAAATTTAGTATTTCCTATGATATCCAAGGATTTTTGTCAGGTCTTGCCTTTCTACCTATTTTGTCCTATCTGGTACCTCCCTGTGTCTCCTGGTCTCTTCCACGTATATAACCTTCGTTCGTGATTCTTAAACCAAGTGTTTGTTATGATTAAGTTATGTTCCGTGCAAAATTCTACCAGGCGATCTCCTCTTTCATTCCCCTACTATTTTACCTTCCCTTCCTTTTCCAACTACCGAATTTCAGTCTCCCATCGCAATTACATTTTCCTCTCCGTTAATTGTCTGAATAATTTCCTTTGCCTCGTCATACATTTCTTCGATCTCCTCATCATCGGCAGAGGTAGTGGGCATAAAAAAACTTGTACTACTGTGGTCGGTGTTGGATTTGTATCTATCTTGACTATGATAATGCAATCACTGCGCTGCTGATAGTAGTTTACTCGCATTTCTATTTTCTTTTTCATTAGGAGACTTACTCCTGTAATACCCCCAACTGATTTTGTATTTATAATCCTGTACTCGCCTGACCAGAAATCCTGTTCCTCTTTCTATCGAACTTCACTTATCCCCACTATATCTAACTTCAGACTATCCATTTCCCTTTTTAAATTTTCTAACTTCCCTACCCGATTAAGGGATCTAACATTCCACGCTCCGATCCGTAAAATGCCAGTGTTGTCTTTCCTGATGATCACATCCTCCTGTGTAGTCCCCGCCCGGAGATCCGAATGGGGGACTATTTTATCTACGATCGTTAATCTCTGTATCTGTTTTGATGCTCTTTACTAGTTCAGGATTATTTGTTGCTAGAAAGTCAAGGCTATTTTCGCAACCATTTACTATTCTAGTCGGTTCATGAACTAACTGTTCGAAGTCGCATTCAGAACTAGTTCGGACGATGTTTTATATTTGCCACCGGTTTTAAATACGTATTTATACCAACATATTGAGGGTAAATGAAAGTCGCCACCGATTATAACAGTAAGCTGAAATGTGACTCAACGTTTCTTTGAACATTTCCGCAATTGCATCGTCTTAGTCAGGGGGCCGATAAAAAGATCCAATTATTAATTTATTGCGGTTGTCAGGTATAACCTTTGCCCATACCAATTCACAGGAAGTATCTGCCTCTATTTCGCTGCAGGATAAATCGTTTGTAACAGCAATAAACATGCTACCCCCTCTTTTGTTAATTAATCTATCCTTTCTGAAGAGCATTTGGCCCTATGTAAGAATGTCTGTCGAACTTATCTCTGGCGTCAACTAGCTTTCAGAACCTATAAGGATTTGTGCCTCAGTACTTTCTATCAGCACTTTTAGCTCTAGACTTTCCCAACATAGCTACGACGATTTAAAACTGTTACACTAATGGTTCCTAGATCTGCATTCGTCCTGTGCCTGAACTGCACCCTTTGAGGCTGAAACCCACGTTGTGTGTTCCCCGGGCTCTGTAACCTAAAAAACCGCCCAGTCCACGCAACACAGCCCCCGCTACCCGTGTAGCCGCTTCCTGAGTGTAGTGGACGTCTGACCTATTTAGCGGAACCTGAAAACCCACCAGCCTATGGCGCAAGTTGAGAAAACTTCAGCCCACACGGTCTCAGAACCGTGTGAGCCTCTGATTCAGACCCTCCACTTGGCTCTTAACCAGAGGTTCGCAGTTATTCGCAGTTAGTCGTTGCCTACGCTGCGGCTATGCTCTGCCTTCATCTTGCAAACAAGACTGGCAGTCTTTACCACCTCTGATAGCTGCTTTAAACCAGAGAGATTCTCTTCAGATGCAAAATGACACACATAGCCGGTCACGACATGAGCCACCATCTGCAGCTGGCTGCACCCTGTGCTCTTCATGGCATACGGAAGGACCTGTTCCACATCTGGAATGATTCCACCCTGGTATGCATACGGAGTGCACATTCGACTTCTTTCCCTCCCTAGCAGCCATATCCCTAAGGAGCCCCATCACCCGCCTAACGTTGGAACTCCCAACTGTTAACAAACCCACCCTCTGTGAGTGCCTGTATCTTGCAGACAGAGGGGTGACCACAGGACGAGCGACACCGTCTCAGGAACATCCGCTGCCACAGACAGCGCCTCGAATCTGTTCGTAAGACTAAAGGCCCCTACACACGCTCCGATTTATCATACGGCCAACAAGAAGTCCAACGAACCATCCAATTAATAGCAGCCTACACACGTGTCGACCAACTACACGCAGCCCCACCCTGTTCTGGTGTCTGTTCGTCGAAGTAATTCTGTTTTCCCGTATTCGCTGTGTAGACGACCTCAGACATGGAAGTTGATCGGGAAGCGTTACACACGGTACAATTTGTCGGGTGAAGCGGTGGGGGAATCGGAGATCGGGTGGTCGGGCACAACCAACCGATCGACAAGGAAAGTTGGTCGGGTAGCGCATAAAACCGCCCAATTTATCGGGTGACCAACGAATTGGTCCAATAAATCGCATCGTGTGGTAGGCCCCTTAACTGGGAGGGCCTCCACTTCGGTCCCCTGGGAGGTCTTACGCCGCCTGACATGCACTAAGGAGAACTCCCGATCCACCACGGATTGGGGGGCGACCTCCTCGCGGGCAGTGACCGGGCTGGACACAGCCGCAGGCCGATCGGAGGGCACGAAAGACTCATAGGGCGTCTGCGGGACCCCCGTGAGTGTCCCACAACAGCGGCGCCCACCCACGGCAGTCTCAAGCGTTGCCAGCGAAGCCAACGCCGCCTGAAGCTGCAAGCGAAGAGTCACCAACTCGGCCTGCATCTGTATACAACAGTCACAGTTCCTAGCCATTCTATAAACCTAAGTATGTTCCAAATAAGTTCGAATGTTGTGATCCAAACTGTGTGAGAATACACTAAATTGTAATTTTGACCCGAATCTGACTAAGTATACGCATGAGGACACCAAACTGTTCCTTTGACGCAAAGCTGACTAAATATACGATCGAGGATAGAAACATTAGCTTCGAAAAATATGTACCTAACTCTAAACTGTTTATTAACGACGAATCTGAAAAATATACACGCGAGGTAATAAATCAAAATATCAACACTGATCTGCAATTAAACGTGGTTCTGAATAAATAAACATGGGAGCACACGAAAGTTTGATCAACTGTAAAAGAAAGCATGCATGAAATGAAAATAAGTCGCTTCAAGTAAGAAGCCGGTTAACTTACAGTGAAGAGCGGCAGCTGTGCAGAGGGTGTCCTAGCTTATCCGGCGTCGAGTTGTGAGCATTAACTTGTCGCCCCCCCTCCCCCCCCCCTCCAGAGTCGGTGTGGCCCAGTGCATTGAGGTGCTTTGCTCCGATGCGCGAGGCCGTTCCCCGTCGGGGGTTCGAATCTTCCCTCGGGCATATCATGCAAATCAATATTACACGGTGAAAAGAAATCTAACAGAAATGTAGCTAAACCATGCCTAGTAGTATTTGGCAGAGTATGGCCGATTAAATTATAGGAAAACTCACCGGGGTAAAAAAAAAAAATATCTTTTTATGGAACTGATAATCTTCTTTAAATTCTTTCTGCGGTTTTATTTTTCTGGTCTGTGCATCAGAAAGTTTCTTTTTTCCGATCACTTTCAGTCAATAATAATAATAATAATTAATAAATAAAATAATGAAAAATGTTAGTTCAAGCTCTACTCAATATATTCTACATTATCTACAATGTAGAAGCCATTTTTCGGTTTTCGTCATGAATGTAACTTTCTTGACGCTGGATTTAGAGAATTGCAAAGTCAATACTTCGGACAATCACTGAACGAATTACGAAATTTAACAGCTGTAATAATCAACATATTAAGAGCTGAATATTTTATGTTTAACACGATAAATATTTCAACTGTATGGACCATGAAATAAATAATTAGTGCTGTTCCAACTCTGTGGTTGACAGTTATTTGTATGTACCCTTGTCCAGTCTGTAATATGTTCGTAAACGGTGCGTGCGATTTTACGATTCTTTAGGGGCCCATATCTCAGGTTCTATTTGCTATATCGATAGCTGCGATATAGCGCCCGTCACATGGATGGGTTGGCAACATCACCTTCGCGGGCCGCCACAGAGAGCGCCCCACAAAGCCACAGCCGATGGGGGCGCCGCCAGCGACTTCCTATGGAGCGACAGAAAACACTTCGCCAGAAGACCTTCTGACGGCGACCTGCACTGATCTAAATACCTTGCTTGTATCTAAACAGGATAGCTGCTGTTACCTGATTTCTATTTAAGTTATGTATCGTAATTATTCTGGAATATACTTCTGACTAATGGTTCGATGTCTGTAGCAATTCCTCAGAGTTCCCGACTGCGGCGTACAACCTGGAACCCACCTTCCTTCTGTGTGATCGCTAAGGACACAACACTATTCATCTCAGAGTAAAGGGATAAAGTGTTCTGAATAGATCTTGGCCTAGTGATCATTTCTGTACATATTAGAAGAACGGTTATACTATAGCTCGCATACAGTACATGTCAAAATTTTCAAAGTTACACACTTCCTGGAGCCCAACCAAATCGAGCAAATCAGTTGACTTTTGTACAAGACGTGTAGTCTATGGTGGGCTTTAAATGGCTTACAAAAGCACAATTCATTCATGGGCAGTATAAAAAAATAAAAAAAAAAAAAAAAAAAAAAAAAGAAAGAATTGTGGGGATGGTCACTTCGATACTTTCTATTCATTGCAAATCTTCCAAATTTTTACCATATGTTCCTATGATGATATTCTCGAGGTCGTTAGCAAATTTTTTCGATATCGTTTTCCGTTACCGAGATCTAGAGGTTGAAACTTATCAGAGTTTTGCACAAAATCACAAAAGCCGATTTTTAGTCGTTTTAGCACCGTGAACCGCAAATATCTAAATAACTAACCATAGAAAATTGTTCAAATATTTACAATACATTCTGTATACATTTATCTATAAACGGCATTTTTCAGTTTTCGTAAATCTTAGTTCGTTAGCAAGACTCGGCCGAAAAACCGCGATATTTTGCTAGAAAAAGTGCGTATTGTGCTGCAAGACGGCGTTCGGTCAGCTCTGAAACTTACAATGCGATTTGAAAAAAAGTACTCGCCGAAAAAAATTGATTTTTGTACATCTTTAATATTACAATCTTCGGTCAATGAAGGGGTGATTTTAGTTTTCGTTTAATCCGGTTTAGTGAACTATTGCAACATATTTTAGAGTTTGCAGAGGTAAAAACACATTGCATAGACTTCTCGTATGGTTGGATTTAGGTTACACATAGCTGCGTCTGAAATGTAGATAAGATATCGAAATTTTAATTAAAGTTTAGAGCAGAATGATATCTGATGTGGTTCTTGAGATATCGATCCGTGAATCATAGCACACGACAGTAATAGGTTCGAAAACGCTATTTCTGATTGTGAGGTAACATAGCTTGAGGAATATGAAATGACTAAAATGTTATATGTATGTGGTTTAGGTGTTTATCTGGAAAATCCGTATTCCGTTTCTGGAAATGTGTATTCGTTATCACGATACACTACAAAAATCATAATTTTTTTGTATCAAAATATCCAACTGCGTGCATTGACAAATCTACACTTCTATTCATGCCAAATCGTCGAAATTTTTACGATGCGTTATAATATAAAATACTACCCAAATTTTACTCACCATTGATTTCAAGTTGTATAAGCAGTACACTCTGATGTAACAGGAAAAAGACCAGCTGAAAAATGCTCCTGCCGGAGCACAGAAGAGGCGAATATGTTCTCCCACACAAAAGTGTGGAACCAGCTGCCTCAATCATCATTCCGACTTCCTCACCAAAAGTTTTGGCATGCGAACATATTCGCGCTTTTTTCGGGTGAACGTGAGTAGGACAGAGACAATGCAACAGGCAGAGAGAGTCATATATGATGGAACAGAGGAAGTGTCAGTTCAGGAGAAAGGCATATGCATGAAACCAGCTAATGGAAGCGAAACGAGATGTCGGAAGTCAGGAACAGTGGCAACAACAAACGAAGACAGATGCAGATAGTAGCAATTGGAGCAAAATAGAAAACAGCGGGAAACTGAGACGACTGGAGACCATACATAAAGTATGAGCGTGCGGCTCTCCAATACTATATCACGAAACAATTTGTCCAATTTTTCCCATCCCCAGTATCGGCGTGCTAAAGTTTTCCGGTCTACAGGTCAAACCCCAAGCAAACCATCCCCGTGGACATATGTGTAAGGGAGACAATCGTGATTGAAGACAATGAAAGCAGACTCTAAGTGATAAAGGAAGGATACTGCAACAGGACAAGAAGTGAACGGGACAACGTCAGTGGGGCAGAGAGACGATGAAAGTGGCAGAAACAGACAGCGGTGACGAAACGCGAGGGAAAGGGATGAAGACATTGACAGTTTCACACAGATAGAAAGCGGCAGTGGGAGAGACAGCAAACAAACGGACATACATATATAGACACTGACAGTGAGACGACATTGATGACTATGACGGCTTAACTGGACAAAAGTATTTACAAAGTTATGCGCTAAAAGTGTGCGAATACGTTCGCATGCCAAAATTTTTGCTGAGGAAGTCGGAATGAGGATTGAGGCAGCTGGTTCCACACTTTTGTGTCAGAGAACATATTCGCCTTTTCTGTGCTCCAGCAGGAGCATTTTTCAGCTGGTTTAATTATCCTCACAAAACTAACACTTCCTTGCCAATATTAGTACACTACACTGCTGCCGTAAGTAAAATATAAACCCAGTTCGACACTCAAAGATTTTAGTTCCTAGGTAAAACTTTTATTTCGTTCGCTTTATCTTTACATAGCTCTCTACTGTAATAAAAACTTGGGTCGTGCTGTAAGGAAACTCAACCGTTTCTTTAAAATAAAACTTGGGTTTGTGAAAGAGGCCTACCAGAATTATTATTCCATAATTATTATCTTGTTGAGTTACGAGCACTCGGATTTTAATGGAAAGCCAACAGTTCGTCCTGTGACATAATGTTTGCAAAGTTTTTTATGAACCAGTCTTAGCATACAGTTAACCGTGCCGACAATACTATGAATGTTGGACAACACTGGAATTTCCACATGCCATTAGGAATTCACAAACGGTAAAACCCATTCTACATTGAGGCATCGTAAATGCTACTTTCTGTACAAGGGAAATCTATCATTCCAGGCTTTATGTTGTTTCTTTCGTTTTATATTTTTCTTTTTAAAAAAGTTGTAGGTTTATTTATGTGTTTCTAATATGGTAACTGTACATGGACCGATAAACCTAGGCCGTAGAATTTAAAAGGTGTGTTATTGGATATATACGTATAACTATTTCATTATTTTAATTCGAACAGTGTGCGTTATTTTATTGCCTGTTTACGTTTAGAAAGCAGACAATGTGCCATTTCGGAATATTTACTCATTTACAAACACAGCGTTATTTTCAGTGATCTTAAGCTGTAGTCGCACGTATGTGCTCGTACAGAGGTATATAGGCATCCTGTTTTTCCTCGTTCTTTTTGGGAGTGAAGTAGGAAGGAAATGCCTAGTAGTGGTACAGTGTACCCTGCGCCACGCACGTTACGGTGGATTGCGGAGTATATATGTAGATGTCAATATGTTTCCGACACACTTGAAGCTATAAATTAATGAAATGCAGCAACCAGTTGCTTGTAGTTATTTATTTTTAACTTTAACGACCGGTTTCGGGCGCTTGAGGGCCCTTCTGGTCTCTATACAGACAAACAAGTGCATTGGTATACAATTAGGCTATAGAACGTATAAAAGTCGATTTCTATAGCCTTATTGTATACGTTCTATATCCATATTGTATACCAATGCACTTGTTTGTCTGTACAGAGACCAACGCAATCAGTTGTGAAGCTAGTATTACTTTGAACACAGGCAGTCTTAGATCAGTACTGAGTTAGTTGTGAACCAGTCTTAAAGATGTATTTCTTATTTTTATGTGCTTCATCAAGAATGAAAAATAAATGTATCAAATGAAACGTGTCATATTGGAAGTTTCCATGACGTATAAAAACCCGACGTCCCATTATTTTCATGATGATTTAAAGGCAGGCAAGCAATTTAAACGTCTACCACTGAACAACCGAAGGTGAAGTATTCATAATGTGGTTTTAGTCTAAGTGCATAAGAAAAGCGCCACAGTTTCCTGTCCTCTCTAGTCGAAATGCGGGCTGCATTCATTACGGAATCTGAGTGTTTCCACCATTCAATATACATGAAAATGCCAGTCACAGGTATTTTGAAGCCGGAGTGTATAAATTAATAATTAGCTGAGTGATGGCTGGTTCAGCGTTTGGCGCCCCCCGGAGCAGGAACCTGGGTGCGGTGCACCCCTTGCACCCCCGGGTCGGGACGCTCCTGCAGCTGCGCGACACGTGTGTACTCGCTGGCAGTCACTGAGCAACTGATGTTGCTGTTTAATTTGATATGAAAATTTAATAGAATTAGTCGGGGGCAGTCATTCGCCAAGTGAGAGGCCACTGGGGGTGGACTTCAGCCAAGTCTGCGGCCAGCGTGGGTGGTGGCCGGCATGTTGGGACTAGACTGCAAGTGGCCAGGGGTGGTAGGGAACTGTGCCTAGGTGGCCTAATGGTATCCTGGCTCCGAATGCCCTTTACTATACTACTAATGTACTTCTTTTATGTAAGTCTGTATACATTTTTTATTGTCTGTCTTATCATCTCACAGATAAGGTTGCACAGTTATGCCTCATATTTCTGCCCACAACCCGCTCAGTGTTTTCCAACCACTTTTGCTTTTAAAATAATGTGTTACTTTTGATAAACTGTGGTATTGTGTTGAAGCTGCATGGGCATCTGCACCTGTACACGCCATCCAAGCTCTGTTTGACTCAATGCCCAGTCGCATCAAGCCCAGAGGTGGTTGTTCTGGGTATTGATTTCTCAGGATGTATGATCCCAAATTGCGTGAAAATGTAATCATATGTCGGTTCTACTATAATATATTTGTCCAATGAATACCAGTTTATCGTCTGCATTTCTTCTTGGTGTAGCAATAATGGCCAGTAGTGTATAATATATACTCGTGTACATAGCTAAATTTTAATATTTATATAGTATTGACTTAACATGATATTAATGTAATGTTATGCAATGCAAGAAGACGGAAGGTCACTATAGCAGAGAGGAAACTGGAGATTTAAAATCATGTGTGCTAGAAGGCGGAGGGAAGGCGGCAGGAGGCAGCTGTTGGAATTAGGAAACTGGGTCAATCAATTTGATATAAAAGTGATGTGGTTCTTCAGATCGGTTAGATGGGAAAGGGAGGGGGCAGAGAAGGCAGAGGACGAGAAGTGCCTTTGTCAGACAGGAAAGTGAGTGAATGGAAATTCTACTAGTTCCTCAGGCAGACTGGAAGGGGGAGGTAAGGGAAATTCCCACCTGTGGGGAGGGTGTGGTAACAGGAGTACAAAACAGGAAGAGCCATAAGGGGGAGGAGGTGGGAGCAGGAGGCGGGTGCATGTAGTCAGGGGGAGGGTAGAGGTGAGGGAAGAAGGCTGTGACAGGATGGGAAGTAGCCGAAGTAGCCGCGCAGGAGTAGCCCAGCGGTCTAGAGCGCAACCTTACGGATTGCACAGCCTCCCATGTCGAAGGCTCGAATCCTCCCTTGGGCATAGATGTGTCTGTTGTCCTTAGATTAATTTAACTTAGTTTAAGTAGTTTGTAAGTCTCGGGACTTATGGCCAAAGTAGTTTGGTCCCTTAGAATTGCAAGCAATTCTTGAACTTTCAATCCAAATGTGTGGCAGTGCATTTAACATGCTTTGAATGTGGAATGATAGTTGTAACTAAGCCCATGGGACATTCTAATTCAGAAATCATTATAGAGTTCAACTGTCTGAGTTCTACATTGTTAACAGTGGGATGAAAATATCAAATTTCAGTTACTACTCTCACTAGGTTCAACACAGTGGATGATGGCCTGCACTTAATCACCAAGTAGAGTGGAGTTCTTGTAGAGGTGTCAATAATAACAGACAAGCAACAGCATGGAACAATTGCAGAAATCAACTTATGGCACAGGATGAACATATCTGATAGGACAGTGTGGTGCAGTTTGACTTTAATAGGCTATGGCAGCAGACAACCAACTCGTGTATGTTTGCTAACAGATCACTGCAAAACCATCGTTTGGTCGGATGAGTTGCGATGTTAGTGTGTAAGATATTACAGGGTTCAAGTGAGCAGAAGGCACTTTGGAATCTGGTGATGGAATTGTGGACTAAATTTAAGTGAATTGTAAATAAAGGGTTAGAGAAATATGTTCCAGTAAAGACGATTAAGGATGGAAAAGATCCACCGTGGTATAACAATAATGTCATAATGCTGCTGAGAAAGCAGAGACTCTTGCACTCTCGATTCAAAAAAGAACACGCAAATGATGACAGGCAATAGTAGAGATTCGTGTGTCTATAAAAAGATCGATGCGCGAAGCATACAATAATTATCATAGCCATGCATTACCAAAAGATCTTTCCGAGAACCCGTAAAAATTCTGGTCCTATGTAAAATCGATAAGCGGGTCAAAGCCCACTGTCCAGTCACTCGTTGATCATTCCGGGGCAGTAATAGAAGAAAGCAAACGGAAAGCTGAAGTTCTAAATTTAACCTTTAAGAAATCTTTCACGCAGGAGGACCGCACAAATGTACCATCATTTGATCAACGCACTAATTCCAAAATGGGGGACATAGTAATAGGTATTTCCGGTATAGAGAAGCAGCTGAGGGAGCTAAATACGAAAAAGTCTGCTGGTCCCGATGGAATACCAGTTCGGTTTTATAAAGACTGTTCAGCGGCATTGTCCCCCTACTTAGCTTGCATTTATCGCGAATCTTTAATTCAGCGCAAAGTTCCTAGTGATTGGAAAAAAGCGCAGGTGATTCCCGTTTATAAGAAAGGAAAGAGGCCTGATCCACACAATTACAGCCCAATAATGTTCACATTAGTTTCATGTCGAAGTTTAGAGCATATTCTCAGTTCGAATATAGTAAATTTCCTTGAAACGGAAAAGCTTCTTCCTATGAATCAGCACGGGTTTAGGAAACATCCTTCATGTGAAACTCAGCTTGCCCTTTTCTCACATGACATCTTGCGAGCCATGGATGAAGGGCAACAGGCGGATTGTGTTTTTCTCGACTTCAAAAAGGCGTTCGACGCGATGCCACACTGCAGACTGCTAACGATGATACGCGCTTATGGAATAGGTTCTCAGATTTGTGACTGTCTGGAAGACTTCTTAAGTAATAGAACGCAGTACGTTGTTCTCGACGGCGAGTATTCATCAGAGACGAGTGTATCGTCAGGCGTGCCCCAGGGGAGTGTGATAGGACCGCTATTATTTTCTATCTATATAAATGATCTGATGGACAGAGTAAGTTGTAATTTGCGGGTGTTTGCTGATGATGCTGTGGTGTATTAGAGGGTGTCGTCTTTAACTGACTGTAATGGCATACAGGATGACTTAGACAAAATTTCTAGTTGGTGGGAAGAATGGCAACTAGCTCTCAATGTAGAAAAATGTAAGGTGATGCACATGAGCAGGAAAAACAATCCTATAATGTTCGAATACAGCATCAGTAGTGAGCTTCTTGATGCTGTCGCGTCGTTCAAATATCTAGGCGTAACATTGCAGAGCGATATGAAATGGAACGAACTTGTAATGACAGTTGTGAGTAAGGCGGACAGCCGACTTCGGTTTATTGGGAGAATTTTGGGAAAATGTACTTCACCTGTAAAGGAGACCGCATATAAAACGCTTGTACGACCACGTCTTGTGTATTGCTCAAGTGTTTGGGACCCGCAGCAGATCAGTTTAAAGGAAGACATAGAAGCAGTTCAGAGGTGAGCGGCTAGGTTTGTTACTGGTAGGTTCGACCAATGCACGCCCGTCACGGAAATGCTCCGGCAACTCACTTGGGGATCGCTGGAGGAGAGACGACGTTCTTTTCGTGAATTTCTGTTGAGTAAATTTAGAGGGCCGGAATTTGAAGCTGAGTGTAGTACGATCTTGCTGCCGCCTACTTACATTTCGCGTAAAGATCACAAAAACAAGATAAGAGAAATTAGGGCTCGTACGGAGGCATATAGGCAATCCTTTTTTCCTAGTTCTATTTGGGAGTGGAATAGGAAAGGAAATGCCTAGTAGTGGTACAGTGTACCCTCCGCCACGCACCTTACGTTGCATTGCGGAGTATGAATGTAGATGTAGATGTAGGTGGCTTTGTAATGGTCTAGGCTGATTTACATGTACTGGTTTCTCTGGTACATTTGAACTAATCATTGACTGGAAATGTGTAATACTTATTGGATAAAATTATTATTTTTCCTAATGTAGAGCAATAATGTTACAGTCACATAGCATGTCATGATGTGGAAGTGTTGCTGCTAATTATTAGATGAGAGCAAACCTTCCAAATAAGGGCATAAGTCAGATTCAAGCCCATCCATTGGTTAAAAGTACTGGAGACGAAAAGTTCCAATAATGTAACAATATGTCAAATAAGAACTTGAGAAAAATCCAGCCCTCTGATTGGAGGCAGGAAAAATGAAGATTAGGGTTTAATGCCCCATCGACATTGTGGTTATTATAGATAGAGCACACACTCAGATAGTTTTTGATAGTATTGGGAAGGGAAACTGGCTGCACTCTTTGAAAGAAAAGAAAGTATCCAAGCATTTACCGAATTATTTTAGGAAAATAACAGAAAACTTAAATCAGAATGGACAGAGTTGGGTTTGAACTGCTGTCCTGCCGAATGTGAGTCCAGTGTGTTCCCACTGGACCACCTCTCTTGAGATTGGAGGAAGGGTTTAGAGGTGAGAGGAGAACAACGTATCTCAGCAGTCACAGTGCCAAAGGCCTCTGGAGGCGGCCATGTTAGTCGTGGCCCACAACTATGCCATAGGGGAGGCGAGGATATAATTTTGGGAGGGGTTCTCAATGAATGGATATTGTAAAACACATACTGGTACTCTTAACAGAACTGCACTAATACTCTATGTATTATATTTCAATCCAAAAGACTGTATACTAGCGATTCACCATGACATAGAAGCAAATTTTTTTTTTTTTTTTTAAGTATCTACTTACTCTTCAAAACAGGAAAAATGCAAATCATATCATGAAGATAGAAAAATGTGAATGGAAATACGGATGGCAATGAGAAAGGCAGTGTGTGAAGCTTTCAAGAACTTCTGAAGCATTATCAGAAAAGCAGTCCCTGACACAAATTCTTGCAGTAAGTGAAAGCTGTCTCAGGAAAAAATTACATGTACAAATACTCTTTGGATAGACGGGAACGTTGATTCGTTTACATTGGAACATCAAGAAATATTGCTGTCTGACATTGTAACATATGACTGACATAGCTGCTAATAGTGTTGTTGAAAAGTAGCTCAAATATGTAACACACAATGAAGCTGCAAAGCCTGACAGGGTCACTGACAGTTTCTACACAGTCTCTCCCAGATTTACTCCCCATATTTAGTATGATTTACTGTGGGTACCTTGAGTAAGGAATTGTTCATAGTGATTGGAAAACAGATAAGTCACACTAATCTTTAAGGAGCAGACAAATTAAAAGGAGACACATGGGAAAAAACTAAGAAACTGCTCATTGTTTCAAAGGAAATCACCTTAACTGTTATTGCATTTAATCTGTTGTGAGTCAAGATGGTCCATTACTACATGCAGCAACTTGCGTAGTTCACTGCAGGACTATGATTTTTTCCTGAGGCTTGCGCCTCTCGTTTGAAACATACCCACGGCTATGAATGTGCTTCTTTATGCCCCCAATAAATTGGGGAATAGCATGGGGAGAAATTGAGACTGCATCGAATTTGTGTAAATTTCGCAGATTCGGCAAAATGTAGACGGTGTTTATCCTGATACTGAATGGTGCCAGTTTTTGTTAGCTTTGTGAATATTTCTGGAGTGGTTTGAACCCCAGAAACCCCCCTCTGGCTACTCCCATCGTCTATAAACCACTATATTACATTAATTACAGCCTCATTTACACTTGTGATGGAGCTGATGACGGTTCTTCCATGGCTGTGTAGGGACACATCTCTGAAGAAAGAATATTAGTAACCTTCAGAATTAATTACGAAATGTGACAGATTTGTACATCATGTGTACAGTTATTTTGTCACAACTAGAAGTTGGGGGACATCTTATCAAAGCAAGGATGTACCGGGTATTGCATACAGCATCCCTTGAAGAGATGGAATATTCTGGATGGGTATAGGCTGAAACATTGATTTTGAGAAATGAATAATGAACATTATGAGTAATGTTTTGTATAACTCTATCATTACATTGACAAGAATCGAATGAATACTGAAGTAGTCATAAAGAGCCCAATATAGGAACTATAACAGTGAACTGTAGAGAAAAAACAGTGAAATTCATTTTCGGACAAATTTACATAAATTCTGTGACAGTGACAATTTATGCTGTTGTAACAATGATAACTAATCTTGAAACTAAACTGTCAAGTGGTATGCAAAATAAAAGACTGACATCGAGAGCAGAAGTTGACGATATTTCACTATGATGCTACACATTTTTGAGGCAGACAATGTGGCTCAGTGGCAGACAGCAGCACAGGTTCCAACGTCATTACACATGGAGAGCAGCTAACCCTTCACAGCAGATGATGACTATTGACAGCATCTGACTAGCACACAGCCTCAATAAACGACCTTTCATTGTAAAACAAGGTAAAGTCTTCTATCATTTTCAGTACGCCATGCTGAATAGTATGGTGCAGGCCCCCAGGCCGAGCAGAGTGTAGATTCATGTAGACAGTTATTAGTTCAGATTTACTTGTTTAATTTACTTGTTTAATTTTCAAATAAGTTATCATTAACACAAACAAATCTGTCAAAACAAAATGTTTTTGCCTTGAGCAGTAGCAAGGTACTTTATTTTCCAAGTAAATGAATAAATAAGAAAGAAATTACGACAGATCTGTAGAAAATAAATAATGTCAGAAGTAATAGTTTTGGTACTATATCACTATAGGCAGTCAAAATTAAAGGTCTTAGAAGTCATAAAACCAAATGCGTTCATAGTTATGACTATAATTTCTCAGGAAAAAGGTTTTAAAAGCTGAAAAAAGGTAAGTAATGGTTACCAATATTGGTGATGATGTAATGAGGATTCGTATAAAATTGAGTAAGAAAATTGTTCAACCAAAATGCTTTATAAAGCAAGCAAAGAATAAAAAAACTGATGTTACTTATAAGAAAACAAATAGTAAACATGACCAAATGAAGGGTGAGATTCTCTTAGAAGCGTTAAATTCGAATAGGAGTAAAGGGAAAATTTTGTAATTAATAACCTAGCACTAGAATTATGTACGACTAGAAAATCTTTTAAAAAGAATGAACTAATTTTATCTTCCATAGAAAAAACCACTGTGTTATTATTTAAGTAAAACAGCAAATTGCAACCGAGAGGTGCCATTATTTTTTATAATTTACGATGCCATGAAGCAAAAAAAGAGCACAAAACAAGATTTGATTTAACATTGCTCAGAGATTTGCTTACAATTAAAATATGTGAATGGAGACTATCTTCATTTTGTCATGTTGTTATTGTGGTCTTCAGTCCGGAGACTGGTTTGATGCAACTCTCCACAATACCCTATCCTGAGCAAGCCTCTTCATCTCCACATAAGAACGGCAACCTACATCTGTCTGAATCTGCTTACTGTATCCATCTCTTGGTCTTCCTCTTCGGTTTTTACCGCACATACTTCCCTCCAACGCTAAATTCACAGTTCCTTGATGTCTAAGAATGTGTCCTACCAATCTATCCCTTCTTTTAGTCAAAGTATGCCAGAAATTTCTTTTCTCCCCAGTTTTGTTCAGTACCTCCTCATTAGTTACGTGATCCACCCACCTAATCTTCAGCATTCATAAGAAGTTTTAAAAGGAAAAAACCAGAGTAATTTGTTTGTACGTGTAGACTTCATGCCCACTTTAACTACATTAAAATAAGAGTACTGGGTGTGGAAGAAATTGAAGAGTTGTGTTAATTTGCATCGATCTACAGAAATTGAAAGGTTGTTCAATACCAATATAAAATCATGCCTGGCACGTTGTATAAAAATACTTTTTTAAGGAAATTGACAGATCAAGTATATATTTGGTATTATCAGGAGCAGTGATGACTAAATAACTTTACAAAATACAACAAATTCTTGAAACTACCAAGGAAATGCAAAACACAAACGGTGTAATACAGTACCATAGGAAGAACTGAGTGTAAAGAGTCATAATAGGATGCAAGTACAAGCATGAAACTAAAGGTAAATCAAAGTCATAATAATATTGCCGATAGTCTTCCGATGGAACGCATGGCGCAGTGGTTAGCAACACAGATCGCTGTGCTTGCTGGTCCCCAGTCAAATCTGGCCATGGGTAGAACTTTATTTTTTGTATTTACTATTTCTAGAATGTTTACATGTTTCTTATGTTTGATGTACTTGTAAGTTCCAGAAATTTCTTACTACTCCAAGCAGTAGGCAGCCTGTACTGAGTGTACGCTTGTGTTAGCAATAAACGTATTCTAAATGTAAAGTGTTGTGCTCTATTAACAAACAGCCTTCGAATTCCGGACCACCAGCGGTTTGCAACGTGACACTTTCTGGTAGAGGTGTCAGTAGATCCTGTAGTACATCTGCATCATCGTGGCTCCGATTAGACAGCATAAGAGCCGTCGCCTACACAAACAAGAACCAGAATACAAAAGGTATACTGATTACTTCCGTCTGAAGGGCCGTGTCATCAAAAGACCCATGGGTACGAAAACAGCGATTAGCCAGCTGCACATCAGACACCCATGGGTGTTCTCTGGACACGCTGGACAGGACCCATACAAGTGACTGAAAGCATTCGACCAAGTCGCCAAGTATAATAGGTAGGAGCAAATTATGTGCTTGGCAAACTTATATTTCTGCCTGGGTGAGATGACCCATGAGTGGTTCGAAAGTAACGAGGAAAAACTCGATAGCTGGGAAAAATTCCAGACAGAACTCAAGAAGACCTTTGGAGCAACAAGTCAATTTATCAGAAGAGCAATTGAAGAACAGGGCCCAACGACATGGTGAGTCAAGGCAGTCGTATATACAGAGTGTTTTACCCCTATGTCAGGTAGTTAAACTGGATATGACTGTGGCCGATAAAATTTCACACCTGATGAAGTGCATTGCAGAAGATATGTATCGAGCTCTTCTCTTAAAAGACGTTTCAACGACACAGAAGTTTATCCAATGGTGTCAGAAAAGTGAAGAGATGCAACAGAGGAGAGTTGGACGAAAGAAGTATGATAGACTCTCAAATGTATTCCCTATGGCCGTTGTGGAAGACGAGCATGATTTTGCTTCTCTTATACGACAAATTGTGAGAGAAGAATTACAAGAGTTTATGACAGCCGGTACGGTTGGACCAAGCGAGCACCAAATTATGGCAATAAATGTCGGAGCTGTACGTCACGAGGGAGCTGACGCAGCCGAATGAAACGTATTTCAAATATTAGCGCCTTTCATCAATGCCAGTCGCACCCAACGTTGAAGAATGGCTTCGCCCTACTATGACTTACGCCGCAGCCGCCAAACGGCAGCCTAGGAATCGACTGCTGGCAATTATGACGCCTTGCAGGAGAACAGATATCTGGAGTACAGCAGACAACACGCCATTGGATTTTCACTGTGGGCTTCCTGGACATGTCGTACGTTACTGTAGCAGAGAAGACGGATATTTGACAATTATTATGCTGCAAGACGCCAACCATCAGACCAGTCCTTTCAATGATAATCAACTACAGACGATTACTGTCGACCTATGGTGCGAAGCCCTTCGATGTATCCTGGAAGTGGTCGCTCTCCAACTCGCCGCCGCCATTCCCCGTTGCTTTATAGAGATAGCAGCTGATTGCCTAATCGGGTTCAGGAAAACTAGGCGAGGCGACCATCTACGGAGGTGAGGCCCACGCAGATGAAAATCCTCCATGGACGGCAGTCGATTCTGGAACTTCCTTCTCTGTATTGTCATATGACTACCGCCGCAAACTAAAGAAGATAATGTTCTGTGATAAAAGAGCAACTGTGTGAAGGTCTCAAATGGAAATTTCGTCAGGCTAGCAGGAACATGTGTCGCAAGGATAACTATCACCAACAGGAAGCAGCTGTTTGAATTTGTCGTTTTAACGCAATGTAGCCATAACACCAACCTCGTGTGGGACTTCCTTCAGGCATCCCAGGCTGTCATTGATTATGGAAGAACTGAGCTTCAAATTGAGGAAGCCGTCCCCTGGGAGGATGTTTCTCGTCGAGAATATTGAGATCCTGCCGTTATAAATGAAAAGAGTTCCAATCAGCAGTCGAGATGATCAGCTGAACTGTGAAATACTTGTCGATCGCAAAAAGCAAATAAGTATAACGAAGGAAATCTACACACCAGCGGCTATCGTAAGGATTACAGGTGATCGAGGAGAACTTTGGATCACTAATTTTCATGAGCAATCGCAACTCATTCCTAAAGGAATGTGTATTGTAACAAGTGGACCACTCCAGGATGGTGAGCTCATTGTGATCGTCGAAATCTCATGCCCTGCTGTTACTGCCTACAATGCACTAGAGTCAACTAGTATGGAATTACATTTAGGGTCTGGTCTGACCCAGGAACGTCAGCAGGTGTTAACCATACTACATATCTATTACTCGCCAGACAGGAGAAGAGCCAGATGAAACGTTATCAGTACTGGGAATCATCCACCAATTAGCCAGCGTTCATACAGGGAGTCGCCAGATGAATGACGGATAATTCGGGAAAAAGTGGAGAAAATGTTACACTATGACATTATTCAACCTTCAGAGAGTCCCTGGATCGTCTCCCATCGTCCTTGTGAAGAAGAAGGATGGCACATGGCGTTTCTGTGTCGACTATCGGCGGCTGAAAAAAATCACAAAGAAAGATGTCTACCCATTACCGCGCATTGACGACACCTTAGATTGCTTGAAAGGAGCTACAAACTTCTCAGCCATGGACATGAAGACAGGTTACTGGCAAATCGAGGTTGACAAGCTGACAGAGAAAACACTGCTTTTATTGCACCCGATGTCCTCTATAAATTCAAAGTCATGCCGTTCAGACTATTTAATGCCCCGACCACATTCGAATGCATGGTGGACAACTTCCTTCGACATCTTAAATGGACGACATGTCTTTGTTATCTAGATGACATTGTCATTTTCTCAAGGACATTTGCAGAATATCGAAGCTGCCTGTCAACTGTGTTATACAGCAGGACTCCGCCTCAACACAAAGAAGTGCCTCTTTGTCGCCAAAGAGATAAAAATCCTGGGGCACCTAGTGAACAGAGATAATGTCCGTCCTGATCCAGATAAAGTAAGGGCAATAATAGAATTTCCAACTCCTCAACACATCCGTGACGTGAGATATTTCCTCGGGCTTTGTTCTTACTATCGTCATTTCGTAGAATGTTTTTGTAACAAGGCATGTCCATTGCAAGAACTTCTGCACGGAGACGACAAGTTTTAGTAGGATGAGACGAAAGAAAGAGCTTTCCGGGCACTAACTTCCACACCAGTTCAGGCCTTATATGACGAGAATGCGAAAACCTAACTTCACACAGACGCTAGCGGTTATGGTATTGGTCAGTGCTTGTACAAATACAGGAAGGCACTGAAAAAGTGATAGACTTTGCATCAAGAGTTCTCTCAAATGCCGAGAGAAATTAGCTTTACCAGCAAGAAGGAGTGCCTCATCGTTATCTGGGCTATCAACAAGTTCTGGTCGTATTTATTCGGTAAACCATTCACTGCCGCGACGTACCATCATTCTTTATGTTGGCAGACCAATTTGAAGGATCTATCAGATCCACTAGCAATATGGGCACTCAGACGCCAAGAGTATGATGTCACAATGATATACAAAAACGGGCGCAAACACAAGGACACCGACTGCCTTTCGAGGAATCGATTAGCCAAACACAAGAGAATGGATGAAATTTCAGCACATACTGAGTAAGGTGACATTACAGATGAACAGAGGAAAGATCCAGCGTTATTACAAACCATAGAGGCCTTGGAGAACAGACCAAAAGAGAGTTTCAACTTACAAATGGTACACTGTACCGGGTGACCAAAAAGTCAGTATAAATTTGAAAACTTAATAAATCATGGAATAATGTAGATAGAGAGGTAAAAATTGACACACATGCTTGGAATGACATTGAGTTTTTTTAGAATCGAAAAAAAGTTCAAAAACATGTCCGACGATGGCGCTTCATCTGATCAGAAAAGCAATAATTAGCATAACAAATTAAGACAAAGCAAAGATGATGTTCTTTACAGGAAATGCTGCCGGCTGCGGTGGCCGAGGGGACTGAGGTGCTCCAGTCATGGTCTGCACGGCCACTACGGTAGGGGGTTCGAATCCCACCTAGGGCATGGATATTTGTGCCGTCCTTAGGATTAGCTAGTTCATAAGTAGTTTGTAAGTTTAGGGACTGATGACCCCGTAGTTAAGTCTCATAAGGTATACAAACATTTGAATTGAACAGGAAATGCTCAATATGTTCACCATCATTCCTCAATAATAGCTGTATTCGAGGAATAATGTAGTGAACAGCCTTGTAAAGCATGTCCGGAGTTACGGTGAGACATTGGCGTCGGATGTTGTCTTTCAACATCCCTAGAGATGTCAGTAATCATGATACACTTGTGATTTCAGGTAACCCCAAGGCCAATAATAGCACGTACTGAGGTCTGGGGACCAGGGAGGCCAAGCATGACGAAAGTGGCGGCCGAGCACATTATCATCACCAAAAGACGCGCACGAGACATCTTTCACGCATCTAGCAATCCTGCATAAAAATTGCAGGTATTTATCAGCCAGGCTGGGGATGATGCGATTCTGTAACATATCGGTGTACCTCTCACCTGTGACGGTAGCAGTTATAAAACCGGAATCACGTAGTTTCTCAAAGAAAAAAGGCCCGATAACGGTAGATGTGGTTCTAATAAAACCCCATGTCATTCCAAGCATGTGTGTCAAATTTTACCTCTCTATCTACATCATTCCGTGATTTATTAAGTTGTCAAATTTAAAGTGACTTTTTTATCACCCATTATAAGAGCAACTACGATCCACTGGGCCCCAAATGGCTACTGGTCGTAACAACTCATCTCCGGCCCGCTATTCTCAAGTATTTCCACGATTCTCCAATATCCAGTCATCTGGTATTCATGAAAACCCTAGACAGAATCAGATGCAAGTATTACTGGCAAAGTCTCTACCGATCTGTCAAGCACTGTGTATGGCATTATAAGAAGTGACAGCAACAGAAGCATGTGCCGCAGTTACCTCCAGATCATCTGGTACCAATTCCACTTGCAGCAGCTCCATTTCACTGGATAGGAATCGACCTTTTAGGTACGTTCCCGATTTCGACAACCGGTAACTGATGGATAATATTCTGCACTGACTACTAACCCACTACCCTTCCACCAAACCTGTGTCGACTGCAGAAGCTCCAGAGATGACAAAAATCCTAGCAGAAGACATTATTTGGAAGTATGGTGCACCACGTGTGATGGTATCTGACTGATAAAAAGCCACTCAGGGATCAGTGGCAACGAACATGCCAACAGATTAGCCAGCATGGGGGGCAAGACTCCATTTATTGGACCGGAACCTGTCCTGACAATCACCAAGGCAATGATCAAATTGGAGCTACGTAACTGGCTCAGAAGACAGCATGTAGAATATTGGACCAAAGTCGATCAACAAAAACATGGCAAGGTAATGATGCCAAAGCCATGTTTTAAAATAAGCTCTGCAATTCTGAATCTGAACAGGAGAGAGATTAGACTCATGGTTGGATTGCTGACAGGCCATTGGAATTTCAAAAAACACCTATGTATAATGGGAATAACAGAAGAGGACCCTAAATGTAGGATCTATGATGACGGTGATGAAACTGCATCACATTTAATCTTCGAATACATTGCATTGGAGAATAAAAGGCCCAGAATAATTGGGACAACCAGACCCGAAGAAATTGTGTCTAATAAAGAACTGGTAAAGGGACTCCTTGCACTATTCAAGGGCATTGGTTGGCTTTAGTAGATATACAGGGAGCGATACCGCACAATAAACTTAGTTTCGATGTGGGCAGTGGCGGGTTGGTCCAAGACTGTTTTGGCTTCCTTGGAAAAATCAATCAATCAATCAATCAAGACAGTCATATTAGGAATGAATTTCCACAATTCTTACGAAGTATTTAGTAAAGTATTTTTAAATTATTGAATGAAGATTGGCTTGTGTTCATACAGAATATAGTAACTAATGATTCTACAGGATTTGCGGTGTATGTCAACAGCTTGATGCCCATGTGTCAGAGATGGTGTCAGACATCATATTGAGTTCTTTACGTTTAGAACTACCATACTACCTGAGTCCTTATAGTCTTCGATATGTTTCCAATGTGTTTGTTTATAAATAACACTTCTACTACCAGTCTCAATTTTATATTTTGTTTAACACAATGTGTTTTGGGAAATAATTCCCAATTTCAAGTGCGTTTTTGTGTTATCCCATTTTATTAGTGGTGTTTCTGATGTGTGAGGTTCAGATTATTTTGGTCTTTAAGTTTCTTGATGGTTCATTTATGTAGAATCACGCACATATCAAATATCACAAGAAGAGTATACTGTGCACAAAATGTTAGTTGTGGTGTTTGATATGTGCGAGATTCTACAGAAATGGACCATCAATAAACATAAAGACAACGGAGCCACACACAACATAAACACCACAACTAAAATGGGATAGCCCAAAAATGCACTTGAGAATGGGAATTATTTCCAGAAACGCGTCATGCTAAACAAAATATAAAATCGCGACTGGTAGCAGAAGTGTTATTTATAAACAAATCCAGTGTTCTGACAGTTGTGTGCTTTCTAAACCCATTTCAAATGTATAAAATCGAGATATGTCTTCCGCTTTAAGAAGACAAATCGTTACGCACAGAAATATGCCTTGGACCACATACTACAACCAATAAAAACAAATTCACAAAAAAATGCAGAAAATGTCAATGAAACCATACACTGAATAGATTTATATTGCTTAGTTTGGTAATGATCGCCTATCTAATCTTTGGGCCCTGAACAATAAATAAACAACATGTGACTCTACATCGACCATCTGACTCTGGAGATATCAGTTATGCAAATGTATTTTAATGTGATTGTAGTGAAGAAGGTAGTGTACCATTACTCGGTTCATATACAACAACGTAATACAAATAGTTGCAATTTCTTTTTCTCTGTCCATCTTATCTTTCCATACCCTTTTTTTATCATTTTTTTTAAATACCCTGCACTCACAATTGTGTGGTCCCAGTTTTGCTCGCTTGATTTCATTGTGATTCATGCTAGGAAGTTCAGGCATGCATCACACAATTGTGGATGGACTGTGGTATCTTGCACAATGTGTTTTAGTTCTGTGTTCCTACACTTTGTGAGACCAGCAGTCGGTAAAGTCGGCAAACTTCCAATACACTTACAATGGCGCCAAGAAAGACTTGTTGACAAAGAGTTGATATCCTTGTTTTGAGATGTGAAGCTATCATATCTGATAGCCAGTTGATTTATATGATCCTGTGATGTTATTATGTCATGTCTTTGAAAGGCATGTTACTGTAAGATAATGCAGATCAGAAATATTTGTAGTGAAGGCCCAAAACAGACACTTATGTGGATACAAAATTTTTGAAAATAAATTTATTTCCTTTTTTGTAATGAATCACTATGTATTTTGTACTTTAAACGTCCCTCTCTGTATTAATGTCACATCACCACAACCTTGGGTCTAAAAGGGTTAATATTTTATTTTTTTACATAATGCATCTTTTTTGTTGTAAATAGCAATGACTGAAAGTTTTGCAGTTTCGCCTCAGGATAGTCTCATATGATGATATTTAATTCCTTGATTGAAAATTTGTTGGAAATCCAGACTGTTTCCAATTGAGGAATCATAAATTGTGGAGATTGCCATGGATGCAACTATGTGAAGCCTCGTATGAAAGCTGCTGATGGACATTTTCCTCTGTATTTGTATTGTGCCCAGTGTCACAAGAGAACTTCTGTAAAGAAGAATTTATGATTTGACAGTTCTTTTTTTTATTTTATTTTATTTGTTTTTTCTCTTCCATAGGACCCACTTGAGGAGTAAGACTCCATGGTCATGGAACAAGTCAATACATTGTTACACAAGAATGGTAATAGAAAAATTTTAAGTAGTCCTTTGCACACGACAATCTTAAGACAAAGTGAAAAGAATCAATAAAGAAAAAAATAAATTAGCTTAATTGTTTAACTTTTCTAGGAGTTCCTCGACAGAATAAAAGGAGTGAGCCATGAGGTAACTCTTCAATTTAGATTTGAAAGCATGTGGATTAGTGCTAAGATTCTTTAGTTCTTGTGGCAGCTTATTGAAAATGGATGCCGCAGAATACTGCACCCCTTTCTGCACAAGTGTTAAGGTGGTGTGGTGCAAATGTAGATTAGACATCTGTCTAGTATTCAACGAGTGAAAGCTACTAACTCGTGGGAATAAGCTGATATTATTAACAACAAACGACATTAAAGAAAAAACGTATTGTGACGCCAGAGTCAAAATTCCCAGACTACTGAAAAGGGGTCGACATGACGTTCGCGAACTTACACCAGATATTGCTCGAACCGCCCGTTTTTGAGCCAGAAATATCCTTTTTGCATCAGGCGAGTTACCCCAAAAAACAATGCCGTACGTCATAAGTTACTTTTTGAGAATGACATAATTTTTCTTTCTTGTTGGATAATAGACTATACATTATAAACAAATTTATTTATTTTGCGTTTGATATGCCACATGCCTTACAGTACTAGACACATTCAAAACGAGAAACTAAATTAACATACAAATCTAACAAAACATTATTCATTATGAAATGAGTTATACTTACTACAATGCTTATAAATTAAGAATTAAAGGGAACACAAATTTGTCAAAATAATTTACAACTAAACGGAAACTCTTAAACTATAAAGCCAAGAAATGGCAATGTCTGTAAGTCTATACAGATCCTCCAGCGAACCGTCCAGAAAACCATGAATTTTACAATCAAATATGTGCTGCATCGTCTGTATTTCGCTGCAGTCACAGTGAGGATCGTCCACGTAGCCCCACTTGGCCATCAGCTCGTTGCACTGTCCAACACCGGTTCTCATTCTGTTTCATGCCACCCAGGTTCTTCGATGGAGGTTGAAATCAGGAACATGCTCAGCCGGCTTCTTAATGAGGTGTCCATTGTGAACATTTGCTTGCTGTCATAGGTGGTTCCATTCTGTTACAGTGTTCCGATTGTTCGACGAGTGGTTCCAGAAGGGATTTCTAGACATTAATCGTGTTGGGCCATGTAGATCAGCATGTATGGGAAGTGTGATGTCAGCAGCAATTTTTTCCATTTCTCTTTGGATTGCATGTTGTCTGTGGAGTGACGGAGGTTCAATATTTGCCAGCACAGAGAGCCATAGTGTTGGAGTAGGTCTTAACGTTCCAGTTATTGTTCGCAAGGTGTCATTTAGGCGAACATCTACTTTGTTGACGTTCGAATTGTCAGCCCATACAAGTGCGCAGTATTCTGCAACGCTGTAGATTAGAGCCATGAAGGAAGTGTGAAGTGTCGTAGCATTGCTTCCCCAGGTAGATCCTGGGAGTTTCTAAATGATATTGACTTTGCCTCTGCGTTTTTGGCTGACGTCATGCAGGTGTTGGATGGATGGATGCTTAGGGTTTAACGTCCCGTCGACAGCTTGGTCATTAGAGACGGAGCTAACGCTCGGAGTTTTTGGGTTAGGATGAGGAAGGAAATCGGCCATGCCCTTTGAAAGGAACCATCCCGGCATATGCCTGGAGTGATTTAGGGAAATCACGGAAAACCTAAATCTGGATGGCCGGAGGTGGATTTGAACCACCATCCTCCCGAATGCGAGTCCAGTGCGTTACCACTGCGCCACCTCGCTCGGTTTGCAAGTGTTCTTTGAACGTTAGGCTGAGGTCCAGTTTAACACCCAGGTATTTCGGTGCTCTTTCCTGTCTTATGCTCTGGCCTGCTATATTTAAGCACAGCTTCCTTTCTGCTTGTTTGTTGTTCAGGTGCATCACTGTGCTTACTGTTTTTGATGCATTAAGGTTCAGATGCCAGGTCCTGTAGTAGTTATGAAGCTGTACCAAATCAGAATTTAAGCCTGATTCTAATTGTTCGAATGACTCACCCTGCAGGGCAATGGCCAGATCGTAGGTATATGCAAACTTCCGTGATTTGAGTGGATGGTGACAGCCTAGACGTGGCCCACTCCCCTAGTAGTGTTTCGATGTGATAAGAAGAAGATGAACGAAACACGAAGCGAATGCCACCCTCAAGCGATGGCCGGACATACTAGTACCTCCCGGCCCCGCCAGATGCGATACATGTAGGCTAGCAGAATGCGGCCCAGAAAAACACCAAAAGTTAGGCATGTTCTAAAAATATGCCAAGCCAACAATGAAGGCTATAGCAGAGCCAAAAGTCATATCCTCTCCAAAATTATAAACAAAAACTTATGAAACACAATTGTCTATGAACACAGTGACAGAATACTGTGGTTTTTGCCAATAAGTCTGTTACGATTTTATTCATTGGAAAAAATAAACATAAGTCTGCCTGTAGTGGCCTAGCTAGCAGCTCTGTGCAGTGCGGTATACGAGTGTATCAAGTGTGTGGAGCTTCCATTATTTTCTCTATGTAGTTTGGTTGAGCTATTGTTTGGGTACTCACTTATCCCGCTATTGCATGCATTTGATCAGCCAACAACAAGAGAGAGCTAATGCAGTCTGTCCCATGGTGAATACCATCGTTTGAACTGATAGTGGTAACTGTGGGAACCGCACATGCTGTAACATCTCATCTGACAATGGTGTGTCCTCCACAACACACTCAAAATCAGAAGAATGGAACACCTTGAAAGACTGGAGAGAGGAAGTTCATATTCATTAGTATGTTCTGCAGAAGCTATTAGCATTTGAGCTGTGTTGGCCCATGTGTTCAAGGTCAACATCTATATCACAGCACAACACGACACACTGGTAAAGGTGAAAAATCATTATAGCTTGAACATAGGCACAGGATGTCTTGCAGACATATGCACGAATCATACCATGAAATTATTGAGTTTGAAAGTGGGCGAATTTTTGGCATGAGAGAATATGATGCAGCCATCCAGAAAATTAATCTTCTAGTGGGGCAAAGTGTTTCAGCAGGTTCCATTGCTTTGGAAAAGTGAATATTAACAGCAATTAAATATTTTATGAAATTTTGAACCATCAATTGTTTTATTAATACATCTACCTAAAATGGAAGATACTAAAGGTTTTAATAAATCAGCTGACAGATCTAACTGCATTTCATAAGCTAATAATTACTTCTGAACATATTAATGAACTTTTTCTATGAATATGAACGATTTTGCCAAACATTGAATTATTGTTTCTCATAAATGTTGATATCTGCCTTTCACAGCTAGTTCAATATGACGTCTGACACCACCTCTACCACATGTGCATCAAGCTGTTGACATACACCGCAAATCCTGTAGAATCATTAGAAATCCAAAAAGGTATTGTATATACACTTAAAATTGAGATCCAGACTTCATCAGAACGCTGTAAATTATTTAATCACATAAACATAAACCTATGCTTTGGAGGTAATAGCCAGATAGAGTTAGAGCTGTTTGTTTTATTACTAAGACTTACTACATATCAAGTTTGAATATGCGCTATTTTTTGTAAAATATGTTTTTGTGCTATTGAACTTCAGTAGTCTCACAGTACATTCCAGCATACTAATGAGTGGATCTTGATAGAAACATAGTACTGAAGAAACGTATTTTGTGGTTTCATTGTCCTGAAACATGCTCTACTACCACTAGGGAAGGGTTTACAATATTGTGAAACACCAAAATGAGGACACCCTCAGTTCGACTCATGAACATGATTTCAGAACTACACTAGTCAGCTTCTGGATAAGAAATTACGATGAAGGAAATGTTGTTGATGCTTCCTGAAAGTATGTCAAAGTCATCTGCAAATGCTAGACAATTTATTGCAATACTTTTTTTCTTTTCCCCAGCAAGGTTGGCAATATTTTGGATTCTTTCAGTTTTTTTGTCCAAATTCTTACAGTTGTCTCCATAACACAGTTGAAAGGGGGTGGGGGGGGGGGGAATAAACCATCGCCCTGACTGACACCTGTATTTATTTTTAAATGTCGTTATATTTCACCAACAAATGTTACTTTCGAGGTAGTGTTTGTAAGATTATCATGAATTAAGTTTGCCAATTTAGTTTTAACACTAAATTCATAGCTTACCTTATCTATGGTTTCCCTATCAACTGTGCCAAATGCTTTTTTTTAAATCAACTATGTCTTTAGAGGTTATTAATCTGTGTCGAATTATGAATTTCGGATTGAAAATATGTTTGGAGCAAGATTTTCCCTCCCTACGTCCACCTTCATATCCACTCAATTGTCCAGTCTCGATTTTACTCTGTTTGATAGTATTGTTGAGAATATCTTGCAAGCAACTGGCAAGAGAGATATACTCCTTTAGTTGTCAACAACCTGTTACCCTTCTTTTCTAATCAATGTCTTAGAGCCAATTTCCAATTCTCTGGCAGCTTTTCTGGTTCCCAAATTTCTTCAGATATTATTTGTAGATCTTCTATAATTTTTGGTTCAGCCCATTTTAAAAGTCCTGCTGTCATGGAGTCTTCCCTACTAGCTTTGCTATTTTTAAGATATTTTAATGCTTCCTTAATTTATTCAACTGTTGAGGCTGCATCAGCTTTTAGTTTTTTGTGAATTTCTGAAAATTCTAATTTATGATTTGGCACATGGCAGTTCAGCAAGTGTCTGAAGTATTTTGCCAGAATCTCACACTTCTCGATATTATTAAGATTAATTTTACCATTTGCATCTCTGAAGCAAATACTTGGTGATTGATAACCTTTCAGGTTATTCTTAACCCATGAGGACTCACATGCGAGCATTTAGCTCACAGTAATTTTATAACAATCGGCATTTTACCAATTATAAATAGTCAAATATTTGTGTTTTCTTACAAGTGCAACTAGAAATACTTTAGACATTTTAAGTACATTACAAACTGTTCTTTGACGGTCAGAAAAATGCTATACACGCGATCAATCATGTAACTTGAGTTCAAGTGGGTTAAGGGTCTGATAGAAATTTCGAGATTTATTTCTTACAAAATTATTCTCAATTTCGACTAGTTGAGATTTTTCAAAAGCTCTTTTAACATGCCTTATTATTCTTGTTGTTTGTTTTCTTTGTAGTTTAAATAGCTCATAGTATTCATTCTTCCCAGAACTTTTCCATTTTTCCACTTTTTAGTTCTTTCCAATAGTGATTCCTCAGATAAGTTATTCCACCATACTCTCTTTTTATAATTAACTGATACAAATACTTTCTTCGCTGCACTTTTAATCTGTGTAGATAATTCTGGCCATTTTCCATGCTGATTATTTTAATTTCTTCCTGAAAGTTTTCTATAGTTGCTTGTGTGATGTTGAACCTTTGTATGTTGCATTTCATTCTTTTTCTCGACCTTGATTCTGCAAGGTAGATGCTTTAACTTAATTGGAGAGAGGTAGCGATCAGAGTCAAATACTCAACTTTTTATAAGTTCAACATTCATAATTTCCTTAACACACTTTTGAGAAATAGCTACATGGTCCAATTGGATTTTAGGGCACCCATATTTTAGCCTTCCTTGGAAGTTTCTTTAAGAAGGTTGACATTAATTTTAGGTGAAAGGATTTATGGGATTTAATTAGTCCCATGCCATTTTTGTACACCCTGTTGTGCACCAGATATGTCCCTCCTGTTTTGGTAAGAACTTTTTTTTTTTGCCTCTCTGTGCATTAAAATCGCCAAGTAGAATAAAATAATAACATTTGATTTTGGTATTTCTATATTTCATTATCTAGAAGACTCCAGAATTCTTCATTTTACTTGTGTTTTTCCTATTATCTTCATTTATTGCTGTTTGACAGGTAATAAACGTATTATGTATTTAAGAGTGAGAAGAGATATCCTTTCTGAACCACATTTGAATTCCATAACATTATCAACTATTGCTTTATGGAAATAAAGATTATATAATCTTTGGTTTCTGTTACATTCTCATCCACAAACGATGTCTCTTGAGCTGCTAAGATCTGTATTTCATTTTAAGAAAATTTCCAGTTGTTACTGTTTTCTAGTTTTTAACAGGGAATTTGCATTAAGAGTGCCTAAAGAATTTCCTGTTAAATTTAAGTCTGAAAGGATTCCAAGGATGCCTGACTGCCGGCCGCGGTGGCCGAGGTGACTGAGGCACTCCAGTCACGGTCAGCACGGCCACTACGGTCGGGGGTTCGAATCCCCCCTCGGGCATGGATATTTGTGCCGTCCTAGTTCGTAAGTAGTTCATAAGTAGTTTGTAAATTTAGGGACTGATGACCCCGTAGTTAAGTCCCATAAGCTTAACAAACATTTGAACATTTGATGCCTGACTCACCCTTATTGCAGATGTTGGGACTCCCCAGAACCTTAGGCCCCAATGGATTGCATAACGCAATGGTGGATTTCTCTTCCGAGCTACCACCTGGGGTAGTGCTTTCATACAGCGGACTTTCCATTATGCAATTGAAACTGTTCATTGTGCAAGGTAGGAAATTAAATCCAAGTTAAGATTGGTTTGTTAGTCTGAGATGATTTTTTATTCGTCCTGTACTCCACCAGGGTCTTTCACTCTCTGTGCTGTTAATACAATAAATTCCTCACCTGCCTTCAGGACTGTTGACTAGGATTTACATGTAACCCTAGGCAGGGTGCTGGCAGAGGCAGATGGACCACTTTTTTAAATTTTTGTTATGTGGTTGTTACTCCTTCCCCTCCTCATGCTCCATCACTTGCAACATGAGGACTCAGGCTTGGAACCGACAATGACGAATTCAGTGATAATTTATTATTTACACTATAAAATTTAAATTTGCAAGAGTTTTTTTGTGGGTTTAGTCTTCATTAGTTCCACATCCTGAAAGCTATATTTATTACTATTAAATAATAATAATAATTCAACGAACGAGAAAATAAAATAAATTACATAGTCAAACAAACATTCATGTTGCGTATAGCTCTAATTCTATTTCCTCCTTCACTAAGATGGGTTGGGTAGGGTCTCCTGCAGAAGGGTGAGGCACGCTAGGCAAGAGTCGTGCTGACATCACTCACAACTCGCAAACAAAGTCGACTGTGGCCACGACCGAGCGCTATCGATCTTTGTAGCTATAGAACAAACGCGTTCTAATTTTGACACGCAGAAATTGTCTCCGGCCAATGTGATGCTGTGTGTTTCATAACCGGAGATTCAGACGCTACGCACCCTCACGTTATATAAAAAAAAAGAAAAATCTTGTTTAACCTGCACCTAACCTAAGAGATTTCCACTTGTTCTTTCCATGTCAATAGAATCCATCTTGATATGCCGTATATCTCGCAGTTTTGGTTTTATGGCTCGTAGTAAGGTGTTTCAGGCTAACAGCACATCAAAGATGTATAACAAAATCGTATCCGAATCAATTTGTTATAACTAAATCAATGAAAACACACATTAATTAAAAAAACACCTACTAAGGTCTACATTAGACGTTTGTGGCAGGTAGGTGTCATATCGTAGTGGATTGTAGCTCACCCAGTGGAAGATAAGGGTTCAAAACTCTCCCATCGAAAATATTTTTTTTTTACTTTTATCGTTTGTATGACATTGTAGTAGTTACTTATTCATAACATATTGTGGGATTTTCTTATTAATGTAACAGTAGTATGCTACACAGTACTCGTTGTTAATTGTAACAAAATGTGTCAGGAATAGGTGTCATCGACTTTGAAATTTGTGTGTGACTAAAAAAATGGAGAATGAAACTGTTGCAAGTGGTAAGACTAGCAATGGTATTTCTGTTTTTCCTCCACAAAAATATTTGACCTTTGTTCCAAATATGTTACGATTTCCAATAAAATGGTAAGTGACAAATGTACGGGAAATGCTTAAATTGCTGGTGACATTCACACTATTTGCTAGTCAGAAACAATTGCTTGATTGCCCCCAGTATTTTGCTGCTTAGTTTCTAATACGTGTAGATTTTCGAGAGTGCGATTTATTTATATTCCTTGCCACCAATATTTGGCAATTTAAGGCCAATTCACACTGTCCGCCACGTAACCGTCCGTCAGAACATTCCGCAATGTATTTTTAATGGCGACATTCACACTGTCCGTCACCGGACCGTCACGTCACGTCAACGTCCGTCAAGCTTTCTCGAGAAGAATGTTTTGACGGAACGGCCGTCTGCTGACATCGGAAGTTAACCTATTTTCGACACGCGAATTACACGATGCAGACTACAAGTGCACTGTTTATATGCAAATGTGTCTTATTCATCTTTATTTTGTTGTTATACTTCGTTTTAGGGGTAAATCTCAAATGTTTCATGACGACTTAAATATTTTTGTCAATTGAAGGCCAATTCACACTGTCCGTCACGTCACCGTCCGTCAGAACATTCCGCAATGTATTTCTAATGGCGCCATTCACACTGTCCGTCACTGGACCGTCACGTCACGTCAACGTCCGTCAAGCTTTCTCGAGAAGAATGTTTTGACGGAACGGTCGTCTGCTAACATCGGAAGTTAACCTAATTTCGTCACGCGAATTACCTGTTGCAGTCGACGATTGCACTGTTTATATGCAAATGTGTCTTATTCATCTTTGTGCTGTTGTTGTACCTCGTTTTAGGGGTAAATCTCAAATGTTTCATGACGACTTAAATATTTTTGTCAATTGAGTGTCCCCCTATAATCGAGGTCGGATATCTGAAACAAAAAAATGGTTTATGTTACGTAACAATGTAATAGAAACGACTGAAGCAGACTGTTTATTTGAATAAGATTGTAATTTTAATACGCATTTTTCATTAAATAACACTTTAAATGAAAATGTCAGTATAATGAAAGACAAAAATTCAGTTGTTTACGGCGTATTAACAATGTCAGCATGCAAATCGTAATGGTTAAAGTATACAGGCGATATTTATGCTCTTACAAGTATGGTTTGATGTCTTCATGCGTTTATTTTTTCGCTTGAAAATAGATGTCGATGTTTTGAAATGTTGTTTCAGTTCCCAGTAAGTTGGCCAAAAACATACACTATAAAGTTTTCTTTGGCGGATAATAACATTTAGCGTTGTTGTTCCCCCTTTCTAGTATTAAACTATGACTTTCTACATAACAGATCGCCACTCATAACCTCACTTTCAACATTGCGTATTGAGATGGACGAATTGACGTGACGGACACGGACGGACAGTGTGAATACAACTTGACGTGACGGTTCCGTGACGTGACGTTGACGTGACGGACAGTGTGAATTGGCCTTGAGTGTCCCCCTAAAATCGAGGTCTGATAAATGAAACCAAAAAATGGTTTATGTCACGTGACATTGTAACAGAAAAGACTAAAGCAAACTGTTTATTTGAAAAAGATTGTAATTTGATTACGCATTTTCATTAAATAACATTTTAAATGAAAAAGTCAGTTCTAATGAAAGACAGAAATTCAGTTGTTTACGATGGTACTAACAATGTCAGCGGGCAAATCGTAATGGATAATGTAAACAGGCGCTATCCATGCTCTTATAAGTATTGTTTGATGTTTTCATATGTTTATTTTTTCGCTTGAAAATAGATGTCGATGTTTTGAAATGTTGTTTCAGTTCCCAGTAAGTTGGCCAAAAACACGTTGTAAAGTTTTCTTCGGCCGTCAATAACATTTAGCATTGTGGTTCCCTCGACTCTAATATTAAACTATGACTTTCTACATAACAGATCGCCACTCATAACCTTACTTTCAACATCGCGAATTGAGATGGGCGAAATGACGTGACGGACACTGACGGACAGTGTGAATACAACTTGACGTGACGGTGCCGTGACGTGACGTTGACGTGACGGACAGTGTGAATTGGCCTTTATTTGTGAATATGTCACGATTACAGGGTATGTGGTTAACAGTGATCCTAAGAGGATAACTTTAATTCCTTTTTTCAAATGTATACACCATACTCAGAACATCGTCGTCTGCTGGCATATGTTTGTTAGTATATTATGACGTAGCTCACTTGCTGAGGAGCTAGCGAGTTCTCAATGGCCGGAGACAGTTTCTGCGTGTCGAAATAAGGACTCGTGTCGACAGGTCGATGTATCGCATTCAGCTCCTGATGACGTCAGGCCGACGCTTGCCTAACGTGTCACTAAATTCACCCTCCTGCAGAAGATCACAGACGAAGACGAGAGATGGTTGATTCAAGTCGATACTTCACTGTCGATATGGTTTCTATCGTTACAAATAACATCTCTGGTGTAGCGTTGTTATGTTTTAGTGAAACTCTTTGGCGTACAGTGTGGCTGAGAAGTAGATGTATAGTAATTAGTTTTTTGTCATCTGTATATTATCTATTTTTCTTGTATACGGCTGTTGTAATTCAATACGCATTCTGATATTTTCTCTGCATGATACCTCCGTGTTAATGAGTTTTGTGCAGACGTAATCATTAAAACTAACGCCGGAGAGTAGCCACACTGTAATGTTTACTTGATGTAGTCTGCTGTCACAGACAGGCAGAAGATAGATCTCCCTGCCTGTACGAGAAAAGTACGGGATTACCAAATGTCTGCTAAATGTCGTCAAATGATATTGCGTACCTGGTACAGGAGATCGCACCCTGTTACCTCCAAGGGTGTATAGCGAACCTACTATGGGCTCATGCCTTTGTAAAGATCAAGATTCACGAACTGAAGAAAGAACACAGAATGGCTCAGCAGTTCAATCCGCTCCGGTACACATTCCAGCCGGAGAATGCAGGGAATGTCATACATCAGAAGAAAATTGTGGATTTTCACAAAGGTTTCGTTCATCAGCAACAGTTGACAGGCTTGTTTTGGAAACACTCAGTGTCATTGGCTCCATGGTCGAGAAGTAAGTGATTGTTTCTTGTAACAGCTTTTATACATGCTAATCGATGACAGAATTAAAAACCTATTTTGTCACTCTGTAAACCTATGACTGTACTTTTAAGTTTGTATTGATGTCTTGATGGTGACCTGAAGTCGGCTGTATTAAATGGTGTACTTTCATTTTGTTAGTGATCAGTAATTAAATTGCTGTTAGATACAGTGTGGAAGAAATATGTTTTAGTGCAAGTCTGATACACTGTCCACATTTATGCTTTGTGATCTCAATAGAATTTGATTTCTTGTCAGTATTTATTAATGAGTAGTTGATGTATATAAATATTAGGTACAGGCATAGTTGTAAATGGATGACAAATGTAGGCCTATGTAGTTTGCACTTTGCTTTAGTCCCATTAGTCTACTTGTAGTCATTCAAGTAGGTGAACAAGTTTGTGGTATGTTGAACTGGGACACTATTTAAATGAACATTTACTTTCAGTGAGTAAAGTTGATTGTTACAGATTTGTTTACTCTGTTTTGATAAGTGTTCATAATTTTATGGGTGCTACATCAATCATTTGAATAGGTATTATAAATCTAGAATAATTAAAACCCTTGATGTCAAGAACTGTTTACTGTTTGTAATCTGTTCTTCGGGATAAAACAAGAACTTTCCGTTTTAGTTAGGTGAAAGTGCTGGATAAAATTGTTTGATAGTATTCAGTTTATATTATATCATTGTTGTTGATAAATCACTTTGGTTGGGCCTAAGTTCTACTGATGGAGTGCACTAGTGGAACCCAAGAGGTCACTGGTTTGAAACCCAATGAGACCACTGATTTTTCAGTCTCTGTTTTACCTCTCACCTATGGAAGGAGTCGCCAAAAATGACAGATGTTCCGCATTAAATTTTCAACTGTAGTTTTCCTTTTCCCAGTTGGATAATGATAAATGTGTAGGCTAGACTTGCACAGGCCAATAAGCCACACATTTTGTTATGAAGTAAGCCTATAGTATGAAAATTGGCCCTCCATGTGTGCATTATCAGAGAATTTTTATTTAAATGTATTTGATGTGACATAGGGGTCAAATCCAGTCTCTGATACTGCTTTGACCAATGACATGTTTTATGTCATTCCATCCCACGCATGGTTTCAATACTCACTGTTTACATGTCTGATATTTTTGACGACACCTAGGTGCCATTGTATTGGTGTTATTCGATTTTTGCAAGGTTTAGGTCTTGTTTTACCTACATGTAACGTAACTTCCACTTTAAAAAGTTACCTGTAACGTAGCCCTAAGAATTTTAGGTGTAGGTTAGACAAAGAGTTTTTGTACGTGAGGGCATGTAGTGCCCGAAACTCTGGCTCAAACAATTGATTTACAGTTGTATGTTCGACATATATCATTTCAGGCTGTACTACATCGCATGTAAGCTTCCTTTAAAATTACCTAATTATTAAATGTATTTTGAAGAGGTGGTTTCATTAAGCAGCTTTGACCTATTTAGGTGAAATCTAACTACCGATACCATGTCACAATTTACATATGTGACATCTAGTTTCTGGAGATGGGTAGGTTATTTTTGAATGAAATATAGGGATGGTATCGACAATATTAGATTTTATCTATATCGATATCTAGTTATCGATACCAGGTTTGTTCTATATTTAGATTGTGAATGCAGGTTTTTTTTTCATTTTAATGTAGTATGCCGCCGCCCCCCCCCCCCCCCCCCCACCTAAAACCCTCAATTTCCCGCCATGGTCCCGTTAATTTTGATTAATATATTGCTATTAGTTGTGGACGTTATATCGCCATGTTGGGTAAACCTGTGTTCTTAGTATCTCTTGATTATGTATGACATCATTGGTCAAAGTGGTATCGGAGAATAGTTTATCTGATGTTGAGACATTTTCTATTAAAAGCACATAGACTAACCTTTCTGTATTCTCAAATATAGTATGTTAAGGACATTTGTCTTTAGCTACCAACATCTGCACATCAATGAGAACCTACTGTCACCTGAACTAGAATTTAACCATGAAAAAACCTCAGTCACAATATGGATGAAAGTGTGTGACAACCTATCATTGAAGAGAGTTGTGGTGAAACTAGGACAGCAACAACTGTAAAAGTCACTGCAGAACTGAATGTTGTACATGATACTGGCACTCAATATTTGAACTCCTCCATAAGCAGGTAGCTGCTGGGTGGATTGGAATTTGAAGACATCTCCCTAGTTATTCCTGTCAGGAAAACATTGCGCCATAGCCATAAAACTTTAACATTTGGGTAAAGTAAGAAAATCATCCATCTAGTTCCATATTATTTCCAACTTCTTGCTGGGTTCACATACAAAGAATCATGAAACATGCCATGAATTGAGTGGTGATCTTGCACCTGTGGATACTCTACAACAGTGTTGTTCAACCTGTGGTTCGCACCCACCGGGGGTGCCGCTGGATGGGAAATGCATGCACCATAAAATAAACAGTGGCTCAGTAATACAAAAATGTATGGCTAAGTGAAACATGTAACATTCCTCATGTAACATTCATTGTAGATTGTTTTATAATACAGTTTGGTAATGATGAATAAGTGCAAAGTCTGAAAACTGTTTTCAGGAACCAAACAATGGGTAAAATAAGAAAGAATAGAAAAATATCTATTTCTAGATCAATTGACTATACAGTGGGACCTTTCTGAATGAGCATAATTCACTTCTAAGTCCTATCTGAAATGCTAAAGAAGTCATTAAGCAAAATATATTTTCCTGTTGGAAATCACATAAAAATAGGGTAATTTGTTCCATCCCAAAAAATACATAAAAAAACTTTATCCAACAGTTTAAAAGCGAGCTGAAGCAAAGAAGATTACATTTGTGAAAGATTTTGAGATAACACAGTTTTGTTACAGTTAGTGAAAAAGTGGAGTTGCCAGACTATTTTTTATTTGGAAGGGGGTTGTCAGAATATATTTACTTGGAAGGTGGGGACGTATTCAAAAAGGTGGAAAAATATTGCTTTACAAGGTTACATTATGGCAAAAGGTTAAATTTTACTTATGACGGCGGCCTGGTGTGTTGAAAATGGCAGGAGTTATATGATGTCATTGGCTACCAGTAGTATCGTGATAGTATGCAGTGTCATATAAATTTTTTCGTTTCTTATGTGGAATATAGGAAAACATTTTGTTGTTTGAAATTTAATGTTTTTGTCATGTTACGCCATGAGAGCTAATGTTGACAACAAAATGCTTCCTTTAAGTTGCTAATAATTTATTGACCAGACAAGGGTGCATACAAAAAGCTGTCAAGTATAAAGCAGGAACAGCATTAATTATTTACTTCAATCTCAACACAAAGTATTATTTCCCTCATACGTAAAATTTTACTTACGTCATAAAATGAAGAGCATAATCCTTTCTCTGTCAACCATGAGTTAAATAAGTAATGCTGTTCTGCACTATGGTCAACAGGTTCTTCTATGTATTCTTGTCTGGTCAGTAAATTAACATCATGAAGGGAACATTTCATTGTCAACATTAGCTCACTGCATTACCATCACACAACATAAAACTTAACCATGTTGTGGTTCATCGTTCATCTTAAGAGGGGCGTTTGAAAAGTCCGTGCAAAGTCAAAGAGATGGCACCATTGGCATGTATCAAGTACATGTTAGTTAGTAGCATCTTTGGAAAGAACACATACAAATTTTCAGCTTTATTGGTCTATTTCTTTGTATTTGACATTCGTGTGAATCAAGGAAGTCAAATGATTGTCAAAGAATGGATGAAATGAAAGGCAAAATGCCTTAGGAGACTAAAGAGAAGTTTGATAAAAATTATGATGACACTACACCTTCAATTAAACAATGGGTTACCAAGGGAGAATCTGCACCAAAAAAGGCGAAGACCAGTCCTTTGGCTGGAAAGTTTGTAGCAACATTTTTTTGGGATTCGCAAGGGATAATCCTCGTTGACTATCTGGAACAGTGTAAAACTCCCCCCCGGGGGCTCACAGCCCTGTGGTGAGTACGTGCGTGGCGAGCACGGGGCCCCAGCCTTTGTAGCACTCTTCCCTTTCCGTGCTACACGATGATTCTTCTACTGTCCTTTTTCCCCCTCTTGGGGACCGAGTCTGTGCATCCTTCGGGGAACCGAAGTTCTGACGTTTTGGATTAAGCTCTTCTCTCACTTCTTTATTTGCCTCCGCGTCTGCATTTGAGGCTTCTCCTCCTACTATTTCTCTCTTCCTCCTCCCTGTACGCACTTGAAGGCCACCCATATGGGTGACTGGGTAATGCGTAAGTCCCAGCCCCGGGCTGGCATGTAGGGTGCGTGCGTACCCCCTGGTTAAGGCCAGGCCAGGGGGAGGGGTGATTGCCTGTGCTGATACCTTCCCGATTCGCCGATTGGTCCCTCCGTCTGTAGATCGGGAGGTGTGACCTGGGGTGTGAACAATCACCCAAGGCGGGTGTGCTTCCGTTGGGGGCCCCCAGCAGCAAGGAGTGTGCCATTGGAGACACTGGCAATCGTGGGGGATACAACCGCGATGGTTATAAAAAAAGAAAATTGAAAGAGCCTTTAGAAATTGATGTACTAAACAATAGTGTGTCTGAACAGAAAAATTTACAGACATCAAAGTTCCTTGTGGTGACCCGTACTGAGGAAGGACAATCCTTTTCGTCGGTGAACCCATTTATTATTAAAAAAGGGGTTGATGCCATTGCCGGCCCAGTTAAGACCTGCAACTGCCTGCGTAATGGAACACTACTGTTAGAAACAGAAAGTGGCTCCCAGGCACAGCGGCTGCTTAAGGCTACTCTGCTCCACAGCTACCCGGTTTGTGTTGAGCTCCATCCAACCCTCAATTATTCCCGAGAGGTAGTCTTCTCGGCCAGTTTGGACGGCCTGACTGAGGATGAACTGAAAGAATATCTGGCAGCTCAAGGCGTCGTCGCAGTACACAGAGTGACAAAAAAAAGAGAACAATGTTGTGGTCCCCACTCGCACAGTGTTTCTGACCTTCGACCGAGTGGCTCTGCCGCCGAAGATCAAGGCAGGGTATGAGGTCATCACAGTACGACCTTATATCCCTAACCCTACTCGGTGTTATCAGTGCCATCGATTTAACCACACAAGCCAGTCTTGCAAGAACCCGGTCATATGTGTCACCTGTGGTAAAGAGGCCCATGAGGGGATTTGTCCACCACCGTCCCCTCATTGCATCAATTGTAACGGGAATCATGCTGCTTCCGCCCGGGAATGTCTCGTGTTTGCCGATGAACGAGCCATCCAGGAAATCCGTGTAAAGGAAAAGGTTCCCATACAAGTTGCACGTAAGATGTACACCAGTCGTAAGCCCAAGACCCTGCCGCGTGGTAACTACAGTACTGTAGTTGCAACGCCTCCACCAACACCGGATATGGCCACACAGACTTGTGACCTACAGTTTACGACAGTAGTTGTCAAACAGTCTACATCAACAACGGTGTCACGTTCAACGAAAAGTGTGAGTACATCTTCCAAATCTTCATCTTCAGCTGTGAAACCACAGATAGAGACGCGAAAGTCTAAGAAAGAGCATTCGCGTGAGGATTTCCTCCGCACCCCTACCAAAACATCTGAGCCAAGGAGCTTCACCAGGGCTCCAAGAAATCAAATAGGGGGAAAACTCCCCCCCCCCCCCCCCCCACCTACCTCACAATGTGACGATGGCATCCCCTGGAAGCCTATAGTCTCTCCAGGTGCATCAGCCAAAGATGGGGCTGCCGACCACACTCACGCAGCTGATGTGGTAACCTCTGAGAATATGGAGCAAGACCCTCCTGTCTCAGACACCACCAGTTGCGAACATTCGCACTGTGGCCCGCCGCCTTCGTCGGGCTGATGTCCACCGTCATATCATTTTATCCTGTTATGGATATTCTTCAATGGAACATTCATGATATCCGGTCGAATTGGACAGAACTGCAGCTTCTAACGCGAACATATCATCCAATCATCTTCTCTCTACAGGAGACAAAATTGCTCCCTGGTACTCGAATTACTTTCCCACGCTACACTACCGTTTGCTTTGACCTTCTTCCAGTGGCAGGAATTCCAGCCCACGGGGGCGTAATGTTGCTTATTCGGGATGACGTACACAGTACACCGGTCCCTTTGTGTACTCCAATACAAGCTGTTGCTGTCCGGATATACCTTCCTGGATTTGTCTTCACACTGTGCAATATTTACGCTCCTTCCTCTTTTCCCGTCACTAGATCTGATCTCCTAGATCTTATTGACCAGCTTCCGCATCCGTTTTTGTTGGTGGGAGATTTCAATGTCCACCACCCCCTTTGGGGCTCCCCCCGACCATGTCCACGGGGCTCCCTCCTGGCAGATATACTGAACCACCTTCAGCTCATCTGCCTTAACACTGGTGAACCAACTTATCTTTCGGACTCCACAAATACTTTCAGCCATATAGATCTACCTATCTGCACTGCTCAGCTGGCACGGCGTCTTGAATGGTCTGCTCTCTCAGACACACATTCGAGCGATCATTTTCCGTGTGTAATTCACCTAATGATGCCTGACGTCCTTGAGCATCCACACCGCTGGCAGTTAACCAAAGCGGACTGGGAGCTCTACACGTCACTGGTGGATTATGGTACTTACCATTATCTTAGTATAGATGACCAAGTGGAACACATTACCACAGTTATTCTGACAGCCGCGGAATGTTCCATCCCCTGCAAGACTTCCCACGCACGTCGTCCCCTTGTCCCGTGGTGGACCGCGGAATGCCGTGACGCTCTGCGAGCACGGCGACGTGCCCTTAGAATCTTCGAACAATGGCCCACGCTCGACAACTGCATCCAATACAAACGGCTGCGGGCCTATTGTCGTCGCCTCTTTCGCGACTGTAAACGCGCCAGTTGGCGCTCATTCACGAGCTCTTCTAATAGGTCTACCCCTTCCTCCATCATTTGGGGTAACCTTCGAAAAATTTCGGGCACTATGGCTCATTCCTCGATTCCCGGTCTGTGTGTCGCAACTGACACCGTCGTCGATCCTCCACAAATAGCCAACGCGCTGGGTCGACATTTTGCAGAGGTCTCTAGCTCTTCACATTACACTGACGCTTTCCTAGCTAGGAAACGGACGGTGGAGGCGACTCCATTGCCCTTTACCTCTCAGAACCGTGAATGCTACAATACCGAGTTTACTGTACGAGAGCTTCACCACGCACTCTCGTCTTCGCGGTCCTCCGCTCCAGGACCAGATGGCATTCGTGGCGATGCTGCAACACCTTTCACCAACGAGCTTGCACTTCCTACTGGCCACCTACAACCGCATATGGATAGAAGGCACCTTTCCGCGACGCTGGCGTGAAGCCATAGTCATTCCCATACCAAAGCCTGGGAAGGACAAATGTCTCCCTTCCAGCTACCGCCCCATTTCCCTCACCAGTAGCATATGCAAGGTGATGGAACGCATGATTCACGGGCACCTGGTATGGTGGCTTGAAACGCGACATTTCCTGTCTAATGTCCAATGTGGGTTTCGCAAGCACTGTTCTGCGGTGGATCATCTTGTTGCCCTATCTACCTCAGTAATGAATAACTTTTTACGGAAGCGCCAGACAGTAGCGGTGTTCTTTGATCTGGAAAAGGCATACGACACCTGCTGGAGGATTGGCATCCTCCGCACTCTACATACATGGAGTTTTCGGGGTCGCCTGCCAAGTTTTATCCACGAATTTTTAACAGACCGTGTTTTTAAAGTGCGTGTTGGTTCAGTTTTATCGAGTACTTTTATTCAGGAGAACGGAGTCCCACAGGGCTCGGTCCTGAGCGTTGTTTTATTTGCAGTGGCAATCAATTCTATAGCCGATCACCTTCTACTGGGAGTGTCGGCGTCCCTATTTGTTGACGACTTCGCGATCTACAGCAGCTCTGAGCAAACGGGTCTCCTGGAGCGGCGCCTTCAGCGGTGCCTAGACACTCTCCATGAGTGGACTATGGACACTGGCTTTCGATTCTCAGCTGACAAGACAGTCTGCATGAACTTCTGGCGGCGGAAGGAGTTCCTTCCCCCGTCCCTTCATCTGGGCCCCATAGTACTTCCATTTGTGGATATCACGACATTCTTGGGACTTGTTTTCGACAGGAATTTAAGTTGGTCTCCCCACATATCCCGTTTGGCAGCTCGCTGTACCCGCTCTCTCAATGTGCTGCGGGTGTTAAGTGGCACCTCGTGGGGAGCTGACAGGTCTACTCTCCTCCATCTGTATCGCACCATAGTTCGGTCCAAACTGGACTATGGTAGCATCGTTTATTCTTCGGCTCGACCGTCCATACTGCGGCGCCTTAATACAATCCACCACCAAGGTCTCCATCTAGCGACAGGAGCGTTTTACACTAGCCCCGTTGAGAGCCTCTATGCCGAGGCCTCCGAACTACCCCTTTCTTACCGTCGGGAACTCCTGCTTAGCCGTTATGCTAGTCGTTTGTCGTCCATGCGAGGACACCCGACGTATGCAGTTTTTTTTTATCGACTCACTTGACAGTCTCTTCACTATGCGCCCGTCTGCTCTGCTACCGCCGAGAGTACGCTTGCGTTCGCTACTCAGCCAACTTGGCGTTACAATGCCTGCTATCGTCTCGACTGGAGAGAGCACCTCTCCATCGTGGCGAAGCCCCGAAGTCCGTGTTAACTTTGATCTTCATTCTCTTCCAAAGGACTCCACACCTAGTTTCGTCTACCAGAGAGAATTTCACGTACTCCGGTTTAAATTTGATGACAATTTGTTCATTTACACTGATGGCTCAAAGACAGACCAGGGTGTTGGGTGTGCTTTTGTACTTGGCAACGTCTCTTTTAAATATCGTCTTCCTGAGTGGAGTTCCATTTTTACAGTTGAGCTGTATTTATTATATCAAGCCACACAATACTTCCGGCGAAACTCGCTCAATAAGACTGTCATTTGCTCGGACTCTGAGTGCTTCGTTGAGCCTTCGCATGCTATATCCGGCCCATCCCCTGGTACAAAGCATCCACAATTGCCTTACTTCTCTTTCAACGAGCGAAACTACGGTGACGTTTCTGTGGGTTCCTGGCCGCGTGGGAGTGTTGGGGAATGAGGCTGCGGATACGGCTGCCAAGGAGGCAGTTCTCCTTCCTCGGCTATCTACCTTTTCCACCAGCTCTGATGACCTTCGCGTTGGTATCTCCCAGCGTATTATCTCCCTTTGGTATCTACATTGGTCATCCCTGTCAGGGAACAAATTGCGAGCCATTCAACCTGTGCCTGATCTCTGGTCAACGTCATCTCGACCCTCCCGCCGAGAGGAGATTGTTCTGGCCCGGCTTCGTATTGGCCACTGCCGTTATAGCCACCAGCATTTATTACGTGATGGTCGTGCTCCCTTATGTGAGCACTGTGATGCACCTTTTACTGTGAACCATCTTTTAGTGCAATGTCCGTTTTTTAATCGTCTCCGTCATGATCTGTGTTTACCATTTGAAATGTCTGACATTTTAGCTGATGACGCGCAATCGGTTAACAGAGTTTTACTTTTTATACATCGTGCAAATATGGCGAAAGCCATTTCATTTCTAACCCCAGTTCTTTTTTACTATGGGCAGTGTTGGGCGCTAATGACCACAGCAGTTGAGCGCCCTAAAACCACAAAAAAAAAAAAAAAAAAAGTGTAAAACTATTAGTGGTGCATATTATTAATCATTTCTGGACTGTTTGAAAACTGAGCTGCAAGGAAAATGCCAGCAATTGGCTCACAAAAAAGTCCTCTTCCGTCATGACAGTGCACCAGCATACACCTCACCAATTATGGTCACAAAATTATTGGAAATAGGAATCCAATTTGTTTCACATCCCCCTTAATCTCCAGACTTGGCTCCCTCAGACTACTATTTGTTCCCCAATTTGTAGAAATGGCTGGCAGGATGAAGATTTCATTCAAATGAAGTGGTGATTGCAGAAACTAATTGCTATTTTGGAGGCTTGAACAATTCCTATTATTTGGAAGGGATCAACAAATTAGAACAGCATTGGACAAAGTCTACAAGGAGACTGTGTTAAAAGATGAAAATGGTTTTCCTTTATTTTGCATGTACTTTTCAAACGGCGCTCTTACAAACTTATTTTATAATTACTTTTTCACATAATAATTAAAACAGGCAGAAATCTGATTGGCTACCTGCATCGGCTCTGTCATTGGCAAGTAAAATTTAACTATGGGAAAAAATTATGTACCTATTTTAGCTGATCAGCTCCATCTCATGGTGCAGTGTTAGTTCCCCAATGACAATGCTGTGTTTCAAGATGGCAAGAGCCCTGATGGCACATCTATCATGTGGGATTGGTTTTGTGAGCATTAACATCGTCATATCTCCCCTGTCCACTATAGTCAACAAATTTCATTGCTAGCGAGCATATGTTGTGTACATTGATGAGAGGGATGTGCAATTGCTATTCATCTTCATGATCCTTACTTGCACTTGCTACTATTTTGCATGAAGAATGGTGCAAGATTCCTGTGAAAACCGTATAGGACCAGTAATTATCCCTTCTGAGGTAATTGGAAGTTTTTTTTAATGGTTACCTTTTTTTACACTGTACACATTCTGAGTCCAGGCAGTGATAACAGAATGGTGAAATAAAATTTTAATATAATTAGAATAGTCTGCAACACACTGCAAAGATGGTCCTCAAAGTGCAGAAAGGCTTGTAAAGAAGACAATCATACAAACACTACTTACCTTTTTGCCATAGCCATCATCACAAAATGGATTACTCTCTCTGACATACAATCAGACAGACAAAAATCACCAATGCACACATTATCTCTGGCCTCTGTGTTTACAGTTAATGGAACACAGCAGCTGAAGATGAAGGTTGTATGTTACTGAGGTATTGTCTAGAGCAGCATTTAGAAGCATGTACAACAGAAGAGTTCCACAACAGATCGTATGTAATAGTGACTATTAACCAAGCCCCCGCAGGAAATTATAATCTATTCATAAATCATCTAGAAGCACTATTGGGTTATTTAACAGGAAGAAACAGACACATATTGGTTAAAGTGCAGTTTATGAGTCCACAACTGGTGTTTGTCGTGTAGACATTTGCAACGGCGCAATGGATGATGGGAGGTGAAGGCGGCCAATAAGATTGCATGTTTGATGTCTAATAAATTTGCCATCAGATTAAAAATTTGTTCTGGCTTTTATGTGCACCATTGTTGACAACATAATTGATATTTCATATATACTCAAAACTGACTTGTTCTTTTCCAGGTCTTTCAATATATAGGGAATTTGCAATTGTGACGGACTGATATACCTGACAACTGACCATTTACATGTAGTGATGTAGTATTTATGAGGATAATTAATTTACTCACCAAACAAGAATACATCAACAACCTATCAGCCACAAAGTGGGAACACCATTAATTATTTCATGGTGAACAGAAAAGGTGCTTGCTCTTTCAAACCCATTGACAGAGAATGAGGGTAATAATCATTTGTGTCCACCACGATATAAATAAATAATGCTGTTCCTGTTCTATGGTTGACAGGTTCTTGATGTACCCTTGTCCTCTGAGTATATTAATTATCCTTGTAAATACATGCTTACAGACCACAAAGACTAAAGCTATTTCTTATTGTCCGTATGCGACTCCTAGTTGGATTCCTTCAATTCCCGTCATCCACTGTGCCATTGCCAATGTCTACATGTTCAGCACATCATGGACTTATAAACTGCACTTTAATGAAATATACATTTCTGATGACTCTAATAGATTTTCTTATGCAGTCTTCCAGCAAACATTTATTGCAGTTTGTAACATTGTCTGTAAATCTAACTCATACTGTAAGCATAACAACTAGTATGACTAAATCATCTAGGACAGCCATTGATAACATATTTATAGACAAATCAAAGAAACAAAATCATATAACAAACCAGTAATCAATGGCCTTAGCAGATCATGACACATGACTCCTAGTTTTTGGTAGAGGTTCTAAGCAGTTTCTAACTACAGGAGAGGAGATAGTTTTTGTGTATTTGATCTGGGATATAATCAGATTACAGCAAACTACTTAACAGCCCAGAATGAAACTTTCACTCTGCAGCGGAGTGTGCGCTGATATGAAACTTCCTGGCAGATTAAAATTGTGTGCCGGAACCGGGACTCGAACCTGGGACCTTTGCCTTTCGCGGGCAAGCGCTCTACAAATGAGCTACCCCGACACGACTCACGATGCCGCCCCACAACTCTACTTCCGCCAGTACCTCGCCTCCTACTTTCCAAACTTCACAGAAGCTCTCTTGCAAACACGCAAGACTAGCACTCCTGGAAGAAAGGATATGGTGGAGACATGGCTTAGCCACAGCCTAAGGGATGTTTCCAGAATGAAACTTTCACTCTGCAGTGGAGTGTACGCTGATATGAAACTTCCTGGCAGATTAAAATTGTGTGCCGGAACCGGGACTCGAACCTGGGACCTTTGCCTTTCGCAAGCAAGCGCTCTACGCTTGCCCGCGAAAGGCAAAGGTCCCAGGTTTGAGTCCCGGTTCCGGCACACAATTTTAATCTGCCAGGAAGTTTCATACTTAACAGCCTCTATTGTAAATACCAATTCCATAGTCAGTGGAATATGATGGGGATTTTTCCATATGATCATTTCATGAGTGCACTGTGAATATTGGGAATTCGGTTTAACATCAAATATTTGATATCACTGTGACCAAAACAAGTTCCTGCAAGAACAGGACCGATGACGACTGAAGAGACTCCTTGAATGTGTCGGAAGTGCAACCCTTCCTCAAATATCTGAGGTTCTCAATGCTGGGCTATTAGCAAGCGTCAACATATGAACCATTCAGCAAAACATCATCAATATGGGCTTTTGGAGTCAAACTCCTCCTTATGTACCCTTGCTGACTGCATGATACAAATCTTTGTCTACCTGGGCCCATCAACACCAACATTGAATTGTTGACAATGGGAAACATGTTGCCTGGCCTGAGAAGTCTAATTTCCAATTGTATTGAGTGAATGGATGTGTACAGGTATGCAAAGAACATTATGAATCCATGGATGCTGCATATCAGCATTGGACTTTTCAGGCTGGTGGAGACTGTAATGGTTGGGATGTGTGCCATTGGAGTGATATGGGGTCCTTGGTATGTTTAGATATGATTCTGTTAATTACGGAAATTCTCTGCTGATATGTGAAAATAATGGGTAAAACTGCAGAGTCTGTTGCCCGTGTTATTAGCATGGTGTTTATGTTGGCAACTTTGCCACAAGCGACTATGGGAAAGCAATAATTTTAGTGTTTCTGAACCGGAGATTCGAGTGCTACACACCCTCACATAATAAAAAACTTCTTGTTTAACTTATACCTAACCTAACGTTCACTTAAAATGATTATTGTTTCGTACAGATCATAAAAGAAATAAAACATGCTATACCTGTTGTATGGTTGACTGCTATGGTGTATACATAGATATTCTGTAATGTTGCCAACATTTGCAGTGAGTGGGCAACAGACTCTGCAGTTCAGCTAAATAATGTTCAAAAGGGAAAGAGTGGTTGGTCAGTAATTAACCATAGTTTGGTACTACTGATTGTAAAACACACATAAAAAGACACAAATGGCGCTGAAATAAAATGTTCCCAGAAGCTGTAAGAAAATTAAAATTTCTTTGTCAGGTAGGAGAGGTGGTAAGAGAAAAGGGACAGGTCTCCTTTCTCCTACCTGATGAAGGAAATATAATTTTCTGAAAGCTTGTGGGAACCTTCAGTTTCATTGTCATTTGTGTCTTTTTTGTTGCCATCAGTGGTGCTAAAAACTCTGGAAGTACTGGCCAGCCCCCCCCCCCCCCCCCGCTCTCTCTCTCTGGCTAATTACCTGCATCCATTCATGTCCATTGTGCATTCTGATGGACTTGCGCAATTTCAGCATGAAAATGTAACACCCCACATGGCCTGAATTGCTACAGAGTGGCTCCAGGAACACTTTTCTGAGTACCACTCACGGGCTTAGTGTACTTGGGGTACCTGCCAGTCATCTGACTTGACAATCTCTGGGCATGCTTTAGGAGCCACCATATGGTGTGTTGGTGAAACATTGTGTGACTTAGAGAATTGGGTTTTTGGCTTGACTGCCCAGGTTGTGAGGAAGGAAAATACTGTATAAAAAAACTGCTCAATCCCAAAGTGTGCTATGTGCTGATGTGATGCATGGCTGTTGAGATGGAACAGTTGCTAGCATGCAACCTCTGGGGATATTGTTGAACCTCAGTTGTATAAGGTTTACCTAGGCTTGCAGTGCTCGTTCTATACAGTCATTTATTTTCCTAGCTTCTCATGGGACCAAGATGGATCCTTCACTGTCAGCCTTCCAACCTCCCAATGGAATCGGTATACCACTGGGAGGGAGCGGGGGCAACATCCTACCTACCAAGAGGGCGAGGGTAGTTAGTCCTTCAGATTCTGTTCAGAATAAAAATCACATTGTTTATAGAACAGAACACATGCTGTCCCACAGAAAGTGTTTAGTGTCATGAAGATAAAAGGGGGTATTTTGAAAAGCTGTCACCTTTTTATATCCAAAAGAAGGTCTACAGGAAATCACTTGTAACAAACCTATAAAACACTTGCAGAATGGAACCTTGTTGGTGGAAATTTCCACTTACCAACAAGCAGTGAACCCTCAAAGTTAAATGCATGGGAGAATATGACATAGAATTGCTAACATCCTCAATTATAGCAAAGGTGTTGTTACCTATATGTATTTGGTGAACATTTTGACTAACATAGTAAAAGGTTAGTGGGCTCGAGGGCATCAAATGTCCAAATCATCATGGAAAAGGGTGCATGGGGGTTAGTAAATGCTGATTATTTCATCTTCACCTGTAATAGTCCCAAACTTCTAGAAGACATTAAAGCAGGCTTCCTCCGATTGACTATAAGACCCTATATCCCAAATCCCATGTGTTGTTTCAAATGTCAGTGCTTCTGACACACCACTCCTCATTGCAAGACAGAGGCTACTTGTGGAAAATGTGTGGAAAGGTGGCACATGAAGATTCTGATTGCAATCCACCTACAAAATGTATGAACTGTTGTAGGGACCATCCTGTTTGGAGCCAGGCCTGCAGTGTATATCTTGACGAGAAGAGAATGCGGGAGATTAAGACTACAAGATGGATATTGTATGCAGAGGCCAAAAAGAACCTATGGTATTTGTTGCTTCTGTTTTGCAGAAGCCTGTTGCAGAAGTAACACAGACAGAAGTTGTTAGTGTTGCACATGTAAGGCAGCAAAAGCTCTAACTCGCATGGCTCTCTGCCCCCCTTTCCACTTCAGACAACTGCAAAAGCTGCAGCTACATTTTCAGAACCTGTCCCCACATACAACACAGTTGGAACTAAGTCTATCAACCATACTCAAATACTAGGAAAGAGGTGAAACCAGCGATTCAGCTGTCAGATTATATCAAAGTAATTGTCCCTGCTGCTTCATCTGGACCAGCTCTTCAACTCATAGAGCTGCCTGCACCTCCGGGCAATCTTCTCACCCCAAGACTGAATCTCCACCCAGTTCAGTGTCCCCACCTCAGCAGAAAGAGGGGGTGAAAGTGCAACCTCCATGATAGATGACTGCCATACTCCAGTGGAACTTGCAGGGCTTCAGGACACACATGGAGGAACTATGGCTGCTCAAACAGGACACACCAATGTGCATTGGTCTCAAAGAGACCAACTTGAAAGCTTCTGATAACCCTGAGTTACATAGGAATGTTCTCCACTGAAAACACGACCTAAGTGGAGAGAGCTAAAGGTAGAGTGGTTATTTTCATCAACACAACTTATCACTCCTCACCCCACTCCCTCACCATGTATCCAATCAGTTGCAGTGGCATTGCACATGCATCGTCAATTGATTATATATGCTTACTCTGTCTTATCCCTCACGACATTTGATGACCTTCTGATCTAACTCCTCCACCCAGTCATCCTCCGTGGTGATTTTAATGCACACAATGTATTTTGGGGCTCTGTAGCTACCTGCCCCAGGGCTTGAGCATTTGAGAGGTTTCTCATGTCCTCTAGTGCACATGTATTAAATACAGGTCAGAGAACACATTTCTGTGTTGCAGTGGAGTCATTCTCTACCATGAATTTTTTGCTTTGTTCACCAGCCCTTGCACCTACTATTCAATGGGAAATGATTGATGACTTTCTTGAAAGTGATCACTTTAGCCATCCTAACATGGTACATGCTGTTCTATGTAGCGCTCACCAGATGCGATGACTAACTACCGCTACATATCACAGAATTTGCTGCTAATCATGATTTGTGCTCTCCAGTGACCTTTTTAGGCTGGTGTGTGAATCAATTGTTTTTGCAAAAATTGGACGTGCATAAAATTCCATGGTATATCTGTTAGCGATCGTTGAAACTGAAACCTGAGTGCTGCAGCAGTGCTGTATGTTTGCTTGCATGTGGCATGTAATACTCTTCCAGAAACTTTCTCCGAGAATCATAAAGATGGTACATATATCTGAAAGCAGTTGATAGTGATAACAAAATATACAACAAATCACTTTTGGAGGAAAATAAAGCCCTGTCAGCAGTGAAATACATCATCTGCACCAGCTTCACTTGTCTTGTTATTGTACATTCCTATTTTCCATGTTGTATGTATTCTGCATATTCAAACATTTAGTTTGGCATTCCTTTGGAGATAATAGGTTTCTCTGATACATTTAACTTGTTTATACATGCAGGGTAACAACAAGGGGTGCAAGCCTCCTCCATACAAAACACAACCAAATCATACCACTACCACCAAATTTTACTGTTGGCACTACACAAGCTGGCTGATTTGTTCCACTGTTCAGTCGTCCAATGTTAAAGTTCCTTACACCAAGCGTTTAGCATTGAGTTGCGTGATGTGTGGCTTATGCATGGTCATTAGACATATCAGTATAAGTATCCTACTGTCACTTACACTGATATGTAAGCTTTTACTACAATGACATAGTGCATCTATGCATTTTAAATTATTTTACACAACTGTTGACATGTCAAGACGACAGTTGTGTAAAACATTTTTTGAGCAGAAGATGAGAGCAGAAACTATTGAAACTGGTCATTGAAATGAAATTATTTACTAGCGATCTTGGCTTCATCATTTTTGGAACCTATCATTATTGAAAATATGTGGGGTGCCTTGAAACTTCCTGTTCAGGTGAGATTTCCACCCCAACCCTGCAGCATGCATGGTGTCATGTTCCTCCAGCACTACTCAAATATTAGTTGAGCCCGTGCCATGTTGTGGCAGTTTTGTATGTTCACTGGGGTCATACACAATATTAGGACAGTGTACCAGTTTCTTTGGCTCTTCAGTGTATATTGCAAAGATAGGCTGAACACCGAAGGTGGATGCATACTTAAATCCATAAAAATATGGATGATATGTCACACTTCTAAGTTGCTTGCTTAATTTTCCTACTGTTCTTTATAAAAGATTCATTAGGCCTAGGCCTTATCAATAATGGGCACGTGTGTTTTTTCTAGTCCTGGGTGTCCATATCGGGTAACCCAGCCCTGTTTGCAAGTAGATCAAACATGATTATTTGATGTTACTCTGGACCTAGTGCCACAGTAGCAGTCACGGCATAGCATCTGGTGGGAAATTTCTAAAACATTTAGCATAAATTTGCTAGTCATGTTTTAGGTTATGTTAATTTACCACATATAGATGTGGAGGTTACCTTGTGCAATTAACAGGAGGAGGATGACCATTAGCATCCTACATAGCAGTGATACTGCTTATTTTGACTGGTGACATTTTTCATCATTTTTTCCGTTATTATTGCATCAGATTTAGCTCATAGTCTTTAATTGTCACTATGGTATCCTGCTTTCCCTACCATTGTTCTATGCTTACAATTTTAATAATAATTTTAAAAGAGATTATGGTAAAAGACAATATTGGCTGCAATCTCTTCACTTCCAACTTCTGGATGCTGTTCTTTTTGTTTTCTTTCTCGGCTACAAGGAGCAATTTGTGGTGCCACCGGAATCGAATTTCTAAGGGCTCTGTTATTTGTGTTTTTCAGTACAGGTTCTGAATATTCCTCTTTCGAATCAGACGATTTGCCATGTTGTACGTTGTCAGAATGATATTCTGTACCATCAGTACCACCCAAATCATCACATACAAAAATATCTTCTTCGGAATCATCTTGTGGTAAACTATTCAAATAATTCACTAATTCTTCATAATCAAAAAGGTAAAGCAGTCAACAATCCGAAGACTGGTTATGAACAAAATACCAATGCGTCATAATAATGAGGAGAGCTTAACTTCAACAGAGCACAATGACATACTGATAAAGAAGAGTACCAAGTATGTGCATTCAGCTGTGAAATAAAGAAAAGGGATAGAAAGAGTGGGAATGTCATCACAATGTTGGAATAAAATAAACTATTTGGATGAAAAAAAAAAAAAAAAAAAAAAAAAAAAATTGTTCCGCCATTATGGACAAGGAACATAAAAAATCTCACCATTCAAAATGACCAGCTGTGGTCCTTGGAGGTAAATATGCTAGAAAAATAATTTATAATTCATTCAGTTATTGTAAAGCGAATCTTTAATTCAGCACAAAGTTCCTAGTGATTGGAAAAAAGCGCAGGTGACTCCCGTGTATAAGAAAGGAAAGAGAACTGACCCATACAATTACAGGCCAATATCGTTGACATCGGTTTCGTGTAGAATTTTGGAGCATATTCTCAGTTCGAATATAGTAAATTTCCTTGAAACGGAAAAGCTTCTTTCCATGAATCAGCACGGGTTTAGGAAACATCGTTCATGTGAAACTCAGCTTGCCCTTTTCTCACATGACATCTTGCGAGCCATGGACGAAGGGCAACAGGCGGATTGTGTTTTTTTCGACTTCAAAAAGGCGTTCGACACGGTGCCACACTGCAGACTGCTAACAAAGATACGAGCTTATGGAATAGGTTCACAGATTTGTGACTGGCTGGAAGACTTCCTAAGTAATAGAACGCAGTACGTTATCGACGGCGAGTGTTCATCAGAAACGAGTGTATCGTCAGGCGTGCCCCAGGGGAGTGTGATAGGACCACTATTATTTTCTATCTATGTAAATGATCTGATGGACAGAGTAAGTTGTAATTTGCGGCTGTTTGCTGATGATGCTGTGGTGTATGGGAGGGTGTCGTCTGTAACTGACTGTAATAGCATACAGGTTGACTTAGACAAAATTTCTAGTTGGTGCGAAGAATGGCAGCTAGCTCTCAATGTAGAAAAATGTAAGGTGATGCACATGAGTAGAAAAAACAATCCTATAATGTTCGAATACAGCATCAGTAGTGAGCTTCTTGAAGCGGTCGCGTCGTTCAAATATCTAGGCATAACATTGCAGAGCGATATGAAATGGAACGAGCATGTAAGGACAGTTGTGAGTAAGGCAGAGAGCCGACTTCGGTTTATTGGGACAATTTTGGGAAGATGTACTTCACCTGTAAAGGAGACCGCGTATAAAACACTTGTACGACCACGCCTTGAGTATTGCTCAAGTATTTGGGACCCGCAGCAGATCGGTTTGAAGGAAGACATAGAGGCGGTTCAGAGGCGAGCAGCTAGATTTGTTACCGTTAGGTTTGACCAATGCGCGAGTGTCACGGAAATGCTCCGGCAACTCAATTGGGGATTGCTGGAAGAAAGACGACGTTCTTTTCGTGAATTTCTGTTAAGTAAATTTAGAGGGCCGGAATTTGAAGCTGAGTGTAGTACGATCTTGCTGCCGCTTACTTACATTTCACGTAAAGATCACAAAGACAAGATAAGAGAAATTAGGGCTCGTACGGAGGCATATAGGCATTCTTTTTTTCCTCGTTCAATTTGGGAGTGGAATAGGAAAGGAAATGCCTAGTAGTGGTACAGTGTACCCTCCGCCACGCACCTTACGAATTGCGGAGTATGGATGTAGATGTAATGGATGTTAGTAATGTACAGAAATTATTGACCACTAAAATACATTAAAATGTATGCTATTTATTAAACATTAAATAATGATCACTCATCAGATTGACTGGTATAGTCCTTCTTGTGTTTAATATTGAACAGATTTGAGATAACATCTTAGGCCTGCTGGTGTCAAACAAACCTGAACTTTTTGGCTCTGTGTAGAACAAGGAATCGTTGATAATAAGGCCATTACAGCATCACTGAATATAGCTTAAATAAGAATGCAAAGAAAGGTAGAAAGATCTTTCTGTATAGCAAGTGTAACAGTTTAACCTGAAAAATATCAGCATTGACACTGTTCATCAGTTGACCAAGTTCATTTGTAACATACAATATGCTTTAGACAAATATGCGCTAACTGAAATTTTGGGGGATGGGAAAGATCTCTCTGGTTGTCAACAGATTTAGAAACTTGCTTTGAAGCAAAATCTTGCTGATGTAAGCAAAAACTAAAAGATGCCAAAATTAGAATAAGAAGAGCAATGGTTGATGTGCTCAACAAATTTAAAAGTGAAGTTCTGTCTGCTGACTTGACATGAAATCCTTAGTGGTTTTGGTCTTATGTTAATAGACAGATCAAAACCATATGTTCAGACAGTCGGTGACAATAATACAGTTGCAACAGAAGATGACACACAACAGGCCAACTAAATGCCTTTTTTCCAAAGCTGTTTTGGAGAAAGATTGCACTGTAGTTCCTTCTCTAAACTGTGACATGAATGACAGAATGGCAGATATTGAAATAAATAACCAAGGGATAGAACACCAATTGAAATCTCTCATCTGAGGATGGGTGAGCAGACCATATGGGATACCAGTCTGATTCTATGAAGAGTAGATAGAGGAGCTTGCCTCCCTTCTACCAACATTGTTCCATACATCTCTAGAGAGGAATGAAGCATTCCTAACGTTTGAAATAATAATAATAAAACCTTATGTCATTCCCATTTTTATGACGGGATGTTTATGACGGGATGCCTTTCTCTGACCTTGACTAGAATTTTGGAACATGTTTTATGCATGAGTAGGCTATTATGACATTTCTGGAGAGTGGAAATATCCACTGTAGAAATAAGCATGGATTCTGAGAGCAACAAATATGTGAAGTGCAGTACACTCTATTCATCCACAAGGCCTACAAGACAGTAGGTCCCAAGTAGATGCCGAGTCCCTGCACTTTCAGAAGTAGTTTGATCGTTTATGCATTGTTGCCAAATGGACAAAATAGTAGGCTTGTGGAATATCAAACCAACTATGTGACTGGACTGAATAGTTCCTAGCAAGCACAACACTCAATGTCATTAGCAATGTAGAGAAGTCTTCTGATGTGAAAATAATTTCTGGCAGACCCCAAGGAAGTATTAAGACTGTTACTTTTCACAGTATGTACAAACAATCTAGCAGATACCATTGGAAGTTCCATGAAGCTTTTTGTACGTGATACAATAGTATTTAGAGAAGTCGCAGTATTGAAAATTCTAGTGAAATGCCAGATCTGCAGCATTTTGATGCTGAGTTCAGGGAATGGCAGTTGATCCTCAGTACAAACTAATATAAAGTATCCAAATACATAAAAAGAAAGAACCTTTATTACATGGTTATGTAATTTGCTGATCAGTCACTGGAATCAGTTACTTCCATAATTTAACTGACAGTACAGGTATGGAGTGATTTGCAGTGCAATGACTACATAAATCCATAAAAATTGACCATCATGATGGATAAAAGGTTATTAAAACAGATTAGGAAAATGTATTAAATTTAAATCTGACTGGTAATAGCACAAGTCAGTTTCAGTAAAAACACCAAACTGTAACCGCGGTGGAGTAGCCAAGCGGTCTAAGGTGCCTCGCTGCGGAGTGCGGTTGCTCGTCGTCGGAGATTTGAGTCCTCCCCGGGGCGTGCACGCGCGAGCCTCTGTGTGAGTGTGTGTGTGTGTGTGTCTGTCTGTCTGTCTGTCTGTGTGTCTGTCTGTCTGTGTGTGTGTGTGTGTGTGTGTGTGTGTGTGTGTGTGTGTGTGTGTCTGTCTGTCTGTCTGTCTGTCTGTCTGTCTGTGTGTGTGTGTGTGTGTGTGTGTGTGTGTGTGTGTGTGTTGTCCTTAGGTTAGTTTATTGATGACTGTGCAGTTTGGTCCGATAGATTTACAAACAAACAAACCAAACTGTATGTGAGGAGAATTCTCCTCTGTTATGCATGCTTGACTGATGGGTTCATTAAATATGGTGTTTTTGATGAAATTTATTTTCGCTATTATCAGCCAGATTTAATTTTATTTAATTCCTTAATCTATTTTAATACCTTCTTATCTGTGATGATGGTCTATGATCAAAACTAGTTGATTTTTAAGGATTTAATAAACACCCAATGGTTTTAAGATACATTATATAAATTTGTCTATGACTCTATTTGCACATGTAATATAAAAGGAAATGATTGGTAACAGTACAAGGTACTTCTGTCATGCACCTTACAGTGGCCTGCAGAGTATGTATGTAGTGTAAATCATCAGTTATAGTATTGTCTTACCGTGTCAGTTCAAATTTTCCATTTTCAGTGAGCAGGAGCCACCTCCTGCTATGCTGAGGCTGCACTCTATAGCAGATAGAGAGGATGGTTGGATTCAGGTGGTTAGTTCAATGGTGCATGTGATACCCATGAATGATCCTCTTGGACCAGCTGTTATTACATTATTGTTGGATGATTGTCCTCTCCCAACAAAGGTATGTACTTAATCAATAATGAATATTTTATCCATTACAGAGACTATAGTTTATAGATTAAAAGACAGCCACCAGTTGCTAGGTTGTAGCTTCATTTACTACAGATTCGTGCAATTATTACCTTTTTTGCAGTATCTGTTCAGGAAACAGTTACAGAATGATACAAAATTATAAAAATTACAGGAAAGATTGAAGTACAACCACAGAATTAAAGGCAAGAGATGCAGTGCGTATAACAAGTTCTTGAAAAGTCTCATAATTTGAAATGGTAATACACTATACTGCTGTATTGTAATAAAAGTAATGAAATATAAAACAATTATATAAATAGTCACGTACACTAATTGTGCCCCTTATACTCAGAGCGTGTTGTTGTGGTCTTCAGTCCGGAGACTGGTTTGATGCAGCTCTCCACAATACCCTATCCTGAGCAAGCCTCTTCATCTCTACATAAGAACGGCAACCTACATCTGCCTGAATCTGCTTACTGTATCCATCTCTTGGTCTTCCTCTGCGATTTTTACCCCACACACTTCCCTCTAATGCTAAATTCACAATTCCTTGATGTCTAAGAATGTGTCCCACCAATCTATCCCTTCTTTTAGTCAAGGTATGCCAGAAATTTCTTTTCTCCCCAATTCTGTTCAGTACCTCCTCATTAGTTACGCGATCCTCCAACCTAATCTTCAGCATTCTTCTGTAGCACCACATTTCAAAAGCCTCAATTCTCTTCCTGTCCGCACTGTTTATCGTCCATGTTTCACTCCCATACAAGGCAACACTCCGTACAAATGCCTTCAGAAAGGACTTCCTTAAGCTTAAATCAATATTCGACATTAACAGATTTCTCTTTTTCAAGAACGCTTTTCTACCCATTGCCATTCTGCATTTTATATCCTATATACTGTGACCATCATTTGTTATTTTACTGCGCAAGTTACAAAACTCATCCTACCTCCTTTATTGCTTCGTTACCTAATCTAATTCCTTCAGCATCACCTGATTTTCTTAGACTGCACTCCATTACCCTAGTTGTGCTCTTGTTAATGTTCATCTTATATGCACCTTTCAGCACACTGTCCATTCCGTTCAATTGCTCCGGTGTAATAAATCTACTGGTTTCTCAGCTGTGAACACCCATGGCCTTTTATAGATTGCTATTGACATTATATAGGGTACAATTAGTGTAACTATTGAAATTATTCTTTTGTACTGTATTTGCATGAATATAGGCCGCATACGAATATAGACCGCACCTAAACTTTTGACACCAGATTATAGAAAAAAATAAATCTCAATTATAGGCCACAGGCTTTTTTTATATTTATTATTATTATTATTATTATTATTAGTGTTGGTGGTGTTGTTGTTGTTGTTTCATCGAACTTTCTCATAATAAGAAACACAATGTTAATAAAATCAGGTTCTCCTTTCAACAAATTCAAAACTGTAAATCAATGAATAAGAAACAGAGATGACAGGCTGATAGCTATGCAGATGTGTGCTGTGGAAATATTGAATTTTTTCAGTGTGTGTGTGTGTGTGTGTGTGTGTGTGTGTGTGTGTGTGTGTGTGTGTGTGTGTGTCATGTTTTGGCTTGTGAGTGGTAGTGGGGAAAGAACATAAGTGTTACACCACCAAATGTAAGCTTCAGGTAGCCCAGTCACAGTAAGGAACATGGAAAGTGGGCATAAATTTGATGCCAATGAAAAAAAAAAAGTTCAACGCTATTATGTCAGTGAGGACAAACTGTTAAAATGTTCGAAAAGTCATTGTGCATTTCGAGCGCAAAAATGTAAATATCCCAATGAAGAAAAAGACTTGCTTGACTTTATAATTAAAAACAGGAACTGTGGTTTTGCTGTTATGACAGAAATGATTCAGTTGCAAGGCTGCAAAATAGTCTCTAGTTCCAAGTATATCGTTTCAGGGAAATTACCCCCAACAAATGTCAAAACAGTGAAATTGGTCATGGTAAAATACATTATTTTAAAATGCAGCATTTGAACTCAACATCAGTATTATCTATACAAATCGGTTGTTCCGCCATCTTAATCACCCATCACCGCTTATGATAAGTTTTACCAACATAAACGTTATGGTAAGAACTCCCGCAACACACACTAAACTTTTATTGTGAAGATTACCTTCATTGACCACTATTAAAATCATTTCTTTGCTTAGGAAATTGTGTGTGTGTGTGTGTGTGTGTGTGTGTGTGTGTGTGTGTGTGTGTGTTACATACTGTTTCGTTCAAGGCCGCACGGACGTGTTATAAACAGTTGTTTGCTATGGTTGGCTACAGTTCCATTCGATTTATATTGAAATATTGACTTTCACGAATTTCTGCGCCGTTTCAATGAGCGTGTACAAAAACGTAGATGCAGTTGTGTGAAACAGTAACTGTAGCATTTTTAAGACTATCCAGTTTATTAAGTTTAACAAACCAAAATAAATGTGAGCATGTAATTTTTGAAACTAACGACTTACATCTACATAGATACATAGATACCCTGGCAGAGAGGGTTCATTAACCACTTTCATAACCTTTCTCTACTATTCCATTCTCTAATAGCGCATGGGAAGAAAACACCTAAATCATTCAGTTTTTGATCTGATTTCTCTTAGTTTATTGGGATGGCCATGTCTCCCTATGTAGGTGGGTGCTAGCAAAATATTTTCACATTCAAAAGTCAGTGATTGAAATTTTGTAAATAGATCTTGCCGCAACGAATAACGTCTTTCTTTTAATGACTTCCACCTCAAATCTTGCAACATTTCTGTGACACTTTCCTCCTTGTAACGTGATAAAACAATAAGAGCTGCCCTTCTCTGAACCTTCTCAATGTCTTCCGTCGGTCCCACACTGGGCAACAGTACTCCAGGAGAGGATGCACAAGTGTGATGTAGGCAGTCTCTGGTGGAGCTGTTGCATCTTTGAAGCATTCTGCGAGTGAAATGTAACCTTTGGTTCACCTTCCCCACAATAATTTCTATGTGTTCTCTCCAGTCCCAAGTTGTTCATAATTGTAACTCCTAGGTATTTGGTAGAATTTATGACCTTAAGGTTTGGCTGATTTATTGTGTAATTGAAGTTCAGCGGATTTCTTTCAGTGGTCATGTGTATTACTTGACACTTTTCTGTGTTTAGTGTTAATTGCCAATTTTGCACCATGCATAAATTTTGTCTAAATTGCTTTGCAGTTGCTATTGATCCTATGTTGACTACACTAACCGAGAAATGAAGGCATCATCTGTGAACAATCTAAGGGAGCTATTTAGATTGTCTCCTAAATCGATTATAAACACAAGGAAGAGTAGGGGACCTTTAACGCTTCCCTGGGGAACGCCAGATATTACTTCTGTTTTACTCGATGACTTACCCTCAGTTACTACGAACTGCGTCCTTTCTGATAGGAAATCGTGAATAATATCCCACAATTGGGGCGATATTCCATAAGCATGCAATTTCATTAGAAGCCACTTGTGAGGTACAGTGTCAAAAGCCATCTGGAAATCCAGGAACACGGAATCGATTTGAGATCCCTTGTCAATGGCAGTAATCACTTCATGTGAATAAAGAACAAGCTGTGTTTTGCAACAGGGATAATTTCTGAATCTTTGTTGACTATCAGTTGATAGGTCATTCTCTTCAAGGTAGTTCGTAATGTTTGAACAAAGTATATGTTCCAAAATCCTACTGCAAATCAACCTCAATGAGACGGGCCTGCTAATTTTGGGGATCACTCCTATTGCCATTCTTGAATATTGGAGTGACTTAGCAACTTTCCAGTCTTTGCGTATGGATCTTTCGCTGAATGAGTGGCTGTATATGATAGCTATGTTGGAGCTATTGCACAGCATACTCTGAGAGGAATCTAGTTGGTATACAATCTGGCCCAGAAGATTTGTTTTTGTTTAGTGACCTAAGTTGTTTTACTACTCCAGGAACAGCTACTTCTAAATTTCGCATGCCGACAGCTGTTCTTGGCTTGAATTCCGGAGTGTTCATTTTATCTTCTTTAGTGAACGTATTTCGGAAAGCTGTTTTTAGCAATTCTGCTTTAGCAGTACTGTCATTGGTAGGGATGGGTTGAATCCCAATTTTACCGAATCAAAAACCGAATACCGAATCTTAAATATAACATGTGCCGAATCTCGAACCCGAATCGAATCTCGAACCCAAATAATCTGTCAACTCAAGTACATGTATTTAAAAAGAATTACTACCTTATCACTGCCAGTGATGAAGATAAAGACTTCTGCGATGGATCTCAAATGACAATATTACAGTGAAATTTAAGAATTAAAATTTCATTTGGGTTTTTATTTTAAATTTTAAGAATTTTTTAATACCCTCTTATCCTCTTGAAAGAAATTTTTATGAAACATTGAGATACATGTTGTTTAGATGCTCTAAAACATAATAAGAAACTTTCTTCACTATATTATCAACTGTTTCAGTTTGATGAAATAAAAAATAATTGCGTAATAAAGTCTTACAAAGGAAAGAATTACTTTTTTTTTTTTTTTTTTTTTTTTTTCGCTTTTCAAAGGTGAAAAGAAAACTGAAAATGTGAGTAGATATTTTGGAAGTTTGAAAAATAGGTTCTTAAAAAAAAAAGGATGTGTAAATGTTTAATGATTTTATAGTCACTTATATTAGCCGTTATAAAATTTATTATACATCCAAAGCTAATTTATTTTGTCGGTTAAATTGTACGCCGCTTCTCGCCGGACTGCAGTGGCACCAATGGTAATGAAGGCAACTAAGATGGCCAATAAATGTTTTTTCGTGGCAACTTCAATTAATACAAAAATTATTTTTCTCTGTACGGGCTAGGGTACATACCAAGAACCTGTCAACCATAGAGCAGGTACAGTATTAATTTAGCTACGAGTGAAACGAGCAGTAATAACACTTACTCTGTACCTCGTGAAAAATATTAACGCAATTCTAAACTTCATTGTTCATCTGTTGCCAACATATGAACTGGAGCCCGGCGAGAAGCATCGTAAAATTTTGCGGAATGAAGTGTAGAATTGCGTTAATATTTTTCACGAGGTACAGAGTAAGTGTTATTGCTGCTCGTTTCACTCGCAGTTAAATAAATTTTTTTATTTTATTTTTACGAGTGCAAAAGTTTTAGCGCCAGTATTTACATTTGCGCCTACGAAGCAAGTCATTCACAACATTTACATGTAACATCTTCCAGAAGACGAAAACTGATTTTCGTAAACCGTTTTTCGCTTTTGAAGTGTTTACATGACCAACCAAAAGCGGAATTGGGAAATCGGTTTACGAAATCCGATTTTGGGAGCCCATGTAAACGGGGGGGGGGGGGGGGGGGGTGTAGCACTGCTTAGACGAGACGGAAATCTTACTTGTGGAGGCTCCTAGTGCCATTTTTCAGAACTTCGTTCATTTTGTACTCGATTTAACCCCGTTTTATGATGTCTTTCAGTGGATCTATGAAACAATAATGTAAATAACGCAAACGAAAGCGCACTGTTATGCAAAGTTAACTACAACATTCGTAACTGAAGTTTTCCATATAAACTTTGGATTCGGTAGTATTCGGCCTTTATGCATCGAATCTCGAATCCGAACCCAGCGTGCTAGATTCGGCGAATCTGGATCCGGCCGAACCACTCGGACACAACCCTAGTCATTGGTAGTATTAACATTGCTATTGTGTAGTGAAGGCATTATTTGTATTTTACCGCTAGTGAACTTCACACATGACTAGAATTTCTTTGGATTTTCTGCAAGATTGAGACAAGATTTCATTGTGGAAACTACTATAAGCCTCTCGCATTGAAGTCCAGGCTAGGTTCCGAGTTTCTGTAAAAGATTGTGAGTCTTGGGGATTCTGTGTCTTTTTAAATTTTGCATCTGTTCTTCTTTGCTTCTGCAACAGTGATCTTACCTGTTTTGTGTACCTCGGGTGTCAGCCCCCTCTTTTATTAATTTATTTGGTATAAATCTCTAGATTGCTACTGATATTATGTCTTTGAAAGTAAGCCACAACTGATCTACACTCGCATTTTTAGTTTTGAAGGACTGGAGACTATCACTCAGGAAAGTGTGAAGCGAATTTTTATTTGCTGTATTGAATAGATATATGTTTCATTTATTTTTGTGTATTTAGGAATTTCGATTTTCAGCCTTGCTACTAAAACTCTGTTTGCTAATCCTTGTACCTGTTTTGATGCTCTTTACTAGCTCAGGATTATTTGTTGCTAGTATTTTCACAACCATTTACTATTCTAGTGGGTTCATGAACTAACTGTTCGAATTATTTTTCAGATAAAATCATTTAGAACGATGTTTTATATTTACCGCCGGTTTTGAATACTTATTTATGCTAACATATTGAGGTTAAATTAAAGTCGCCATCAATTATAACAGTATGCTTCGGGTACCTGTTTGAAATGTGATTCTAGCTTTCTTTGAATTGCATTGTCTGAGTCAGAGGGCCAATAAAAAGATCTAATTATTAATTTATTCCGGTTGTCAGGTATAACATTGACTCATACCAACTCACAGGAAGTATCTGCCTTAATTTTGCACCACCCCATTTTTTATATCCTTTCTGAAGACCATTTGGCCCTTTGTAAAAATTTCAGCTGAACTTATCTCTGACATCAGCCAGCTTTCAGAACCTATGATGATTTGTGCCTCAGTACTTTTTATCAGCACTTTGCTCTGGACTTTCGCAACACATCTACGACAATTATAGCTGTTACACCAATGGTTCCTAGATCTGCATTCTTCCTGTGTCTGATGTGCACACTTTGAGACTGAAACCCATTTTTGTATTCCCGAGGCCCTCTAACCTAAAAAAAACTGCCCAGTCCACGCCACACAGTCCCCGCTACCTGTGTAGCCACTTCCTGAGTATAGTGGACTCCTGACCTATTTAGTAGAACCTGAAAACCCACAACCCTTTGGTGCAATTCAAGGAATCTGCAGCCCTCACGGTCGCAGAACCATTGAGCCTCTGATTCAGACCCTCCACTCAGCTCTGAACCAGAGGTCCGCAGTCAGTCCTGTCGTCTATGCTGCAGGTAGTGAGCTTTGCCTTCATCTTGCAAGCAAGACTGGCAGTCTTTACCACCTCTGATAGTTGCTCAAAAGCAGAAGGAATCTCTTCCAATCCAAAGTGACAAACATCATTGGTCCTGACATGAGCCACCGCCTGCAGCTGGCAGCACCCTGTGCTCTTCATGGCATTCGAAAGGACCCGTTCCACATCTGGAATTACTCCCCCCAGAATGCACATGGAGTGCACATTGGACTTCTTCCTTTTCATTGGAATCTCGATTATAGGCCACACCATGAGTTTGCAAGCCAAAATTTGGAAAAAAAAAAGTATGGCCCATATTCGAGCAAATACGGGTATTTCATTACTTTTATCAGGATACGGTAGTATATACTGAATTTCTGTAATATTTATACTTGTATTATGTAGATGTTATCTGTAAAGATACCTGAAGAAGGGGAATAAATGTCTGAAACCAGCAGTTATAAATCAACAACCCTGCAACTGTTGGCTGTCTTTTTTGTTTCAAACCTATATTCATTATTGGAGAAGGTTTTCAAATGCAAGCTGAAGGTTACAGCACATTTATATCTGCTGCTTTTTAATATTGCACTCCTGTGTCATTATATATTTAGATTGCTATTGTCTTTTCTCTACGTGTTAATTTTATTGTTCTAGTGATTGATACCTATCTTACACACATTTACTTGGATTCATTCTCATATCACTTTTGTTGTGACTTCCATTCAGTAAATTTGGCGTTATGGAAGATGCTTTGTATGGGGTATAGGGTATAGTAATATTGTTTAATAATTTGTGTACATAGCCATGAGAACATTTTAATTTGTATGCTTGGTAATTTTCAACTAACTGAAATGTATTGAATGAATCAGAATTTTATTGTTGCCTAACATAAAAGATAAATCATAGATTTAATGTACAGGAGACTCGTCCATTTAGATCTGAAATTGATTATGCGTACAATCTAATTACAAATCTGAGTCAATATGTGGTATGTTTGTTTTCATCCTGCTCAAATACTCAGATTATCATTAAAGAATTTGTCAACCAAATAGTAGCATTTCTGTACTAGAGAGCTGTATAATATATATAGATTGAGTCTTTGTGTAGGAAGCATGAAACTTTTTGTACTTGTGTCATACTTGTGCTGGAAGGTACTATGAAGAAAAAGTTCAAGATTATTATTCGTGAAAAAAAAAATTATTTAAAATAAGTACAATGAGGGAAGACTTAGTATATTTAGGTCTATTTAATAGCGAGCAACAAGATTCTCTTTGTTTCACGCCACAAATGTTTCTATTTTTTTTATTATTTTTTTACCTCCAGAGTTTGTATAATTATGGTGGTGGCATTTCCCCAACAAATACCACGCCTCACAATTGACTCAAAATAGCTATGGTATACTATTTTTTTGTTTCTATACTATTTCATAGTTTCTCTGATCTTTGATAAAACTATCCTTTGCAAAGCTGATGAATGAGAGACAATGAACATATTAAAATAATTGGTGCAAGAATCTGCCATAACTTGTGTGCATAAGCCAGTCCTGCACTTATAGAAGTTGTTGAAAGCAATAGCTGTTCTCGCCCATTCATAGACATACCCAAGATTGGATACAGGTTGCAGCAGGAATATCTAGGATACCAAAGGAAGTAATGAGTAGAGTAATGTGAAATTGAAATATTAACTTTACTTGTGGTTTACAGTCTTTCAGGATCTGCATTGGCGATGGTTCTAGCAGTTGGAGCTGTGGTTGTGCACAAACTTTTTAACCAAGGCAATAACTGGTGCAGTCACCATCCATGTATAGTTCACAGTTCCTGAACTAATCTAAAATGTCGAAGTCCTCTATAAAGTTCTGAATGCATCTGAGCTATGTTTAAAGTTCGTGGTAACTTCTGTTTATTGTCGGAGATCAAAAGAAAATTCTATGTAAACTAAAGATCTTGACCACAACTTATTGTCAGTACAACTCTTCTTTTTCTTTATTGTTTGTCGCACCTGGTGGCAAAGTCCACTTAATGGAGTCACTATCTCCCTCTTATTCAATCGTGGGCCATATCTGGGTGAAAATTTGCAGCTGTCAGGTAGTTTGCAGGGTATCGACCCACCACTGCCTTGGTCGTCTTTTGGGCTGCCTTTGTTATAGAATTGTCATCTGCACACAGCTGATGTCCAAACCATTGCAGACTACTTTTACACATTTTCTTTTGGATGGGTGCAGTCCCAAAACTTTTCCTGATGGTATTAATTTGAAACATATGATCTAGGTGACACTACCTGTCCATTTAAGCATGTTTGTCTCCATTACCTCCAGTCATCATTTTGTCTCTTTTGTAGTTGGCCAACACTCCATACCCTAGAGAATGACAGGGTAATGACAGTCTGGTAGATCTGTTACTTCAGGTAGTCCTTCATCAGACAATCACAGGTCATTTCTGTTGTCATTCGTCACTTCATCCAGGCTGCCTGGATCCTTGCATTGACCTCTTCTGTGAGTTTTACATTGCTACTTTACCATGATACTTAAATTTGGTTACTGCAGTAGATGTTCTCCATCAATGTTAATGCTCCCAGCTTGTCTTGGGTCTGATGCCATGTATTCAGTTTTCTTCTTGTTGAGCCACAGGCCGTATAGTGCAATTCGGTCATTCCACTTTTGTATTTGATGCTGAATACCAAACTTGTTCTCAGCAGCCAGCATGACAACAATAGCATAGAGAAGTATCCTTGGTAGTGGCATGTGCAGGTCTGATGTGACAGTGTCCATCACAAGAATGAACAGTAGTGGTGGTAAAGCTGATACTTGGTGGACTACTTATGTGTTAGTGAATGGGGAAATTCCTTCATCAATACTATCTCAAAGTAACTTTGCCATCACTCCCTTGCATTGTTTCGGGTAACCAGTAGATCGCCCATTTCATTGTTAATGCCATAAAAATGTTGGATGTCCTCTGTTTTTCAGTGCTTTGATTTGTTCAGTTGATAAATATCACACTGTCCTTTCGTATGTCAAGTTTCACATAGATGTACGTAGAGGTCTAAATCCTGGTCTGCTTTTGTGACTGCAATGGTCTTTTTCGCCTGTATGGGTTTGTTTGTAGGCATTCCAATTGGTTAGAAATTAAAGGTACAATTTTTTACCATGTTACGTATGGCATTTTTTACATTGTCATTCCAAAGCCACGTATCTTTGTTGATCTTTCGTCATCCTGGTTTCTTCATTCTGAGAATAGTGTGTGCAACTTCATGAGCAGAGATCCTTAGTTTAGTCCAGCTGTTTTCAACTGTAGTAGTTGGTGGCACTGTAATGCCTGTCATAATGTCAACCTTCTTCTCCTTGAAGTGCCACCTTTTGATCGTAGAGTTTCTGTTACTGACAGAGAACCCAGATCTTAGTAGGTTATTTGAAGCTTACAGATGACTGGTCAATGTTGTTTTGGAACAGTTTCATATGGAACAACTTTTGTTTCTAACACATCTTTGAGGTTACATTGTTATACTAGGATGTAGTCAAACTGTGTTTTTGTAAAGCCACTATATTATATGATTAGGTAAGTTTCATGCTTTTTAAATCAAGTATGTGTGATGTCATGAGATTCAGCATAATCTAGCATTTGTTGGCCATCGGCATTATTTTCTCCATATCCATGGGCAGCATGATTTTCTTTTCCTTGTCCGAACGTGTCCAGCAATGAGGAGGTAATCTCTGCTGGGATTTCAGCGGTCTTCTCATTGAGAAATGCCCAGAAGGCATCTTCGGCTTCTGCACTCAGTCTAGTTTGTGGGGCATAGGCACTGAAGAAGCTTGGGCTTTTGTCTGTCTCCAATGTATAAAATTTTCACGAGGCGATCATAGTAATGTTGCACCTCAGACACAGAGCTGTCAAATTTCGCTGATATGACAATGAAGAAGCCTTTCGTTTTTCTGTGGGTTCCACTTGTATCAGTTTGTAGTCACAACCACTGCCATACGACTTATGTCCACTCCATCTAGTCTCCAGCATGGCACTGACATTGATGTACCTCTTCAAGAGCCTCAGCTAGTTCACAATATGGTGCAGTCATAGTCCCGACATTTAGTGATGTGTTATGGTATGTAGGGGGGTTCACTTGATTAGCTACCGCCGCCCTTGCAACGGTAACCCTTGCATACTTGCCACACTGACTGGTCCCTGCCAGCATGTGTTGCTTTTGGGGAACACCCTAACCCTGGTACCAAATCCTCGGTACAGAATTTCCATAAAGATGTGACTGTGGTTTTTATAGCTGGCTTGTCTCGAAGCCTGTCGCCAAACATCTTAGAAACTACTGCCAGCCTGAACTTAGGCCACCCTTGACATGGAGAACAAACACTTTTTGTAGCCACTTCTCTGGAGAACAGGTGCTATGTTTCTTTCTGAGTTATCTGCCAACTGCACTGTGCCAATGGTCTCCATCTTGGCTGTAGTTGCCTTTCTGGATTTCATTTTTGGTGATGATGGTTCATCTGCCCTTTCCATCATTGAGACGTTAAAACTGCCCTCTTCATTTTTACAACCCATTAACCATAAGTTTGATAGGTATAGGTTGGAAAATGACACTCTAGCCCTCGAAACGTAATAGCATTGGGGTCAGAAAAGACTAGGATGTGGCCAAGGGTGGCCCCATAGGAAAGGTAAAAGAGATGAGCTTGGTACAAGTACATGGAAGCAATGCCAGACCCCACTTTGGGCCCTATGGTCTTTATACACGTACTCACTTGATGTGAGTCCCTCACTTCATAGGTACTCAGGGGGTGTGGTTAGTAAATAAGAGCCGAACATCACTGGTATTTTAACCTTTAACTAACACGAGTGCACCTATTTATGGCATTTATAGAAACTGCATGAATGTTGTTAGATGGCAAGAATAACAACATTTACTCACATACTGATGTTACTTTTTCAACAAGGACATTCATCAAGGAAAGTCACAAGGTGAATAGTCAAGAGTTAAAGTAATCTGTTAAGGACCTATGATTATTTTCAGACCACAGATACTGTTCATGACTTGTCCCATACTGGTTACCCAAGGCTAACAACGGCAACAGGCGAATGGTAACTAGGTCGTCTTGCCTGAAGGAGCCCCGACCAGACAGGCAGTTTGGGAAAAACTAACTTTGCAAGGCCTCCCATGGGGTGTTAAAGTATCCAACCAGATTGTACGAAACAGACTCCACAACCATTGTATTTATTCTAGACTGTTGTAGGGAGCCCGGGTCCTTAACAGAGATGTTCATGATTTCATTTATTTATTTGGTTACTTCTGGTTCAAAAGATAGTTTGTTATATTTCATTAAATCTTTAATAGATCATCCAAATGTTGAACACTGATTTTGTATGAATTTCACCCTTAGTCTCGGCGTTGCTACCTGCATGTCAATGATTGACATTCAAATGAAAGTCCGATGTTAGAGAAAGTGTTTTATGCCAAAAGGAAAATATTTGCATTAATTGTTTTACAAAAAGAAACACCTTCCTTCTAGAAGGATGTCAGGATCATCTGGGTTAAAGTCCAAAAACCATGTTGCACAGTACAGATGGACCCAAAATGGACTATGGAGAATGGCAGAAAGTTCTTTTCACATATGAATGCTATATGTGTATGATACTAGATAACTGCCTATAATTAATTTGGAAGAAATCTGGTAATGCTCCATGCAAGAAGCATATCAACAACAAAGTACAGCTATGTGCCAGGTCTATGATGTTTTGACTGTGGGGGTTTTGGGTGCTATTGTTGCCCATCAGATGAAAGCTCAAGGCTCCACAATATAGGGTTAACATCCTCCAACCCATAGTTAAACCATTTAATCTAAATTTCACAGAAGAATTAAAGTTGTTGGATGACAATTGTAGAGTTCATCATGCTTGCATGTCAAAGATTTCATCAATTATGAGAATATTATAAATTGGATTGGTTTGCATGGCCCCACCAATATGATTATAATTGAACATGCTTGACAGAAATTGAAAAGAAGTGCGTGAGCACATCCTGATGACCACAAAATCTACGAAAGTTAAGCTGGATTGCTATTGAATAAAGGGTTAAATTATCCCAGCAGTGATTAAATGAATTCGTGGGTAGCATGCCACCCAGTGTGCAGTTTTCATTCATGCAAGGGTTCATGAATTCTATTTCAGTAAGTTTGCAACACAGTGGGATTACCTAAAGAAAACTGATTTTATGTTCTGTGAATATGTTTGAATACAGACATGACCTTAGTATAGGATACAATTTTTCCTCCTGATGGGTAAGTACTGACAGGTTTAATTGTTTATAGATGATACATTGACTTAACATGTTTAATGATGCCAATGTCTCATTACAAAAATGCATAACTAATTGTTTCACTTTTGTGTGTGTTTAATTTTACTTGAATAAAATGACTGTGTTCTTTTCCAGGAGTCAGTGGTGCGATTGTCAAACTTGCTGTCACTGTCTGCAGCCGTTTCACACCGAGGGCGAGCATCTCCCACAGAACAGAGGAATGTGTGCGTTGTATTAGGCTGCCTGGCTGAAAAACTTGCTGGCCCATCAAGTATCGCAATACTGACACCTGGCACTCTGGATTACCTCATTGCCAACTTGGTTAGATTTGCACTTCACTCAACGTTTTTACTTATTTTATCACACTTTTGTACTGTCTACTTTTGTAGTGTACTGTAATGTAAATACTGTTTTTCCCCATATTCTTGCAGGAACTTCTGGGAAGTGGAAAATAGAGAAGACTGACGTGTATTGTTTACTTGTCCACTGTGGGTTACACACACACACACACACACACACACACACACACACACACACTACTTGAAAAGTATAATGTAGAGTTTAAAGATAAAAAATCAGAAACTTTAATTAGGTATCTAAAACTGTTTCAGAAAATGTTTGCTGTGAAGTTATAAAAATGAATAAACACATAAAGCCTTTAATTTTAGTATAAGTGGTCTATTTAAGTAGTTCTGGAACTTTGTATATACAACATTTTTGTATGCCTGTCTTTTGCTTTCTGTGCATGGTCTCCTTTAAAATAGTCTCCTCCTCAGTTGATACAACACTCCAAATGCTGTTTCCACTTCCAAAAGCAGCCTTGGTATTGCCGGATTGCGCAAAGTGCCCATTTGCAAATTTTCTATGATCTCGTCAGTCATTGCAAATCTTTCTCCTTTCAACAGAGTTTTCAGGTTTTCAACTTTGAAAATGAAATTTTAAAAAAAAAATCTCTGTCCATGCCTGAAGAGTATGGAGGATTTGCATGATCTGAAAGCTGTTCACAGATTGAGAGGCAATGGTCTTTCTGATCTTGACTCTTGAGCTTTGTGGCAACTTTGTGGCCTTTACACCAAGTGAAGAAGTGGATGCCATGATACAAAAAATTATTTTCAGGCAGCTGGTAGAAGCTCATCCATACCCCATACAGACACTGTTGGCAACATGGTTGAGCATGCCTGTATGCTATATGGGCACTGCGCTCAAAAGTGTTAATTACAGGAACCATTTGTAACAATGATTAAGATTTCCAAGCATTCGTCACCATTGGCTTCCTGCATCATTTGGTGTGTTTCTGCAAAGTTTTCTTATAGTTAATGCAAAATATAATGCAGACACATTGCTCCTCTAACTCAGCCATCTCAAAATTTACAATCTGAGGCACAATGTTCTACTCGATACAGACTGAACAATAACTAACAGTTATACAATAATGAAACTTCTGGCAGCTACACAATAACCCCTAGTTCTGTTTTCATGCAGTCCATACTTCTAAAATGTAAAATTGAGGAAAACGCATAATTGAGCTGAAAAACATTAAAATCTTCAAAATACGAGAAAAAACAAATGTAATTGACATATGTAAAATTAAAAATCGTAATCCTCTCCAATAGACCTTCATTGTACATTATTGGTGTAAGTGAATGAAATTAAATGAACAATAGTGACTTTATTCTACAATAGTGCCGATGACATACTTACGTGTGCGGCGCGGCAATATTGTTAGTACTGGTGAGAGTACGGAATGAGACAATAGGAGACGGATATGAGGAAAAGTGCAATGAAATATGAGTGTTTGACTGTGCACAAGAAAAGTAATCTTCATGTCAAATGATCCTTGTTTCAAATAATTATCTTTTTACTTAAATCATAGCACTAGGTAGGTGGATGGGTGAACATATGTGGATCAGTTTGTATTGTAAAAAGTAATAACAATTCACTTAATTGAATCAATATAATGGAATGGCCCATAATAAGTACTGTACATGAAACTAAGATACACAACCGCAAATATGTACTTCTAAACACACCAAACCAGACAATCGTTCTAATTTTGCCGCCATAAATTCATTACATCTTTTCTCACCTCTCATTGGTTATATGAAAGTAACATACCATTGCCTATGCGAAGTGTTATGCGTTGTCAACCTATGAGAGGTAGGAAAAAGCTGCCTGGCCCTGGAAGAGTTTAGTGTATGATACAATGTTTATACAATACTTTGTGGTAATGGTAATGAACTTATCTGTTCTGTTGAAACTGCTGTCGGGGCACAAGGTAATTTAGTTGTTTTTTGACATGCTGTAACTACAAATGATATGCCAAAACACAAATTTATAAGAGATCTTTCCATCCATTGCATGCTCATAAATTATAAATTCCCAACTGGGCAGCAATAAGTAGGGCACTTCCTATCAGAATAGTGCCGTCTGTGGCAATATTTGATGTGTGGTCTAACTTGAACCAAGTTGCAAGAATTGATTCAAGTGAAATCCATTGATTTCCTCTTCTTAGAAGATCTCCAACTGGTATAAGTACTTCTCCATGTCTTCACATATCTTCACAATAATATTTAAACATGTCAGTGGAGTTCCAAGAGATGAAAATAACTATGCACGAGTTCTTGTATCAGCATCAACTGGCTTTAGTAGGCTATATGCACGTTTTCTTCTAGCAAAAATGCTTGGCCTTTTGGTTTACATTATTGTTCATGTATCAAACAAGATTTTTCTCTTGGTCAACTCAAAAATGCACGTAACAACTGTATATGAAACAATGAACTTTCGATCATCCGTACTATGCTCTTCACTGTCTGTGGATTGTTTCTTTGGATCAAACATCGTAATTGGTAAAAATGCACCAAAAACACAATGCATTAATACAAATAATACAAATATTTCTGACTACTGGATTACAAACTGTACTAGCAAAATTAAGTTTGCTTTAAAGTGAGTGGTGGCTTTTTCTGCAGGCCCTATTAAGATTTATTGTTTAATTAATATTAAATTCATAGCTTATATTTTTCTTATTTCATGATAAGACTTTCTCACTGATGAATTGTCAGTTCCTTCTTGCTGGTGTACTGAAATAAAGCAAATGATGCAATTAAATCACTCATTCAGTTGAAAGAAAAGGAGTTCCAATATGCATTATATGAATATGCTGCACATTACATGTATACTGATCAATAAACACTTCAGTGCATGGGAGGCATTTTGATTATTGATCTACCATTCCATTTTCAAATAATGCACATTATGAAAGAGCACCTAAATCACTCTGTTCAAGCTTGGAATTTTTCTGTTTTAGTATATGTCTTTCTGTCATTTACTACAAACTGTCTGTCAGAAAAATTACAAATCCAATAACATAACTGAGTGATATTCCATAGCACACTATATTTGGTAGGTGTCAAAAGCCAGCCTTCTGTAGATCTAGATGTAAGGAATACCCCTTGTTGAAATCACTCATCACTTTGTATGAGTAAAGAGCTAGTTGTGTTTCACAAGAATATTTTCTAAATCTGTGGGTTGATAGTTCAAACTCTTTGAGGTAATTTCTGTTGGATACTTAGAGGAAATACATTTCTACAAAACAAAGTAGAAATAAGTGGCATATTAAGTGTCTAATTTTATGTTCTATTTTTGTTCATTTATTAATTTTTATCTAGCACCTCCAATACAGGGATCTAGGTTCTGCTGAGTTGGTACCAGGTAACACAATTTATCACTATTCATACAGTCAAACATCGTCTTTCGAACTCTATTGTTCCAAGCTCGGTGGTGACAAATTTTAGCTTGCAGATCTGTCAGTGTTTGTAGGTTTGCAATACATTTTGTGACCAAATGATCCAACTGCTCTGCTTTTAAAAAGTACTTCCATTTACCATAGCTGGCCATCCTGTTCATAGTGAATTTAATATCTGAATTAGGTGGGTTAAGATGTTGCAGAAACACATTGAGTCACTTTCTAACACGATGCCAGATCACAAAGGTCTCTTCCATGTGTGAAGACCCATGTAGGTTTGTACCTAGCAGTCTCTAGTGCTTCCTCCTCAAATCTATGAACATATTTGTAGCCATTGGAGTCGGGGGCGTGTCTATGGCCACACTTAGTGTGTTCTTGCAATATTTTGCATCCCCCTCCCAATATAGAAATAAAGTTGAAGTCCAACAGAGCATTGGCAGATTTTACTGCAATCATTTATGTGGTTCTGTGGTGAATAGGGGTCCCCATCAAAATTGAACATATCAGATGTTGTGATATGTAGCTGTCAATGACTTTGCCAAATAATCATTGTGGGGAATACCCTTCTCCATCTGTGGGAACAGAAGTTTCATCAAATACTTAAAAGTGGAGTACATTGATGTGCTACTCTGGTTTACAGTGGAGTGCAGTGACATGCCCACCTAAGCTACTTTCAGTAGCCTATATGTTGTAGGTGATCTCCAAAAGTTGATCTACTTCCTAATTATAAACAACTGTGGAGTTCCCTTTATCAGCTCACAAAATCTCAACACTACTGCTTTCTTAGAGTCTCTTGATTGCAAACTTTTTGAGATACTTGATTTTTAAGGTTTTTTCTTGGTAAGTGCCCTGCAGGACTCCCGCAGAATTTTTTCTGCCACATTTGGCAAAAGTATATTGGCTACTTGCTCCATTCCACTTATGAATGAGTACATTCAACATGGTTGCAGACACACACACACACACACACACACACAAGATAAGCAACTAAGTCAGCCGTTGCCAAGCACTGTCGAAATGCAACCATTACATGAACTATCATAAGGTTCTGTCATTGACTTCCAGATGCTGAGTGTGTTAGAGAGTTTATTAAGAAAACAACAGAACATTTCAGGAATCATGATGTTGGTTACATCTGTAGAGCCTGGAAACCTGCACTAGAATTTTGAAAAATGCATCAGTGGCAGAAACTGAACTCAGTATAAAGAACAGAGTTTTAATAGATGGGACAAATCTGAGGCAGGGCACTGGACCCAAGATAGAAGATATCTGGATGCTATGTTTGGCACCGGCCCACTAGACTTGAGAGGGAACAATCTAGCGATGCTTTTAGTGGGAATGGACTGCATACATAATGCTTGGAAATGACGGTGGATGGGGACAGGTGTGGGTATAAATGTTGAACTCATTCCATTCAACAGGCAATTTCAGGCAGCATCTGATGAAGATAATAAAGCTCGGAGCTGAAATATTTTGCATGAACTACAGTTATACCCGGCAGAATACCTGACACCTGAAGGTATTAACAGGCTAGTGGAAAAACCTAACAAATTTCATAGCAGTAACCAAGTTGTAGTCAATGCCAGCATTGAATCTTTCAATTTAAACTAGTGAATATTTCACAAAAGCAGAATAATGAAAATGTGCAACTAAAGATCTCTCTCTCTCTCTCTCTCTCTCTCTCTCTCTCTCTCTCTCTCTCTCTCTGTGTGTGTGTGTGTGTGTGTGTGTGTGTGTGTGTGTGTGTGTGTGTGTGTGTGTGTGTGTGTGTGTGTGTGTGTGTGTGTGTGTGTGCGCGCGCGTGTGTGTGTGTTACCAGATACCATCCTGATGAAATGAAACATGGTTAGAATGCAGAAAAACACAATTTTATGTATATTTTCTTTTTTCCAGAATGAAAATATCAACCCCTCAGTCATACTATTTTCATTAATCGCACTGGAGAAGTTTGCACAAACAAGTGAGTATAAAAATTTATTGTTACAAAATATATAGCATGTAAAATTTATTACACAAAACTGAAAAATGATAGCTCTGTTTTAGTGTTTTACCATATGATTTATCCACAACAGGTGAAAACAAGGTGACTATAAAGAAGCGACTGAAAGCAGAAACTAAAAATCCACTTACTTCTTTGGAAAATTGGGTAGGCTGTGAGCACTTTGTGAAGAGGCAAGTTGGTTTTTGTGCTCAGTGGTGTCTGGACAATCTATGTAAGTTTTACATCTAAACAAGTCACTTGTATATGTTGTAGTTGCATCAAAAGTAAATATTTAATAACTTTATTTTATCCACTGTACTGTCCTTAGAACAAATTGCAACTGTGCAGTAGGTGGTGTGACAGACTAACAATCAGTACATAAACTTCTCAAGTATATTAGTGTAAGTGTATATACTTAAACAGTGCTTGATCCTTCTAACCTCCTCCTAAAGTGATGTTCTATCCCACTCCCAATCTCAACCTTGTACCACAATGATCATGTACCTGTGGAAGACTCCAATCCACCTACCCAGCACTTCCTATTCCAGTCCTGTCACAGGCCTAACCTATCCTGTCAGAGGTCGTTCTACCTGTGAAAACAGCCTGTGATGTACCAACTCTTCTGCATTCACTGCACAGCTTTTACATTGGTACAATTGCCAATCTACTGACCATAAGAAGGAATGGCTACCACCAGACTGTAGTCAACAGCAAGCTGGACCACTCTGTGGTGTAGCATGCATCTCATGCAATTGTCTGATTTTAATGGCGTCTGTACAACACAGACTAACTAAATAATCCTCTTCACCACCAGATTTTCTGAACTACGCAAATTGTAGTTGTTCCTACAACGCATTCTGTGGTCCTGCAGCCATCCTGGTGCCAACCTAAGATATAACAAATCATCTGTTGACTCAGTGTCTAACTTTCCTCCTCCTACCCCCTAGCATTCTATATCCCCTAACTGTGGGGCACCTATTCTTGTATTTCAATAATTCTAATTTTCTTCTTTTTATCTCCTCCCCCCCCCCCTCTCTCTCTCTCTCTCTCTCTCTCTCTCTCTCTCTCTCTCTCTCTCTCTCTCTCTCTCTCTCTCTCTCTCTCTCTTGACAATGGAAAGTTGCAAGAGATTCTGGGGCAGGTGCAAATATGATGGGGTTAAAAAGTGCTTTGTGCACGGTAAGATGATCCTCCTCTGTGGTGGTCAGTGAGGACTGCAATAGTACATATGCCTGCTCTCATTTCCCTTCCTGTTCCACATCAGACCACCATCACATCCAAATGCACCCTAATTTTAGATACTGCACAGTTCTACCAGCTGATAAATGGCCCATTTCAAAACGTGTTCAGTGCCAATGGTACATTCTCATAAGAGTATGCAGTGTATTTCTGTGCCTCACAGTAGCTATTCTATGCAATTCTTATATACTTGCCCAGGACTGGTAAAAAGATTAGACAGGAACAATGCACTTTGGTGGTGACTTCTACCTGTTGGAGAGAAATGCAGAGTGTGATATGGTTGGTTTGTTTGTTTGTTTGTTTGTGTGTGTGTGTGTGTGTGTGTGTGTGTGTGTGTGTGTGTGTGTGTGTGTGGATGGGGGGGGGTTATGCAACAAAGAAGCCATATGCACATTCATGATTCTGGGTTTTGTGCTGTCTAACTTGACAGTATATGGACTTTGAGATAGTTCATGCTCCACCTCTACCACATAATCTCAAAGAACTGTAACACTTCACTATAGTGGATTTTTCATGGACATTATCATAGTTCTTTTGGAGTCTATTGATCATGTAAAGCTGTTATGTTCATGCTTTGGAATCTCCAAACAGCTCTTACTTTCTCTCTGTGGATTCTATTTCTTTTTTCAGTCAACTTTGTTCCTAGTCTGATGTTCATTTCTGTGGCAGTACTCAACATTTACTAATTGTTTGCCTTTAGAAATTTCTAATGAAAATGGTCCCTGAGGTCAGCTTTCTGTAAATAATTCATGTTAAAATTTTGCAGCCTTGACTTATTAAACAGATGTTCTGTAATTTTCACACCTGTCTTCGCCGCTTTCTTTGGAATGGCGATTATTACATTTTTCTTGAATCTGGGGGTATTTCGCCTGTCTCATATATCTTACTCACCAGGTGAAAAAGTTTTCTCATGGCTGGTTCTCCCAGAGACTTCAGTAGCTCGTTTTGACTTAGTTTTCAGTGCTCTATCAAATTCTTAGCATTTCCTATTTTATCTTCATCTACTTCCTCTTCCCTTCCTACAATATTGTCTCAAAGTTCATTTCCTTTGTATATCTTCTAATTCAGTATTTCAAAATAAGATTTTTCTTTTATTATTGATAAACTAGGCTTCATTGGAAAAAAAAACACACAGACACTATTGCATTCACATTTAGAAAGCTGTGATTTCCAACAGCCAGTCTCCCTCATACTTGGTCATGAATGATCAATCTTGAATGTGTTAAGGAAATATACAAACCCTTCATCACTTCCCAAAATTTAAACTTACTTGCAGATAAAAACTTTGTGGCAGACTGTGACTCCAATCGAGAAACATTGCATTTCATGTAAAAGTTTTGAGATATTGCACGGTTTTTAAGAACATTAGCTCCTGTGTTGTAATCAACGCAGACTCAAGTGACATTGATGATGTGACTCACAGATTGATCTGTTGAACCTTACACAATGCAAGTAGTGAAGTCTGGTTGGTGGTGTATTGGAATCGACATGCAATTTCATTTTAATCTTTCTGTTAAAAAAATTGAGAGAAAGTGTCAGTTACAAAACTAGCAGCCAGTGTCTGTTGTAAATATAGAAAAGTGTGATGGGGAAGTTACATCTTTGCTTGCTACACTTTAATTTTCAACCTTTTTATGGTTCATTTTCTTGAGATGGCTTGGTGTGTGTGTGTGTGTGTGTGTGTGTGTGTGTGTGTGTGTGTGTGTGTGTGTGTGTGTGTGTGCGCAAGAGAGAGAGAGAGAGAGAGAGAGAGAGAGAGAGAGAGAGAGAGAGAGAGAGAGAGAGACTCAGTGCTTTTACTGCTGGATGAGTACTCTTCTTTACTTGTAAATTATATATAATGTAATTTGATTTTATGCTGTTTATGTAAGTTGCATATATTGATCTAGTGTTTTGTGTTGCAGTTCTGATAGAGGGACGTAAATTCTCGTATGAATGTGTTGATACTACTGGGATAAATGTAATGCTTAACACAAAGGATGTCAGTGAATATCTCAAGATCTCACCTGATGGTTTGGAGGTAATAATTTGTCATTCTACATCACATATGTTTGTTTTGTAACTGCAAATAAGGTCACAAATTTCCGTATACTTGTCATACAGCTTATGACAGTGAACAGTATTAATAAGTTTGAAAATGCTGCATGTGAAATTCTTAATTTTAACACACCTTGGGTAGGTTTGAGCTTATTTCAGTGTGGATGCACATGAGGACCAGGCTCCTAGTGAGAATACAGGCCTGTTGCTTGTCACAGAGTCATGGTTGAAGTAGAATGATAAATTATATGAAGGGGTTGGGTCAGGTAGCGTATGTGCTTGGGTAGTCCTTGCAGGTGTTTTAAGCCCATTTGCCTGGGTTGGTGCAGAGGCTTAGTGCAACTGCCTGGTGAGCAGGAGGTTCAGGTTTCTAATCCTGGTGCCAGCGCAAATTTTCGTATGTCCGCACCCTATACTTGCAGCAGCTGCAGCATCACATAGTGAGGTCTGTTCTTTTCGACATATAAGATAAAACAGATGCTGCAATTCTTAATTGTACTTAATATCATTATGACGATCACAGTCCTATGAACTCTTTCTTTTCCTGACCAATAGGTTAGCTACAAAATCTGAACAGTATTAATTTCATCCTTTCCTGGGCATGAGTAGCACTACTTTCCATACTTGGCAATGATACATTAGCATGGAAATAGAAATGAAAATAATGCCATTTTCACTTTAGGGGAAATATTTGGCATAGAATTTGAACCAAAAATACCTTTATTCCCACTCTAAGGAGTGAATTTGGTGTGTTGGAAATATGCTGATAGTTTTTGTTTTCCAGTCATTATAGTGCAGACTTAAAATATATGATCAGACATTCGCGAGCATAAACAAACAAAAATTTTTACCCCCACAAAAGAGTGGAATTGTGCAGAGAAATGTATCCAGCCTTCTGTGGATGGGGTTCAAGCCAAAGCAAAACTACCGTATATACTTGAGTAATCCACACATATTTTTTTCCAAATTTATGAATGAAAAACTGGGGTGCTCAGATTACTCGAATTTAGGTTGTTATTACTCCATCGGCAGCAACAAAACACAGCGGGTATTACTCCGCTTTAAAAAAAAAAAAAACAGATCCCTTTAGGCTGGTATTACATGATATTTTTGATCAAATCTTTGACAGAGAAATATTATCAAATATTTGTAATATTTCTTAGACATAAATCTTCATCCTGATGTTAAAAAGGGGTATTACAGTCAAAGTATATAAAGATAGCGAATAATAATAACTTTTTATTGTGCACTGCCTTAGCCACTATACTTAACAACAACAGTGACGCAACTTATCAGTAATTTCTCTGTAAAGTGTCTCCTCACATCACAAACCAGTGTGGCGGAGTAGTCTCTCTTTCCACCAGTTTCTTTGCTAGCGCAGTTGGTATGTACGAACAGTTGCTTTGTTGATATAAGAATGACTAGTTCCATTTGTTTGTGATACCATCTTTCTGAGTGATAAAGTACGTAATCTACTTAAGTTGGCTATTATTCGGTTCAGTGCCACCATATTAGCCACACCGGTATCGGCACATTGTGTTATTGCAAGATGACATGGGTGTAAAGAGGCCTAACAGTATCTGCAACTTTGCCTCATTTCCCTTGGATACCAAGTTGTGTAGTATGTACCAGGGAAAACACACTTATAGCCTGTGTGTGCAGCTAGTGAAATTTTGTTGTAGCCATCAATTATTAGTGAATTGAGGTCCAGCTACGCTGTACCTCCAAACTTCTTCAAATTCTTTTGCCACTAAGGCTAACAGACGTAGTTTCCTTTTTTTTAGATTCCAATGAGAGTGAAAGTCATGTTGAAATAACTCATCAAACTAAAACATTTTTCTTAATTCTTCAGTTACGTTTTATTGCATGTGATTCTACAGAACTTTCAAGTGAATTAACCTCATTAACAGCAATTGTAATAATAATTTAAACAAAAGATAATGTACACAGAGGTTACATATTGGTTTATTCTGTGGATTTTCTCTGCGTTCTCCTAGCATACACTGTGCAGTGACTGACTGCTCATCATATCTGCAACAAAGACAGATTCTCGCAGTAGCTACTACAATGCTAAGCCTCTCGTATGCAAATTAAAGCCTTGATAAACTCAAGTCAATCATGAAGGAGAATGCAGTTATTTTGTAACACTAAAACATGAGAGAGACTATATCTGGAGAAGACAGGGTTACAGCAATTACTTGCTACTGGGGTTAAATGTTAATTACGGTGCGGCATTGCAGCTATGTTCAAACACACTCACACATTGATTAGCAACAGCGTTGGTAGTGCTCAGAGCGGTTACACTTTGTATTGCAGCGAACAGAAGACAAGCAATTTTTATAATCAAATATACGGTGAGGCGCTACATTTGATATTTGTTTGATGAAAGATACCTGTATGTCAAAGTTCCCTATTACACTGTAAAATATCTTCGATGTAAATACGTGACACACAGACTTTGACAAAGATATATTGTCGTGTAATACCAGTCTCCATTTATTAATTGTTCAAATGTTTGTATAGCTTATGGGACTTAACTACGGGGTCATCAGTCCCTAAACTTACAAACTACTTATGAACTAGCTAACACTAAGGATGGCACAAATATCCATGCCCGAGGGGAGATTCGAACCCCCGACCATAGTGGCCGTACAGACTATGACTGACACGCCTCAGTCCCCTCAGCCACCACGGCCGGCATTTATTTATTAACTGTTCAGATTCTATAAGTGTTCATTTCAGTGTGTGTTACTGAGAGTACTTTTCACAGTAATACATTATGAATGAATTATTTTCAATTTCTATGAGAACGTTTAGTAGGTAAAATATGTGAATTTTATGGGGTTGTTAAGAGATTCACGCACTATGGATATGACAACCCTGCTTGCCTCCTCTCTCTCTCTCTCTCTCTCTCTCTCTCTCTCTCTCTCTCTCTCTCTCTCTCTCTCTCTCTCTCAGTGCAGCATCAATTGTTTTGATATTTTATGTTGTTTTGAAATTTAACAGACGTGACATCCCAAGATGGCTGCCATCACGTGCTTGTTCAAAGCCAGTGGATGGTATCCTCATCTACACAAATCCGTGTTTTTTTTTTAATTTTTTGTATTTTTTTATTTTATTTTATTTTTTATTTTCTATTTTTTTTTTCCTTCTGTTGTCAAAATTGGGGGGTGCACGGATTACTCGAGTATATACGGTAATACAAGATGACAACGAGTGCCAATCCTTTCTGTTATATTCAAGGATTGTCATCAAAATCTGTTACAGAACAGGCTCAGTCCAACCACTCATTTCAAAATAGGAGGCGTAAAGAATGCACAAGTTTTTGCTGACATTACAGGGTATTCACTGTGTTGTACAAGAGAAATTTACAACCCGTCCTCTAGTGGAATTTGTTTGAATCCAGTTTGAAATGCCCGCAACTGAAAACTGCCACGTTTAAAGTTTTGATATTACATAAACTTAAGAATATTACTGTGCTGACAAATGTACTTATTTGTTTGTTGTAAACTGTAGGTCCCATGACAATACGCTTCTACATTGCATTATGCAGCACACATTTGATACACATTTTGCTGCAACCACAATTGGGACCAAACCGGAGAATTGGGCTCACTGATAATGTCGTTACATTTTCACACCATTTAATTTGCAAACAAGCTGTACTGTATATATCTTTAGACCACAAATTGGGCATCACCACACTGTATAGAGTACCAGTAATCAAAAATTGGTTACAGTTTCAATAATTATGCTTGGAAAATAGAGCAATTTGAAAATATCTCTGACAAAATAGTTACTTTTGACAAGATTCACTAAAAATATCTTGTACTTGATAATTTCATATTTTCACAAAAATTTGCACATATATTTGCATTTATTGCAAAATTTTCAGGTCTCTACTGATGGATTTATCTGACTTTAATTATTAATGTATTACTGGTGTTTCAGTTGGATCTTGTGTATTAGCTGTTGACTTTCATAATTACTATTGTGCTACTTCTAGGCCCGATGTGATGCTTATTCATTTGAAAGTGTTCGCTGCACATTTCAAGTTGATGAAGGTGTCTGGTATTATGAAACTCAAGTAATCACTCCTGGTGTGATGCAAATAGGGTGGGCTACGAAAGATTCTACTTTCCTAAACCATGTAAGTATATGACAGATTTATTTCTTTTGTGTATATTTGAATTTGCTTCACGATTTATCATAAGAATCCTTTTATGCATTGTTTTATCATGGAATGCAAGGTAAAAAGGTGCACAAATATGATTTGAAATGTTTAATTGATAACTAATTTTTCTCTGTGATTGAGACTGAAGTTGGCGAACAATTGAATATTTTAATAATAAATTAAATTTCAACTTTTTCAATGGTCATGTCATGTCATGTAATTTAATTGGATTATTCATATTTGAATGGGATCTTATTGTTCAGATGAAAACTGATAATGAAGATTTGATTACATGTCAGACAGTTGCGAAACTGCAAACCGGGATTGCTATACCCGTAAATGACCTGGAAAGATAACATCCCAGACACTAGCAGTGTTTTTGTCAACTTAAGTGTAAATGACTGAAGGTGAAAACTACTGTCATCTATAATGCTATGAAGTAACTGAGGTATATCCCTAGAAACCTATACATATAAAATCGTGTTACATGATTAGTTGGGAGCTGCACAAAGAAGCAACCCCTGCCTGCCAGAGACCTTCTGTTAACTTGCTATAGAAAAATCCATCAATTTGAGAAGATTAGTTATTTAGCTTATTGTATGAGGATTAACTTGAGATGGTGTCCAGCAACAAAACTGAAATATTTTTGCAGGCAGTTTAGTGTGTCCATATCCAAATAACCTCCACAGGATTCATTACAGCTTTAAAAGTAATCAAAGAAATGGGAAAATATGTATAATATGAATAGAGAAAATCATATTACCAGTCATCAACACATGGAACATGCTAAAGTTGTAAATTTAAACATTGGAAATTGCAGGGAGGAAAAATAATATTTTGAGATGATAATTAAGACTCAACACACAGATGTCACAATGAGTTGCAAACAGGCACAGTTAAATGGCTTTGCAACAGTCCAGCTTTTGGCTCAAAGGGCCTTCTTCCAACTGCTGGCAGTTATGAGGAAGCAGCAGGGGGAGAGATGCAGGGTATGAATGGGAGATGATGTGCTCTCTGGTGGAGTGTGAACAAACTGGATAAGGTCAGGGAAGGCCACTAGGTGTTGTCTGCTGGGAGGCTCTGAGAGGAGTATAAACAAGGCCCCAGAGAGGTCATGCAGGACAGACACTAGTGAAGATTGAGGCCAGGGGGAATTCAGAAATGTAGGATATTCTGTAAGGTGAGTTTCCACCTGCCTAATCAAGAACTGTTGGTGTTGGCAGGAAGGATCCAGATGGCACAGGCTGTAAGGCAGTCACAGAAGTGAACCATATTGTGTCGCGCAGCGTGTTGGTTGGTCCAACTCTCTCTTATCCACAGTTCGTTGATGGCCATTCATTCTGACAGATTGCATGTTGGTTAAATTGCTTGAGCCGTTCTGAAGAAGGCCTTTGGGTTGAAAGCTAAACTGTCAAGCAGCTTTTTAATTGTAACTGACTGCAACTCATTGCGTCATTTGTGTGGTGAGTAGCAATCTATGCTTTGCAAAAATTAATTTTGTAGTTTCCTAAACCAGAATCTCTTGGTTATGCCAAGAGTATGAAAATGAATAAAATAAAATAAAAAGGTCAGAAAAAATAATCTAGAACTGAGCCAGAGACTTGCTGGGCTAGATATGAGGAGAAACAGATCTTAATTTATTTTCCCTCTTTTTTTAGTTGAAAGTTTGCTTATGTAAGCAAGAGAAAAGAGTGTGTATCTGAGACTGACAATAGGCGAGTTTGTGTGTGTGTGTGTGTGTGTGTGTGTGTGTGTGTGTGTGTGTGTGGAGGGAGGATAGAGGGAACCGTAAAATTTCCACTTCTCAGCACCATAGATTTGTCAATTAATAATTTGTTAATTAATAATCTGTTAATAATTATCAATGTGTTAATTATTAATCCATAATTGTTGCAGTAGAAGGTTGGTAGCTATATTCATGTACAGGGACATTGGAATGTTTTGAATGTGTTGTTTCTGGTTTTGTTTCCCAATTTCTTATGCATGTGCAAATACTCTCACATAATGTGACAATTTAAAACAAGATAATACATAAAAATACTGCAAGTGATGTAAGTTATCCCATGGTCTGTTGATAGGATGAATTTAAATGTGTACTTTCACTGTCAAAGTGTATCTGATGTGGTCTGAAATTGCTGTGTAATCTTACACTCTTCTGCCAAGTTATTCATAGTGTTTCAGACTAAATTGTATTTTGTTAGAAGTAACTGAGGTTTTTTTATGCTGTTCATTATGCCATAGTTTGATGTCAAGAGCTCAATCACTCCATTGTGCACTTTCAGGAAGGTTATGGAATTGGAGATGATGCTTATTCTGTCGCATATGATGGATGTCGGAGACTTATATGGCATGATGCCCATAATAGAGCACAGGGCCAGTCAGCTTGGAAAGCAGGTGACATCTTGGGGTGCCTCCTAGACTTGACTGTACCTGAGGCCATCTTCTATCTCAATGGGGAGGCCCTTGCACCCTGTACTGATGTGTTTGGCATTGCAAGGTGATAAAGCTCTGCTATAACTCTGCACCTCATAACAAACATTAGTTTTAATACAATACGATAAACTTAAATAGGCACAGGTTATCTATTTCTTCATATATGTTTCTTGTCCCATCTACCTTGCAACTTTATATATTTTCATGTGTTGCCAGTTATTAGATTGTTGATAACTGCTTACTATACACCATGCATGTTGCCTTGATCTCATGTTTTACTGGCATTATTGCCTATCCTTGAGTTAAACAGGTAAGTCCAAGCCTTTCCTTTCTGCTATGTATGGGTACCATTGATTTCACAACAAAATTTAACAGCTCTGTTGATTATGTATAATTTTATTACTACTCACCAAGTGAAAGTTGTTTTTATCTTTGTTTTATAATATCTAACAATGTAAGATCCAGGTTGGAATGTCAGTAATCAAGGATAGGTAACAACTCACCAAAAAGATGCTTGTTGAAATTAGGCTTGTGTCCGAGTGGTTTGGACGAATCCATTATTCACCAAATCTAGCACACTGGCTTCGGATTCGAGATTCGATACATAATGGCTGCATACTGCTGAATCCCAAATCCAAAATGTTATATGGAAACCTTCAGTTACGAATGTTGTACTTCACTAGTGCACTTTCGTTTGCGTTATTTACTTTATTTTCCATAGAAAAGATGTGATGTCATAAAATAAAACCATCTATCTTTGAATTTATTCAAGTGAAGTCAAAAAACTGCCTGAGGTTTAAATTGAGTACAAAGCAAACGAAGTTCTGAAAAATGGCACTAGGAGCCGCCGCAAGTAGGCACTGCTACACATGCTTGCTTTGCAGGTGCAGATATAAATACTGCTGTTAAAACTTTTGTGCTATTAAAAATAATAAAAAGACGAGTCTAATTTCCTTTTTATTTTCAACTATTTTATTTTAATACACATTCATCTAAGGAAATAGAACGTTTGTATTGCTCAACTTCAAATGTAGCAGCCTTTCAAATATTAGTAGCAACATAAATAAATTTCTTTATGTAAATACCAACAACACACAAAGCTTTAGGATTCTTGCACAAGTTGCCTCATTTTGATTTCACGTATTGTTTCGTTGATTTTGTGAAGTGCTGGAGTATGTGAACCGTAATGAAGCACTGGGGTTTCAAGAAGCAAGCAGCAAGTCAGCAACCACTTCATGTCTGTTTCAATAAATAATTTAAGGTGAAGCCTAAATACATGTATACTGAATGGGAATAGTTAGAAATGAAGCAAGGCAACTGACTTCTAGTACTGATTTTTAAAATCATCTACGAATATAAATTCTGTGCAGACAAGTTACGTGATCTTAAATATTTGAAAGAATAAATAAATCTACAAAATACCCTTTCTTAACCCTCTGGAATGCGCAATCTGCACGTTAAGTACTTTTCACAGTTCTAAAATGTCTTCGTGGCAATAACAAGTTAGCACACGTCGAATAAATGAGGATTTCTCTCTGTCTGAATGTCCTGTCCGTCGCTCATGGAATGCCTGGTATGTCACTTTAAAATTATTTAACATTTACACATCCTATTTTTTAAGAATTTATTTTTCCAACTTCCAAAATATCTACTCATGTTTTCAGGTTTTATTTTTGATTCTTTCCCCTGAAGAAAGGAAAAAAAAATTACGTAATTCTTTTCAATCTGGGACTTCATTAAGCAATTATTTTTTATTTCATCAAAATGAAACGATTTAAAATAGTGAAGAAAGTTTATGATTATCTTTTAGAGCTTTTTATTATCTTTTAGAGCATCTAAACAACATATATCTCAAAATGTTTCATAAAAATTTCTTTTAAGGGGTGGGGGGGGGGGGTATTAAAAAATCCTTAAGATTTACCATAAAAATCAAAATGAAATTTTAATTTCTTAAATTTTACTGCAATATTGTCATTTGGGATCCATCCCAGAAGGCTTTAACTTCATTGGCTGTGATGGAATAGTAATTCTTTTTAAATACATGTACTTGAGTTGACAGATTATTTGGGTTCGAGATTCGGAAGATTCGATTCAGGTTCAGAATTCGACCCACGTTTTATTTAAGATTCGGTATTCGGATTCGCTTCGGTAAAATCGGCGTTAGATTCATCGCTAGTTGAAATGCTGACAGGCATATAAAATAGTTTTTTAAAACAGTTTAAATTTTTGGCCATGACCTTCATAAAAGAAGCCCATACATTCTCATAATCACTCAAACAAATATGCACACATGACCAGTTTCACTGGCCACTCCAGCGTAACAAGCGTCTCAACAGTGAGTTAGGAGGAAAGCATAGGAGAATGGAGAGCAGGGGAGCGAAAAAGGGGAGGTCTAGAGGTGTGTGTGTGTGTGTGTGTGTGTGTGTGTGTGTGTGTGTGTGTGTGTGTTTGGATGGAGGGGACTGTAAAATGATAAAAATAAAAATAATTTTGAAAAATAAATAAAATTAAATTGATATTGAAATATTGAAGAAAGATAAACAAATAAATACTACAACTGGAAGAGACATAAATTGCTGGTAGGTGCAGGATAGTGTGTGCTGAAGGGGGGGTGGGGGGGTTGCAGCTGTTAGGCATGGGATGTAGAAACTGTGGCCAGGGTGCCTCCCCTCCTCAGTCACTGTCAAGATGCTTGTTGCACAGGTATGGCCAGTGATGGTGGTCATGTATGCATAGTTATGTCTGAGTGGTTGAATGAATTTGTGTGTTTCTTTTTCTGATGATATTTGTTTTATAATAATATCATTATGGTAACATAGTTATGAAGAGATGTTTGATTTCAAAGTGTCTAGTATTTAAATATGTGCTGTGGAACTATTATAGTAAGTCTCTAGTTCATCACAGTGATATATCATTAACTTTTTATCTGTACATTTATTACTTGACTTGAAGCTCCTTGTTAAATCAAAATCTATGTTGTAAGTGGGCACACATCGTCATCATTGCTCTTTGATCTGGGGACATCACAGCGTGACCATTGTTAGTTCAGTCAGTGTGAAGATTTCTAGTGGAGAAAGAAGTCTCTGTGTGAATTCCAATCTAATACACTTTTAGTTCATCAAAACGTTTCACAGCAGCATATGTGGTGTTCTAGAACTAGACATTAAATGTAGTATTTTTATATGATCTATATATATTTTATCTACTGAAACTGCAAACTAAGCACTTCATATACCTTATATACTCGAATAATCCGCGCACGTTTTTTCCCGAATTTTAGGACGAAAAACTGGGGTGCATGGATTATTTGAAACATTGTTTTTACTGCTCTGCCTCCAACAGTACATCCCATTATACTATTGCTTTGTTGCGGCCTCAGTCTGTGACACATCATCATCACATTAGGAGTGAAGTATTAACATTAAACTTGTTAATTATGGCTACAAGTTCTCGTTATCGCTCGTACACTGCTAAAGAAAAACTGAAAATTATTGAAGAAGCCGAGAATATTGGAAACCGTGCTGCAGGAAGAAAGTACGACTGGAGTGAGAGTTGTATTCGCAACTGGCGAAAAAATAAACTAATAGTAATCGCCGAGCATTTCGCGGCCAAAAAGCGAAGCATCCGGACCTCGAAAAAAGGCTCTGCGATTATGTAGATGAGAAGCGACAATACAGATACGCGATGACAACTGAAATGTGCCAACTTAAAGCATTGATTTAGCCAAAGAACTAGGCATTAGCAGTTTCAAAGCTAGTAGGAGCTGCCTATCAAGATTTTTCAACCGAAATGGTTTAGGATTCCGGAGGAAAACTTCTATCGCTCAGCGACTTCCAGGCGATTGCGAGGAAAAAATAGTAAATTTTCATCGGTACGTGATAAATCTGCACCGTAAACAGTCCTATATATTATCGCAAATTGGTAATGCGGATCAAACGCCAGTCTATTTTGAGATGCCGTTCGACAACACAGTGGACAGGAAAGGAGAATCCAGCATAATGATACGAACTGGCAGCAGTGAGAAACAAAGATGTACAGTGATGTTGTGTGTAACTGGTGATGGACGAAAACTATCACCTTACATGATATTTAAAAGGAGAAGTATTCCGAACATATGGCATAAGGCATATTAGTGAGAGCGAATCCGAAAGGTGGATGGACAATGAACTTATAATTGACTCGGTGACACATGTTTGGTAACATCGTCCTGGTGCATTACTGAATTTACGCAACATGTTGGTCCTGGACAGCTTCCACGGACATACAACTAAGGAAGTGCGGGACAAATTACAAAAAGGGGAAACTGACTTGTTCATTATCCCTGGAGGCCTAACATCCATCCTACAACCACTAGATGTGTGTATAAATCAGCCATTCAAAGCTGCACTTAAACAGCGATATATGCAATGGATGGCTGATGAAAACCACATGTTCACACCTCGTGGAAAAATCAAACGGCCGGATTTGTCCCAGATTTGTGAATGGGTGAAAAGTGCATGGCACTCCATTCCGCAACCACTGGTGGAAAAATCCTTCAAAAAATGTGGAATCACAAATTCACTGGATGGCACAGAGGACGACGCTCTATGGGAAGATGGTGAAGATGAAGACAACGATTCTCACGCTAGTGATGACAATGAAAGTGATGAATAGAGTGATAAGAGAGGAAACGTATTGACTAAAATATTTTATTGCACATATTAACAAATTCTTAAACAAAATAATTCCCATTTCTTTTTTGCTATTGTAGGTACGCGTAGAGTCCCGGCTGGCAGGGATAATGTTCCTCGGCCACCCGCCCGTCTAATGGGCCAGCTGGCCAGCTGCACACCACTCAATTGGTTGCATTTTAATGAGGTATCAACCTGTACAGCACCGTTGCTTCAAACCAGTAGTTTGTTGCAACATTATGATGTGTTCCAAAGTATGCAAAATAACTACTTACTGCTTTACCCCAACAAAATATCCAGAGCCTCTTTGATTCAATGCCAGATGTGACCACCAGTTATGGCTCACAATGTTGGCAACATTAAACAGCAATTTCATAATCTTGATCAATTTACAAGGGGCTGTATTTTCAGTCACTTGATCTTTGTACAATATGTTATCTCCCAAATAAATTTTTCCAGTCCTTCTTGTTGTTGCTTCTGGATGGCCAGTAGTGTAAATACAATTGTGTCCCTTTACAATGTGCTGTAACCTCCAATATATATTGGTTGACTTGGAAGTTCTTGGAAGTCTGTGCAATGATATAGAACACCTCTCTTCCAATATCTGCTACTAGAGTTACCCTTTTAATCTCTGTGATGGTTTCCCTCTTGCTAAATGAACTCTTAAAAAGTGTACTGCTCTCCTCCTGAATCTTGTCTCTGTCTTCTGGTAACCCCTCCTGGTATGTTCTCACACCCATAAGCAAGGACTACATTTCCTGAGGATTCTTCCTATCACTTTGTCTGGCATCTACATTACCCATGATTGTTTTTATATTGTTGTTAAATTTCAAATCACCTCTTATGTCTACTCCCAGATATTTCATGGAAGTAAATGCTTCCATAGTTTGTCCTGCTTCGTAGTTACATAATAAAGGCTTTTTCTTCCTATGTAAACACAGAACTTTACACTTGTTTATGTTGAGGCTCAATTGCCATTCCCTGCTCCATACATCAAGATGCTGAGATCCTCCTGCATTTGCAATCGCTTTCCAGTGTTGTGACTTCTTGATAAATTGTAGCATCAACCACAAAAAGGCTCATTGAACTTCTGGTATTATCTATGAGGTCATTTATATATATTGTTAAAAGCAGGGGCACACCTGAGATCACTTTAACACCTCAAGACTTCTGTCGATTGAGAATGACATGCTACTTTGTTCAGTCCTAGAGTTGGTCTGATATTCCATATGCTCGCACTTTGTTCATCATATGATGTTGCAGAAAGGTATTGAACGCCTTGTGAAAGTAAAAACAAAAAAGCATGGCATCTACTTGTGATATTGTTTTTACTGCTCTCTGGGTCTCTTGGATGAATAGTGGGTGTTGTGTTTCACATGATAGTTGCTTTTGGAAACCATGTTGATTCTACAAAGATTATTTCTTGTCTCCGTAAATGACATATTGGAACATAAAATTTGTCCCAAAATTTTGCAAGTGACTGATTTCAGAGCTATAGGTCTATAGTTCTGTGCATCTGATTGACGACCCTCATTATAAATTGGAATGGCCTGTGCTTTTTTTCCAATTGCTCTAGTGACTTTGCTGCAATTTTGTCATAAGCAGACATGTTTGAGGACATGGCTGTTATGTGAAATAACCTGTTGGTGTGGAACAGCAGCCAGCCACAGTGGTTATATTTTACAATCGTCTTCGGTGGTATAATGCTTTCAAGATGTAAACATCTGATTTGTTCTAGGATATTCAAAATTTGCATTTACACATTAGTTTTGTTGTTGGATTACTTTAGGACAAAACTTAAGTAATGTTCATCTGGAGCACGTGTTATTTTTCTCCAGCAAAACACATTCTTATTTGCAGTCACAGATGCACTTATGTTGGTTTTTGTAGCTAGTCACTTGGCTTCAATCACTACACCAACTTTTAGTCTGCCCCATATGTTTTGTTTCATAGGTTACACCAGGGGCAACAAAAATAAACATAGCAATGAACATGAGCACCAAAGATACTGTGCTTCAGTGATAAGTTACAAAGATTACAGGGTGTCTCACCTAAGAGTCGTCAGGTGCATTTTCTCTGGTGCTTGAGCAGATATTTGCAATTTCTTTTTTGTAATGTGTAGCTGGACTCAGGCCAAACAAATTCTGCTCCTCTCGCCAATCCTGGGATGCCCGGTGTAGATGTAAAGCGTCAGTTTGTTTCTCGCCGTGAACAAAAAGATTTTTAAAGCAAAATATTTTGTGTTTAGTCGATAGAGCAGTCCCAAATTAGTATAGTGTGATATTCAGTTTAGATAAATGTTTTAACAGTGACAGTAAAACACAACAATTAAGCTGTACTCCAGAAGCGGCTGTGTAGTGCTTCCAGAAGGCAGTATCATACAGCGTGAGGCGCGGCGAAACATGGGACGGGGCAACTCGGGCAAGGAAGACGGTGTGAACACATTTACCGATACGATAAATGCTGTGCGATAGTGTAGCTGGCAGCGGACGGATCTCAATTTTCTTTCGGCCATGCCGAACTGCACAGTAAAACACGTTTGCACCTTCGGAGGTAACAGACATGAGTTTGGTAATGGGTAAGTGCTGCTAGCGTTAACTTGTACAAGCACCCTGTTTAATTGTTGTTACTGTAGTGTAAAGTATCTTTCTGAGGAGATTCCGCACTACAAATTGCAGGGATGTGAAATGAAGTCACCAGGGAGGCAGCTCGGATGTACGCTGAAAGGTACCCGGAACGAGAAGGAAGACATCCCCGTGCAGACATGTTGCAGGCTGTAGTAAAACGAGCTCAAGTCACTGGGGATTTGCGTCAGGCTAAACGCCAGCGATGCAGGCCTGTGCAAAATTGTAACAATGCCATTACATTGGATATGGTACATGCAAATCCACACACCAGTACAAGGACGCTCGCTTGGGAGTTACAAATCTCACACTCTACAGTGTATCGAATTTTGAAAGACGCAAAAATGAACCCATACTGCCGGCATGTGCACCAAAGTATTTCAGTGGATGGCAGGGCCACCAGGCTAATGTTTTGTGAATGGGCATTAAACCAACCACCTGAGTTTTTTAAACAGTCTCTATTCACTGACGAGTCAACGTTTTGCAGCACAGGCATGCCAAATGTAACTGCCCATCACTTTTGGGCCTCCGTGAATCCCCATCGGTTGCATGAGGCAGATCATCAACACCGATGGTTCGTGAATTGCTAGGTTGGTATCATTGGTAAGCATGTTGTTGGGCCTCATTTCTTTGAAGGCAGGCTGTGTGGGGCAATGTTCACCAATTTCCTTCAGAACGAACTGCCTGTTCTGCTCGGCGATATTAAGAACGAGGCAAATGATGTGGATGCAACAGGATGCTGCACGCAGGCACTGCACTTCTTTTGCGCACCATGCTGCATGGGATCTTTTTCCAAATAAGACAATAGGCAGAAATATGGATGTACAGTGGCCAGCTAGGTCGCACGATCTGTTGGTCCTCGACTTCTATTTCTGGGATACTGCAAAAGATATGGTGTAAGCAAAAGAATGTGAAGAAGTGACAAGATGAAAAATTGCATCAAGTAGGCCTTTTCTGTACTTCATGGATCATATGATGTACTGCACGCTACAGCTAGCATTCATTCTAGACTGGAACGATGTGGAGACAAGACAATGGTTTGTTTGAATAACTGCAGGAAGTTATGGCCCCAATGAAATAGTGATAAAGTTTTGATTCCGCTCTCCTGTTTCCCTTTGTTGCGTTCTAAGCATTTGAAGGCTACGTTGAACCGGTTTTATGATTTTATTTATTGTATTTGGACTGTTAATGAATTGTGTGTCCACAATGAAGAATCAATAGGTTCTATGTTAATTGTGAAATGTATATCAGTTACAGGAAATTGCTTTGATAGTGACTAAGTAATGTATTAACTGTTCGGTTTCTTAGAAATTGCTTTGTAAATGTACAGTATAGTCTTGTCACTAATAAGTGCAGTAACTAAGCTAAATTAAAACAAATTTGTCTACTTTGTCCTGTTTTTTTATTAATCTCGTACCTTCATAAAATTAGATATTATGGTGTTAGGTATACAGAAGCTGAAACGTGTGGCCGTTGTGTGAAATTGTCTTGAAAATGATACCGCATTGTGCTGCAATACTGCTGTGACTACTAGCATTGCTCTCAGCCGGTGTTCAACGCATTTGATACCCACGACAGACACTGACTTCGTCTTCACCTGATGTGCCCCATCTCATGTGTGCTGACTCACCGCACAGCGCCTGCTACTGCCTTATGGAAACGCTACCCAGCTGCTTCCGGAATACTTGTCGTCTTTTACTGTCTCTGTTAATACATTTCAGTGATCCGAATATCACACTAGACTAATTTGGGACTGCTCTATCCATTGAGCAAAAACATCTTTTTTGTTTGTGACGGGAATAAAACCAATGCTCTATATCTACACTGAGCATCGCAGGAATGGCATAAGGAGTGGAATTTGTTTGGCCCAATTCCAGCAACAGATTGCAAGAACAACTTTGAGAATTATTGTATACAAAATACAATTGTAATTAAGTGAATATGCGAAATTATTATGTGCTATTCTAGTTAGTGATTGAAAATTGCTTATAATTTTAGATACATATACTGTTATTAAAGTGATACTTGATCTGCAGCTAGGTGTGAATTATTTAAATTGGAATGTGGAAAGTACTTTCTGGAAGTTTTTTTAAAAGGGAAGTATCAGCCAGCTCAGTCTGCTCATGAAGGATTTTATCAGGGGAGGTGTGTGTGTGTGTGTGTTATCCTTTTTCTGACAATTGTAATATTTTAATGCTGTTTTCTATGTTTCTCACTGAATGATTCTCTGCAGGTATATGGGCTGCAGAGGTACATCTGTTAAAGAGTTGCTGAGTCTAAATGAATCAGGGTGTTCTTCGTATTACGCGATAAATCAGTCAAACCTTAAGGTCGTAAATTCTACCAAATACCTAGGAGTTACAATTACGAACAACTTTGACTGGAGAGAACACATAGAAAATATTGTGGGGAAGGCGAACCAAAGGTTACGTTTCATTGGCAGAACGCTTAGACGATGCACCAGCTCCACCAGAGAGACTGCCTACATCACACTTGTGCGTCCTCTCTTGGAGTACTGTTGCCCCTTGTGGGACCCTCACCAGGTGGGACTGACGGAAGATATTGAGAAGGGCAGCTCGTTTTGTTTTATCACGTTACGGGGGGGGGAAAGCGTCACGGAAATGTTGCACGAATTGGGGTGGAAATCATTAAAAGAAAGACGTTATTCATTGCGGCGTGATCTGTTTGCGAAGTTTCAATCACCGACTTTTAGTTCTGAATGTGAAAATACTTTGCTAGCACCCACCTACTTAGGGAGACATGACCATCCCAATAAAATAAGAGAAATCAGATCGAAAACGGAACGATTTAGGTGTTCTTTCTTCCCGCGCGCTATTAGAGAATGGAACGGTAGAGAAAAGTTATGAAGGTGGTTAATGAACCCTCTGCCAGGCACTTAAATGTGATTTGCAGAGTATCTATGTAGATGTAGATGTAGATCTGTATTAAAAACTTCTGCCAGACATTACTGCTGCTAGAAAGGGGGGGGGGGGGGGGGCAAGTTCCTTTGGATACTCTGTGTATAATCAAATTGGTATACCATCAGGTCCAGTGACCTTTCCACTGTTGAGTGATTTCAATTTTTTTTTAATCCCACTGATAATAATTACAATATCTTTCATTTTGTCATTTGTGTGATGGTTTAGAGGAGGAACTACAGGGCAATCTTTCTCTGTGAAACTGCTTTGGAAAAAGACATTTAGTATTTTGGCCTTTTGTGTGTCATCCTCTGTTTCAACACTATTATGGTGACAGAGTGTCTCAATATTTGGTTTCGATCGATTTACTGGTTTGACGAAGGACCAAAATTTCTTAGGATTTCCTTCCAAGTCGGTACACAAAATATTGCTCTCAAAGTTATTGGAACACCTCACACATGGTAGCCCTTATGTTAATTCTGGCATTACTTAACTTTTGCTTGTCAGCAAGACTTTGATTATGTTTATATTTGCGGTGAAATTCTCTTTGCATTCATAATAGTTTCATAATTTGGTTGTTGAACAAAGGTAGATCTCTTCTATCTCTTATAATCTTACTTGGCACATACTTACCTAATGCTGTAGGGTAATAGCTAATTCAGCTGTACACTATGGGATTGTCCTACAATGAGATGTGCGGATTTACCAGATATAGATAAGTAGATATTTAAGGGTTTTACTGTGTGCCATTTGCTCGTGTGCACAGGTACGTGGGAGCGAGCAGGTAAGGCGGTCTAAAGGCAGTCATAGTGGTTGAAGAGGAGCCCGTCATGCAACGTAGCAAAACATAAATGAGCATCAGAAGAGACGGTGTTAACATGGAGTTTATACATACATTGTTAAGATAAATGAACTGTGTCAAAATAGTTTGTTGTTAAGTTCTTCTTAAGACTTGGTCTAGTAAGGATCTCATGTAATCTTAGCCTAAAGGTAAAGCAGTCAACAATTCGAAGATTAGTCTGAACACCACAGTGCTTTACTAGGCATGGTCCTGTTTGGAGGTGGTATGCCGTTGCCTTCCTCCGACCTTTGAACTGGCTTACCCAGCCAGTTGTGGGGGACCTACAGTTTAACGTGGGTTCTGAACCATGGTGCTACTCGATATTTTTCACATCAGCACCCCTCAGGGGCTCAGCATTAATTTGCTGAGTACGGGCTTGGCGAACCCGGGGTCCTGAGCCGTGGGCTGCGTCGCGCCAACAGTCCGCTACACCGTAAGCTCTGTGCGTGCTTAAACGACCATCGTTCGGCGCGACGGTGGAACGTTGGACGCTTCAGAGCCCGGGGATCTTGGCTTAATCGCCCGGGTCGCGAGGACGGTACAAACCTCTATAAAAAAAACCTCAATCTCAAGGTTTGCTACGTGCCAAGGAGATGCATGGTTGTTGAGGTTGAACAGCCGCTAACGAGCAACCTCTGAGGAACCTGCCGCACCTCAGTTGTATAAGGCTTACCCAGGCAAGCGGGGCTCTGCCTGGGTGGACCCTTATTTCCCTAGCTGCTCGTGGGAACACGATGAAAAGACCACGAAACGTTGGCGGACGTACAACCGCCGTCTCTAAGCGTGGTAGAAGCGACTACAATGCTGAACAAACAGTATGACCCCCAAACGTTTCCTTCCCTGTCTACACCATGGGAGGAACGTAGGGCCAAAACTCAAGGTGAGGCTTACGCCCCGAAGTATTTAGTGTGCAGCCGTACAGATGGGGAATCTTTCATGTCCACGAAGCCAATGTTCTTCGTGGACCATTTGGAAGACAAATATGGTGAGGTCGATGGGTTGTCAAAGATGAGGTCTGGATCCGTTTTAATAACGACGTCATCCCCGGCCCAGTCACGGGCTTTGTTAGCCTGTGACAAGCTGGGTGATGTTTCCGTTTCCATTACACCACATAAGACCTTAAACATGGTCCAGGGCATCATTTTCCACAGAGATCTGCTGTTGCAATCGGACGATGAATTGAGAGCAAACTTGGAGCGGCGAGGTGTGTACTTCATCCGCCGTATCTATAGGGGTCCGAGGGACAAGAGAGTTGCCACCGGTGCCTTCATCGTGGCTTTCGAGGGCGATTCATTGCCTGAGAAGGTCAAGGTGATGGTTTACCGGGTCGACGTCAGGCCTTACGTTCCTCCCCCTATGCGCTGCTTCAAGTGCTGGAAGTTTGGTCACATGTCCTCCCGATGTGACGCCAACCCAACATGTCGGGAGTGTGGGCGTGCATCCCATCCAGACGCCCCCTGTACCCCACCTCCAGTGTGTGTCAATTGCAATCAGCAGCATCCTCCTTGTTCGCCCGACTGTACTGTACTCCACAAAGAGCGCAAGATCATGGAGTATAAGACCCTGGACCGGCTGACATACGCAGAGGCCAGACGTAAATATATGAAGCTCCATCCTGTCACCATGACAACGTCTTATGCCACAGTAGCTTCGTCAGTCTCCAGACCATCTGTACCACGAATGCCAGCGGGCCCCCAGGCCCGAACCACTGCACCTGCCCCCTTGACAGTTGGGGGTGCTACTCCTTCGGTTGCTCCCACACTTTTCACGTTGGGAGCAACAGACAAGCCATTGCGGGGGACGTCGGTCCCCACCCCAGCGCCGGAGAAACAACAGCCTTCTCCGGCTCCTCTCGCCCGGAAGGCGTCCCACGGGACACTCCCTTCCGAGGCTTCTCTTCGTGGGAAAGTGGATCCCAGCAAATGGCTGAAGGATCCCGCGGCTGCTGATCGAGGGGCCTCCACCTCTTCGTCGGCAGCTGCAGCCCCTGTTGAGAAGCCCCCACGGCCCTTAACACCCAAGGGCCAACGAGAGGGCAAAAAGAAAGAGAGAAAGAAAAAGGATTCTTTGGTGGCTTCCAAGCCACCCACACCCACATCCTCTGCTTCAGAGGATGAAGTCGAGATCCTTGCCTCCGCTGAGGATCTCGCACTTCTTGATTCGCCTGAACGTAGGAACTCTGCACATCCAGAATCACCTATGGTCTTAGATTCTGTAGATCCTAACCATAAGGCGGCAGATGTTCCTATGGAATGATCTTCTTTCCTTTCTTTTGTTTTATGGCTTTAGAGCGAGTAGAAAGAGTTATTCTCCAGTGGAATTGCGGCGGCTTCTTCAATCGCCTGGCCGAGCTGCGCCAATTACTGTGGCACTACCCTGCACTTTGTATTGCCCTACAGGAGACATGGTTTCCAGCACAGCGCACCCCTGCCCTCCGTGGGTATCGGGGGTACTACTGCAACAGGACCCTTTACGACAGGGTGTCTGGCGGTGTCTGCCTATATATCCTGGACACTGTCCCAAGTGCCCCCGTACCCCTCACAACTACTCTTGAGGCAGTGGCTGTTAGAATTCGGGTAACGCAAGAATTCACTGTCTGCAGCTTGTACCTTCCTCCGGATGAGGCCGTGTCTCTCAACACCCTTACCGCTCTGGTCTCGCAACTTCCCCCGCCATTCCTCCTTTTGGGGGACTTTAACGCCCACAACCCTTTGTGGGGTGGACTCCAGACTACAGGCCGCGGTAGGGATGTTGAGACATTGTTGGCGCAACACGACCTTTGCCTCCTGAATACAGGTGCCCCCACGCATTTTAGTGTGGCACAGGGCACGTATTCAACGATCGACCTCTCCGTCTGCAGCCCCAGCCTTCGACCACAACTCGGTTGGCGTGTGCATGAGGACCTGTGTGGCAGCGACCACTTTCCCATCTTTGTGTCGCTCCCGCAGTACCAAGCTGCAGACAGCTTACCCCGTTGGTGTCTCCGTAGGGCTGACTGGCCAGTCTATACTTCAACCGCAGTCATCACTGCATCACTGCCAGATGACATTGACAATGCAGTCCAGCAGGTGACTGATAGTATTGTCAGGGCCGCTGAGGTAGCAGTTCCGCAGACCACCGGTTCCACTAGGCGTAGGTCCGTGCCTTGGTGGACACCGGAGATTGCTGAGGCTATCCGGGAACGTCGGCGAGCGCTCCAGCGCCATCGACGCCACCCATCCATGGAGAATTTTGTGGCCTTTAAACGGCTCCGTGCGCGTGCTCGACGACTCATACAGCAGAGCAAGCAGGATTCCTGGGAGCGGTATTTAGCCAGTATTGGCTCCCGCACCTCCCTGACTAAGGTATGGACGCAAGTCCGACGCGTCTTCGGATACCGCCCGCCGACAGGAATCCCATCCCTCACCATCCAGGGTGTGCTTTGCACGCTCCCGACAGCTATCGCCGAGCACACGGCAGACCACTACGCACAATGCTCTGCGACTGCCATGTACGGTGCTGACTTCCGCACCCTCAAAGAGCGGGCCGAGCGGAAAATGTCCTTCCGCACTCGTCGTCGGGAAACATACAACGACCCGTTTAGCGAGTGGGAGTTCCGAACTGCCCTTGCTGCGTGTCCTGATACAACTCCAGGACCTGATAGGATTCACGGCCAATTCCTCCGACACCTTTCACCAGAGTTTCAACGCCGCATTCTCGCCCTGTTTAACCATCTATGGGCAGAGGGCACTTTCCCGTCGCAGTGGCGGGAAAGCACTATCATCCCGGTGCTGAAACCTGGTGCAGATCCCCTGGTGGCTGACAATTACCGTCCGATCAGCCTCACCAACGTTCTCTGCAAGCTCTTCGAACGTATGGTGAGTCAGCGGCTTATGTGGATCCTTGAAGAGCGCGGACTCCTTGCTCCACAACAAGGGGGCTTTCGTCAGGGCCGTTCTACCATTGACAACCTCGTGTCATTGGAGTCGGCCATTCGCACTGCCTTCACTAGGCGTGAACATTTAGTTGCTGTATTTTTCGACCTTCGAAAGGCGTATGACACCACCTGGCGCCACCATATTTTAACAACTCTTCATGACTGGGGCCTACGGGGTGCCCTTCCTATTTTTATTCACAATTTCCTCTCCCATCGCTCGTTCCGGGTGAGGGTTGGGGCATCTTTTAGCTCCCCACGTATTCAAGAGAACGGTGTCCCACAGGGCTCCGTCCTCAGCGTTCCATTGTTTTTAGTGGCGATAAACGGTCTCGCTGCGGCTGTGGGGTCATCAGTCAGTTGCTCCCTGTTCGCCGATGACTTCTGCCTGTATTTCAGCTCCGTTAGCATCGGCGTAGCTGAACGGCGGCTGCAGGGTGCCATCCGAAAGGCCCACTCATGGGCCTCTTCTCACGGATTTCAGTTCTCCGCACGGAAAACCCGCGTGATGCACTTCTGTCGCCGTCGGGTAGTTCACCCTGACCCAGAGCTCTACCTGGGTGGTGAACTACTTCAGGTTGAGGAAACACATCGCTTCCTGGGCATGGTCTTCGATGCCCGGCTGACATGGGTGCCACACCTACGTCAGCTGAGACAGAAGTGTTGGCGGCATTTAACTGTCCTTCGATGCCTCAGCCATACTAGTTGGGGAGCAGCCCGTTCCACCCTTCTTCAGCTCTACAAGTCTCTTATTCTGTCGTGGCTTGATTACGGGAGCTTGGTGTACGACTCAGCAGCCCCTTCTGCCTTGCGGGTCCTAGACTCCGTTCACCACACAGGCGTGCGGCTCGCAACAGGGGCTTTTCGCACCAGTCCCGTAACGAGCCTTCTAGCTGAAGCTGGTGTTCCCCCTCTGCGGTATCGCCGGCAACAGCTGTTGGTGAGCTACGTTGCCCGGGTTCATGCTTCACCCCGCCATCCGAACCACAGGCTTCTCTTCCCACTTTCTGCTCTCCCTTCCCCACGACGTCGGCCCAGGTCGGGTCTCCCGATTGCGGTCCGCGTCGGTTCCCTTCTCTCCTCACTTGATTCCTTACCCCTTCCTCCACCTTACCATTACTCCGTCCGTATCCCCCCCTGGAAAATCCCTCGCCTGGAGCTTCGGCTGGACTTGTCCCGGGATTCGAAAGCCTCGATTTCACCACTGCTTCTTCGTAGCCGGTTCCATGCACTGCTCGATACTTTTCATGGAGCAACCATCATCTACACGGACGGTTCTTTGGTCGATGGCCATGCGGGATATGCCTTTATGTATGATGACCACATCGAACAGCGGTCATTGCCTTGTGGAAGCAGCATCTTCACCGCAGAACTGGTCGGTATTTTGAGAGCTCTTGAACACCTCAGAGCTCGCCCCAGGGGGTCGTTCGTCATTTGTAGCGACTCCCTGAGTGGCTTACAGGCCCTCGACCAGTTTCTGCCCAAACACACTGTGGTGCGAGCCATTCAAGATGCTGTATTCGCCCTTGGCGAGTCAGGCCGTCCTGTCGTTTTTGTTTGGACGCCAGGGCATGTAGGTATACCGGGCAATGAACGTGTGGATCAGCTGGCCAAGCAGGCCACCACATTGCAGTCCCTGGACATTGGCCTCCCAGTTTCCGACCTCCACACCCAGTTGACCCGCAAGGTCTTAAGGGTTTGGAATTCGGAATGGGCAAACTCCACTGAACCAAATAAGCTCCGTGCTGTCAAGCCGTCTACCGCTGCATGGAAGACGTCCCTGAGGGCTTCTCGCAGGGAGTCGGTTGTCCTTTGCCGACTCCGTATAGGCCATACTTGGCTCACGCATGGTCACCTTCTGCGTCGCGAGGACCCTCCGCAGTGTCGATGTGGTGTGCCTTTGACGGTCGCCCACATCTTAATTGAATGCCACGATTTAGCCGCAGTGAGACGAAATTTTAATATCCCCGACGTTTTGCAGCTTGCATTAGCTGACAACACCTCCATGGTTGACTCTCTTTTACATTTTATGCGTGAGTGTGGACTTTACAAGTCCATTTAATGTTTGTGTTTCTCTGTCGTTTCTCTGTCCTCCGCCTGCTTAAGTCTGTTAGGTAGGTGGTTTTAGCGTGTTGCAGAGTGGCTGGGTGTGTTCCTTATATCCTGTGACCACCCAGCAAAAACACTCTTGTGCTGTTTCAGCTTTTTATCCCTTCTTCGTTTTTAACCGTATCCTTTCTTTCTATTTGTCTGTAAGTTTTAAACTTTGACTTGTTAATGCATTCACTTCGGATCGCTTAACAAAATGTTTTATCTTTTTGACTGGAACAAGGGACTGATAACCGTCGTAGTTTAGTCCCTTCCAAAACCCAACAACAACAACATCACATCAGCAATACTGCCAGAGGTGAAAGAAGTGGAAAGTGACAGATAAAAATCCTACGACCTGGCAGGGATCGAACCAGCAACCTTTGGATTTGTAGTCTGGCAATCTGCCACTGTGCTACCGAACAGCCTATGGGACATAATAAAAGATGTTCGTAAATGTTAATTATCTTGTGTTTTTTTATTCAGTTAAAGTGTGTTCTCACTGAGTGGGTTCCCTCCCTGCTACGGAACGAAGTCCTAGCCTGAATTCTAGGTGATAGCTACGACTCAAATCTTTACATAATCATAAATTATCGAAGAAGAAAATATTACTCGAGTTAATTTAACAAGATGTGGAGCATACATGGCTAAGCACATAACAATTTGAGTGCTGTGTTTCGGGAGAAGAGTTTGATTGTAGCATTACGGTCATTGCAATTTCTGTCTCACTGCAAACACTGCAATCGTATTGTATGCTGCACTTGAAGTTCGTCCATGGTTGCTCAACACTTTCACTGTTAGAAAACTATTGTGTTGAAATCTGACACTTTTTGCCTTTGTTAAATGAAATCATTTTCCTACCTTTCTTGATATTTATATTTACAGCTGTATTCGTTGATGCTGTAATGGGCTTATACTCTCTGATTCCTTGATCTGTGCTAACTGAATAGAAAAATTATGGTCTATTTGACATCATCAGGACTAACATGTTATTCCAAGAGTCATCTCTCTATTTAATTGCTCAAGGTAATTTTCAGATACAGCACTTAGAACAATATCACTTGATTTTCGGTCCCTGCCACCTGTCATAAAAGGGCAAACTAAGTTTCATATGAGTGATGCTTTCTAAAGCCATGCTGATGCAGGGACAGAAGCTTTTCTGTCTCTAGGAAGTTTACTATATTCAAACTGAGAATATGTTCAAGAATTCTACAGTGAACCAAAGTTAATGATATTGGTCTTTTAAGTATGAGGGTCCCTTTTTAACAGTTCTTATAAACAGGAGTCATCTATGCTTTTTTCCCAGTTGCTAGGGACCTTTTGTTGGACAAAATAATTGTGATAAATGCAAGCCAAGCAAGGGGCCAATGCCATAGACTACTTTTTGTAAAGCTGAACTGTTATGTCATTGGGATCTGGTGAAACACAGGCACAGCCTAGCTTTTGGCCATATTCTTCATCGGTACATAACATACTATCTCATTTTTAACAATTGTCATCTCCAACTGCTGTCTTCAGAGTTAACACCCTGCAGTGAAAGTAACTCGGAATGAGGATGGGAGGAAAGGGGGAACATGAAGGAGTGCATAGTGATGGTGGTGATGTAGTGCTGCCTTACAGAACATGCAGGCACTAAATGGGTGGGAAGAGATGTAGCTTAGGTATGCAGAGGGAGAGGGTGGAGGGGGACGAGGAAGTAGAGAAGCAAAACAAGCAGCAGCAGAGATGGGAGGAGGAAATGGTGTGGATGGTGGTTAACATGAGAATAACTGGACAATTTATAGAACAGAGAGAACAGAAACTGTTGGGTGTGGGGAGACAGTAAGTCACCTTAGGTTTAGGTTTGAATAATTTCAGGACCAGAGAATGTACTGTAGGATTGTTTATAACCACTCACAAATTGTTGTAGTAATGTTGCCATATTTCTTTAAATTTTTTTATGTTGTTAAAGGTTCTCTACCATTGTAAGTGTGTACTAGTCACTTTCTATCATTGGCCTCATTAATTTTTCGAAGTGTGAGGTCCACTTATTTTGATTTTTCCACACTATACATTGTACCAATTGTGAAGGGCCTTAACATGTTATGCTGTGATACTCATTAAACTAGTACTCCTACCAACTGATCAGCCTGACTAGACATTGTTTGAATTTATGTTGTTTCTTACACTTGTATATTTGTGTGTTTACAGGTCAGGATTTTTTGCAGCAGCAAGTTTCATGTCATTCCAGCAATGCCGGTTTAATTTTGGTGCAACTCCATACCGCTTCCCACCGAAAGATCGGAACTTCCAGAGCTTTAACATGCATGCTACTTTGGATCCAGCAGATAAGGTTGTCCTGCCCAGGTAAGTGTAGTGGAATGTAAATGATTTGTTTCAGTAATGTTTTTCATAGTACGCCTAAGTTATGTCCAAATAAAAAGTTAGCTTGCATGTTGTCAGTTCCATACAAAACAAATCAAATTCATTATCTTTGGGATTGAAGGGGCCTTTCGTCCATTTAAGAGGAAATGAGTTTATACAAAGGCAAGTCACAAAAGTTCCTAACCACCTAGAACTTGTAAGTTGGGAGAGAGGAACGAAATCTGTAATTGATAGTAAGCCAACTAATTATTGTCCTGTCCCAAAAAGTGTTCATTAACCAGTTGGTTACAAGCTAGTTAAGCCTTCTGACCCATAACTTTCCATTTTCCTTAATAAAGATTCCCAGATCTTAAAACTAACAAATGTAACACCTTCTGTTTGCTTTACTGCTACCTCATGACACTATCATTCTACACTGGCTCTTCCTACCCATATTTTTTGTATGCTTGTATTCAGTATACAGTATTATTCTGGACTTGCAATATGCCTCTGCTTCACAAAAGAAGACAAGGAAGAATTATCACATGCTGTTGCATAGCGTTTTGTATCTCAACAGAACCCTCGCAGAATCGCTTACGGAAGCCAGTAAATTTGTTTTTCTGGTAGTTTCATCAAGATTTTAATACACAACATGAAATAACTAAAACCATGTAAATTCAGTGTAAGTTTGTACTTTATAAAGGTAAGACTGCAGTGCTTAATCTTGTCTCTGATGTGCACTTCCAAAAATAGTACTGTTGCAGAGCTGAGAAAACTTGAAATATTACTTTGTTATGAAAAATATGAAATAAAATGCCTCATGAGGTTGGGGGAAATTGGATGTGGTCTGATAAATTCCAAGCTAAGTTAAAGTTTTGATAAAGACAGATTTAAATAAGATGTGCTACTAAACAAAGTAATATTCGAATATGGTAATCCATCCTGAAAATACTTGCATGAAAAGAAAAACCTGTTTAAATTTGAAATTTAAAAGATTAATTCTGTAGACAATTAATTTGTAGTGACTTCATGGTGGCTTTTATATCATGTTACATGAGAGGATTCGCGGAATTGTTGCAGGCAGCTTAATCGATTTTGCAGTGAAAAGTATGACTAGTCAGATAAAATTTACTTTCAAATGTATGTAACTGGACACAGATCTTGTCACTACAATGCTTGGCAAAAAGTGTGAAAATTATAAGGGACTAGTTTGGTCATTCCGATCTTCAGTAATTAACTTTGCTTTCGCCAACATAATGAAAATATGCACCTGTAAGTTTGTAAGACATTAATTCAAATTAACCCAACACTGCAAATGAAGGAATATTGGTTAAATAAAAATGCAGTTTGCATTAAGAAAAACCAGATCAAACAAATATAATTAATCAAATACAGCAACACTTAAGTCTAATCCATGCTGAAGACAAACAGGAAGGGAGTGGCTCCTGGCTGCTTATGACTTCCATTTTCTTCATATTTTTATCAGGGACCTTCTACAACTACTGGATATCAAAATAACTTTATGCATATTTTATTTGCTTGAAAATGCATCTGATAATTAATGAATATATATTTACACAAAACATTATTGCAAAAAAGGGGGGGGGAGACATTTAATACTAGACTGATAGTGCCCACTGTTGTTTATTGGCGTGCTATTATATTAACAGTACCATCTGTTGCACTCCCACTCGAGGGTTAAGTCTTCATTCAAATTTGTACTTGCAATATTTCCATTTCACTATTGGGAAATTCTGATTGGGTTACCATTTTTCAATAAAACTTTGTTCTTATGGAAAACCAATGGAGACACTTGAAATGTATTATTTAAAACAATTGCTCTTTAAACACATTAAATGAAATTATTTTAATGAATCTGAATATATTAATACTGTTTTCATAAACTGAATTACTATTTAATTATATTTAGAAACTGTATTTAAAAGAGAATTGAACATTATTCATAATTTTTAAAAAAATGTGAAGTAGTGGGAATCGAATCCGGGGCCTTAAGATTGGAACTTGATGCATCCACTAACTGACTGAGCCAATTTTACCTGTACCAATATGCCACCTACAACGGGTCATAATATACTAAGTGTCATGAATTTATCCCTTTAATGTTTATTCTTTTTCGAGATAAAATTCGGTGGAGTTAGAGTTATTCTCTGAATACGATACTTCGTGTGCTGTGTAACTCGAGAACCTCATACTGGATTGCAGTAAACTAGTATCATTTTGACTCTGAGTATCTAAAGTTGATGTAGGTATATAACAATAACATGATGACAAGTAATTCATTGTTGTAAAATCCTTAATTTCATTTATTAAAATAAATGCATTTTTTCATAAGGATTAAACTTACATAGGCTTGAACTTCTTTTTATTACACATTGATTTCCGATTTATGTATGGGGTCCCTTATCTTCACCATGGAAAAAAATTAAGTAATGACTTCATAAGCTTGTGCTGCATTAGCAAGTTAGAATGTGGCTGGCTGCCTTCCACAACTCAACAGGGAAAGACACCTCGCAGCTGGACATGGTCAACACAGGGTTTAGGACAGGCAGGTTGCATACAACACAACATAGTGTAGCCAGTGTAATATGGTGTTGAGCAGCCAGCAAATTTGGCGCAGTTGCTAGATACAGTTTATTTTTTCTACAGCTCTCTATTAAAGACACCATAAAACTGTTTACTGATACTATTTTTTGCACTTTTATTGTGTGTGTGTGGGGGGGGGGGGGGGTTAAAAGTTCTACTTCTGTGTTGAGTTTCATAATACTGTGATTATGTTGTCATAAAATAGTTCTTTAAAAACTTTACTTTGTTTACTGATTTCACTACCTAAAGGAGACATAGCTTGGATTTTAATATTCAGAATTAATGTTTATTACAATAAGATCATCTGCATTTTTACTAGTTATTAAAGTTTTCAAATTCCTCATTTCCTATTCCCAGGCATGTGCGTTTGGAAGAGCTTAGAAAACTGTCAGTGAGAGAGGACTCTTGTTCCCTCTGCTTTGACAGACGTGCCTCTGTGCGGTTGGAGCCCTGTGGACATCAAGGCTTCTGCTCTAGCTGTTGTACACAGTTGTCAGAGTGCCCAATGTGCCGGGCACCAATTGCTTCCACTGTTCCAGATAACCCATCGTGATATTGTGCCATATAGAAGTATGTGCTTTAAGAATATGATAATCTTTTGATCTGTAAGAATAAACTTTTGACATTAGATGATAAAATTTGGCAATACTTTAATTTTTGTTCTAGTAATGTTTCTAAACTTTAAATTTTCTAAGGGAAAATGTTACTTACCCGATTTTGGAGAGTTTCAGTTCATTTACATTTCAAGAGCTTGTGGGTGCTGTATGCCCCTTAAATTGCCTATGTAGTGCTTAACAGGGGTGCTTATAAATGGAAAAAGTTTTTACAGCTGGCTTTTGCAGGTCAACAGTTACTCCCATTGCCTACAGACTCAAATGTGAAACATCAACTGCGGTGTAACATATGATGATTAAATTCCTCAGTTTACTTATCACACTACCGCTACTATTAACAAGTCAATTGCAAACAGTATTTAGTATTTTTTACCTTTGGATATATAAATTTGACTGCATCCATTCATTTCTTCAGAATTATATTTGCTGTATAGAACACACTCTCTTTGCAACCAGTGGCAGTTGTTCTATCAACAGCAATTTCTAAACCAGTTTAATATGAAGAAATGATAGTGGTCATTTCGATGGTCAATATAGTACACTTGTGTATTTGCTCCATGCCACCAAGAGATAGTTTGAAGACTTGTCTCACTCCAGTTGGCAAAACATCCTTCATCCGATCCATCTGTCCAAATAGCTTATACAGAGATAAATATTTCTACTCCTTTTGAAAAGTTACAGTAACTGAGATATTAGAATTATATACCACACAATGGCTGATACAGGTCTTTAAAATTAGAAAAAGAATGGTGTAGTTAGCAAAAATGGCTTATGACAGGATGCATCACAAACTTACACAATTAAAAAGGAATTTTCGAATTATAAGCCCGTCAATTGTAGCAGTTAGTGGAAGGAATATTTCTGTAATTATACACATCATACACATCTAGAACAAGTATGAATAATAAGACAGCAAATTTATGATTAAAATAAAGGAAATAAAGTAAGTTTGACACACACACACACACACACACACACACACACACACACACACCAAGGTAGACATAAGCAAAATGCATATGCTCTTTGTCTGAAGAAGCAACAAATGTTTGTGAAAGCTTAACATTTGTGTCTCCTTCTGTAGTATAAATAGAAATTGGATGACTTACCCAAAGCACAGGCCCGTCGACAGACACAAATAAAATCACACACAATCACACATACAAGCTTTCGCCACCGCTGTTAGCTTTTTCAGGAAAAGAGGAAGGAAGGAGAGGAGAAAGGAAAGGATACAGGTTTTAAGGAACTGGAAAAGGAGTCATTCCAATCCCAGGATTGGAAGGACTTACCTTAAGAGGGAAAAAAAGGAAAGGTAAAAAAGCACGCACACACACACACATACACATGCTAACACAACAAGGTAGACATTTCTACCCTCTTATGCCAACTTAATCATGGGCCATATAGAGGGAACCTTCTTAGACTCCCAAAACCCCAAATCCCTTGTCTCGCCTGGTCCTTTTGAAACTGGCATGTCACCTTCCTGTATGTTAACCTCTACCTCACTGACAGCTCCATGCACATTTAACCTACTAATTACCAACAGTACCTGCACTTTGACAGTTTTCACCCATTTCATATCTAAAAATCCTTTCCATCCAGTGTTGCCACTCATGTGCAGTGATTTTGCAGTGATAACTCCCTTAACTAATATGTTGAAGGCCTCACAAAAGCCTTCATAGACAGACATTACCCTCCTAACATTGTCCGATGCCACACCTCACACACCACCAGTCATGATTCACAAACGAGTGTCCTTGTTGCCCAATACCACCCCTGACTGGAACAATTAAATCTCACCCTCGGTGATTATCTATCATCATGTCCTCAAATGAGACACACCCTACCCAAGATCCTTCCAACCCCTCCTCAAGTGGTGTTCTCTCACCTACCTAACCTCCTAGTCCATCACTCTGCCTCTCCCAATCCAACCCCTTACCACTGGGATCATATAACTGTTGAAGACATCAATGCAAAACCTGCCCTCTCCACCCACCCAGCACTTCTTGTTTCAGACCTGTCATGCTTATCCTATCCCTTCAGTGTTAGAGCCACCTAGTGAACACCTTTTTAAATACTTAATGTACCTTTATCTGTCTATGTGTAGCTGTAACTCATAAACTGGATAAATATCTGATGGAAATATTTCTGAAACACGTCATATCAAATTCATGCTGTGCCTGATGTGTGACCTCTTATTACTGTGACCTATCCATCTTCTCTGCAGCACTACCAATTAATTTGATCATGGTTGCCTGCCTCCTATCTGGCTTTGTTGCATTTACTAAAGCCATACTGGCCCAACCTGAGATGAGATTCTACCAGCTTTTATATTCTTCTGTGAATTCTCTCTCTCTCTCTCTCTCTCTCTCTCTCTCTCTCTCTCTCTCTTTAATGCCAAATAATTATCCTCACATTGATAAATGTGCACAAATTTTGGTTGGTTGCATAGTAGTCTGTTCAGAAAATACAAGCTACTTATAAATTTAGCAGTCTCTTCTGTTGAAATAAAAAAAGTGATTGCTGTTCCTTCGACACACTATGCTTCTCATTAACACAAGTTACCTCATGTGAGAGATTTCTCTCAGACTTCTGGTTTGGAGCAGATAAAAATATAATATAATCTTAAGATTTGTTTGCTTACTGTATTCACCTACATTCAAAAAATTTCCCAGATGATAAGAATTTTCTGCCCACGAAATGTCAAGAAATTTACCTTTCTAAACTTACTTTACATTATCTTAAAAATTTGTTGCTGTACATAGAACTAAAATTATATCCTGTAACTCTTTCTGAACACTCCAAAGCCAGATACCTTTTTGCTCATTTATTAGTTTGAATATGATTAAGTTGAATCTAAGATTATTAAGATTTACTTCTGAACAGTGTATAGTAGTTAGACATTATTTTTCTTTCTTAGCCTGTAATGATTCCTTTTTGGCCTATCTGTGAATGGAGTTATTTGAGAATAACCTACTGAGATAGCAGTGGTTTCTAGAGGATCCTTGCTATTAAAAGAAAGAGATTATTAAATATAACGCATGAAACAATGATCTCTCTATTGCCTGCAACTGTAACTCCAGCTGTCTGATCGAGTTAGCCATATATTTCTTTCCAGACTACAACATGGTTGATTTGAATTTTATTTATTGTACGACATGAACACTTGGAGGTGTAAGGACATCGGACGATGACAACAAACGGCTTACGTCATTTTTTTAATTACATTAGTTACAAAATGTAGTGTTCTTTTATTATAACTCACACACAAGATAGGTACTGTGTGTGTGTGTGTGTGTGTGTGTGTGTGTGTGTGTGTGTGTGTGTGTGTGTGTGTGTGTGTGTGTGTGTCTGTGCTTGTTATATGGCCTATTTGCCAATCACTACATGGGCTCTTTGTTTAGTAATATCGGCAGCTGAAATTCCATTCATATTGTCGTAATTCTTCCCTTGGCTGCCATTGCTTCCAGGTGTTTCCTGAAGTATAGGGTGTGATCCAGTATGACACCAAGATACATTGGAAACTGATTATGGGGGACCAGTTTATTGTTGAAAAGCTATTAAGTAGATTTTGTTGCTTCCCTATTGTTCAGATGGAAACAGATTGATTCTCTTTTATTTGCACTCCAGTCAGCATAGAATTTCCCAACTTTAAGATCTTGAGAAAAGAGAGAGTGAGCATCTTCCATCCACTTTGATTGAACAGCTATTGCCAGGTAGTTGGCATATCCAAATTTATGTTCTTTTGTTTCTGGCACATCTGATATGTACAGGTTGAAAAGTGCAGACGCCAACACCAATCCTTGAGGAAGGCCGTTATTTATTTTCTGGACTGCTGCTTTGAAATGTCAATTTAATATGAAAATAAATATGGTACTTCTTAGTTTAGGTCCCTCATTTCCCCATTACATCAGATTATATAAACATAAAATTGTTACAAAAGAAGTAAACAATTCTTAGTCACCTACATACCTACTGAAATTTGCTTGCCAAACTCCAATGTGGTGAATGATGCAAAAAATGTGAATCTCCAGTTCTATAGTTCTATAGTCAAAGATAATATTCTACGTCCAAGTTGTGTAGCGATTACTGGTTATAAAATAAAAAAAAAGACTATGTTTAATGTGTAAAATGAATAGCAAAAGTATTTGTACAAGTTATAATGATTTCTTTATTTTTGTTGCAGGTAGTCAACAATTTCATGATTATGGCAACCTCTTCCATTTGAGGAAGAGCAACATTAAGTCTGAGTGATGTTTATTGATGCAAGGTGTGTTGTGACAATATGGCTGAAGTCTGCTGTTTTCAGTGCAGATGTCCTACTTAATTTTGCATTACACATACTGGTCAATTTTTGTGAAGAGGACTACTACCATATTTATTTGATATGTATAGTTGTTACAGTGAAAGTGATTTTGTATTGTTTAATTATTAAAAGAGTTCTTATAACATGTGCCTGTCTCATATGTTCATTGTCTGTGATATTAAAGTGAAAAAGAGAGAATTTTAAATATAAACTTTTATACTATAAAGTCCTAAAACATATTTCCTGATATTTTATTGTAAAGACTGACAAAATGTATGTCCTAGACATAATACTGTAAGCTGTTTTTTTACCCCCCCCCCCCTCCCCCCCCTCCAATCCCTTCCAACTGGGGATTGTAGGTAGATGAGAATGTTCAGTTTCTCATGTTTTGTTACCAAGCTAGGTGGCACAGATGTCAGCACATTGTACTTTAATTCAGGAGGGCGATGTTTCAAATCCATGTCCATCAAAGAGGACTACCTTACAGTGTGTGGAATGATTTAAGGTTTTACATTAACTAGAGAGATGCAACTGTAAGTAACTTAATCTGTAAATTGTGTTAACAATCACCTCTCTGTATTAAAATATGCTTCCAAAAACGTAATTCAGTGTAATAAATTAGAAGGAAAACTGATACTTTCAGATAAAGATGCTGCTTTCTCCGTTTCATAAAAAAGCCTCTGTATGTCTTCTGTCATATTTCAACTCTTGATTAAATGACCACATAAAAAAAACCTTCTAACAGTGCATGGCTACTTGGCTTGCTGTTTTATAATGAACACTGCACCTAGCCATGTTGATGACTGAAATTTTCAAACCTTCATGTAGATGGCAATAATAAGTATAAAGCCATTTAGTTACAGGTACTTTAGAAACACTTGACCTAGGTTTTTACACTACTAAGGCTTTCATCAGAAGGTAAATATGACCTGAGTTATCTTACTGCTCGAACTCTATATGAAACAAAGCAGTTTTGTTTTGCACTTCATCTCATATAGAGAAGTCAGCAGTTCGAGTTGTAAGAGAACTTGTGTATCTCTGTCGGGTTACATTTTAGTTCTAATGAAATTGACCTTTACCCTTAGTAGTGTTGAAACATAGGTCAAGAATTTCAAAAGTACCTGCAAATAATTTCCTGCAAGCTTATTATTGTGATAATTTGTACAGTTGCTGACAACAGCCAAGTTCAAGGCTTCATGTAAAAAGTTATGGAAGATGCTACTCAAGTACAGCCGACAAAACAAAACTTTTACCGTGTCATGGTAAGTTTGTGCATCTTTCTCTGAGTACATCTCATACAAATAGGAATGCAACACATACCAGCATGAGAAACCCATTTAGGCATGTATTTGATTCCTTCTAGTAGTAATGATTTTATTTCATTGTCTGGGACTGCTTGTAATTACGACATGTAAAACTGTATGCAGGGTGTTTCAGAAGGAATAGTAAATATTTCAGGAGGAGGTAGTTTTGACAAATTGCAATACAAAATGTTCAATTTTGATAACTCCATTAATTAAAACACTGGGGCTAAGATGTCTTCCATCTGTAAAATTTATTTCTCACGACATTTTATTGCCTACTGTGGGCAACATCTTCAGAAGTCAATGACTGACTGCTAGATACTGGATGTCCTGTTCATATAGAGTGCTTAGAGGACACGACCACTTGCCATGTGCTACTGATTATGAAGCTATCTCTGACTAGTGTCATCTCTCTTGATTACAGTAATTGGTCACATTGTTGGTGCAAAGTTGACTGCTGTATCTTCTTGTTGTGGTCTGCAGACTAGTTTGATGCAGCTCTCCATGCTACCCTGTCCTGTGTAAGCCTCTTCATCTGAGAATAATAATGGCAACCTACATTCTTTTGAATCTGCTTACTGTACTTGTCCCTCAGTCTCCCTCTACAATTTTTACTCCACATACATCTTTCTAATACTAAGTTGACGATTCCTGGATGTCTCAGAATGTGTCCCACCAACCTAGTCAGGATAATGCCACAAAAACTCCATTTTTCCTCAGTTCTGTTAAACACCACCTAATTTGTTACCGTATTTGTCGGCGTATAAGACACACTTTTTTTCTTAGAAAAATTGGTCAAAAAACTGGATGCATCTTATACACCGGTTGCCAGTTACAGTAGGTACCTATAAGTTCAATTTCTTTTAAAGGGATTTCAAAAAAATAGTATAAAATGCGGAAAATAATGTTTTAAGCGGGAAGGTTGCTTTAAGGTTCTCTCTTACATTTTCATCATTTTTATTTGATATACCGTATACAATCGAGTAATCCGCGTACATTTTTTCCCGAATTTATGAACGAAAAACTAGGGTGTGCGGATTACTCGAATTTAGGTTGGTATTACTCCATCTGCAACAACAAAATACACCAGGTGGAGATTACTCCACTTTAAAAAACATCCCTTTAGGCCGGTATTACCACCACGACCACCCCAAAAAAAAAAAAAAAAAAGGAAAGAAGAAGAAGAGTCTTAAAAGTGGGGTGTGTCTTATATGCTGGCAAATATGGTACGTGCTCTGCCCATCTTATCTTCTTCATTCGTCTGTAGCTCCACATTTCAAAAGCTTCTATATCTTTTTGTCTGAAATCCTTATCTGTGTTTCGTTCCCGTACAATGCTGCACTCTAGACAAATGCTTTCGAAAAGGACTTCAAACATTTAAATTAATACTCGATGTCATGAAATTTCAGAAATGGTGTTCTTGCCATAGTCACAGTAAAGAAGATATAAAATGTAAAATGGGTATCAGATTGTTTTTTCTTCTAATAAACTCATCTCCTCCTTTTATTATCTCATTACCTAATCTTAATTCCTGCGACATCACCTGATTTTCTGACACTACATTCCATAACCCTTGTTTTACTCTTCTACCCTCCTTTCAAGACACACCATTCCTTTGAAATGCTCTTCTAGGTCCTTTGCAGTCTCTGAAAGAACTACTATGTCATCAGCAAACCAAAAAGTTTTATTTCTTCTCTCTGAACTTTAATTCCCCCTCTAAAATTCTCCATGCATTCCTTCACAGCTTGCTCCATCTACAGATTGAACAACATTGGTAAAAGCCTACAACCCCGTCTCAGTACCTTTCCAACTTGTGTGTCCCTATCATCCTCTTTGACTCTAATAATTGCTGTCTGGTTGCAGTACAAGTTGTATACAACGTTTCATTCCCTGTGTTTAATTCCTGCTGCCTCCAGAATTTGAAAGTATGTATTCCAATCAACATTGTCAAAAGCTTTCTCCAGACCTAAAAATGTAGGTCTGCCTTTTCTCAACCTATCTTCTAAGATAAGTTGTAATTTGAGTGTCGCCTCCTGTGTTTCCACATTTCTCCTAAATCCAAACTGATCTTCCCCAAGATTGGATTCCACCAGTTTTTCCATTTGTCTGTAAATAATTCATGTTAGTATTTTGTAACCATGACTTACTAAACTGATGGTTCTGTAATTTTCACACCTTTCTGCAGTTTCTTTCTTTGGAATTGGATCTACTGCTGAAGTCTGAAGGTATTTCCCCTCTCTCATACATCTTGCATGCTGGTTGGAACAATTTCTTAATGACTGGTTCTTCTAACAATATCAGCAGTTTGGACAGAACATCTTCTATTTAAGGGGCCTTGTTTCGTCTCAAAACTTTCAGTGCTCTGTCAAATTATTCTTGCAGAATTGTATTTCCTCTCTCATCTTCCTCTACTTTATCTTCCATTTCTAGAATACAGCCTTCAAGTTTATTTCCGTTGTATAGGCCCCCTATGTATTCCTTCCACCTTCAGTTTTCCATTCTTTGCTTAATACTGGTTTTCCATCTTAGTTCTATATATCCATTCAACTGTTTTTTTTCTCTCCCCTCAAAATCTCTCTTGTTTTCCTGTTGGCAGTATCTATCTGTTCCCTAGTTAAAAATTCTTCTACGGCAGGGATTCCCAAACATTTTTGTCTCGTAGACCCCTTGCCAACTTCTGCCCTGTGTAGATCCCTGCTTTTTGTGTATTAATTTTTTACAAATTCCTAACTTCAAATGTGTTTTCGAACCTCATATAGTGCTATTAACTTTGATAACTAACTGTAAAAGGTTGGAGTGAAAAAATGCTATAGAAGTTAGAATATATACGTTACAAATGACTGATCTTCCCCATAGACTCCTCCGATCCAAAAAAAAAAAAAAAAAAAAAAAATCTTACTATGGGCCTGCAATAGGAGACTGAAAATACTGAATTCCTCCACTCTCCTGCTTAGCCAGTGAAGTAAACAGTGCCACACAAAGGATAATTCTGAATTTTGGTTGCAACCTTCCTAAATATGAACCACTATCATGGACCCATTTACAACAAATAGACCTCCAATTATTTTTCCACTGATGTGGACCCCTTGTAGGTTTGAATAGATCACTGAGGGTCTATATAGACCACTTTGGGAACCACTGTTCTACGGTCTTGCATTTCTCCTCAGGCTACTCCTGCTTAGCCAGTCTGCACTTCCTGTCAACCTCATTTTTCAGACATCTCCTTTTTGCCTGCTTCACTTGATGAATTTTTTATATTTTCTCCTTTCATCAAATGTTCAGTATCTCCTGTATTATCCAGGGATTTTGTAGATAACGAGAATGTATTGTTCCAGAGGGAAACTATTGCCTTATCAGATGAAGCAGGCAATTAGTGTCAATACTGAGTGGATGGTTTCTTTGCCTATTTATACTATTTTGTTGCCAAATAAATGTAGACCTTGTGAATTTATGTTTGTTGCTATAATTTTAGAAACAGTGTATTTCATAATTTGATACAACAGTATGTTTGTTGTCTGGACATTTTTGTAAAATCCTCCTGATTTACATTTAATTTACTCAATATGTGCTGCTGAACACTCCATACATCTGAAGTAGAGAAAACCCCAAACAAGTAAAATACTTAATAGAAATAGATGTATATAACTATGGTAAGATCTAATATTGACTGATGTAAGAACAGGTAAATCCAAAACATTACTTTCTCCATCACTGCCTTTGAACATTTTCTGTGTTTATTGACCATAAGATATGCATTTATTTCAAATTAATACACCTTCAATACACTACCGGTACTGTTAATACTAGGAAAATATAAACAAATTATTTCAGGAAAGCTTCCAAATAGTAGAATAATAATAAAAATAATAATAATATAACCTTAAATTAAAGCTGACAAATCATACTAAATGGTATTATATTAAACTTCCTGTCAGATTGAAAATGTGTGCTGGATTGGAATTTGAAATAGGGAGCCTTGCCTTTCGAAGATGAATGCTGTACTGACTTAGCTATCCTGACACATATCATGGCCCTAGGTCATGAATTACCTTTACCTTCTGTTTCCATTCCATTTTTCTTCCCTTCTCTCCTACCTGATAAACGAACCCTATTCCGAAAACTTTTTTCTTTTCTTTCTTTCTTTCTTTCTTTTTTCTTTCTTTGTGTGACTATCAGCAGTGCAGAACAAAGGTAAGTACTGGCCAGCCAATCTCTCTCTTCTGAAGAACAATTGAGAAGTTTACACTCCTTACAGGGTACATTTGCAAAGTGTCCCACAGTCACTGACCCCGATGTTCGGTACTTAGGCATAACAGATTCATACATGGCAGTAACACACATTTTAACTCTCTTTCTGACTGGTGCATAACAGACCATTAACTGCAGGTAATTCGTGCACATGTAGCAGAGTGCCTTCGCTAGGAAAGTATATTCTGATTCTGTTGTATTTGTGTGTGTGTGTGTGTGTGTTATATAGTGAACTGTAACTGGACATTTTGTATTTGTGGCACATTTGGCTCTCTTGTGCCAAACACTGTGAACCTTCCTGCAAATCTAAAATATAAGAAAATGAAGAAAATTGGAGATGTATGTGGTGAGATAACTCACTCTTTCTCGCAATGTTGGAACAAAGTGCCTGGCTCTGGATTTATTTTCACTTCATCAACAAGATTTTTTTCCATTCCCAGGTATACGTAAAGGTAACAACGATTCCACCTGTTACAACTTATTTTGTTGAACTTTTGGATGTAAACTTTTTTGCCAGTGGTTTACTCGAGAACACTAATATTGTAGTCTACAGCTGCAATACTATCATCAACCTTCAGGTACTCAAGCATTGTCAGTTCAGTGCACCTCTATTTGACAAAGTGATCAAATACGCCTGGAAGAAAGATTATTTTCCAGTTAGATGTGATGTTTTGATGCTCCTAACAGTGTTGTTTGGAATATGAGAGATTCAAGTTGCTCGGCACCTTTCATCCAATGCACATATTGTTGGTTGCATTTGTGTTTAACAGATTTCTATAACAAGATCCACAAACATGTTTCATAACAGATACACATAGCTAAATGGATTTTCATTCTGTGTCATTGAGACACTTTGTTAATGTACCTTGTCAGAGTTTTTATTCCTTTGTACGTATACCGTATCTCAGGTGACTTTGGTAATTACCTGCAATTTTGTAATAAACTAAATAATTTCTCTTGTTGACAAAAAGAAAAACTGGCATAGAGTATATATGCATTGTTTTCTGTTATAGGTGTTTTGGCAGCAGAAAACAAAGCTTAAGTACAAAATAGGCTTATAGAAAAATTCAATGACAAGTCACGGCACAGCTTTAATTTGCAAAAAAGTGAAAGCCAGTAAATACGAAAGGCAGTCATTTAGAACAATTCTTCAAAAGAGCATTTTAATAGTAACAGTATATTGTATGCAAATGAGTTAACAAGAGGAGATTTATATGACCCTTTACCGGAATCCTGGGTAATTTCGTCCTGTCAACAACAATAAAATGGTATAACAATTGAAACACACTAGTTCCATGTGCCAGTCTAATGTCAGTTCGTTGTGAGGTGCACTAGGGTTCAAGAGCTCCTTACTTGAAATTTACTGGAAAGGGAGGTAAGTGCTATCGCTGGGTCCAATTTGACCTGTGATTCCAGATAAGGAATTCTTTTTAGTTTATGTATATCAACTTTTGTTGTTGTGTTCCAGCACAATGCAGCTGGGCCGTCACTGAAAAACAAATCTGTGAATTGTTAATAAACAAAAATTATTCAGTCACAGAATTTTTAAGCGATTTTCAACCTTGTGATGAAGCGAACATAAGTGTGGATGAAAGTACACAAGATATTTCTTCTGTCTCAAATAATTCTTCATGTTGTTGATTCAGTGGAGGGCAGAGGTGCTCTCACCCCCTTGGCCAATGACTCATCCCCCCTCTCTCCCAAACTGTGACCTCCCTCCCACACACCCGAGATAGTAGGTCCTGTTTTGCTATTTAATATTGAAATATTTCATGTTTTGTAAATTGTTTTATGAAGCCCTTCCCTCAGACTGGCCAAAAGTACTTCGCCCCCCCCCCCCCCCCCAAGAAATTTCAATGGTGCAGTTTGTGTCATGACACCCCCTTCCTCTTCTGTGGGTACTTCTGATGGAGGGTGATAGCCAACAGTCCCTACTTTCAAGCAAAAAATCCATTCAGTTTGTCTAGTCATACACCAACTATGTCCCAATATTGACGACATTCGGGACATTTCCATGTTTCGTTGTCATTAGTTTTGTTTCTAATTGATGGTATTGAGAGTCCCTATTTATGTTTAGGGGAAGTTTGATAAAGGCTATAGCATTTGTAGGATTTCTAATCTAATATATTTTTGTAGGGGAAAGGGTTGTACCATGGGATGGTTTTACCTTGGGACACTTTTTAATAAAGGCAGTGCACTCTAGTGCAAAATTTAAGAACTATGAAGTAAAGTTGTCAGGCCTATTTTCAGAGGGAATATGAGGCCATGTTGTATTTGGATGATGTTTGAGATCTCAGGAGGAGTTTTACAAATTTTCGTGTTTGAAAGTAAAATTTTGCCACTATCCTTAGAAGATATAAATTAAAGCTAAGCATCATTATTGATGTTTCTTAAATACAGTGTTGTAGGGCATTGTTTAAGTAAGCTATTGATACCATAAGTTATAAAGATATAAATGTATACATAGGTTAGGATACTGTTTTCTGTTAGTGTGTATTTGGTTTTACCTTGGGACACTTCTCTGGTTGCTCCTTGTGACACCTGGAAGGTGTATAATTGTCACTAATACACCAGAAAAACAAAGGATTGAAGAGGGAAAAAAGGAAAACAAGAAAAAGAATTTTTTTCCAAAGAAAGAAGCCACTAAACGGACAAAGGAGTTTTCATCTTCCACTTCTTTTGAGGAAGAAATTCCCGAGCTTGGCAGTAGCTCTGGAGGTAGCATATTTGATTTGTCATCTGAAGAAGAGGATTTTTCATCCTTCTTTCCATCTAGAAAAGTAACACTTTCTTGTTCTCAAGGTAGTTGGGTCTTGGTAAAATTTGACATCAGTGGCAGATCTCATGTTTGTTATGCAGGAGTAGTTTTAGAAAGCACAGAAGAAGATGTAACTGTGAAATTCTTAAGGAAGCAAAGGCCATTTTGTATTTCCTAATGTTGAGAACATCAGCATCGTTAATCGCAGTAATATAGTGAAAGAACTACCAGCGTCAGTGGTGTGTTGTGAGTTTAATTCATTTAATATTTTATTCCCAGCATTTTCTGTTTTAACGTAAAATAACTTTTGTATTTGGACTAACAAACATTTACTACTGAATTCCAATACGATTTTTTCTTTCATAAAACTAAGAAATTGGAATACATCACCGTGTCCCAAGGTAAAACACCACTGTCCCAAGGTGAAACCATTTGATTTGATTTTCTCAGGGAAGCCAAAACAGTCTTGGTCCAACCCGCCACTGCCTGCACCAAAACTAAGTTTATTGTGCCGTATTGCTCCCTGTATATCTAGTAAAGCCAACCAATACCCTTGAACAGTGCAAGGAGTCCCTTTATCAGTTCTTTATTAGACACAATTTCTTTGGGTCTAGATGTCCCAAATGTTCCGTGCCTTTTACTCTCCAATGCAATGCAATCGAAGATTAGATGTGATGCAGTTTCATCACATTTAGGGTCCTCTTCTGTTATTCCCATTGTATGTAGGTGTTTTTTGAAATTCCCGTGGCCTGTCAGCAATCCAACCATGAGTCTAATTTCTCTCCTGTTCAGGCCCAGGATTGCAAGCTTCTTTTAAAACATGGCTTTGGCATCATTACCTTGCCATGTTTTTGTTGATAGACTTTGGTCCAATATTCTACGTGCTGTCTACTGAGCCAGATACGTAGCTCCAATTTGATCATTGCCACGGTGATTGTCAGGACAGGTTCCGGTCCAATAAATGGAGTTGCTGCCCCCATCCTGGCTAATCTGTCGGCATGTTCATTGCTACTGATCCCCTAGTGGCCAGGGACCCACAATAGGTTTACTCTATTGCTTTCCCCTAGCTCCACCAGAACCCTGTGACATTCTGCAACGATTTTAGACTTTGTTGCAAGAGCTGCCAGTGATCTCATGGCTGCCTGGCTGTCTGATTAGATATGGTCTTTGTAGCACCTACGCAAATTCTCCTCCACACGTGCCCTGATGGCTTGTAAACTGCTGTTCGTTCAACATTACCTAAAATTGATGCCTGTTATGTGGTAAGTTTTCAAATTTCTCTTTAAAAAAAATCATAGTATGAAAAAATTAAAATGTAAAAATGTCCCAATGTACAACCCTTTCTCCTAATCATATTATAGCATGCCAAAGGAAGGTACTAAAAATTATTCTCAAATGTAAGATGTAAGGATAAAAAATAACACAATGTAAAATTCACAAGATGATTTATTTTTGAAATGTTTCTTTTAATACACCTCTTGGAAATTTATGGGAATTGTGTGAATTTTTTTTTAATAATTCATGAAAATAATGATTCCGGTTAAACGTTAAAATTGATTTTGGACGTAAAAGTGGTTGTGCAGTCGAGCCAGCGCCGTTCCCACCCGGCGCGGCGGCAGCCCCCAGCTGGCGACTGTGCTGGGGCGCGGGTGCCGCGGGCCCTGGGCTAGCAGCACAGTCGCGCTCGCTAGACGGCTAGCGTGGGCGGGGCCGCCTCCCGCGCGTTAGGCGTGTCCCTCTAGGACAGGCTGGCCGCCCGCCCGACACGGCCCCGGGAAGGGTTCAGGGCGGCGGACCCCCTCGAGCTCGCAGGAGGATCCCAACTGCGCCATGGTCACAGTTATCTCCCGCACAACGGCCTCCGAGACGCATCGGATTACAGGAGCCGCCAATCTCCCAGCCGCCTAACTGCCCTGTGGATTTGCTATTTACCCAGTGCTGCGATCGTACTTTTTTTATTTTATTTTGATTACCAGTAAGTGGTTTTTTATCACAATTGGAGCGCGAGATATATGGATAAAATAGTTATTTGTTCGTCTACATAGCACAAATAAACAATAACAAAACTGAGTAGTCTATAACTCCGTCAATTTAACAGCCGACTTCAGTGAATGACATCGCGAAGATCAATGCAGTTCGTGAAAATTACAATCCGCTGTGTCATTTTAAAGCTTATTTTTACTATTTACAGTTGGGTGTTATGCTGTGTTATGCTAATAACTTGAGGTGAAAAACGGAAATCTTGCAGCATAACTAGATTCCCCCACACTAGTAAATTGAAATTAACAACGAAAGAAAACTATATACTACCATGTACTCGATTTTCAAGATAGGTATAATTTACTTCTGCACACATATACCACGAGAAGATAGAGTGACACGCCTTTCTTCCTACACAGGAATTTGAACGGCCAAGCGATAAGAAATGAAAACGGCGTGTCCAAAGCTTACGTAATTTTGAGGATAGATGGCGCGCAGGACGCTTTTGATGCAGCAGCCATCTTGTGTCGCCTTCTTCCAGTGTAGAGATGAGCAACTTCAACGACAGGTGGCAGCATCGCTGCCACGGTCCCTTGCGATGCTGCCACGGGTGATTCTAACTGTAAATAAAATCACCCTGCTGCCACGGTCCCTTGTGATGGCGCCCAATTTGGTTCTAAAACGCAGCTGTAGCAGATTATTCGGGTGAACGTAAAATTACAGCAAGCACGTTATAGACAACCACCATTGTAACGAAAAAAGTGGTCTTTTCATTTAAAAATCCTGCCTTCCTCAAACGTATATGTGTGCTAACAGGCTGCGTGTGTTTTCTTGAAGTGTCCATTCGGTATAGTATAATACCTATTATAGATGAAGGATGAACGAACACCCGAAAACATAATCTTACATGAAAATTCGGCTTCCATTCATATGAAATTATCCTGGTGTGTTCGTTTCCAATGATTTGACATTAAGTAGATTGAAGAAATTTCGAGATACTTAATCCGTGTCATATAAACATAGGACTCAAACATAGTGTTTTAACTGAAATTAGAGAAGTAGGAGAGGCATTGGTAAGAGATCCTAAAAAGTCATTGCGCCAAATGAGACCCGTGTACCGACGAAAAATATGATGAAACATTAAATTTTCATTACGCATCAATTTCGATTGATGATAATATTCTAAGCCATTAATATTTATTTCTTAAATGAAATTACGAGGCTCCGAACGTAGATGGGTGAAGATAAGAAAATTGTAAAAAAATGTGTGGTAAACGTCAAAGTGACATGCCATAGGCTAAGGAAAATCTAAGCACACTACGGAACGCCACCGACGTTTCCTGCTAGTGATTCCGATTTTAATCGGCATTATTATTAATTTTTATGAAACGAATCTTCTCAGCGACTTGGCTCAAAGTGTATGAGAAGAAGCAGGAAGATGAACCTTTCAGACTGCTAAAACATTTTCCCATAGTGGGCCGTAGAAAGAGAGAGGATGCTTGTTGTGTCCAAGAAGGTTAAAATAACCTCCTTGCTTGACAGTTTTCGGAGTACAGTATACGTGAATTGCCAGTATAGGCAACTTTTAAGCGTAACGTAGCACAGTGGATAAGGTGTTAAAATTTTTTTTTTACGGTCAATTTTCGAGCCCCAATATTTCCTTTTTTTATTTTATATAATTCATTAGAATCTTAAACTTTTAATTACGAAATTGGAATTACTACATAATTCTAGTTTATACATATATAAAATTAATATATTAATTTTAGTCACAATTACTTTGAATACGGTAATTACTGTATCTAAACAATTTTCATTCAGTATTTCCAATAATCGGCGAAAAATACATTTCTTTTGGGTGACCTTCGATAAGAAACATAATGTTCCCACCATTCCAATTTTATGAAAGCATTTTTCGGCAAGTACATTTTTTCCAAAAAGTACTTCAGTACAACGCATAGTTCATTCAACATTTTTAATTACTTTTCTTTCATGCATACCGGTACCAAACATTCCGAATCATTAGGGTGATAATTAGCACTGAAAACTGATGTTGTACAACAGAATGTGTTTCAGTCTTCCCTTGAAGATAACTGTCTGTTATAGCAATTCATGAATATTGAAATGCTTAAGAAAATTTGTAATTATAACGGAATTATAACTCCCATGAACCACAGACATTGCCGAGGTGGGGTGGCTTGCGTGTCTCAACGATACAGATAGCCGTACCGTAGGTGCAACCACAGCGGAGGGGTATCTGTGGAGAGGCCAGACAAACGTGTGGTTCCTGAAGAGGGGCAGCAGCCTTTTCAGTAGTTACAGGGGCAACAGTCTGGATGATTGACTGAGCTGGCCTTGTAACATCAGCTAATGTGGCTTTGCCACACAGCTACTGCGAACGGCTGAAAGCAAGGGGAAACTACAGCCGTTATTTTTCCCGAGGACATGCAGCTCTACTGTATGAACATATGATGATGGCATCCTCTCGGGTAAAATATTCCGGAGGTAAAATAGTCCCCCATTCGGATCTCCGGGCGGGGACTACTCAGGAGGATGCGATCATCAGGAAAGACATTACTGGCATTCTACGGGTCGGAGCGTGGAATGTTAGATCCCTTAATCGAGTAGGAAAATTAGAAAATTTAAAAAGGGAAATGGATAGGTTGAAGTTAGATATAGTGGGGATTAGTGAAGTTCGGTGGCAGGATGAACAGGATTTCTGGTCAGGTGAGTACAGGATTATAAATACAAAATCAGTTGGGGGTATCACAGGAGTAGGACTGATAATGAATAAGAAAATAGGAATGCGGGTAAGGTACTATGACCAGCACAGCGATCGCATTATCATTGTCAAGATAGATACGAAGCCAACACCGACAACAGTAGTACAGGTTTATATGCCAACTAGCTCTGCCGATGATGAGGAGATCGAAGAAATATATGAGGAGCTAAAGGCAATTATTCAGACAATTAAGGGAGAGGAAAACTTAATTGTTATGGGAGACTGGAATTCGGTAGTAGGACAAGGAAGGGAAGGGAAGATAGTGGGTGAATATGGTCTGGGCAAAAGGAATGAAAGAGGAAGCCGCCTGGAAGAATTTTGCACGGAACATAATTTAGTTATAACAAACACCTGGTTTAAGAATCACAAAAGAAGGTTGTATACGTGGAAGAGACCAGGAGACACCGGGAGATACCAGATAGATTTTATAATGGTAAGACATATATTTCGGAACCAGGTTTTGAAGTGTAGGACATACCCAGGGGCAGACATAGACTCTGACCATAACTTGTTGGTTATGAACTGTAGGCTGAAACTGAAGAAACTACAGAAAGGTAAGAAAATAAGGCGATGGGACCTAGATAAATTGAAGGAACCTGAAGTTCTTAAGAATTTCAGAGGGAGCTTCAGGCAACAATTGACAGAAACAGGGGAAAATAAAACAGTTGAGGAGGAATGGGAAAATTGAGAGATGAAATAGTGAAGGCAGCAGAGGACAAAATAGGTAGGAAGGCAAGACCTACAAAAAATCCTTGGATATCACAGGAGATACTAAATTTAATCGATGAAAGGAGAAAGTATAAAAATGCAGTAAATGAAACAGGCAAAATGGAGTACAGACGACTAAGAAATGAGATTGACAGGAAGTGCAAAATGGCTAAGCAGGAATGGCTAGAAGGCAAATGCAAGGATGTAGAAGAATGTATAAATAGGGGAAAAATAGATACAGCCTACAGAAAAATAAAAGAAACATTTGGAGATAAGAAAAACAGCTCTATGAATATCAAGGACACTGATGGAAAACCAGTTCTCAGCAAAGAAGGGAAAGCTGAAAGGTGGAAAGAGTATATAGAGGGGCTCTACAAAGGAAATGAACTTCGAGACACTATTGTAGGAAGGGAAGAGAACGTAGATGATGATGATGATGAAATAGGAGATACTATACTGAGAGATGAATTTGACAGAGCACTGAAAGACCTAAGTCGAAACAAGGCCCCTGGGGTAGATGATATCCCGTCAGAGCTACTGAAGTCTCTGGGAGAACCAGCCATGACAAAATTGTTTCACATTGTGTGTAAGATGTATGAGACAGGTGAAGTACCCTCAGACTTTAAGAAAAATGTTATAATCCCCATTCCAAAGAAAGCGGGTGCAGACAGGTGTGAAAACTACAGAACCATCAGTTTGATAAGTCATGGTTGCAAAATATTAACACGAATTATATACAGAAGGATGGAAAAGCTGGTAGAAGCCGACCTCGGGGAAGATCAGTTTGGGTTCAGAAAAATGTAGGAACACGGGAGGCAATACTCACTTTACGGCTTATCCTAGAAGATAGATTAAGAAAAGGCAAACCTACATTTCTAGCTTTTGTAGATTTGGAGAAGGCTTTTGACAATGTTGATTGGAATAAACTCTTTCAAGTTCTGAAGCAAGCAGGAGTAAAATATAGGGAGCGTAAGGTTATTTACAACTTGTACAAAAACCAGACAGCGGTTGTCAGAGTTGAAGGGCATGAAAGGGATGCAGTGGTTGGAAAGGGAGTAAGACAGGGTTGTAGCCTTTCCCCAATGTTGTTCAATTTGTACATTGAGCAAGCTATAAAGGAAAGCAAGGAGAAATTTGGAGAAGGAATTAAAGTTCAGGGTGAAGAATTAAAACCATTGCGTTTTGCCGACGACATAGTGATTCTGTCAGATACAGCAAAGGACCTGGAAGAGCAATTGAACGGAATGGACAGTGTGCTGAAAGGTGCATATAAGATGAACATTAACAAGAGTAAAACTAGGGTAATGGAGTGCAGTGTAAGAAAATCAGGTGATGCTGAAGGAATTAGATTAGGTAACGAAACAATAAAGGAGGTAGATGAGTTTTGTTACTTGGGCAGTAAAATAACAAATGATGGTCGCAGTACAGATGATATAAAATGCAGAATGGCAATGGGTAGAAAGGCGTTTTTGAAAAAGAGAAATTTGTTAACATCGAATATTGATTTAAGCCTAAGGAAGTCCTTTCTGAAGGCATTTGTATGGAGTGTTGCCTTGTATGGGAGTGAAACATGGACGATAAGCAGTGTGGACAGAAAGAGGATAGAGGCTTTTGAAATGTGGTGCTACAGAAGAATGCTGAAGATTAGGTGGGTGGATCGCCTAACTAATGAGGAGGTACTGAACCGAATTGGGGAGAAAAGAAATTTCTGGCATACCTTGACTAAAAGAAGGGATAGATTGGTAGGACACATTCTTAGACATCAAGGAATTGTGAATTTAGCGTTGGAGGGAAGTGTGTGGGGTAAAAATCGCAGAGGGAGACCAAGAGACGCGTATAGTAAGCAGATTCAAGTGGATGTGGGTTGTCGTTCTTATGAGGAGATGAAAAGGCTTGCTCAGGATAGAGTAGGGTGGAGAGCTGCATCAAACCAGTCTCCGGACTGAAGACCATAACAACAACAACGGAAAAAGAAAAAAAAAAGTGCCTAGTAGCCGCGATCGCAGCCGATACTGTAAATGGAAATCTTTCACTAGAGTCTCCTTTTTTCCTATGGCCCACTCACGTAAAATATTTTAGGAAATTAAAAAGTTCATTTCTCGCACAGTTTGAGCCAAATCGGTTAGACTTAACCCGTGATCTCTTCGACTGAGATAGCAATATTCGCCTTCAGCATTTAATTTCTAAATTTAAAAATACAATTTCTGGCTCAACCGGTACTCAATCTGGCTACAGTAATACCTATTTACTCAGATATAGTATCCCTACCCCCCCCCCCCCCCCAATAATTTTTGAGGCAAAAAAAAAAAAAAATGGTAATAGGTAGGCGTACTCATTATTTTCATTCTTTAAAATATTTGTTGAAGCATAAAAATGTGTACATCAGTATTGAAAAAATTACCAGTATATAGTTTTCACATTTCAAGTGGTTACTTGAAACAGCACGTGGTTTCTGCTAGCTACGACCTGCCACACAAGAAGAGTATAATAGAATGAAACTTTCACTCTGCAGCGGCGTGTGCGCTGATATGAAACTTCCTGGCAGATTAAAATTGTGTGCCGGAACTGGGACTCGAACCTGGGACCTTTGCCTTTCGTGGGCAAGCGCACTACCGCTTGTGTTATCCCGAGTTGTGAGGCGGCATCGTGAGTCGTGTCGGGATAGCACAGTCAGTAGTGCGCTTGCCCGCGAAAGGCAAAGGTCCCAGGTTCGAGTCCCGGTTCCGGCACACAATTTTAATCTGCCAGGAAGTTTAAGAGTATAACATAGATTGACTTTTGCGATGTAAACTGTGGCAGACTGAATAACATAAAAATTTTAATAAAACAGGTATTTCATATAAAGTGTGATAAAATGATTAACAAATTTAGCCCACCCTGAATCTTCCGAATGCAGATTGAATTGAGAAGATTGCGCCTGTAGTACGTTCCCCAATTTCAGAATTAAAAAGAAAAGAAAAGAAAAAAAGAAAAATGGAAAAAAAGGCGAGTACTATAGCCATGTAAATACGGTAATAATTTCTACAAGCGACTGTTTACTCTCCTAGCGCTCCATCGTGTTGATATTCCAAATTTCCCTTATAGTACGAAAGGAAGAGAGGTAATTTTGGTGATGATCTGTATTGAATAATTTATGAAATTCGTGTTAGACAAAGGACTGGCATTGGCAGAGTTCTGATAACACAACACTTAATTCAATGATTTAGACCGTACCGTAGTCTACACTGTGAATCAATAAAAATCCACCACTGGTCGTTATTTACCTGGGCACAAAGTACTTTACAATCAGAAAAAATCAGTCGTCTGTACTATTATCTGCAATATTACATTCCAAACGGTAATAAATACTCGTCATTAAGAGCAGTGACGCGCTGACCATGGTCAGCTCCTGGGTTCGGAACAAGTAAAAAAAATGTTTGTATAGCTTATGGGACTTAACTACGGGGTCATCAGTCCCTAAACTTACAAACTACTTATGAACTAGCTAACACTAAGAACGGCACAAATATCCATGCCCGAGGGGCATTCGAATCCCCGACCGTAGTGGCCGTGCAGACCGTGACTGGCGCGCCTCAGTCTCCTCGGCCACCGCGGCCGGCTCGGAACAAGTAAGCGTCCCTTTAAATATTAATTATATAAATAACTAGCTTAATTCCCGCTGCTTCGCACGTGTAAACCGCATGGTCGGCACTGGTTGTTTCTACTTCTAAATATAGATTTTGCTTTAAAATGCTTTTCTAATCAAGTATTTTGATACAAATTGCCACCCCTTATTGTACCATTGATGTCAGAATTCAAAACTCCTGAAACATTTTTAAAAAAATAGAATAAAATCTAACCATGGTTCCAAATTTTCGCATTTCTAGCATCAAAATTGTCTTAGTAGCACCCTTAAAAGATTTTCCCTTATTTCATGCGTTTAATTGTTGAATTTCCAAAAGTATCAAAACACTTTTTTTAAATTCAAATCAAAAATCAAAATCCGAAGTTTTGTATTTCTTGGTTCAAAATTGCCTTGACAGCAATGTATTTTCAAAAAACCGTTCATCCCCTATTTCACTCCCTTAGGGATGGGAATATAGAAAAATCACTGATGCCTACAGTGTAAGATAAACACCGTGTACAAATTTCAAGTTTCTATAGTTTGTAGATTCACTTTTCAGCGCCGTATTCTTTTAGAAATGGATCGAGAACGCGAAATTTCTTTCTTACGCTTTGACATCTTTCTTGGTAGTTTTAGTTTCCAAACTGCAATATGTACTTATTTTTCTTTATTCGTACGCTTGTTGAGAAAAAAAAAAAAAAAAAAAAAAAAAAAAAAAAAAAAAAAAAAAAAAAAAAAAAAAAAAAAAAGACCCTGAAGAATGTGCATCACGCTTCGCTGTATGTAACCTCTCTGCTATGCTAGTGTCAAAAGTCATTGCTGTCTTTAGTCCGAATTTTATATAAGGCTAGCTTATATGGTCGTGCTTCGCAACGTTTTTCAAGAGGAACCTGTGTATATCATGGTCTTTTAGGGTTCCGGACCTAGGTCAGCAAAAACAGAATCCTTGTTGGATCGCTCTGTCGATAAACTCAGTTCTCATAGCCAAGATGTCAAATTTTAGTAGAAGTCATTGTCGAAAAGGTTGAATGTTCATAAAAAAGTGAAAATAATTTAATTCCGTACTCCGGAACGATGTAAATTCAATGTTAGTTTGTGTTCATAAAGATAAGACTTCGGTGTGTTATGGTCCATTTGACATAAACTTCTGAAAACACTTCTATCGTTGAGATGAGAAATAGTAATAATAATAACAGCGCCATGTATTCGCTCAATGGTGTAGTTCAAATGTTCAAATGTTTGTAAAGTCTATGGGACTCAACTACGAGGCTATCAGTCCCTAAACTTACAAACTACTTATGAACTACTTTAGACTAAGGACGGCACAAATATCCATGCCCTAGGGGGGATTCGAACCCCCGACCGTAGTGGCCGTGCAGACCGTGACTGGAGCGCCTCAGTCTCCTCGGCCACCGCGGCCGGCAATGGTGTAGTACTACACTGTTTATCTCTTACAGTAAGTGTATGCTCAAGTATTATAGTATGTTGCAGCGTTGCACCGGGGACAATGTAGTTATTCTGTGTGCAGTGCTCCCTATTATCGAAAACTCTACAAATGCTGAAAGTGGTAATTCAATCAACGGAGCAATTCATGTCTGTTTAAATAAGACATCATGGTGGGGTCAATGTGCGATAAAGCAAGTCTGGGTAATCTTTGAAGGAATGGCGTCAGTGTTGGTCAGCTGATGCCTGTATAGAACTTTCCATTAAATATACTATTTCCAGAGAATTGTCTTGACTGTGTCAGCAGCATCGGCAAATCTTTCATCTAAAACATGTCCCCAAGTCCTGCAGTAATTACTTCGTAAAGCAGGAAGTTGAAGTCGACCTTGTGTAATAGAATTATATATTCAGAAGTCGGATTATAACTCTAAGTACAATTGTCTCTGCAAAAGAAGACGTATTTCTTTATGTTAATTGAGTCCGCACCAAAAGTAAGTAATTACAAATTTTAATCACAATATTGTAGCGAACAATTATGAAAGCAGAGAGGTTTTGGATGAGTTTGTCGCTCGCGTGTATATATATTAGACTGTGTGTTTATTATCTCTAGTGGCAGGCATAGAGCAGAAATATCTCTGGAGTAGGCATTCATATGCGCAGAACAGATTTTGTGTCCTCAACATTAAGGTGGAAATGTCACATAATACTGGAAAAAATCTACTAATCTTTGACTTGATTTGATTTGATTTAATTTTTCCAGGGAAGCCAAACCAGTCTTCGTCCAACCCGCCACTGCCCGCACCGAAACTAAGTTTATTATGCGGTATCGCTCCCTGTATATCTAGTAAAGCCAACCAATGCCCTTGAACAGTGAAAGGAGTCCCTTTACCAGTTCTTTATTAGACACAATTTCTTCGGGTCTGGTTGTCCCAAATATTCTGTGCCTTTCATTCTCCAATGCAATGCATTCGAAGATTAGATGTGATGCAGTTTCATCACCGTCATCACAGATCCTACATTTAGGGTCATCTTCTGTTATTCCCATTGTACGTAGGTGTTTTTTGAAAGTCCCATAGCCTGTCAGCAATCCAACCATGAGTCTAATCTCTCTCCTGTTCAGACCCAGGATTGCAGAGCTTCTTTTAAAACATGGCTTTGGCATCATTATCTTGTCATGTTTTTGTTGATGGACTTTGGTCCAATATTCTACGTGCTGTCTTCTGAGCCAGTTACGTAGCTCCAATTTGATCATTGCCTTGGTGATTGTCAGGACAGGTTCCGGTCCAATAAATGGAGTCTCTGCCCCCATCCTGGCTAATCTGTCGGCATGTTCGTTGCCACTGATTCCCGAGTGGCCAGAGACCCACAATAGGTTTACTCTATTGCTTTCCCCTAGCTCCACCAGAACTCTGTGACATTCTGCAACAATTTTAGACCTTGTTGCAGGAGCTGCCAGTGATCTCATGGCTGCCTGGCTGTCTGAATAGATATAGATGCTACGATCTTTGTAGCACCTACGCAAATTCTACTCCACACACGCCGTGATGGCAGTGATTTCGGCCTGGAATACTGAGGCCAGTTTTTCTAGAGAGATGACGCCCTCCAGTCTTGGCTGCACCCCATATACCCTGGCCCCAACACCTTGGTCTGATTTTGACCCGTCAGTGAACCAGACAATATCCCCCGTACGGTGTCGAACTATTTTCTCCCACTGCTCCCTACTTCCAATTGTTATACTGAAAGGCTTGTTGAAGCAGTATGGGGTTATAATATAGTCGGCTGGCATTTCCCCAACCTTTCCTATATTTACCTCACTCACTATTTTAGTGTGTGATTCTGGATATCCCAAAGAGTTCTAGTTGTTGCCAGATTTGAGTCTGTATGCACCAGCTGCTGCCTCCATCTTGACCAAAAGGTGTAATGGGAGCATATCCAGCATGGTTTCCATCCCAGCAGTTGGTGTGCTGCTAATTCCGCCTGTTATGGCTAAGCAGGCTAATCTCTGCACCTTACCAAGCTACTTAGCAGCAACCTGCTGTTCTACCTTCTTCCACCACACGACCGACCCATAGGTGATCCTGGGTCTAATCACTGTGGTGTATATCCAGTGCATACCCTTGGGGCTCAGGCCCCAATTTTTGCCACAAGCTCTCCTGGTACTCACAAGAGTACCTTTTGCCTTGGATCTTTGACTTTATCTTGGTCCTTTTTCGTTTGGTTAAGACGGATAACAATGTATAAATGGCCGTTTTAGCATGGCCGTTTTAGCGACGTTTCGTCAACTTACTTGTTGCTTTTGTGACACATTTATTTAGATATTATTTCATGTTATGTGGTTGCTCTGCTAAAAGGAGGTGGTGCTTCTTTGCAGCCAGTGAGGTACAAACCAATCGTTGGAGCAAATAGATGTGTGGAAAGAATGGATTTGTCTCAATATCACGTTGTAATTCCACCTTAATGTTGAGAAGATGCACAGAACACAATGCTCGCTCCATAAATATTTCTGCTCTATGCACAATTTAGTGGTTATAACCGGCGAAACATGCACTTCATTTCTTTTCATGACATTGCAAAGCACATGGGATACAGCTAGGAAGAAAAAAATTATGTTGTGTCCTACCTGGGTTAAATTTTACTTGCAGTGGCAGCGGTTTAGTTTGCTGTCTTTGGCAACGAACTATTAGGTTTAGGAGGATGGTTAACTTACTGACCAGAACAGCATAAATTATTTACTTCATCGTGAACATAAAGAATTATTCACCCTCATTCTACGTGACTCATTTTTGAATAAGCATTCAACGGCTGTTGCCAACATCAGCATACAACGCTACCGCCGTAAATAAAATTGTACCCCTTCTTGTAGTGTATTACACCATAGTTATAAGAATGAGAAAAACGCAGTAATGCCATAATTAGTTATTTGGTGTACTGTGTAGTTAATGTCGCCTCACTTTGTCCTTTCCTGTACTATGGCGTTTTCGAGGCATTCCTAAACAGAACGCACTCAAAATGTAATGAGGATAGGCCGAAATCAGAAACGGAACTACTTAAATTCGCTTTTCCTTGCATAGAATTATTGTGTAAATTAGAGCATCGATAGACACGAAGGGATGTCATTATGATTTAAATTCAAATGTTTCCTGTCAAAAGAATAAAAAAAAATGTCGTTAAGCTTTGAATATACAAAGTGTAATCAGCAACTCGCTGTTCAATGTTAGTTTGTTTTTTGCAGAGATAAGACTCTTAATTCAAAATACTTCTGTTATTGGAGGGAATACGCACAACACGATCATGTAGTGTTTCTTTACAGCACTACAAAACTAACACCACCTTTAGTGGTTCGTTGCTGTTCTATGGCGTAACCATCGCATAGAAATAAAAAAATAAATTAAAATATGCAGGAGTTTCAACTATTAGTTCTTTGGTGCACTATGTAACTAACAGGGCCTTTATTTGTTCTGTACTGTACTACACCGTTTTCTAGGCATTCCTAAACAGAATGGACAAGATGTAATAAATATGTACAGGAATCAGAAGGAAACTACATAAATTCGTGTTTCCTTGCAAAGAATTCTTAGTAAATGAAAACATCGACAGACGCAAAGGAACGTCGTTATGTTTTAAATTCAAATGATACCCGGGAAAAGCACTTTTTTCATTCCATGGCATTGCATGGCATGGGGTTACAGCTATTATTTTTGTGACATATCTGGGTTAAATTTTACTTGCAATGGCGGCGGTTTAGTATGTTAACGTTGGCAACGAAATATTCGCTTACTGATCGGAACAACATTAATTATTTATTTCATTATCAACACAAAGAATTATTCCCAGCATTGTACGTGACTGTTTTTTCAAACAGGATTCAACAGCCGTTGCCGACAACAATACACTACACCGCTTCCGCGAGGAAAATCTCACCCCTTGTTTCAGTGGATTACATCTTAAAACGCAGCATTGCCACCTCTTAGTTATTTGGTATACTATGTAAAGCACTGGGTCTCTCTCTATACAGTGCTTTAATGCTATGTCAGCAACAGTGCCTCTATCGGATCTTTGCTATACTACGCTACAATTCAAGCGTAGTATCCACCAGAAACTACTAACTACGATATCTTTTCTTCCTCTGATCTAATTTTGATGTCATCAAGTATCAGATTTAACGTAAGTCTCTCCATCCTTTATTTGTATTCAAAGGCGGTATCCTTCTGTTCTTGCATTGAATATTTTAATCGGTTTGTCTTATGATATCTTCGGTTCTAAGTAGGGTACGCAGTTCTTTTTGACCTGACAACACTCAGCGGGTCAAGTTGTTTGATTTGCGCTTTTAAACACTTAAATTGATTGATTCTGAAGAAAGCTATGCGTTAACATTCCATTTCCATTTTCCCCAACTTTTTTGTCATTCCACTAACGATGCAGAGTATTCGCACGGATCCTCTAGTAGATTATTAAAAAATCAATTTTAAATGTTTTTTGCTTCTAATATCATTGTCATGTAACAAAACACAGCGACCTTACACCTCAAACAGACGAGGCTACACTGAGCAAGCGATCCCTGGTCAAGCGCCTTGGTGTGCTAACAGTCCGTCTCTCGTTTCGGTGAACGGAGTATAGAGTGTTAACGTCAAAGTATGCGACTCTCACACTTCTTAAGAAGGCGACGGCTCTATCAGAAAAGGGACGTAGGTCACGTGGGCAAATTAATTACAGACAATGGACTACACTTTATGTCCGAAAGGTTCACACTTCGCCAACGTAGGATAAAGCTGAGATACATTTCAGCTACACACCCTCTGGTGAACCCAGCTGAGAGGGTAATGAAGGACCTCGGTAACCTTTGTTGAGTGTACTCCTCAAAACGACATACATCATGGAACGAATTTCTTGCGGATTATGAATGAACTTCTGGATGTAGTCACAAAGTTACCCCCTATGCTCGTGCTGAAGCACCAGCTGCCAAGTGAAATTATGCTGACATCGTTGAATTCTCTCCCAGGGAAAGGCTCCCGGCGAGAGAGACAGTTGAGCTCGTCCTTAACCAGCTGAAGGAGGCAGGAAGGAAAAGAGAGATGGGTTCGCCCCTGACTTTCCAGGAATTATGAAGAATTTCCGGCTTTCCAGCCGACATAGGATATTCTATCCTAAGTTCTCCTTGGCTTAGATTGGCCCTTTCATCATACGATGGATGGTGCACGAGATAAAAAAAAAAAAAAAAAGGAAAATTGTTGGGGATACACCCAGTGTGTCACTTCAAACCACATTTAGGATAAGTCATGTTTAGTTATTTTTGATTGGTCTTTATTTTTATGTGTACAACCAAGGAGGTTTGAATAAAGGGAGATGGCATTATCTATGCTGAGCACTTACGTCAGATGAAGCCTGTCCGCCATCTTCGTCAGTTTTGGAATGCTCTTTCTCCGTTAAAACTCTGCGTTAATGCATCGAACTGACAGACAACGCAAAGTAAGTACTTTCAAACAATATACTTGCCTCAATAAATAGTAATGAATACTCGTCGTAATATATTCGAAAACTTAATTTTTAACGGCTAATTTGCACCATTTTAACACGTTGTAAATCACGGCAAAACTGTCGGAGGTTTTATTCCAGTTTTAAGTGACATAAAACTTAGTTCTACAATACGAACACTTCTCGAAAGCTTAGCAATATGGCGGAGGGACGCTTCACTTTTTCAGCGTAAGGGCGTTTCCCTGTATTCTAACCGCCTTGTGTACAACCAATCTTTTTTTTTTTTTTTTCAGCTGTGTTTCTACGTCTTAGTTAGTTAATGTCTTGTAAATATTTTTGGTGAATTTGTATCATGCTTAGAGGAATATAATTTTTGCACTTACATTACAGGTGCAGAAACAGAAGGTAAAATACGGACATGTTGCAGCGTGTAATGTAGCTATCAAATGTTCCAATATTTGTAAATCTGTGGGACTTAAATGCTTGGTTATTGGTCCCTAGCTTACAAACTACTTAAACTTAGTTAAGCTGATCTAAGTACAACACAAACACCCATGCCCGAGGGAGGACTCGAACCCCCGACAGCGAACGACCGCGCGCATTGCAGCACGGCGCCTTAGTACGCACGGCTATTCCGCAGCGGCAATGTAGCTCTAATCGCTTTATTTTGCAGTAAGAATTCTGGGCATGCCCATGTCAGCAATACATCCGTGGGCCTGTCGCCATACTTTATGATTCCTGTCTCATTAATGATCTTGAACAATATGACATAATGTCGCCTGTCTGCCTGTGAGTAATTAGAAGGGAGGTCGGCTTTCGAAGTGTTGATATGTATATTGTTATATGGATTTTGGATTTTGCCACCATGCGTCCACCTTCACCCATGTTGGAATTGTGTTGATGATTAATGTTTTTCTTTTCAGGCGTTGCAGTAGAGCGACTGTCCTGTCCTTCTTCCTTTTTTTTCCCGCAGGCATTTATGACGCATCCGGCGTGTTAGAAATTTTAGTGTTTCTTGAAACCTGTACAGATGTGATTAAGAGGAATCACAGGCAGGGGAGACACCACACAGTTACGTCAAAGCCAGGAAGCATGAGGAATATTCCAAACATTTAAAATGACCTCTGTGAGTGATAATTTACTATTAGTTTCAGGTGTCCACAATAGAAACGACTGGCAGACCATAGCCTCTGCCGGTGACTGATACTCATCAACAAGGAGCAGGATAAAACATTTATTTCCTTTCTAATTTAAGCATTTGAAGCGAGGGAGTAAGCAATAACTAACCATTATTATGTACTTAGTGAGCATGGCTTAACCTCCTTACAACAACTGCATGATTGTAATCCTTGAAGTTTAGTAGTGAGAAATTTTGTAACATGTTGTGCATGTCTGCATGTCACTGACCGTAATCTAGAACCCATTTAAACTGGCACCATTTACGAAAAAGACTCACGACACCCTAAAATATAGGATAGTACCGGATCCAGTTCTTTGATGTGTAATTTTATGGAGCTCCTCAATTTTTGTATCTAAAGAACTGGGGTTATTGAGAAGTAATTATTGCCAGGTCATTTACTCTTTCCGTTCTCTGACTTTCTTCCTATCACTTACGTAATTTATGTTTAGAGTGATGAGTACTGAGTGCACCTCTGGAATGCTACTACACACAGTGGTGGGCGGATACACAAAACGGCGTCGGTGAGACGAGTGGCTTCACTTGCCTCGCACACAGAACGGCAGGCCCATTGTCCGGAGTCTGGCAAGTTGAGGTGACGGCGCTGTTGCATGGCAAGGCTGTGCAGAGAGCGAAAGCGAGGGAGAACTCGGCTGGCCGTTACGTCACAGGTGACGTCGCAGACAGGCATCCGACGCAACGGCAAAACCCCGATGCCACCATCGCCAGACGAAGAGCACTCCACAGCCAAAGTCAGCCTCGCGTCGACTACCTGCTGACGACAACGGACTCATCAGGCGGACCCTTGACCAATCAGAGGCAGCCTACATGATTCGGACACCAGGATTACAGGGCGAACGTATAGCTGGTCTCAGTTCCCGGCCATATAGGAAGAGGCGCGGTACGCGGTGCTATGGCCGGTATTACACTGTCAAATTATTTGTCAAAGAATTGGATGGGGACGTCGTCCAATATTTCATCCAATCTAAGGCCTCGGCCTAGATTTGATCAAAGAAATCGCTCGTCTTCTGTTTCCTGCAGTGAGAAATGTGACCGCTTGGAGCGCTAGTAGTATACAGCTTCCTTTATTTTATTTGGAGGTTAAATATCTGACATTACTTGGACATAACGTTCGTATTCGTAAACATGGCTAGTAGTGGAATGTTTGTGTAGTGTTTTCTAGCAATAACAAAATTTTAAAATATCAGATGGAGCGTTGTATAACAGGTGACAAGGGCAATTCACACTGTCCGTCACGTCAATTCGCGTAGCACAATACACTGCGGCGAAAGTGAGGTTGCGTTACAATCCGTGATGTAAAAAAGGCATTATATACTATCGGAATTGAAGAAGTAATACCCCTAAATCTTATTTACGGCCGAAACAGATTTTAGAATGTATGATTTTGGTAACTTGGTGTGCAAAGTGCTGGGAAGTGAAACAACTTTCAAAACATCGACATCTGTTTGCAAGCGAATCTATGTACACATAAATACGTCAGCCAATTTTTGTAAGGAAATAAATGGAGCTTATTACTTTATCACCAATATTTCCCCCCTTACATTTTTAATAACGTCATAAACAATTTAGATTATCCTCTTTGTCAGTGCTCACATTTTCCATTTAAAACGTTATTTAACGAAACTTAACAATCTTATTCGTATACACTGTTTGAGTCAGCCTTTTTGTCACTTTATTGCTAACTGTGAAGGATGAAGAGCGACAAAATAATTAGCAGTGAACGGCCTGGCTGTTCTGCCGACGACATAAAAAAAGAAAATCCTCCCGGTCCCGTAACAAATTTCATTTATCTCGCTCTGACACCCACGGTTTCATCCAAGTGTGTTTCCTTTTCTTTTTTCCCGCCTTCTCTTCTAAATGCAGACACAAAGCAACTGTAGTATAAAAGTCAGCTGAGCAATTATCGCCATTTTGAAGCAAATTTGACAAAATATTGGATGATAGTGTAATACCCGCTTTTGCGATTCATCCAATGTCTTTGTCAAAAAATATTACCAATATTTCATTCAATTTCTTCGTCCAATTCTTGGTCCAATAATTTGATAGTGTAATACCGGCCTATGCATCACAGCGGCCCCGATGCAGCCACAAGCAACGCATCACTCCTGCCCCAGCTGTCGTACGGTGAGCCGCTGCCACTACTTGGTACGAAGTAGAGCGCTTGCTGTGGATAGGCCACACTGTCCAAAAACAAGACGCCACCGCAGAGAGACGAACTGCTGGCCGAGGACTGAATGCGTGAAGGCCACAATAGCCTCAGCTGTGACGCAACTCTTATCAAGTGGGTTGGTGCGGAATGACAATAAGACGCCGCGGCGGGGCGGCCGAGCGCATTAAGGCGCTACGCTGAGGGGCGCGAGGCCGTTCCCCGTCAGGGGTTCGAATCCCCCCCTCGGGCATGGATGTTTGTGCTGTCTTTAGGATAAGGTAGTTCGTAATTAGTTTGTAAGTTTAGGGACTGATGGCCCCGCAGTTAAGTCCCTTAAGCTTCACAAACATTGGAACATTTCTCAATAAGTCAATGCCGTCAAAAGATGACTTGGAATGACTAGCCGTGGACTTCAGCGATGAGAGCGGATTCTGCCGGCGAGCAAGTTAGAAAATAAAACAGCCACCAGTTTCAAGGTTGCAGATTTACTCATAATCAATCGGTTTCGAGCAATTATTCACTTTCTTCAGATATCTGTACAGGAAACAGTTAAGAATAATATACAAATACAAATATTAAGATTCGCAGTAGAATCAGATAATTAAATGGACAAGAAGTACACTGTATATAAAGATTTATCGAAAAGTGATAAAATGTGAAATATTAATACGCTATTCTGTTGAAAATTCATAAAATAAGGAACTGTACAAAGTATTAAGTTCATATAAGCGACCAGAATTAGTTACTTACATTAATTGTACCCTATAGGTTTAGACAGACAATGTAAGTAACTAATTTTTTTTCGCTTATATGAATACTTTGCACAGTCTCTTATTTTATCAAAATGCAACAGAACACCGTATTAATATTTCACATTTTGTCACTTTTCGAGGAAGCTTTATATACAGTGTATTTCTTGCCCCTTTAATTCTGTGATTCTACTGCGAATTTTATGTAATATTTATATTTGTATATTATTCCTAACTGTTTCTTGTACAAATACCTGAAGAAGGTCAATAATTGCTCGAAACCGGTTGTGAATAAATCTGCAACCTCGCAGCTGTGGCTGTTTACTTTTCTAACATGTAAAAAGAGTCCTACAGTGCATTCGTCCAAGACATATTGGCCCCACCCAAGGTCATATGGTCTCAGGAGAGATATGTTACAACTGTCGTTGTCGTTTGTGCAGGAAACGATCAGTGCTCATACGTGCAGTATGTTGTAAGACCCATTCTTTCACCTTCTTACAATTGTTGTTTCAATGGGACAGTGCTCACCCACACACTGCGTGTGAAACTCAACGTGCTCTGCAAGGCGTCCAGAAACTTCCCTCACCAGCGCGATCTGTGGACTTGCCTTTAATTGAGCACTTTGGGGATGTGATAGGTCAACTACTGACATGTCAACCTGCAACTCTAGCGAATGTACATGAACAGGACGACAAGGCGTGGAATAATGTATCCCAAGACCTGTATGATAGATGGATTCAAGAATCAGCGTTTGCATTGCTCCCATTGGAGGATACACCATGTACTTGAAATGGGTGTTTCAATATGAATCGACACCTGGTACCTCTGTACTACTTCAGCTATTGATCTGTAAATGTATTCGTGTCTTCCATGTGAACTGTTCCAATAATAAATCTTGAGTCAACTGAAAAATTTTAAGAGCGTGTATTAATTTTTACTTCTGACAGTGCAGGTATTGCACTCAAACTTTCACACACTGAATCACGTATTCTTCTCCAACTTTCTTATCAGTCTATCGTTTATTTCTTATCCTCATTAAATTTTTCACATGTTTTCTTTTATATGTTTACGCACAGATCTTTTCCTTTTATTTGCCTTTTCTTTGGACTTTACGCTGAAGTGGTAAAAATAAATAAATAAATAATAAAAGACAACATATATCTGGCGCAGGATTTAATTCGGTTACTGTTGCTACACTGGCAGGTTAGCAAGACGTCAGTGTACATGGTGTTACAGTCGGCGCACGAGGTGGGACAAAGCATCTCAGAGGTGAAACTTCCTGGCAGATTAAAACTGTGTGCCGGAACCGGGACTCGAACCTGGGACCTGGGCAAGCGCTCTACCGACTGAGCTATCCCGACACGACTCACGATGCCGCCTCGCAACTTTACTTCCGCCAGTACCTCGCCTCCTACTTTCCAAACTTCGAGTCGCGGTTCCGGCACACAATTTTAATCTGCCAGGAAGTTTCATATCAGCGCACACTCCGCTGCAGAGTGAAAGTTTCATTCATCTCAGAGGTGTTTCTGAGGTGGGGATTCTCCAGTTCGACCTCTTCGCGAGTGCACCGTGTATATCAGGAATATCAAATATCTGACAATACTGTGGCCGGGAAAAGATCCTGCATGAACGGTACTAACAACAACTGAAAGGAATCGTTCAGAGTGACGGTAGTGACGTGACAGAAGTGCACCCTTCTGAAAATTCCTCCGGGTATCAATACTGAGCCATCAACAAGTGTCCATGAAACATCATCGAGATGGGCTTTAGTAACCGAAGGCCCACTCGTGTACCCTTGCTAAATGCACGTTCCAAAGCTATACGCCTAGCCTACAGCTGTTAAAACAGACATTGGACTCTTCATGACAGGAAACATGTTGCCTAGTCTTACGAGTTCTATTTGCAATTGTTTCGATCGGATAGACTGTGTGGGTATGGAGAAAACCTCATGAATCCATGGATCTTGTATGTCATCAGGGGACTGTTCAAGCTGGTGTGGGACGTGTGCAGTTGGAATGATATGGTATGGGACCCCTGACATGTCTAGATACTACACTCCTGGCCATTAAAATTGCTACACCACGAAGATGACGTACTAAAGATGCCCACTGAAACCGGTCGTCAGTAAGTTAAATAATCATGTAGCGATCTTGGCGTTTTACTTTTGAAGATAAAAAACCTTTTGTGTTTATTGCATTGTCTTATAGGGTCCCATTATCTATACTTTCTTGAAAATGAGCTTCCAGAATTACTGGAAAAAGATGCGTTTGTATATAAAAATGCGCATGTTCTTCCAGGAAGACGGTGCTCGTGGATATTCTAAAGGACACATAATCTAAACTTAATAGACTCCTGGCCATTACAATTTCTACACCATGAAGATGGTACGCTACAGACGCTACATTTAACCGACAACAAGAAGATGCTGTGATATGCAAATGGTTAGCTTTTCAGAGAATTCACACAAGGTTGACGCCGGTGGCGACACCTACAACGTGTTGACACGAGGAAAGTTTCCAACCGATTTCTCATACACAAACAGCAGTTGACCGGCGTTACCTTGTGATGCCTCGTGTAAGGAGGAGAAATGCGTACCATCACGTTTCCGACTTTGGTAAAGGTCAGATTGTAGCCTATCGCGATTGCGACATTGCTGCACGCCTTGGTCGCGATCCAATGACTGTTAGCAGAATATGTAATCGGTGGATTCAAGAGGGCAATATGGAACGCCGTGCTGGATCCCAACGGCCTCGTATCACTAGCAGTCGAGATGACAGGCATCTCATCCGCATGGCTGTAACGGATCGTGCAGCCACGTCTCGATCCCTGAGTCAACAGATCAGGACGTTTGCAAGACAACAACCATCTGCACGATCAGTTCGACGACGTTTGCAGCAGCAGGGACTAGCAGCTGGGAGACCATGGCTGCGGTTACCCTTGACGCTGCATCACAGACAGGAGCGATTGTGATGGTGTACACTACGACGAACCTGGATGCACGAATATCATAACGTCATTTATTCGGATGGATCCAGGTTCTGTTTACAGCATCATGATGGTCGCATCCGTGTTTGGCGACATCGCGGTGAACGCACATTGGAATCGTCTATTCGTCATCGCCATACTGGCGTATCACCCGGCGTGATGGTATGGGGTACCATTGGTTACACGTCTCGGTCACCTCTTGTTCGCATCGACGACAAACTGAACAGTGGCCGTTACATTTCAGATGTGTTACGGTCCGTGGCTCTACCGTTCATTTGATCCCTGCGAAACCCTACATTTCAGCAGGGTAACGCACGTCCGCATGTTGCAGGTCCTGTACGAGCCTTTCTGGATACGGTAAATGTTCGACTACTGACCTGGCCAGCACATTCTCCAGTTCTCTCACCAATTGAAAACGTCTGTTCAATGGTGGCCGAGCTACTGGCTCGTCGTAATACACCAGTCACCACTCTTGATGAAATGTGGTATCGTGTTGAAGCTGCGTGGGCATCTGTACCTGTACACGCCATCCAAGCTCTGTTTGACTCAATGCTCAGGCGTATCAAGGCCGTTATTACGGCCAGAGGTGGTTGTTCTGGGTACTGATTTATCAGCATCTATGCACCCAAATAGCGCGAAAATGTAATCACATGTCAGAGCTAGTATAATATACTTGTCCAATGAATACCCGTTTATCATCTGCATTTCGTCTTGATGTAGCAATTTTAATGGCCAGTAGTGTATAACATGGGACACATAAGTACGCATCCTGGCTGTTGATCTGCTTCATTTCATGTCCATTGTTAATTCCGACGGACTTGGGCAATTCCAGCGGTATAATGCAACACCCCACACGTAAAGAATGGCTATGGAGTAGCTGTAGGAATAATCTTCTCAGTTTGAACACCTCCGTTGGCCGCCAAACCCTACGCAGGCATGAACATTATTGGGCATATTTGGAATGCCTTGCAACCTACTGTTCAGATAAGATCTCCATCCCTTCGTACTTTTAAGGATTTATGGACAGCCCTGCAGGAAGCATGGTCAATGCCCTTCATCACCACTTCAGACATTAGTCGAGTCTATGCCACATCGTGTTGCAGAACCTCTGCCTGCTCACTGGGTCCTACACGATGTTAGGCAAACATACCAGATTATTTGGCTCTTCAGTGTATTTGCTTTATGTAAACACTTAATTCCGTTTTTAGTGTAGGACGTTCCATATTTTACTTAATAACTGTTGCTGTGCACCTAATAGGAGCCGCGGTGGAGTGGCCGAGCGCATTTAAGCGCTATGCTCCGATGCGCGAGGGCATTCCCCGTCGGGAGTTCGAATCCTACCTCGGGTATGGATGTTTGTGTTGTCTTTAGTGTTAGTTTATAAGTAGTTTGTAAGTTTAGGGACTGATGACCCCTTAGTTAAGTCCCATAAGCTTAACAAACATTTGAACTGAACAGGAGATAAACTGACCAAGTAACGCTTTATTTGTTGACTGTTAGTTTCGGCAACTGTTGCACATTATTTGCAGGTCCACATTCTTGAGACATTGTAGGAGGTCAAGACTGATCACTGAGTGTTCAAATGTTTGTTAAGCTTATGGGACTTAACTGCGGGGTCATCAGTCCCTAAAATTACAAACTATTTACAAACTAACTTATACTAAAGACAACACAAACATCGATGTCCGAGGGAGGACTCGAACCCCCGACGGGGAACTGCCTCTCGCATCGGAGCATAGCGCCTCAATACGCTCGGCCACTCCTCCGCGGCCACTGTTGTTGCAACGTTAGGTGGCCACTTAAACTTCGTGACATTGCGTCAGTTTGAACGGCTGATTGTTGGTGTGACTGATCAACAAAAATGTTCAAATGTTTGTAAATCTATCGGAGCAAACGTAGGTAAACTAACCTAAGGAAAAAAAAAAAAAAAAAAAAAAAAACAACAACAACCATGCCCTAGGGAGGATTCGAACCTCCACGGCGAGCAACCGCGCGCTCCGTAGCGAGACGCTTTAGACCACTTTTTTTTCCATTGCAAAAGAGAAACAAAATGTTCTTCATTAAAATGTAAGTGAAACTGTTGCTTCTTTAAATGGCGACAGTAGCAGTAATTACAGTCCCAAGACAAAAAAGTTTATCCTATTCCAGCCTTTTCAAATGCTATATTTAGCATGTTGCTAAACTGTTTTTTCTCATCAATAGTGCGTATGATTCTCCATCTCACAGTGTTCATGTACGATTGAAAACTTATGGGATTGTCTTCTGCAGGTCCGTGGAATATATAGTTTACATAATTACCGAGAAGCCACATAATTGTATTGTTCTTTGTTTTCGGGTAATAATTTCTTTCCGGCCACATCATAATTTCTGAAGTGTAACTAGTTTCGGAGGTCCTTGATAGTAATGCTACTCGTTTCCTCACCCACTTCCAGTTATCGATATGTCCGCTACAAGTTAATCTATGGGTTATGGTGTCCAGTAGTCCACATTTTCTGCACTTGTCTGTATCACTTTTTCCGATGCGATGTAGCTTTTCGTTCGTTGCTATCGTCTGGTTGACGACTTTGTACCAGGTGGACGCAACCTCTGACGTGTGGATTTTAAGGCTGAAGTTTTTCCACACTGTCAACCAGTTTCTATGTGGAAACTTTAGCATAATACTGTTTGGCGTATCTTTCTGTTGCCATATCTGTAGGATTTGGGTTGTAGTTAAAGTCGTAGATGGTACACGACTTTCTTTTAAGTAACTATGCCCAGGTAAAACAGACTGATGTTTCAGACGGAAGTTATGATTGCTGATATCTATTGGCGGATTCATGCTCTTTGGCTGCAGTATTTTAAAGAGTTTTTCTGTGATATTACTGTGGTTGCCATGTATTAATCTTTCTGTTCGTCTAAGGTATAAAGCAGTTGCCTTCCTATGAATATCAGTGAGTGCGAGTCCTCCAGTCAATCTTGGTTTTGTTAATGTTCCGGGTGTGAGCTTAAAAATGTTTCCTCTCCACACGTACCTGGCTGCTAACTGCATTACTTTATTTGCCTGTACTTTTGGAATCGGGAAAATCTGAGCCACATAGTAGGCCTTGGACAATAGATAGGTGTTGACTATCCTCACGGCTCCAATAAGGTTTAGTGATCGCCACGTTGCTTCTAAAGTAGTCCCTTGCATTTTGTTAACTGTCGCTCTCCAGTTCAGGGCCGCTATTTTTAATGGACATTTATCAACGATGACCCCTAAAGTTTTGTGTTGTTCGACGGTTTGTGCCCATGGCACGGCTACGTCGTCGAACCCTCTGATATTTACTAATTTACACTTTACCGTGTTAATTTTGGCACCTGAAACTGCACAGTAGGTGTCAAAGTCCTCTTTTAGGCTTGTGACCTCATCTACTGTTCTTAGTAGCACTCCCACGTCATCAGCATACGCCCCTGTAGTGAATTTAACACCCGAAAGTTGTAACCCAGAGAGTTTCGTGGTAACCCTTATGAGTATTGGCTCCAAGGAGAGCACATACAGCAGCATAGAGAGAGGACTGCCCTGTGGGACCCCCCTTTCAATGTTTATAGCCCCAGTTAATTGTCCATTGACAGCTATTTTAGTCGTTATCCCTGTAATCAAATTTCGTACCACTTTTAAAACTCTTTCTTCCAGGCCTACTTCCTTCATTACTTTTTCCAGGTATTGGTGATTTACTCGATCAAACGCTTTATTAAAATCTATAAAAAATAGTGCACACTTTATATTTGTAACGGAGGCTATGGATATGACATCTCTGTAGGCAGAAATTGTATTCATGACAGTTCGTGCAGGGAAACAGGATTGGTGTTTTCCAATAATTTTACTTAGGGGAAGACTCATTCTACTGGCAACTGCCCGGGCGATGGTTTTATAATAAAAATTCAGCAAAGTAATAGGTCTGAAGTTGTCGATGCATTTTCGTCCCTTTTTTTGGAACTAAAACAATTTTCCCTTCCTTAAACTCTTTAGGAACTACGACACCTTTTAATATTTCGTTTAGAATATCCGTAAAAGTTGGTCCTATAAGGTGCCAAAATTTACAATAAAATTCTTTTGGCAACCCATCACGTCCAGGGGATTTGTTGGGCGGCGACCTTGAAATGAGATCTAAAACTTCACGTTCTGTAAACGCAGTTAATATGTCACTGTTATCATCAGAATTAATTTCCGGAGTAAGTACTTGAAAAAATTCACCTACTGCACCCTCATCAACATGTTCCAGAGAATACAATTCTCTATAATGTTGATGTATTTCCTGTACTATGTCATTTTGATTTACGAGCAGTCTACCATTTGACGTCAATAGCTCATCAATGAACGTCCGTCTTTGGTTGGTATTATGTTTAATTAAATGGGACAGAGACGTTATCTCTTCAACTACCAGAGAGCGTGATTTGGACTTTATTTTCAGACCCTATAACTGTTTGCGCTTGATACTAAGTAATTTTGCTTTGATGCTCTTGATTTGTTGAAAGTGCGATCCATTGTTGTCAGATTTATCATAGAGCTCTCTTAATATAGAATAATAAAATTCTGTGGTGTTTTTTATTTCCCTAGCTTTTTGTCTGCCGTAGTTTATCACACACTGACGAAGTTTTCGTTTTGCGTGATTTGTCCACCAGTCTACTTTGGATTGATAGCGGCTGAGGGATCTGAGGCAAACGTTCCATGTGTCCCTGACGTCGTCTTCTAATTCTATGTCTTTCAACAGCAAGACATTAAGCATCCATTGTGATCTATATAGTTTGGTGGGCTGTTTATCGAGATCAAGTGTTACAGCAAGCGCACAATGGTCAGAGAATATTGCAGGGATTACCTCCGCGGCGCGAAGCCTGTCACTAATGTTATCCGTCACATATAGTCGGTCAAGGCGGCTGCATGAGTGGGCGGTGAAGTAGGTGAATCTCACCAGTGTGGGATATTTCACTTCCCACGCGTCCTGCAGCTTTATATGTTTTACAAGTTCGTGCAGCTCTTTACAGTAATTGAAATGAGGATGCTGATCTTTCGCATGTAAAACGCAATTAAAGTCTCCACCTAATAATATGTATTGCGGGTTTTTCCTTAGAAGGTAGATAATCTCCTCCTTGAAATATCTGGAACGTTGAGTTTTATTAGAATTCCCCGACGGAGTGTATAAATTTACCACGGTGACATTATACAAATTAAAACTTATACCTCGACCGGATTCCAATTTTTCAATCTCTTGAAATGGAATACCGTCTTTAATTAAAACTGCAGTACCGGTACTGTTCTCCAGGGCTATGTTTTCTTTAGTGTTGAAGCCCGATATACGGAGGTTCGTTGTTAACATCTCCTGTAACAGCAAAATATCGGCTTCAGATTCGTAAACAAACTGTTTGAAGGCCGCGAGTTTCAGGTCAGAGGTGATTCTACTGATGTTCAGGGTTACAACTTTATATGCCTGCATCTATCTAGTCCAGAAAAGCACTACTTTTTAACTTTCCCCCCTCCTGCGTCCGCGTCCCAATCCTTTGATGCTTTGCCACTTGTTTTCTTAGTATCAGTCTTGTATTGAGAGTCAGAGTTTTTCTTTTTCTTTCGCGCAGCGTTCATTTTCGGCTGTACTTTACTCCTACGCCTGCCACTGCTGGTGAAACCCACAGCAGAAGGCGAGATGGGCGGCTCGCTGCAGACGTCCAGCTCCATATCAGAGTGCGACAGTTGGCGGGCCACCGCAGCGGCAGGCTGCGGCCTCGCCGGCTCGCCACTTCCTGCTTCGCTTTCCATTTCCGCGTCACTGTTTATGTTTACGTCCGCTCTATTTTGGACGCTGCTCTGACTTGGCGCGGTTTGTGTATTGACAACAGGATCACAGTCCGGGTTGTTTACTATCAGAGGTTCGGTTTAATGATCTCCACTAACACCTGGGTCGGGTTTGCCTGGTGTCCCTAGGTCTACGTGTTGTACTTCCTCTACTGATGTTTGCAGCGCGGGTGATAGAATTTCTTCCCGTTGCTGAGGTTCGGATTCTATACTAGAACCGTTTGAAATCTCTATGGGATTTCTTTCAATTATTGTATCCGTACCGGTTGTAGGAACTTTAGTTTCTAACACGGTGTTAACGGTGTTTTTGCTGTTACCTTGTGACGAATGTTCGAATTTGTCATCCGCACTACTTTCATCAGAGGTTCGTCTCCGTTTATTAGCTACAACTGGGGTAATGACTTTAGTGGGCACCTGATCTAAGTTTACTTTTGCTGGCAGTGGTGGAAATTCAGCCGGGGCCAGAGGTGGTTGCTCAGAAAACGACTACTGGGTGTTGGGTCATCAACTTCCCGAGTGGATGCTACTAATTCAGCTAACGTCAGTTTTTTGCGTTGTTGTAAGTTATTTCTTAATACAACCGGTTTTTTCGGGCAATCCTGACGCATATGTCCGCTTTGGTTACAGATGTAACACGTTTCTTCCTGACCAGTATATGTCACATGAGCCCTGTACCCACAGACAGGGAGGGAATATTAGTTCTAACGTGCATTTCTACTCATCTTATACCACTGAAACACTGAAGTTTATGTTGCTTTGACCAGCGCTCGTTTCTAATTTGTTTAATATCGCCATAACATGATAACACCTCTCTAAGATAACAACTTTCTACTTCTGGCGGCAAATTGAAAACGCGAACATTCTTATATTCAATACCGGCATTAGATATGGAAACTGTACTCACCTTTGAGTCTCGATGTCGAAATTGAGCAGATGTTCCGTGTTTCATCAGGATTTTGTCTAGTTGAACGGGTTCCAGTAACTTGACATAAAAGCAGTATTCATCCAAATCGTAATAAGCAGTATGTATATGTTCAGAGACGATTCCAAAAACGCTGTTGATCCAACCATGAACTTCTAGCGAACTCGGTTGCTTATTCCTGGTTGCCTTATCAAACTCGAAACGCAGAGTGCACTTCCTGGGAACCTTCGTTTCCATATTTACGGTTTTAGCGGCCGAGACCGCTAACATTTACACAAACACACGCACCAGAACACTAAGTGATGATACTGCACAACAAGTGAACACTTAACACGAAAGAAAGAGCTGTTCGTGACTTGTGAACGCTTTAAACTGTGAGCACACTCCCTGACGTCCTCACGCTACCGCGTCTCAAGCGCCACACCACTCGGCTACTCCACGGCGGCAACTGATCAACAACTTGTACAGTAGTATCTATTAGTATAATACATTATTTAATATTTGTCTGACCGATAGGCCTAAAAACCGTGTCTTGAGTAGAGGAATTTATTGAGGTACATGAAGGTGTGGAAAACGCTGGGAGGCAGGACAGTATACTAGATAATCGAATAGGTCCCAGCCAGAATTGAGCCAAACATTCGATTTGCGCCGACCCGTATTGGGAGAAATTGTCGTGGAACAGTACAACACCTAGCAGTGAGCATTCTACGCTTCTTTTTCTGAATGACATGTATTTCAGCCAGCGTTTTGACAAAGACGAAGAGCACCTGAAGACGACTGTCACACGCTGGTTTCATTCACAGGCAGCAGACTTCTACGAAACAAGAAAACAGTGATCCCACGACGGATCATTGGTTTTTCTTTACTAAAGCAATGTTGTAAATAATATTTCTGAGTAAGTTGTTAGGAAAGTTTCCTTAATTCAGTAACCGTTATTCTAAAGACACTAGACTCTACATTACTTACGTCTTATAAAAATTCATCTTCAATCCTTGCTGTCATAACGTTAAATATTCCGAATTTTCATGTTTTATTTAACCTTTCAAATGACGACGCTGAGCCGTGGTGGATCGTGGCTCTGATCCAGCGCGTCTTTCCTATTTGACGTCGTCCTATTGCTAGTCTGCCTTGTTTGTTTTGTTGATGAAACTTCTCTTTTTAAATATCTCTCCCTTCTTATTTTACCTCATCTTGTTACTGCGTCTACCTTGTGACTTCTATTTAACCCTTTAATGCATGAACTTTTATTTGAAGCTATAAAAACTACCACGATTAATATATAGTGAGTATATACAGAGAAAAATATTTTTAAAAATTCCTTAAAATTATTATGCACTACTAGCAGCAAATCAATCATGGCTGGGCAGCTATATAATGTTCCATGATGTACCCGATGCAGTAAATGTCACTATTGTGCTGCTGATTTTTCCATAAAGAAACTCATAATGCAAGAGTAGTATGTGATTAACTACTTTTACATGCCAAAGGAGGCATACTAAAGTAAACAAGCGCACATGTTACGAGTAACTCAGTGCAGCTAACTGTCGAAATGATTCAGTGACACTCTGCATTTTATAATTTCTAGGACAAGCTACATTATGTATACAAGCAGCTACAAATGAATTTGTGGTAAAATGTTGATCAGTTTGAGAGATAGTGGAAAAAAATTATGTATGTAGCTTATCAGCTACAGTATGCATTAAAGGGTTAAATCGCGTCCCTTGATGAGCGTATCGGTATGTACTTCTTACAACAATCTACTTTACATCACCGTTTGCTTGTATAAAGTTTCATGTGTGCCAATAAGGTCCCATGTCGCTCTGTGCCGGCAGTCAGTCGTGGGCAGTGCAGTAACGTGTAAGAAGTTCTGTGGGACACCTCGCGTCATGGTCTCGGTGAGCCGTTGGTGTTTGTGGGTTTGTGGCAGTGGTAAGCGCACGCCGGCAGTGGCTGTTGATAGCTGTCGTATCCTGGAGTGATAAGCGAGGAGTCCGGTAGTGTGGGCTGAGCTCGAGTCTGTGTGGGGCTATTCAAAGATTTGTTGTGTCGCTGATGTCCTTCGGCACTAAGACATCTATATGTATCGTGTACCACACTTCATTAATGGACATGGCTGGTTCTTAAGTCTTTGGAGGAGACCTGGACCATTCATTTCGGTAACACAGTGGTGCTCTGGGCCATGCAGTGTGACAGAAAGACCGTTCACATAACCCGTGACATCAGTACTTCTACTGCTGCGGGCCTGATAAATTAAGTTGCTCTATACATCTAGTGGCTCCACGTCATGTCGATTACCACCTTCATCTAAGTTCCGGCTCGGCGTTGTTTCGCAATGTATGGCGTGCACTTCTTAGAATCTGCGAGCGTCTTGTTGTTTCCATTGAGTGTTTTCCTTAAACGTAAGCAAGACATTTATTTGCATATGTAGCCATTTGCGAGTCAGTTGTTTGCACTGGGCGCAGACGTATTTTGAGGCAGTGTTCTTTCCGCCCTTCTAATGATTACTGCCTGGAGACTGGGTGTATTTTGGCAGTTTAAATTTCTTTTGTTCTTAGATTTGAATTTTTACGATAACCGCCAGCTTTCAATCTTGCAAAGAGTTCCTCCTGATCCTTGGATATTTGGTCTGCTTGATGTATTATAGCCACACTGTCGTCCCTCCACCTTACGAAAAGGAAATCTGGCTAGCGTCCGTATATTTGCCCTACTGGATTTGACGCATGTTGCTGTTTAACGGTTGTTGCTGCTGCTTATCACATCCAGTGGATTTTGATCTTCATTTATGTGTAATCCTTAGAACATGTGTTCTCAGAACATCGAACTTGCCATTTTAGTGTTGTTGTTGTTGTGGCCTTCAGTCCGGAGGCTGGTCTGATGCAGCTCTCCACCTTACCTTATCCCGAGCAAGCCTCTTCATCTCCTCATAAGAACGGCAACTCACATCCATTTGAATCTGCTTACTGTATTTGTCTCTTGGTTTCCCTCTGCGACTTTTCCTCCACACACTTCCCTATAATGCTAAATTTACGATTCTTTGATGTCTAAGAATGTGTCCTAACAATCGATTCCTTCTTTTAGTCAAGGTATGCCAAAAATTCCTTTTCTTCACAGTTCTGTTCAGTACCTCTTCATTAGTTACGCGATCCACCCACCTAATCTTCAGCATTCTTCTGTAGCACCACATTTCAAAAGCCTCTATCCTCTTCCTGTCCGCACTGTTTATCGTCCATGTTTCCCTCCCATACAAGGCAACACCACAGAAATGAGTTCAGAATAAGACTTCATTACACTAAAAATACATTCTGCATTTTATATTCTCTGTACTGCGACCATCATATGTTATTTTACTGCCCAAGTAACAAAACTCATCCACCATCTTTATTATTTCGTTACATAACCTAATTCCTTCAACATCGCCTGATTTCCTTATACTGCATTCCAATATCCTTGTTTTGCTCTTGTTAACGTTCATTTTATACGCTCCTTCAAAACACTGTACATTCCGTTTAATTGCTCTTCCAGGTCCTTTGTTATCTCTTACAGAATTACAATGTCATCGGCAAAAAGGAATGTTTTTATTTCTTTACCATGAACTCTAAACCTTCTCGAAATTTTTCTTTGCTTTCCTTTACAGCCTGCTCAATGTACAACTCGAATAACATTGGAGAGAGGTTACCATCCTGTCTTACTCCCTTTACTGCATCCTTTTCATGTCCAACTCTAATAACTGCTGTTTGGTTTGTGTTCAAGTTGTAAATAACCTTCCATTCCCTATATATTACCTCTGTTGAGTTCAGAATTTGAAAGAGTTAGTCCAATCAACACTGTCAAAAGCTTTCTCCAAATCTAGAAAAGATAGGCACGAAGGTTTGCCTTTCCTTAATCTATCTTCTAAGACAATGTTTCTCAACGTGTGCGTCACGATCCCCTGTGGAGTCACTAAGTCTTACTCCGGGGTTCACCGTCACAGGAGGAAGTTCTTGCATTATAAAGTAACTAGGAGTTGAGTAATACAAAAACGTACGCCTAACTCAAACATATTTAACGTTAAACTTATGGAGTTTCTTGAATACATCAAAGATTGTTTTATAATATTGTATGTTAACGATGAATAAGCGCAAAGTATGGAACCTGTTTTCAGAAACTAATCGAGGGGTGAAAGAACTTGATACAACAAGTAATTCTGATAATTTCGAAGAAAGGATCTTTACAAATTGTTTAGTCAGTGGGACCTTTCTTAATTAGCATAATACGCTTCTGAGTCGGCCTGAAATGCGAAACACTCGTTAAGCAATCTGTCCGAACCCATGTAAAAATGGGATAATGCGTTTCATTCTGAAAAATACATAAAAAAAATTCGTCCAACAACTTAAAAGAAAGCTGAAGCAAAGGAAAGGTTAAATTTGTTTCCTTTGAGATAACATAGTTCTGTTACGTTTTTTGACGGAGGTCGCCGAAATATTTTTATTTGGGACGGGGGTTGCCAATATTTTTATTTGGAAGGGGGTCGCATCTTCGAAAAGGTGAATATTGCGTCCCGTGTTCCTACATTTCTCCTAAATCCGAACAGATCTCCCCCGACGTCAGCATATCTATCAGTCTCCCATTCTTATGTAAATAATTCGTGCTAAAATAGTCCAACCATGACATTTTAAACCGATGGTTCTGTAATTTTCACACCGCTCAGGTTTGGATGGGGATTATTACATTTTTCGTAGAGTCTGAGGCTATTTCACCTCTCTCATACATCTTATGCATCAGTTGAAATAGTTTTGTCATGGCTGTTTCTCCCAGAGATTTCAGTAGCTCCGAGGGAAAGTCTCTACTCCAGGGGCCTTGTTTCGACTTAGATTTTTAAGTGCTCTGACAAATTCATCTCTCAGTATAGTATATCCTATTTGATCTTCATCTACTTCCTCTTCTCTTCCTACAATATTGTCTGTAAGTGCTTTTCCTTTGTAAGGCCCCTCTATATACTCTTTCCACCTTTCAGCTTTTCCTTATTTATTCAGAACTTGTTTTTCTTGTCTCAAAATGTCTCTCTTATATTTCTGTATAGGTATCTATTTTTACCCTAGTTATACATTCTTTTACACACATTTGGCTTATAGCCACTCCTGCATTGCCATTTTGCACTTCCTGTAAATCTCATTTCTTAGTCGTCTGTTTTCCATTTTACCTGCTTCATTTACTGCATTTTTATATTTTTTCCTTTCATCAATGAAATTATTATCTTTGCTATCCCAAGGACTTTTTTTGTAGCTCTTGTCTTTCTATCTATTTGATATTTGGCTATTTCAATTCACAAAGCTACCCATTCTTCTTCTACTGTTTTATTTACCCCCGTTTCTCACAGTTCCCAAGAACTTCAGGTTCCTCCAATTTACACAGGTGTCATTCCTACTTTTCTGCAGTTTCTTCAGTTTACAGTTCATAACCAATAAGATATGGTCAGAGTCTGTATCTGCTCCTGATTGCTAAATCTATATCTTACCGTTATAAAGTCTATCTGGTATCTTTATGTGTCATCTAGTCTCTTCCACGAATACAACCTTCTTTCTTGGTTCTTGAACTAAGTGTTTCTTATGATTAAATTATGTTCCCTACAAAATTCTACCAGGCGGCTTCATCTTTCATTCCTTTTTTACAGTCCATATTCGCCTGATATTTTTCCTTCCCTTCCTTTTTCTACTACCGAATTCCAGTTCTCCATCACAACATTTCCATAACTGTCTGAATAATTTCCTTTATCGCCTTATCATCGGCAGTGCTAGTGGTATATAATCTTGTACTACCTCACTACCCGATTAAGGGAACTAATATTCCACGCTCCGATCCATAGAATGCCAGTGTTGGCTTTCCTGATGACGACGTCCTTCTGAGTAGTTCCCGACCAGAGATCCGGAATGGGGAACTATTTTACCTCCGGAATATTTTGTCCGAGAGGATGCCATCATCATATTTCCATATAGTAGAGCTGCATGTCCTCGGGAAGAGTAACGGCTGTAGTTTCCCCTTGGTTTCATCCGTTCGCAGTAACTGTGTGGCAAAGCCACATTAGCTGCCGTTACAACGCCAGCTCAGTCAATCAACCAGACTGTTGCCCCTACAACTACTGAGAAGGCTGCTGCCCCTCTTCAGGAACCACACGTTTGTCTGGCCTCTCCATAGATACCCCTCCGCTGTGGTTGCACCTACGCTACGGCTATCTGTATCGTTGAAACACGCAAGCCACCCCATGTCTACAACGTCTGTGGTTCATGGGGGATGTAATAGGTACTTAAGCAGCTTGAATAATTTATTGGTGGCGTCATAAAAAACTGTGTGGCGACTTTGTATGTGCTAATAGTGTTTGATCAGATTTTGTACATGGTATCCAAGTTGTAATTTATTGTGTAATTTTGATGTGATCCTTTTTATATAAGGAAGGTTAAAACCCGGGAATTCGCCTTCTGGAGCCCTGTTGATTATTGTTTTAAAAACCTATTTAAGTTTGGCGCCTTGTTCTCTAACATTTTTAATCCTGTTTAAAGTTGGTTAAATTTCAAAGCTCGGGATTCACCAACTGAAAGAGTCTTTTTATTAAATTATGTAAGTCCTCTAGCGTGGGCTTCACCCACCGAAGTTTGCTTTCTTGTTGTTTTCAAAACAAGAAATATTATGAATTGTGAAGCGATCAAAACCGGATTCACCCGCTGAAGTTTTTATTGTTTATTTTTTTATTTTTACTCTATTAACGGTACCATAGTTTTACCTTCCACCCCATGAACCAAAGACATTGCCGAGGTGGGGTGGCTTGCGTGCCTCTACGATACAGAGCCGTACCATAGGTGCAACCACAGTGGAGAGGCCAGACAAACGTGTGGTTCCTGAAGATGGGCAGCAGCCTTTTCAGTAGTTACAGGGGCAACAGTCTGGATGATTGACTGAAATGGCCTTGTAACATCAGCTAACATGGCTTTGCCATGCAGTTACTGCGAACGGCTGAAAGAAAGGGGAAACTACAGAGATCACTTTTCCCGAGGACATGCAGCAAGAACTGTATGAATATATGATGATGACATCTCCTTGGGTAAAATATTCCGGAGGTAAAATAGTCCCCATTCGGATCTCCGGGCGGGGACTACTCAGGATGATGTCATCATCAAGAAAAAAAAATTAAAAAAAAAAAAAAAGACAGCCATTCTACGGATTGGAGCGTGGAATATTCTAATCCTTAAACGCGAAGGTAAGTCAGAAAATCTGAAAATAGAAATGGATAGGTTAAAATTAGATTTGGTTGGGAGTAGTGAAGTTCGGTGGCGGGATGAACAGGATTTCTGGTCAGGTGAGTACAGGGCTATAAATACAAAATCAGTTGGTGGTAACGCAGGAGTAGGTCTGATACTGAATAAGAAAATAGGAATGCGGGTAAGTTACTATGAACAGCATTATCATAGCAAAGATATACACAAAAGCAACACCGACCACAGTAGTGCAAGTGTATATGCCGACTAGCTCTGCCGATGATGAAATGTATGAGGAGATAAAAGAAATTATTCAGAAAATTAAGGGAGACGAAAACTTGATTGTGACGTGGGACAGGAACTCGGTAGTAGGAAAGGAAGAGAAGGAAATGTAGTAGGTGAATATGGATTGGAAAGAATGAAAGAAAGAGGAAATCGCTTGGTAGAATTCTGTGCAGAACACAATTTAATGATCACCAACAGACTCTGACCATAACTTATTGGTTATGAACTGCAGATTAAAACTTAAGACACTCCAGAAAGGTAGAAATGTTAGGAGATGGAACCTGGACAAATTGAAGGAACCAGAGTTGGTTGAGAGTTTTAGAGGGAGAATTAGGCAAGTATTGGCTTTCAGAAGAAGAAGAATGGGTAGCTCTCAAAGTAGCGAAAGCTCCAGAGGATCATTAATTGATGAGAGGAGAAAACATAAAAATGCACCAAGTGAAGCAGGCAAAAGGGAGTACAGAAGTCTGAAAAATGAAGTTGACAAGAAGTGCAGACTTGCTAAGCAGGAGTGGTTTGAGGAGGAATGCAAGACTGTAAAAGATTGTATAGCTAGGGGAAAGATAGATACCGCCTACAGGAAAATAAAAGAGACATTTAGAGACAAGAAAAACAGCGGAATGAATATTAAGAACTCAGATGGAAAACCAGTACTAAGCAAAAATGGGAAATCTGAAAGGTGAAAGGGATATATAGAATGCCTGTACACAGTAAATAAACTTGAAGGCAGTATTCTAGAAATGGAAGATGAAGTAGAGGAAGATGAGATAGTAGATACTATACTGCGAGAAGAGTTTGACAGTGTGCTGAAAGATTTGAGTCGAAACAAGGCCCCTGGAGTAGATGATATGCGGTCTGAACTGCTAATATCGTTAGGAAAGCCAGTCATGAAGAAATTTTGATCTATGAGTAAGCAAGATGTGTGAGTTAGGAGAAATACCCCCGACTTCAAAAAGAATATTGTAATTCCAATTCCAAAGAAAGCATGAGCAGACAAATGTGAAAATTACAAAACTATCAGTTTAATAAGTCATGGGTGCAAAATACCAACAGGAGTTATACACAGGCGAATTGAAAAACTTGTGGAATCCGAGCGTGGGGGAGATCAGTTTGGATTTATGAGAAATGTAGGAACACGGGAGGCAACACATTACGACTTATCTTAGAAGGTAGGCTATGGAAAGGCAAACCTACGTTTTTAGCATTTGGAGAAAGCTATTGACAATGTCGACTGGAATACACCCTTTCAAATTCCTAAGGTAGCAGGGATAAATATAGGGAGCGAAGAGTTATAGTTAACTTATGCAAAAACATGACAGCGGTTATTAGAGTTGAAAAATGTTCAAATGTTTGTAGAACTTATGGGACTTAACTACGGGGTCATCAGTCCCTCAGCTTACAAACTACTTATGAACTAGCTAAGACTAAGGACGGCACAAATATCCATGCCCGAGGGGGATTCGAACCCCCGACCGCAGTGGCCGTGCAGACCGGAACTGGAGCGCCTCAATCCCCTCGGCCACCGCGGCCGGCTATTAGAGTTGAAGGACATGAAAGAGACGCAAAGGTTGGGAAGGGAGTAAGACTGGGTTGTAGCCTTTCCCCAATGTTGTTCAATCTGTACATTGAGCAAGCAGTGAAGGAATGAAAGGAAAAATTTGGAGAGGGAATTAAAGTTTAGGGAGAAGAAATAAAAACTTTGCGGTTTGCCGATGACATAGTAATTCTGCCAGAGAGCGCAAAGGATCTTGAAGAGCAATTGATTGGAATGGACAATGTCTTGAAAGGAGGATATAAGATGAACATCAACAAGAGTAAAACAAGGATAATGGAATGTAGCGTCAGAAAATCATGCGATGCTGAATGAATTAGATTAGGTAATGAGACAATAAAAGTAGTATATGAGTTTTGTCCACTCCCATGAACCACAGACATTGCCGAGGTGGGGTGGCTTGCGTGCCTCAACGATACAGATAGCCGTACCGTAGGTGCAACCACAGCGGAAGGGTATCTGTGGAGAGGCCAGACAAACGTGTGGTTCCTGAAGAGGGGCAGCAGCCTTTTCAGTAGTTACAGGGGCAACAGTCTGGATGATTGACTGAGCTGGCCTTGTAACATCAGCTAATGTGGCTTTGCCACACAGCTACTGCGAACGGCTGAAAGCAAGGGGAAACTACAGCCGTTACCTTTCCCGAGGACATGCAGCTCTACTGTGTGAACATATGATGATGGCATTCTCTCGGGTAAAATATTCCGGAGGTAAAATAGTCCCCCATTCGGATCTCCGGGCGGGGACTACTCAGGAGGATGTGATCATCAGGAAAGACAATACTGGCATTCTACGGGTCGGGGCGTGGAATGTTAGATCCCTTAATCGAGTAGGAAAATTAGAAAATTTAAAAAGGGAAATGGATAGGTTGAAGTTAGATATAGTGGGGATTAGTGAAGTTCGGTGGCAGGATGAACAGGATTTCTGGTCAGGCGAGTACAGGATTATAAATACAAAATCAGTTGGGGGTATCACAGGAGTAGGATTGATAATGAATAAGAAAATAGGAATGCGGGTAAACTACTATGACCAGCACAGCGATCGCATTATCATTTAACCTTCCTTATATAAAAAGGATCACATCAAAATTACACAATAAATTACAACTTGGATACCATGTACAAAATCTGATCAAACACTATTAGCACATACAAAGTCGCCACACAGTTTTTTATGACGCCACCAATAAATTATTCAAGCTGCTTAAGTACCTATTACATCCCCCATGAACCACAGACGTTGTAGACATGGGGTGGCTTGCGTGTTTCAACGATACAGATAGCCGTAGCGTAGGTGCAACCACAGCGGAGGGGTATCTATGGAGAGGCCAGACAAACGTGTGGTTCCTGAAGAGGGGCAGCAGCCTTCTCAGTAGTTGTAGGGGCAACAGTCTGGTTGATTGACTGAGCTGGCGTTGTAACGGCAGCTAATGTGGCTTTGCCACACAGTTACTGCGAACGGATGAAACCAAGGGGAAACTACAGCCGTTACTCTTCCCGAGGACATGCAGCTCTACTATATGGAAATATGATGATGGCATCCTCTCGGACAAAATATTCCGGAGGTAAAATAGTCCCCCATTCGGATCTCCGGGCGGGGACTACTCAGGAGGATGTGATCATCAGGAAAGACAATACTGGCATTCTACGGGTCGGGGCGTGGAATGTTAGATCCCTTAATCGAGTAGGAAAATTAGAAAATTTAAAAAGGGAAATGGATAGGTTGAAGTTAGATATAGTGGGGATTAGTGAAGTTCGGTGGCAGGATGAACAGGATTTCTGGTCAGGCGAGTACAGGATTATAAATACAAAATCAGTTGGGGGTATCACAGGAGTAGGATTGATAATGAATAAGAAAATAGGAATGCGGGTAAACTACTATGACCAGCACAGCGATCGCATTATCATTGTCAAGATAGATACGAAGCCAACACCAACCACAGTAGTACAGGTTTATATGCCAACTAGCTCTGCCGATGATGAGGAGATCGAAGAAATATATGAGGAGCTAAAGGAAATTATTCAGACAATTAAGGGAGAGGAAAACTTAATTGTTATGGGAGACTGGAATTCGGTAGTAGGACAAGTAAGGGAAGGGAAGATAGTAGGTGAATATGGTCTGGGCAAAAGGAATGAAAGAGGAAGCCGCCTGGTAGAATTTTGCACGGAACATAATTTAGTTATAACAAACACCTGGTTTAAGAATCACAAAAGAAGGTTGTATACGTGGAAGAGACCAGGAGACACCGGGAGATACCAGATAGATTTTATAATGGTAAGACATAGATTTCGGAACCAGGTTTTGAAGTGTAGGACATACCCAGGGGCAGACATAGACTCTGACCATAACTTGTTGGTTATGAACTGTAGGCTGAAACTGAAGAAACTACAGAAAGATAGGATAATAAGGAGATGGGACCTAGATAAATTGAAGGAACCTGAAGTTCTTAAGAATTTCAGAGGGAGCTTCAGGCAACAATTGACAGAAACAGGGGAAAATAAAACAGTTGAGGAGGAATGGGTAAAATTGAGAGATGAAATAGTGAAGGCAGCAGAGGACAAAATAGGTAGGAAGGCAAGACCTACAAAGAATCCTTGGATATCACAGGAGATACTAAATTTAATCGATCAAAGGAGAAAATATAAAAATGCAATAAATGAAACAGGCAAAATGGAGTACAGACGACTAAGAAATGAGATTGACAGGAAGTGCAAAATGGCTAAGCAGGAATGGCTAGAAGGCAAATGCAAGGATGTAGAAGAATGTATAAATAGGGGAAAAATAGATACAGCCTACCGGAAAATAAAAGAAACATTTGGCGATAAGACAAACAGCTCTATGAATATCAAGGACACTGATGGAAAACCAGTTCTCAGCAAAGAAGGGAAAGCTGAAAGGTGGAAAGAGTATATAGAGGGGCTCTACAAATGAACTTCGAGACACTATTGTAGGAAGGGAAGAGGATGTAGATGATGATGAAATAGGAGATACTATACTGAGAGATGAATTTGACAGAGCACTGAAAGATCTAAGTCGAAACAAGGCCCCTGGAGTAGATGATATCCCGTCAGAGTTACTGAAGTCTCTGGGAGAACCAGCCATGACAAAATTGTTTCACATTGTGTGTAAGATGTATGAGACAGGCGAAGTACCCTCAGACTTTAAGAAAAATGTTATAATCCCCATTCCAAAGAAAGCGGGTGCAGACAGGTGTGAAAACTACAGAACCATCAGTTTAATAAGTCATGGTTGCAAAATATTAACACGAATTATATACAGAAGGATGGAAAAACTGGTAGAAGCAGACCTCGGGGAAGATCAGTTTGGGTTCAGGAGAAATATAGGAACAAGGGAGGCAATACTCACTTTACGGCTTATCCTAGAAGATAGATTAAGAAAAGGCAAACCAACATTTCTAGCTTTTGTAGATTTGCAGAAGGCTTTTGACAATGTTGATTGGAATAAACTCTTTCAAGTTCTGAAGCAAGCAGGAGTAAAATATAGGGAGCGTAAGGTTATTTGCAACTTGTACAAAAATCAGACAGCGGTTGTCAGAGTTGGAGGGCATGAAAGGGTTGCAGTGGTTGGAAAGGGAGTAAGACAGGGTTGTAGCCTTTCCCCAGTGTTGTTCAATTTGTACATTGAGCAAGCTATAAAGGAAAGCAAGGAGAAATTTGGAGAAGGAATTAAAGTTGAGGGTGAAGAATTAAAAACATTGCGTTTTGCCGACGACATAGTAATTCTGTCAGATACAGCAAAGGACCTGGAAGAGCAATTGAACGGAATGGACAGTGTGCTGAAAGGTGCATATAAGATGAACATTAACAAGGGTAAAACTAGGGTAATGGAGTGCAGTGTAAGAAAATCAGGTGATGCTGAAGGAATTAGATTAGGTAATGAAACAATAAAGGAGGTAGATGAGTTTTGTTACTTGGGCAGTAAAATAACAAATGATGGTCGCAGTACAGATGATATAAAATGCAGAATGGCAATGGGTAGAAAGGCGTTTTTGAAAAAGAGAAATTTGTTAACATCGAATATTGATTTAAGCCTAAGGAAGTCCTTTCTGAAGGCATTTGTATGGAGTGTTGCCTTGTATGGGAGTGAAACATGGACGATAAGCAGTGTGGACAGAAAGAGGATAGAGGCTTTCGAAATGTGGTGCTACAGAAGAATGCTGAAGATTAGGTGGGTGGATCGCGTAACTAATGAGGAGGTACTGAACCGAATTGGGGAGAAAAGAAATTTCTGGCATACATTGACTAAAAGAAGGGATAGATTGGTAGGACACATTCTTAGACATCAAGGAATTGTGAATTTAGCGTTGGAGGGAAGTGTGTGGGGTAAAAATCGCAGAGGGAGACCAAGAGACGCGTATAGTAAGCAGATTCAAGTGGATGTGGGTAGTCGTTCTTATGAGGAGATGAAAAGGCTTGCTCAGGATAGAGTAGGGTGGAGAGCTGCATCAAACCAGTCTCTGGACTGAAGACCACAACAACAACAACATGAGTTTTGTTACTTGGATAGCAAGATAACTTCTGATGGCCGAAGTAAAGAAGATATAAAATGCAGAATGGCTATGGAAAGAAAAGTGTTTCTGAAAAACTGAAATTTGTTGATCTCTAATATTAGTTTAAATGACAGGAAGTCCTTTCTGAAAGCATTTGTCTGCAGTATCACATTGTATGGAAGTGAAACGTGGACGATCAGGATTTCAGACAAAAAGATGATACAAGTTTTCGAAATGTGGTGCTACAGACGAATGATAAAAATTAGATGGATAGATCACGTAACTAATAACGAGGTGCTTAACCGAATTGGGGAGAAAAGGAGTTTCTGGCATATCCTAAGAGAAGGAATAGATTGGTGGGACACATTCTGAGACTTCAAGGAATCGTGAACTTAGCATTAGAAGGAAGTGTGTGGGGTAAAAATCGTAGAGGGAGACCGAGGGACGAATACAGTAAGCAGATTCAAAAGGATGTAGGTTGCCGAACTTATTCTCAGATGGAGAGATTTGCGCAGGACAGAGTAGCTGGGAGATATCATCAAACCAGCCTGCGGACTGAAGACGACAACAACAACAATAGCGACAATTTTCCCTTTCCCTTTGTACAGGTATAGTATATGAAATTCGTTTAACAACAGAAGTAAGGTCTTCACCCTCTGTAGATTTTCTCTAACTTGTGAATTTAGCCCTCTATTTAATACAAGTTATTTGTTATAAACAATATTTCAGTAATTAATTATGGGCTCCAAACGCTGATGTTTTTTTAATATCTTGTCGTTTTAACCTTTGGTATTGAAACTAAAAATATTATGTAAATTTTTGAAAAGATCAAAATGGGCTTCGCCCGCTGACGGTTTTCTAGCTTATCATTGTTTTACCCTTCAATTTAATACAAGTTATTGTTCTAACTCTTAAGCAATTAAACATGGGCTTCACCCGCTGATCAGTTGATATAATCCAGTTTAAAAAAAATTCTTTAAAGTAGTAAATTAATTTATTGGTTCCCCACCCAGACCTATCACTTTGTCTTTATATTGTTTTTGAATACAAATTTGAGGTCTCAGACGGTGCTGCATTTTGTCTTCTACTTCCTTCATTACTTCCAATTTCTATGTTTCTGTATAGTTTGGTCCATGTCCTTCTGCTTCCATTTATTGTATGCTTTCTTCGTCATATTCATCAGCTGAAACAAACAGTTTTTAGTTGGTATGTATTGTCCATCAAAGCTCAAGTTGTACTGGTACCATTAAAGAATTCTCTACATGTACTAATTTGCCAGGGAGACCTTTGCCATTCTTTTGTGTCGTTTGCTATCTACATCTACATCCATACTCCGCTAGCAACCTGAAGGTGTGTGGCGGAGGGTACATTGAGTACCACTATCGATTCTCCCTCCTATTCCAGCCTCGTTCGCGGAAAGAAAGATTGTCGGTTTGCCTCTGTTTGGGCTTTAATCTCTCTGATTTTACTCTAATGATCTCTTCGTGAGATATACGTAGGAGGGAGCAATATACTGCTAAACTCCTCGGTAAAGGTATGTTCTCAAAACTTCGACAAAAGCCCGTACCGAGCTACAGTGCGTCTCTCTTGCAGAGTCTTCAACTGAAGTTTATCGATCATCTTTGCAACGCTTTCACGATTACTAAATGATCCTGGAACGAAGCGCGCTGGTCTCCGTTGGATCTGCTCTATCTCCTCTATCTACCCTACCTGGTACGGATCCCACAACGGTGAGCAGTATTCAAGCAGTGGGCAAACAAGTATACTATAATCTACTTCCTTTGTTTTCGAACTGCATTTCCTCAGGATTCTTCCAATGAATCTGTCTGGCATCTGCTATAACGACGATTACTTTTATATGGTCGTTCCATTTTAAATCACTCCTCATGCATACTCCCAGATAATTTATGGAATTAACTGCTTCCAGTTGCTGATCTGCTATAGTGTAGCTAAATGATAAAGGATCTTTCTTCCTATGTATTCGTAGTACATTACACTTGTCTACATTGAGATTCAGTTGCCATTACCTGCACCATGCGTCAATTCGTTGCAGATCCTCCTGCATTTCAATGCAATTTTCCAACCTCTCGATATACTACAGCATCACCCGCAAAAGCCTCAGTGAACTTCCGATGTTATCCACAAGGTCATTTATATATATTGTGAATATCAACAGTCCCACGATACTCCTCTGTGGCACAGCTGACATCACTCTTACTCTCTCAATTGATAATGATATGCTGCGTTCTGTTATCTAGGAACTGCCAATCCACACAATTGGTCTGATAGTCCATATGCTCTTACTTTGTTCATTAAACGTCTGTGGGGATCTGTATCAAACGCCCTGCGGAAGTCAAGAACCACGGCATCTACCTGGAAACCTGTGTTTATGGCCTCCTGAGTCTCGTGGACGAATAGCGCGAGATGGGATTCACAGGATCGCCTTTTTTCGAAATCCATGCTTATTCCTACAGAGTAGATTTCTAGTCTCCAGAAAACTCGAACATAATACGTGTTCCAAAATTCTACAACTGGCCGACGTTAGAGATATAGGCCTATATTTCTGCACGTCTATTCGACGTCCCTTCTTGAAAACGGGGATGACCTGCGCCATTTTCCAATCTTTTGGAGTGCTGCGGTTTTGTAGAAATCTACGTTACACCGCTGTAAGAAAGGGGGCAAACTCCTTAAATGATTGACAACGTAACACGATATTAGACAGAATACAAAAAATACTTTATTTACGTATTATTCTCTCAATCGCCTGTAATGAAAAACAGCCAAACAAAATAATTTTTAGTTATTTTTCTGTCACGACAGCTAATGTTCTGCTCACTTATTTCTGTTAGTTATATTAGTTTTACATCAATTGATATAGCATTTGGAAACTTGAGATAAGATATTAGTGTATTACGACTTGGGCTGTGATACGACTAACAAATCGTTACTACCTAATCCATCACCAAACAAGTTTTTATAGATCCATGACATATCTTCTTCACTGTGCGATTCTATAAATTGAAGTGTGCCATTTCGATACTCGTAAAAAGTCTCCGCTAAGCCATCAGTCAATTTAGTTGTTGACAAAGGAGCATCGCTTGTTTCGTAATGTGTACGGATGTAGTTCCCGATAGCGTCATTGACACCAATTAATCTGATACTCCTTCTGGAAAGTTCCGCAGACAATGTAGTGTCTCGGAAGGTGACCCCTCAAACGAGCCTACGTCTATTTCAGGAAAGAAACTAATGGAATGATTGTTAGTGACAAATGCTCATAACCTGCTCCCTCCTATCATCTACAGAACCGAGAAAGATAATCAGTTTAAATAAGTTACCGTTGTTCATTAAACGACTGTTACTAACAAAAAGCTCGAAATCGTTTCACTTCAGAGAAGAATAAATGTTACCCAGACCTGACGGAAATGAAGTGACAACAAAGACGTAGCAGCTAGGATATAACAAAACACACGATAAAAATATTTTTTATTGGAAGGATTAGGTTTAGGTTTGGATTTAGGCTGGTGGTTCCTAAACTGTGCTTTGGGACGCAATACTAGGTCGCGGGACGAACCTAAAATACCTGGAAAAATATCTAACCGACTGAAAAAATTCGAATATCTACATGTGAGACAAGTTTTATAATCCGGAATGTATAAGACCGGTTCTAAATAGGAAACAAATGTGCCTAATTACGTCCTCAGGGTGATACGAGAACAACGCAGCCGTAGAATACGTTCTTAATTCCGACTTGACAACGCCGAGTCCTCTTCCATTTGCGAAAATGTCATATCAGTACTTCTCCATTGCTCTATTCTTTCTCCGACTCCGAGAGCGCACCGTATTTTCTTATTGTTTAGGGTGCGTATCCGTGTTTATAGCGGCAATTTGTCATGGTCACTAAATCTATTCCTATTACAAAAAAGTTTAAGAATCATTGGTTTAAACTATTTAGTCCACGTTGTGAATTGGAACGCGTTTATTTTTCTTCATAATTCATTTTAAATCGGCGCACTTCATACAACGCCCTTCCTGTAAACAGATTCCGTGGCTAATGCAAGCTTCTGTTATATCTACGAAATATCCATTTGCGACTACAATAAGGTCTTCGATATTGATTTCACCGCCACTTGACTCTAATATTTCATTCTTTTTAATCACAATCCGGATTTCGGCTTTAGAACCATTTTCAAGTGGCAATTAGTCGAATTAATTGGCAGATGTAGGTAACCAAGTTGTCATTGATTGCATATGCACAACCATATGAATCATCCAATGTTCCAATGTATTTGAATATGCTGATACCGAATGCGAATCATAGAGCACTCATGTAACCGTCTATCCTAACTTGAGCAGCAATTAATCCGACTAATGGTACACTTGAAAATGGCTCTGCCTAGTAACACTGCACGGTTGCTGGCATGAGCGCGCAAAGAAGGGCATGTTCTCGTCGCGTCTTTAGAATAGTGTTATCGGCGTCCAAGCCTGCTTGGCGTTCATGGTAGGATACATTTTGTGAGAGGGGAAAAATATTCCCTCGAGAAGAGTTCCCGTAGCTCTTTAGATTAGCTGCTCGAGTCTGCAAAGTGTTTACAACTACGTATTTGGGTGAAAGCGTTTTTTTTTTTTTTTTTTTTTCATTTTTAAAATGAAATTAACGAAATTGAAGGTCACGTAGTAATCTTACGTTTAACTGACCGGAGAAATCCAGTTGATGACCAGTAATTTCACACCAAACATCGACATGCTAATAAAACATTTAAGCAGAATTAGTGTTGAAAACATACTTATCTTTCGTTATCATAAGCACTAGGTCAGTTGTGAACATCAAACTTCTCATTAGTGTCATATTTATTATGTTAATAATTGTTTAATAAAAATATCTGTATTCTTTGTTTCTTACTTTATGTCTGTGTTGTGTTTATGACAAGAAGATTAAGCGACGGAAATTGCAGTTTATTTTCCTCTATTTATTAGTATTAGATCCCCTCCATCACACTGTTCACCACTTACGTGAACGACAGAATTTTTAACGTAACTGCTGTCAACCTGCGCAAAGTATTATTTAGCGACGCTGCTGTACCGTTTACGGTATCACGTAATCAAAATATTTTGTTTCCTTACTTGTTCCTTTGGCGTTGTGTTGAGCGTCTATGTGATAGAATTGTTATAATCTGAAATTACTTATGCATTCCGTGGCACCTTGGTAGATGATTGGTCTTTAAGGGGGAACGTAGGCAAAATGGTCAAGAATGACAAAAAAATTTTGCCTCCGTATAATTCTGTAGAATGTTAGAAATACTGTCTTCAATTTTCACATATTAATTCGAACTACAAATGATAAAAACAAAAACCACAAAAAAAAGAAAAAAAACTTTCTTGTTTGAATCACTGCGCAGCGCCACGCCCACTTTTCTAGACGCCACTCTCCTTGTTTGCGATGATTTTTTGCTTCCTGCTGTCATAAAAGTATCGGAAGAGTATAGAAGGCTTTGGCCACTTTTATGTCGTGTTAACTTTCCTTCCACTAGGTATCTTTGGAAGCCGGTGGAACACAAAACCCGAATGAGAGCTCCAACAGTCTAATTTGGAAGAGATTTACATCTACATACATACTCCGCAATTCACCGTAAGGTGCGTGGCGGAGGGTACACTGTACCACTACTAGGCATTTCCTTTCCTATTCCACTCCCAAATTGAACGAGGAAAAAAAGAATGCCTATATGCCTCCGTACGAGCCCTAATTTCTCTTATCTTGTCTTTGTGACCTTTACGCGAAATGTAAGTAGGCGGCAGCAAGATCGTACTACACTCAGCTTCAAATTCCGGCCCTCTAAATTTACTTAACAGAAATTCAGAACGTCATCTTTCTTCCAGCGATCCCCAATTGAGTTGCCGGAGTATTTCCGTGACACTCGCGCATTGGTCGAACCTACCGGTAACAAATCTAGCTGCTCGCCTCTAAACCGCCTCTATGTCTTCCTTCAAACCGATCTGCTGCGGGTCCCAAATACTTGAGCAATACTCAAGACGTGGTCGTACAAGCGTTTTATACGCGGTCTCCTTTACAGGTGAAGTACATCTTCCCAAAATTCTCCCAATAAACCGAAGTCGGCTGTCTGCCTTACTCACAACTGTATGTCGTGTTAACTTTCCTTCCGCTAGGTATCTTTGGAAGCCGGTGGAACACAAAACCCGAATGAGAGCTCCAACAGTCTAAACCTTACAGTGTAAACCTTTATAAAACCTTTTATGCGCATTTCCCGTAACTTTCATGTTTCGGTGTATAAGGAACATTTATTCCTGAACCGCTGGAGATAGATGCCCCAAAACAACATTTAGCTCATAAACTGCTGTTGCCACATATGATGCATATCTAGGTGTTTAATGATGGTAACACTGAAAGAATAGGGACCCTTACTGGGCTAGGATTTGTTGCTGGTTGCTTCACCGAGAAGTATTGAATAAGATAGATAATGCACTTGTTGCAAGATCTGAAATTTCTGTGAAGGATATAGCCAAAGGGGCACGCCAGAAACATCAGTTACATAGGAAACATGTCCAAGAAGAGCAAGATGGCCAAATGTATGATTATGGTCAACATTAAGGTACTATTTTATGGTGTAAACCTTTATAAAACCTTTTATGCGCATTTCCCGTAACTTTCATGTTGCGGTGTATAAGGAACATTTATTCCTGAACCGCTGGATATAGATAAATGAAATTTTCTGCAAACTTTGTTCATAGTATAACAAAACGTCATGTGGTTCAAATTTTTTATAAGCGTATTTCTGTCAAAATTATTTAAATTTTTGTGAAATTGAAATTGTTTTGTTTCATACACATAATTTTTTAAAAATAAATTGTAAGAGCTCTAAAAAGGGTATTAAAAATGTTAGGTAATGTAATCACGTAAATTATCTCCTACGTCTCCCCTTAAAACAAACAGTACTTCCTCAAATACTATACAAATATTATATTTCATCGTAAATATTCATTGCATTGTCATACTACAGTAATTGTGACGGTTGGTTATTTGGGTCAGGGGACTAAACTGCGTAGGTGTTCAGTCCCCCAGTGGGGAGGGGAAGCAGTGAGGATAGGAAAGGAGGGGAAGGAAAAGGAAATGCAGTCCAAGGAGGAAAGAAGGAAGAAAGACTGCATTAGCTCGGAGACCCCTGCTCGCCACGCATGTACTCACGAAAGAACCGTTTGCCCCCTGGGGTGAATTGTGACAGTACAGAGAATACATGTAACGTGTGAGCTGTCCATCGTGTATTTTCGGCAATCTTCGGCGCTGTTCACGGGTAAGAGGCTACGAGCTGCACCTTAAGTGGAGCCCTCACGGTGACAAAAGTACCCGCACTGTCTGCGCCCGCGCCTGATCTATGCAAAGTTTCCATAGTCAACAGATGCTTTTATAGATCCTACATCAGCAGCAGTAAAAGCGAAACATTTGGCCGCGGTGGAGTAGCCGGGCGGTCTAAAGCACCTCGCTGCGGAGCGCGCGGTTGCTCGCCGTGGAGGTTCGAGTCCTCCCTGGGGCATGGGTGTGTGTGTTTGTCCGTAGGTTAGTTTACCTAGTTTAAATAGCTACGGATTGATGACCACGCAGTTTCGTCCGATAGATTTACAGACATTTGAACATTCGAAACATTTGAGGAGAAACTTGGAATTTATTTCGCGTGGCCTCCCAGTCACGTAATGGCTTTAAATAGAGATTTTAACTTACCGGATATAGACTGAGATAAATGAGTAAGAGGTGCTGGGAAATTGTTCTGTTTTAAAACTACACTATGTGATCGAAAGTATCGGGACACCTGGCTGAAAATGACTTACAAGTTCGTGGCGCCCTCCATCGGTAATGCTGGAATTCAATATGGTGTTGGCTCTCCCTTAGCCTTGAAGACAGCTTCCACTCTCGCAGGCATACGTTCAGTCAGACGGCGGAAGGTTTCTTGGAGGATGGCAGCTCATTCTTCAGAGTGCTGCATCGAGGAGAGGTACCGATGTAGATCGGTGAGGCCCGGCACGAAGTCGGCGTTCCAAAACATCCCAAATGTGTTCCATAGGATTCAAATCAGGACTCTGTGCAGGCCAGTCCAGTACAGGGATGTACTGTCGTGTAACCATTTCGTCACAGGCCGAGCATTATGAACAGGTGCTCGATCGTGTTGCCATATCTGAATCGCTCTCCAACAGTGGGAAGCAAGAGGGTGCTTGAACATTCAATGTAGGTCTGTGCTGTGATAGTCCCATGCAAAACAACAAGGGGTGCAAGCGTCCTCTATGAACAACACGACCACATAATAACACCACCGCCTACTTTTACTGTTGGCACTACACACGCTGGCAGATGATGTTCAGCGGGCATTCGCCATACCCACACCCTGCCATCGGATCGGTACATAGTCTAGCGTGATTCGTGACTCCACGCGTTTTTCCACCGTTCGACCGCCCAATGTTTACGCTACTTACACCAAGCGAGGCGTCGTGACAGTCAGTCGACCATGAAATCCAAGTTTTCTCATCTCCCGTCTCTCATAGAACTTGGAGTGGATCATGACGCAGTTTGGAATTCCTGCGTGATGGTCTGGGTGGCTGCCTGTCTATTACACTGTACGATCCTCTTCAACTGTCGGCGGTTTCCGTCAGTCAACAGATGAGGGTGCCCTTTAAGCTTTTGTGCTGTACGTATCCCTTAACGTTTCTACTTCACTATTACATCAGAAACAGTGCAACTAGGGATGTTCAGGAGAGTGGAAAACTCTCGTACGGACTTCTGACACACGTGACACCCTACCACCTGACCACGATCGAGTTCCACGTAGCGGCCCATTCTGTTCTCTCATGATATCTAGTGACTACTGATATGGAGTACTTGGCAGTAGGTGGCAGCACGATGCACCGAACACGAAAAAGTATGTTTTAGGGAGTGTCCGGATACTTTAGATCACATAGTATGCCTTGAGCGGTTAGCAGACATTCAAATCGTGGCGTTATCATCTTTGATCTGCTGGCGACAGACACGAATTCTTCGACTCATTTAGAGGCGTGCAGTGAATCAATCTACATCTACATCTACATACATACTCCGCAATTCACCGTAAGGTGCGTGGCGGAGGGTACACTGTACCACTACTAGGCATTTCCTTTCCTATTCCACTCCCAAATTGAACGAGGAAAAAAAGAATGCCTATATGCCTCCATACGAGCCCTAATTTCTCTTATCTTGTCTTTGTGATCTTTACGCGAAATGTAAGTAGGCGGCAGCAAGATCGTACTACACTCAGCTTCAAATTCCGGCCCTCTAAATTTACTTAACAGAAATTCACGAAAAGAACGTCGTCTTTCTTCCAGCGATCCCCAATTGAGTTGCCGGAGCATTTCCGTGACACTCGCGCATTGGTCAAACCTACCGGTAACAAATCTAGCTGCTCGCCTCTGAACCGCCTCTATGTCTTCCTTCAAACCGATCTGCTGCGGGTCCCAAATACTTGAGCAATACTCAAGACGTGGTCGTACAAGCGTTTTATACGCGGTCTCCTTTACAGGTGAAGTACATCTTCCCAAAATTCTCCCAATAAACCGAAGTCGGCTGTCTGCCTTACTCACAACTGTCCTTACATGCTCGTTCCATTTCATATCGCTCTGCAATGTTACGCCTAGATATTTAAACGACGCGACTGCATCAAGAAGCTCACTACTGATGCTGTATTCGAACATTATAGGATTGTTTTTTCTACTCATGCGCATCACCTTACATTTTTCTACATTGAGAGCTAGCTGCCATTCTTCGCACCAACTAGAAATTTTGTCTAAGTCAACCTGTATGCTATTACAGTCAGTTACAGACGACACCCTCCCATACACCACAGCATCATCAGCAAACAGCCGCAAATTACAACTTACTCTGTCCATCAGATCATTTATATAGATAGAAAATAATAGCGGTCCTATCACACTCCCCTGGGGCACGCCTGACGATACACTCGTCTCTGATGAACACTCGCCGTCGAGAACAACGTACTGCGTTCTATTACTTAGGAAGTCTTCCAGCCAGTCACAAATCTGTGAACCTATTCCATAAGCTCGTATCTTCGTTAGCAGTCTGCAGTGTGGCACCGTGTCGAACGCCTTTTTGAAGTCGAGAAAAACACAATCCACCTGTTGCCCTTCGTCCATGGCTCGCAAGATGTCATGTGAGAAAAGGGCAAGCTGAGTTTCACATGAACGATGTTTCCTAAACCCGTGCTGATTCATGGAAAGAAGCTTTCCCGTTTCAAGGAAATTTACTATATTCGAACTGAGAATATGCTCCAAAATTCTACATGAAACCGATGTCAACGATATTGGCCTGTAATTGTATGGGTCAGTTCTCTTTCCTTTCTTATACACGGGAGTCACCTGCGCTTTTTTCCAATCACTAGGAACTTTGCGCTGAGTTAAAGATTCGCTATAAATGCAAGCTAAGTAGGGGGCCAATGCCGCAGAATAGTCTTTGTAAAACCGAACTGGTATTCCATCCGGACCAGCAGACTTTTTCGTATTTAGCTCTCTCAGCTGCTTCTCTACACCGGAAATACCTATTGCTATGTCCCCCATTTCGGAATTAGTACGTTGATCAAATGATGGTATATTTGTGCGGTCCTCCTGCGTGAAAGATTTCTTAAAGGTTAAATTTAGAACTTCAGCTTTCCGTTTGCTTTCTTCTATTACTGCCCCGGAATGATCAACTAGTGACTGGACAGTGGGCTTTGACCCGCTTATCGATTTTACATAGGACCAGAATTTTTTCGGGTTCTCGGAAAGATCTTTTGCTAAGGTATGGCTGTGATAATTATTGTATGCTTCACGCATCGATCTTTTTATAGACGCACGAATCTCTACTAACTTTTGCCTGTCATCATTTGCGTGTTCTTTTTTGAATCGAGAGTGCAACAGCCTTTGCTTTCTCAGCAGCTTTCTAACATTATTATTATACCACGGTCGATCTTTTCCATCCTTAATCGTCTTTACTGGCACATATTTCTCTAACCCTTCATTAACAATGCATTTAAATTTAGTCCACAATTCCTCTACATCCATAGTCCCAGAATTAAACGATGCCCATTCATTTTCTAAGTGCGATCGTAACATTTGCTTGTCGGCTTTTCCCAACAAAAACACGCTCCTAGCCTTCTTGACTGGTTTATGAACTTTGGTCACCATCGACGCTATGACGATATCATGATCACTAATTCCTGTCTCTACACAGACATCGTTAATAAGGTCAGGCCTGTTTGTGGCTATAAGGTCTAGAATATTTCCATTGCGCGTGGGTTGCCGGTTTAACTGCTCAAGACAGTTTTCGGAGAATTTGTCCAAAAGTAGCTCGCAATGATCATAACGCCTATACAGTATCGCTGAATACGTCTGCAAACAGGAATGCGAAGAAAGACGGGAAGATCTTTCTGTTTAGCAAGAGTAACAAGGGACAATTTCATATTATCTGACAGTTCTACATGATAATTTTCTCTCCAGCATTAACAATACGCCTTACAGATGAATGTGCAGAGTAAAATTGTGAGAGATGGAAACTATCGGCCGTGATTTAACAACGAAGCTAGAAAACTGGTACGAAAGCAAATATAACTTTAAAAAAAAAGTTCAAATCTTTGTAAATCTATGGGACTTAACTTCTAAGGTTATCAGTCCCTAGGACTACAAACCACTTCAAATAATTAAACTAACATAAGGACAAACACACACACACACACACACACACACACACACACACACACACACCTATGCCCGTGGGAGGACTCTAACCTCCGTTGGCGAGCAACCTCGTGCTCCGCAGCAAGGCACCTTAGAACGCTCGGCAACTCCACCGCGGGCAAAAATAACTTCAATGAAAGTTTAAATGTAAGCAAAAGTTCGCAGGCAAGGAAAAAAATAAATAAATAAAAATAAAATTATACTATGACAGAATTAGCGTAAGGAATGCTATACATAAAGAATTCAACGAATTTGAAAGTTATACGTGTCGAATTGGCAGAAAATACTAAGAAGTTTATGTCTTATTATAATTCAATAAACGGAGCGAAACCATATGGGCAAGACTCTCTGTGGCCCTAATGACTCTGAAACTGATGAGGAAACAGAAAAGGCTGAAGTACTAAAAGTTTTTGTTTCCCTTTCTTTATTTTTTTTCTAAAGCTGTTTCACGTAGCAAGACTGCACTCCTCTAAATCGTCGCACGAACGTCTAATTGGTAGGTATCGAAAAAATTAAAAAAAAAAAGCAATAGAAACCCCTCAACAGATGAAAGTCTACTGGGCGTGATAGGTTACTCAGCGAAGTATTCTTAATGATTGGAGAAAAGGATCTAGGGTTGTCTAACAAATGTACAAAGATGTAGGCCAATGTCTCTGACAAGGAATAATATACCGCACACTGCAAGGTAAAACAGCATAGAAGAATGATCGTATAAAGATCCTAACCGCCATACGTTGACAGTTAAACGTGGTTTTAGATCCGACAGGAAATGCTTCTGTTTATGCAGGTGTGTTCAAAAATGTTCAAATGTCTGTAAATCTATCGGACCAAACTGCGTGGTCATCAGTCCGTAGCTTACAAACTACTTAAACCTAGGTAAACTAACCTAAGGACAACACACACACCCATACCCCAGGGAGGACTCGAACCTCCACGGCGAGCAACCGCGCGCTCCGCAGCGAGGCGTTGTAGACCGCTCGGCTACTCCACCGCGGCTATGCAGCTGTGTGTAAACCCGTTTCTAAGCAAACATTGCGAAGAGAGTTTCGTGTAACGGACATTTAGAAATGGGTATTTTCCTCGAAAGATTGCATGTATTAAATGGATCTAAGCTGACAGAATTTTCCTGTTTTCAGGTACTGAGAGGCATCGAGTGAACGGACAGTCCAGTGACGGAAATCTGGAAGGGGGAGGTTCTGCGAAGCTTCGGCCGTGCTTTCCTTAGCAGAACTGTTATCGCGATCATGAGCTTGGGGGTTTATTGCAGCACTCCCGGTGACCAACTATTACCCTTCCTTTTACATCTTCCTGACGATTAGCCTATGGAGACTCCTGTCGTCGACAATGATGAACATTACCACACAAAAACAGAGTGGATAACATTTTTTAGAAGTATCATATGCTTACTATTTATGTCTTGCAAATATTTTACTATTATTTCCTGACAACGTTTTCACAGGAACACTCGACAGCAAAAAAATTGGGTCGTTCCTGAATTTCAAGATGTATGCTGCACCTATCTGCTGTGTCGCAGGTCCTCTCAATCCTCTGCAAGAGGTACCGTGCCAAAGGACACCGCTCCTTGTGACGATCAGTGCGATCTAAAGCAAAACCGTTGTAGTCGAAACATTAATAAATACATTAATAAAGGCGCGACAGTCATAAACACTCTTGAAAGGTAATTTTTGTGGCCGTAATCTTCATTCTAAAACGTTCGAAGTTATGTTTTCAAGTTACAAGAGACCAATATATTGGTTACTATAAATTATTAGTATTTCATTCTTAGTTATGCCTGAATGTTAGATACTCATAATACATTCTTATGAAGTATATTGAATTGAATGCTGCTGAATAGTTTTATTTGTTCACTACAGCTGTTTCGCTTTAATGGCATTTTTCAAAGGGCCTGCAAAAGTTTAAAAACCTTTTTTCACAAGCATTTTTCGTAACGAAATATAGGACATTATAATAATTTTAAATGCATTACTTACATTTCCTCTCTTACTATTACATACAGCATCTTTACCTCTATATGATAGTCAGTGGGTATATTTTTTAGAAAGTCATTTTTAATATTTATTGGGTTTTTGACTTTCCCGTGTGACAGGTCTTGCGATGCTATATGTCTGCAAAGATTTTACATTCCTCATTTCGTGGTGTCCTTGGTTATGATCCACAATGTAAAATCTTTCTGAACATATAGCGTAGCAAGAGTTATCAAAAAGGAAAGTCATTAAACTAACAAATCATTAAAAACGACATTCTGACCAATGTACCCTAATGCATTCAAAATTATTGTAAGGTTTTATATTTCATTACAAAAAATATTTGTAAAAAAAGTTTTTAAACTTTTGCAAACCCCTTTACAATTCCATGAAGGCGAAAATCCTGTAGTGAACGAATTATACTTAGCAACATTCACTTCATAAAAATGTCGTATTACGATAAATTCAATGCTGCAGGCCCTGCAATGAAAAAAATATAAGATTATTCTTACACGTTTTATAGTTTTTGTGACTCATAATCATTGGTATGCCGTTGCTGTCGCTGCGATTGGAACATATAATCATGTCCATAATATATATCGTAAAGCAAGCAACCTTCAGCACACAAGGTATAGTTGAAGTCAGAGTGAATATTAGATATCTCGCGTTCCTTGAATCAGTGACAAGCTTTCATTGTCGGATGTCACTCTCTAGTGTGGTGCTACTATCATCAGATGGTTTAATTTTATTGCCATTTTGTCGTTTTGCTCAAAGAGAGAGTTGTTATCGTCGATAATTATGGCTCAATTGTTAGAAGCTTGTAGAGGTAAACACGAGGTGTCAAAGCTGCTCGTTTCCCTGGTGCTAAGCCTCTCCAAAGGAAAATACGGCAAAATTTCGGATATTGTGCTTGGAAATTATGAAATCTAGTCTGAGAATAACGAAACAGCTATTTCTGACCTTGTGTCAGACTGATGTTATTAACAGACAGAATATGGCTGATAGATTTACAAACAGTTGAACTTTTTTTTTTTGTTTTTTTTTTTGAAAAGGGTTTGATATCACCGCTTTGCTTTAGCATCGTATGCTGTTGAGCACTAGACCATAGATTGATTATTTAAATAAACACTTGAAAAACAGCTCTTCGGGTGCGAAAGTTTTGGTAAAATTTTTACTTTACCATGGTTTCGGCTTCACTAAGAAGTAAAATTGTTTGTTACCCATGAATAAGAATTTAAGTATAGTGCATATTACAGAGATAGTATGAAACATCACATCCTAAGATACGATCTCACAAATTACTTCCATATGAATGTATAGTCAGAAGATGGTCTTGAGCGATATGGCTCAGGTTAAAATAAAAAAAAGTTTGCACATTGTAAAATTTTAAACAAGTGAGACCACGCGCTGCTCAGGGTCGCGTATGCGGCCAGCACTGCAGGTGGCATCAGACAGGCAGGCGAACACGCCGTCGAAGTTATTACGTGGCCACGATATATCGCGCCACCTGTTATTCAATAGTAGATAGGGTATTCACAACAACGGTTCATGTCGAAGTTTTCACTTCTCGTACTGCTTGCTGCGAACTCCATTGCGAGAAAAACATGATCCTAACAAACGTAAAATTTGGAACTTGGTTGAACTAAGGTTAAGGCGTATTTTCGATTACTGATGGGGGCAGAAAATTTTAACAGCCACAAACATACCCTTCTCAAATCCATGAGATAAAGAATGCAGGACTGTACTGGAGTTCGTAATCAGCACTAGACATGCCCATTCGCTGCTGACTGGAACAGAGTTAGATTAGTTTCGGTTGTCAGTGGCGGAGGTCGCTGCTTGCAGAAAATCTGTCTCTAGTAAGCTTTCCTTCACTAAGCAACCGTCATCTGTCACACCTAATCGTTTGAGGTCAACAATATGCGCTGGGTTTAAGTCCCAGGCAGCTCAGAATCATTCATATCATTCCATTCAATGATTGTGGTGGTAGCGGCTGGCGCAGCAACAGTGTTGAATAATTAAAAAAATGCTCAGTGTCTGTTGCAATATTTTATTCTCCAATAACGCTTTTCGCGCTGTTAGCGCATCGTCAGATTGGGCGGAGATGTAGCCACAGAACTGTCTATAGCTGTGGTTGAGGTATCTTAACAATTTGTGTTGTCATTGGGCCCCATAGCAGCAGAGGAGTCGTTGTCGCGGCAGGTCCACGTTTACAACTGATAATATTGTTAATAACTGTGGAACATAACAGTTATTAACAATACTATCAGTTGTAAACGTGGACCTGCCGCGATAGCGACTCCTCTGCTGCTATGGGGCCCAATGGCAACACAAATTGTTAAGATACCTCCTCCACAGCTATAGACAGTTCTGTGGCTCCATCTCCGCCCAATCTGACGATACACTAACAGCGCGAAACGCGGTATTGGAGAATAATATTATATTGCAACAGAGACTGACCATTTTTTAATCAGAATTATTCGTTGTTATTCTTTGCGTTATCTTTAGCCGAACATGTGCATTTCACTCTACTGATGAAGGAGACACATTAAATATTTCACGTATATTCGTCGTTTGAATACGATAGCGAAGGCCCTCGGTTTCAAGTCCTTTCCAGCCAAAAATCATTTGCATCGTCATTTCATGTTCCAGTATTTACTGTTGGTGACCATATTTAATATCTGGTACCTGATTGTGCTTAGTTAACAATTCATATAGCCTCATTCAATTTCAAGGCATTTTACACTTGTGGGTTCAACTACACTAGATACCTCTCATGGACAAAGGAAGCTTCATGGAATTCCCAGCGCAGTCTAAAATTACCATTTATTTCCATGTTCAGTCATTCGACCTTGTAAAACTGGTGAAAAGTCAATATTTTACGCCTGTTTACGCCCGGTCGACTCTTGACTGGACAGACAAGTTTGTTCGGTTTACAGTGGGCTCAAAATCAGATTACAAATAAAACTCGTCAGGTCAATTACTGAGAGCGATATGGTATCCAACGTGTCACTTATTGTAATGAAATTTAACTGACAAATGTTAGGGAATCTCTCATACCCAATAACGTGTTTTCTAAAATTTGCTGTATGACGGTATATGCTTTCATCTGGAGTGGCTGCCACAAAAGAAGTGTTTACCAGTATTCTATTGTGGAAACTGTTGTGGCGTCACTAGTCACCACAACGCTGGCAGCCCACGCAAGTCACCGCACCAGTATACGAAGAAGCGGTAAGTCGCTTCATAGTACTTCGGCCGCCACGGGTGCCCGCAGTCTCGGTACCTCTTAGCGCACCGACCAATGGGAACGAAGGGGTTCGCCTACATAGGCCGGTTCACCACAGCAACGACGGACAATACGGGAGTTCCAGACATTACGACGCAGGTCCACGAGTTCGACAGTTCCAGGAAGTTCATCCAGGAAGTTAGCACATAGCCGGAACAATTTTCTGGTGCCTATTACATTGCAAAATTGTGTAATCGTTAAGAAGACTTTGTACCGTCACAATCACAGCAAAGTTAAGTATTGATTTCATCTGTAATAAAATTATGTGTACTAATCAATTCTTTTAGGTACAGACCCTTGTCCACATCCTTGCTCGTCAAGGACAAGCTTCCTTCTACTGCCACATCCAGGAGATATAAAAGTAACTATTACATGCAATCAAGTGTCTATACGCACAGGGTTTCGGTGTTCAGAGGACCTGTGACACAACTACGTTATGTGGGCTGCATTCACCAGTGGCGCACTTTTTTTGCTGTCAAGTGTAAGAGGAATACTGTACTCAGTTTACGACATTTAATGAAAACTAGCTGCGCGGGGACCGCCGCTCAGTCTGAGGGGAACGTCACGGATTGCGCGGCCGCTAATACCGGAGGTTCGAGTCCTCCCTCGGGCATGGGTGCTTGGTTGTCCTTAGTATAAGTTAGTTTAAGCAGTCTGAAAGTTTAGGGATCGATGATCTCAGAAGAATGCAACTGTGTTGTAGGCAAGCTGACCTAGTCGGGGACGTTTCATACTGTATGAAGAAGCATCTGGGGAGAGTAGGCATACTGTCGCGTGTATACGGAGAGAACAGAAGTGTCGCCGAGCCTTTGCTCGGGACGCTACTTTTGATATACCATAATGTAATAGCAGAAGAATAATAATTTATTACTAAGAAACTTTTAAATGTATATGAGGTCATACTACAGCAGCAGCAAGAGGAAACATAATTCATGAAGATTCGTAAGGGCCCAACTTTATTACAAACGAATCGTAGCTAAGAAGTCATCTACATCTACATAAATTCTCTGCAAGACACTTTGAAGTAGATGGCAGAGGGTTAACCGAACCGCTTTTATGATGCTTCTTTACAGTTCCATTCTCTAAAGTTCGAGGAGAATAGGAATACCTAAATCTTTTCGTTTTCGATGTAATTTCTCTTATTTTATTTTGATGATAATGTCGTCCTATGTAGATGGGTGCTAACAAAATATGTTCGGATTCGGAAGAGAAAGTTGGTGAAAGAGATGTTAACTGATTCTTCCGTCGCGTCTTGGTAGAACTTATTCAGTGTTAAGATTAAAATACAGAATTTTGTGTTTGTTCTACGGTTTTGTTTATTTTGTGAATCGATTTTCGGCTTATTAGGCCATCATCAGACATTTACTGAAGTTCAGTCAAAGAATTTGTGTTGTCAGTAAAACAGAAGATATGTTACATATAGAAAAGTAAATTAACTCCTTTGATGGTGAAGTTACAGTGTCAGTAAATACTTGAATGAAATCTGTAAATTGGTAGTACTGAAAAAAGATAACGTAAATACCATACATAGAGAAACAGTGCAAACATAAATTCTTAAAACATGACTTGTGAATAAAAATTAAATTAAACAAGAATCTGATGTTTTAAGGGTTGATCAAAACACAAGGTGACGCAAATATACACTATTATAACTGAAAAAACAAATAGACAAAAATATAGGGGTTGGATAGGAGGGAATAGGTGAGGTGCATTGGAGAATTGAGAAGCTTACTAATTGGAGGTATACACTCGAACTGGAAAATGGTGAAGATAAACATATTCAATTCTAGTGTTCACAATTAAATAAAGAATTACTGTAAGGACAGAGTAATCCTTTATTATTCATGTGGGGGAGGTGTGGATTCTTTACCACAATTACTGGCATCACTTGCAGTTGCAATGCTAGGTCTAAAAATGTAAAGAAAAAGAAAAAAAAGTGAAGACGGGTCAGTCATTAGCAATGTCTTAGGCATTTTACATTGTCAATAACTTGTATTATTCCCGTCTTTTTCCAGTATTTTTGATGGTTACGTTTCACACCAAATGTCTTTATCTAGTGCAGTGAAGTAAGTAAAGAGTTTGTTTTTGTGGTGTGTAACATATGTGTTAGGTTTTTTTGTCACTATTTTGTTAGTACGGTTTGCCAGGAGATAGGACAGAAGTTATTTTATTGTATGTTGTAGTTGTGTTGTCAAGTCCTTGGAAAGATTAGATTAGTTGTTCATTCCATAGATCTATGGATGAGGAACATGTCAAAATATAATATTTTTTCTTACACGCTGATATGATAATACTAATAGTATGAATACAGATACATACATCATTTGGGCCTATTAAAAAATTCGTCAATGAAGTAGAAGAAGCACTTGGTCATTAGTAAGCCTTTCAGACTCATTTTAAACTGATCTTTATTTGTAGCTACATTTGTTTTTACAGGTGCTGGTAAATTATTAAAAGTGTGTGTTTGTGAATAGTGGACGCCCTTGAACTAAAGTAAGTGCTTTTAAGTCCTTGTGTAGACCGTTTTTGTTCCTAGTATTAGTTTCTGTTGCAGTCTGTTAGCTGTGGAGAAGCCCATTTCTACTTTGTGGCCATGATATGATTTTATAGCTTTTCCACAACAAACAGACTGCAACAGAAACTAATACACAACATGCAGTGTAATCATGACCCATATTCTGATTCTAGAATATACAAAATAACATGACAAGAATGCTTCATTTTCTACCTAGGACAAACAGGCCGAGATTTCAACGCCAGTTACACAGAACACATCAACGCCTGTACACGAAACAGACTCACAACATCAGCAATAGCAACAGACATACACACTACAGGCCACCGATTTACCAACATTGAGCAGAACAATAAAGTACTCCACCGACTTAATAAAGGACATAAAATGCAATTGTTTGATGAAATGGAAGTATATTCACGTCACAAGAAATATGAAGACAAATTCTAAACAGCCCAGATACAAAGCGAGTGCTCGGTACCTATATCGGAATGTTAACCCCGAAGAACAGATGACACTACTTACAGGCACACCACTGAAATTAACTGATGCATTTTCCAGTTTTTCGTTTAATTTTCTTCGATATTTCAACAATACACTTATATAAAATGATGCCAAACAGAAAGAAGCTCCGTTGGGAAAAGCCATAATCAACTCCGACAACCTACACTCACAGAATGAATTAGCGACACCAAAAGGAAATTCTCCAGAATTTGCAGAAGCATCGCTATAAACAATACAACCAAAATTCCAGTGCTGTAGTGGTTCTGACTTAGATACGTCTGTCTACTTGTGCTTTCAATGAAGGTCTGTACATCATAGCTACTGCTGTCCCCTACACCCCTTTTGATTGGTTTAGTGATTGTGGTATATAGTAGATAAACATATAAATTTAAGGGTCGGTATCAGAGTGGAAGTTGTAACGTTTTGAGAGGATATTAACAATTTTTTAAGTTATGTTGGCCTTGACCCACTTCTTATTTCCGCTATATCATTGTGTTGTAAAGTCTTTATTGTGCGTTTCATTGAGCACGGTCATCAAAATGATGTTATGACCTCTTCTCAATGAGGTCATTCTGTTGCGTAGACATCTTGGATCGCACATCAGGTGGTCAGTGGCGATTGACGTGGTGGTGTGCGATACTTCTCCCTCTAATTCTTCATATTTTTGTTTGTCTTTAATACACGGTTGTATCATCAACTCTTTTAATGACTGAACATTTTAATACAGGTTCCTGTCGCAATTTCTCTATGTTCTTGCAATTTGTGATCTACTTCTTCTTCTATTTATTGTCGCATCGTTTCCATTTGCTTCCTCGTCTCCTCGATGCATTTTATCATCGTCTGTTCTTGTTCTTGTAATAATCTTTCTGGTCTCTTTCCTTGTTTCCTTAATCTTGCAATTTCCTGTTTTAATTCCTCTTTTGCTTCCTGCCCCTGCTTCATTAATTGTTTTAATAATTACGTATCGCTACTCTCTTTCTCTATTTCTGTCGTTTCTTTCCTCTCTGTGCGGGCTTTACCTTTCGCTAATTTGCGGCTCTGAGTGTCATGATTAATTGCGTGTTGGTATTCATCTCCTCTAATGGCTGAGTCAGTTGAGTCGCATTCCTCTATATCTTTCCTGCATTCTTCTGCGTGTTAATCACGCATAATCAACGAATTCGTCCAGATCCTAATTGCTTGCATTTGTGTTTCCAAACTTCCGTTTGAATGACCAATATCAATCGTTAGACTTTGTTCCTACATGCAACTTGACCCCTTGTTGTCTACTGATCGTTCTGCCATTTTCTCTTTATCAAACCCTTTCTGATTATTAATTTCTTTAACGTCACTCATTTTGCTTGTTGTGTTGAAATTATTTTGTTTCGTATCGCGAGCTGCTGCCAAACGCATTTGCAAACCACGGTTCTATTTGTTGCGTCACAGAAACTCCCGTTTCTCAACAAAATAAATATTGTTCAAAAATACAAATTCTACAAAATAATAAATGTAGAGTGCAGTGCTACTTATAGATAACATGCACTGAAATACAATAATTAATCAGTATTCTCCGAATCGGTAATTAATTAAAAATTTTGTTGATTATTTGCTTTGTACAACAATAAACATCAGCAAGTCAAAATGAATGGCAGAGTCGCCATTTTATGGGGTGCGGCTTGGGGTTAATAATGAATTTCGTTGGAAATATCGGAAAGTGGTCGTCGTTTATATTTAGTATGTCCAACATATTGAAAAATGTTCGTAACTGTCTTTCAGAATTACACAGTAATACTACCGTTTACTTCAAAATTTATGCCCTATCACTGTTCAGTTCTTTAATTAATCCGTTAATTATCTGTACATGTTGATCTATTGCCTGGTCATATGCAACTGATTGCTTCATTGAAGATTCTACTTTCCAACCCCACTTCATAAAAATTTCCAGTCGATATTGTGGTGCACAGAGGTGCAGCTGTAAATGATTTGAAAAATCACTGTGGGATGTTTTTCTCCTTTATAAAATAATTACTTTTTTATCGTGACTGCAAGTGTTTAACTTACATTACTGTTTGGAATTAATTAGTTTTGAGCTTTTCTGTGACCTTTGTTGCACTATAACAATTGTGGTACTTATATACACTGTTGGCGTTAATTATTTTAATCAGTCTTGTGATTATTTAGCTTATTTAGCAGTCATAGTATCTCAATGTAAGCTAATTGTGTGATTGCTACTCTGAAAATGCCTCTATCTTTTACTGTGCGCATGACTATTTGTTTGAGTCTATGAAGATAACTGCCAATGATAAAATTTCTGTTGTATTCAAAAAATAATTTTACATTGTCATGTTTAAAAGTAGATGTCACAGTATGAAAATAATTAAATGTCTTAGCCAGTATAAGTTTGCATCTCAACTGGTTCTAAAAATTATTAAGAGACAGTCAATTTCTCGTCAAACCATTCATTCAAGTCCCCAATTAAGAAACTAATGATTATGCTACATTTGCACGGTCATAATACCGCGGCCCTTTAAATTAAATCAGTGAGCAGGTAAGACTTCAAAATGTTGTCAAGAAGACATGTTTTTGATAAACAGGCGGAAATTTATATTGCCTAGTTCCTTATAATAAATTAAAAAGATAAAATGAAAACAAAATAATTATACTAATTTCATCATTATTACAAAAAATGTAAAATTAATATATACATATTAATACAACACCTAAAATAAATATAAAATATAAACAAAAAATAATGAACTATAATGTAATCAAAAAATAGCTGGTACTAAGCTTATTGTTAAATGTTATCAATTAATAAATTATAGGTTACTAATTTTTAGAACTTATCCCCTAAACATTAATAAATTAATACTTCAGACTAAAAAATCGAATAAAAAACATTAATTTTGAAAAATTATACTTTTAAGAAACTAAATATATTAGGAAACGAATAACATTTCATTTCTATAAACAAATTAATAATATTTATGAAACAATAAATATCATTTTCTTATAGATCAACCTAAATTGAGATCAACTTATACAAATTAAAATTTTGATAAACCCTGATACAAAAGGTACAAAACACAGAACTTACTTATTATAATTGTTACTGTTCATTATCAAAAATATCTGTCTGAACAAGGATTACATTTAAAAATACGCTTAAGCTTCTTACTTTGCTTATGTATTTAACACAAAGGCAAAATCACTGCACAATTCAAAGTAGTTTAATACTCATCATTTAGTGTGGCTGCTTGATGACAGCTTATAGTACAGTCCTGGTCAATATAAAAATATCAGAATTTCCAAACACTAATACTAATACTAGTAAATGAATTCACTTGTTCTGCACAAAATAAACAAATATAAAAGTTCAAAAATATATATAAAAATATTTTAAATATGGCTGCAGTTCAGCAACGGTGGAACACGATCCAAAAGTCAACGAAACTCCAGCCGACCAGTTACATAAAAATTTTATGCAACTGGTCGGCTGAAATTTTGTTGACTTTTGGATATAAAAAAAATTCACATGTTTACATTTTAGACAGAATACTTGTCTGAAGTAAGTTTATCATCAGTGACCTTACATACCAACGGCGAAAGAAAGCAAAAATTGAAGAATTTTTATTCTAAGGAAGTTTTTTTAGTAACACTTGCACTAAGTAATCGTCGCAATGCACGTCTTAACGCGACTGCGCGACACTGTATACAAAGAAACGTGACACTGAACTTTTCTTTGCCATGCCACTGCACACTGTAAACAATGATCTCGGCGCGTGACGAGGCACTGTGAGGTTTTGTCGTAGGTCAGTGAAAGCCTGCAGTACCCGCTCGCTCCATCCAGCAGTGGTTGTCGACTGCTTGGCATTGGAATGCGTCAGCACCGTGGCTCTTTGTAGCACGCCGCACTTCTGTTACTCGCACTGGCAGTTTGACTATTAAAACACTGACTGCCAATCACGTCAGTTGACGGTATACGGAAATTTCTGTAGAATGGCGACGTCACTTGACGTGATCTTCGTTTTCGTACTTTTAAACACAAAATCAAATTTATTGACGGGCAAGATCTCTCTGAAATGCCTTACTTGGTAAATCTAGTGTCTAAAACAGATTTTAGATCTTGTAAATTTAGTTTCTAAATCGGCCGTCTGGACGCATTCATTGTATGAAACGGGCCAAGTAGAAAGTGGAATCCGCTCACTCAGTAGGTAAATGAACGGACATGACTTCATTCTCTCTTACGCTGGATGAAATTTTGCATGAATTTGAGAAAGATTTTATTGATAACTAGCTGAAGCCCCGCTGCTTCGCATGCGTAGGCTGTTTGGTCTGCACCATTTTTTTTATTTTTTTTAGTCCTGACGAAGAATCCATATCTTAAGTTTCGTAGTTATAGCTTGAAATTTGAGTTAACAGCACCAAAATTGGCTTAATAGCAAATTATTTTCAAAAAATGTTTCATCCCCTATTTCACCCCCTAATTGATTAATTTTCTGAAATTACCGAAACACGAGTCTTTTTAATTCTGACCAAGAAAACATATACCAATTTTAGTGGTTGTAGCTTCCAAATTGCCTTATTAGCAAAAGATTTTTGAAAAACATCCCCTCTCCATTTAACCCATTTGATGGTGGAATTTCCAAAAATACTGAAACACGTATTTTTTAAAATTATAACGAACAATACAAATGCCAATTTTTGTAGCTATAGCTTCGAAATTGTCTTGACAACAATGTGTTTTCGAAAAGAATTTTTGATCCCTTCTTTTAGCCCCTTAGTTGTTGAATTTCCAAAAATACCAAAACACGCGTCTTTTTAATCCTGATCAAGAGTCCATAACCTAGGTTTCGTAGTTATAGCTTGAAATTTGAGTTAACAGCAACATATTTTTGAAAATCAATTTTTTGCGTCTTCTGTTTTACCCCCTTATTGGTTGAATTTCAAAAAATGCAAAACACGTGTCTTTTAAATTCGAATCCCGAATCCAAATCCGAAAATTTGTAGTTCTAACTTCAAAAGTGCCTAAATAGCAATATTTTTCGAAAAACACCCTCTCTCCAATTTTACCCCGTTGATGGTTGAATTTCCAACAATACCGAAACACTTATTTTGTATCGTCTAACCAACTATGCAAATATCAGTTTTTGCAGCTCTAGCTTCAAAATTGTATCAATAGCAACGTGTTTTCAAAAAGAATTTTTGATCCTCTATTTAACTCTCTTACTTGTTGAATTTCCAAAAATAGTAAAAATCTTTGGTTTTTAATCCCGACCAAGATTGCATATCCGAAGTTTCGTAGTTGTAGCGTAAAATTTGAGTTAACAGCAACATATTTTTGAAAATGAATTTTTTGCGTAATCTATTTTACCCCCTTATTTGTCGAATTTCAAAAAATGCCGAAACACGTGTCTTTTAAATTCGAACCCTGAATTAAAATCCGAAATTTTGTAGTTCTACCTTCAAAATTGCCTAAATAGCTACGTATTTTCAAAAAAACGTTTCGTCCCCTATTTCACCCCCTTACGGACCGAATATCGAAAAATCGCTTCTTAAATGACGTCTACAGAGTAAGATCAACACACTCTATAAATTTCAAGTTCCTATCTTCAGTGGTTTGGGCTGGTCGATGATGAGTCAGTCAGTCAGTCAATCAGTCAGTCAGTGAATCGGGACACTTCCTTTTATATATAGAGATGACAGTGAGGACGGCGAAATCGACAATTCATAGAATTATCTTTGTGCAAGAAGAATTGCTTTAAATTTCTAGTGAGTATTTCGAGTTCGATGATTCTTGAACCGATTGTTTTGTATGTTATTTTCTCGATTTTTTTCTTTGTTTTTAGGTTCATAAAATGAAGCTAGTGATTCCAAGATGAATGTAGAACCGCAAAATATTCTCTCCGACAGTTCTGAGAGGTGGCCTAGACAAAGGGTCTGCACAGAAACATATCTTCGTGAGTTTACAGAGGGGTGGACTTACACAGACTGTTTTCGAAATATAGACTTTTTAGTGGGTCCCTTGGCATCAGAGTTGTATGTGAATTAGATGCTGTGTGTTCAGTTCTGGATTTCTTTTCATGTTCCGTGATCCTTCTTGCTAATTTCAAAGAGCAGACAATTCTTTATGCCAGTCAAAAGATAAGGAAACCAAGTGCAGCTCAGCTTACTCCTGCATGCAGAATGTCTGGCATTCTAAGGTATGGAGTAGTTTACATGGCCGGCAGTCAAAATTGTTAACATCTGTTCCGAAAACCTTTCTACACTGCTTTCAGGCTGCGTCCTTTCTGAAAACGTTAACTGTCCTTAGTCCCATTGATTCACACTTCGTACAACTCAAGGCAAAATCAAATAAATATAGTTCTACATGAATATATTTTTGTGTCCCAGCCTCGTCGCCGCTTTTGTGTCTCGTTTCCGTCGTAGGTGTCGGTGGCCGAGTAGACAGACCGACACAGGAATAAAGGACGCACGCTTGTGCAGGTATGAAGGTGAGCAGCCAGTGGGACAGCAGAAACTAGAAACACTAGAGTAAATTAGAACGAGATATATATTGCACAGAGTTTATACAATACTTAACTTTTACATAGCTCAGTACAGGAGAGTGCTGATACATAGTTGAGATAGAGGCCTGCCTAGTGCCTGTCTGATAGCCAAGTCTTTACTGGTGCCTATCTGATTCCGAAGTGCTAACTGGTTCCTATCTCCGTACCAAGTGAACGATGTCGTTCAGTGGTGGCCACGAGCGGAGTTGTAGCAGAGGGCGCTCGTGGCTGACGTCGTAAGAACGCCGCGCCGTGCGTGCATGGCGGCGCGCGGCGAAAGTAGGTGGCGCGCACTTTGGACTTGTGCGACACCACATATATACTTACTTTGATCAGTTTACTCACTTATAATTCACTAATACACAAGTTTTACTTTATGAATAATACAATACTTAACTTAATATTAATAATAATATGTATTGGGAACAACTCACCGTAAAAACGAACGTTGAGCCGCCGACAGACACAAATGAAAGACATACTACTTACTATACTATTTACGTACTTCCAGCTCATCCTTTTTTCCTGATAATAAGATTTCATGTCAACGATGCGACGCATTCCTATGCTTTTATTGGTCTTTACAGACACAAGTTCGTATGCGTTTGGATGTTTTATTTTGTGCAGTCTGTAAGGTCCATAATTTAATGATACATCATTAGGTCTGTCTTGTCAGTTACAAAGGGCAGATGACCACACAAATAAAAAATTCACAAAAATACATAAAAAATACAAATGTTTACATTTTAGACAGAATACTTGTCTGCAGTGTTCAGCGGATGTAAAGTCATCAAATGTTCAAATGTTTGTAAATCTATCGGACCAAACTACGTGGTCATCAGTCCGTAGCTTGCAAACTACTTAAACTAAGTTAAACTAACCTAAGGAGAAACGGTCTGCACGGCCACTACGGTCGCGGGTTCGAATCCCCCCTCGGGCATGGATATTTGTGCCGTCCTTAGTATAAGGTAGTTCGTAAGTAGTTTGTAAGTTTAGGGACTGATGACCCCTAGTTCAATCCCACAAGCTTAACAAACATTTGAACATTTGATTTAAAGAAGAAACACACACACATCCATGCCCTAGGGATGACTCGAACCTCCGACAGCGAGCAACCGCGCGCTCCACAGCGAGGCGCCTTAGACCGTTCGGATACTCACCGCGGCGTAAGGTCATCGTCAATAACCTTACAGTGGAGTCATCAGAAAACATGATACTTTGCAAATGTGAGTCTGAAGAAGGTGATCAGGATAGTTTTCAGTGTGATAGGACCTCAAAAGTTTACTCAAACTGTGTTAAATGACTTGGTAAGAGATTTGGGTTTAACTAACGAAAAAGTTGGAAAAGGAGGCCTGGAAAGTTTTCAAATATGTCGTCACTGGAATTTTGGGTAATACACAGGACCCTGAATGTGTAGCCATTGTTACAAATATGATAGAAAAAATAATAAGTTAAGCTGTTTGATGAGTTTAAAGATTCACTTCTTATTAAGTCCGTTGGGTTTTTCTTGGAATATTTGGGTGACGTAAGTAAAGAGCAAGGAGAGCGATTTCACCAAGATGTGAAGGGTATGGAGAAGAGACCAGGATCGCTGAAATGTCAGCGTGATGGGAGACTGCTGTTGGCCACTTCATAGAGAAAATCACTGTGTGCCGCACGAGAGGAACAGCTACACACGAAGTTTTCTAGAGAAGAGAATATAAAGCTGTGTAGTATGAAAAACTTCAGTATTGTGTATATGATTTACATGAATGTATGACTTTGATTTTTATCTTGTATTTGTCATTGTGATTTCATATGTAGAATGTTTTTATTTGTAACACAATAAAAATGTTTAAACAAAATCTGTATGTGATAGTGAAAAACTGAGTTCATATTTTGATTCACCATCCTAAAAACTTATAAATCATCCTAAATGATATAAAAAGTTTTTTTTTTTTGCCTGTGAAATCGGCTGCAGGCCATCGACTTGTTCTGGCTGTGTTTTTGCAGTAGTGTCGAACTATCGGTTGTGAACTAGTGTTGTATGGTCTACAAACAATGGCAGGAATATATAGTTTGAAAAATAGTTTTCCCATCATTGCAGCGTAGGTACTTACGATATTACCGCTTTTTCCGTTCGTTGTTTGTTTGTTCTAATGAAGTGGCCGATAGTTCACCATGGTGACATAAATGTAAGCAGTACGAAGTTACCTCTACGGCGTAATCTTGCGCATAACTGTCATACCGTGCGTGTACCGTCTAGTTCCCTCCTTTAACAGCAGTGTCCATTGTTTGCGTTTGTCGTAAACTCCGCTATTTACGAGTCTGTTACGCGAGTCTTCTAGTGAACGTAACCTCGACAAAACAAAAGGTGCAGGTGTAAACTTCCGAATAGCTTCAGAGAATCTGTACATTTCATGCCAGGTTTCGTTCGTTATACCAGATGTGCTTTCTGAAGCGCAGTAGTGTAAAGGATACTGAAACATGTATTAGGTTAAATGAAAATTAAATCGTAGTAATTTGCTGTTCAGAAGAAAACAATGCTCACAATTACGAAATAAGCCTGAGGACGAAATAATTCTTGATTAGATTAATACTTGTTCCATAGATCGTATATACGACATTTCGTAATTATGTGGAAGCTGCCAGTTTAGTAAATGGTGTCTATACATGTCAATATTGTAAGGAGTTTTTTAAATTTTCATTTTTTTTAAATTTATTCTTTTTTAAATGTTTTTTTTTTTTTTATTTTTATATTTTTAAGGTGTATCTAAAAATTCATCTAAAGTGTAGAAGGAGTTTCCATTCAGAAATTCCTTTAATTTCCTTTTAAATATCAGTTGTCTATCTGTCAAATTTTTGATGCTACCTGGTAAGTGACCAAAGACTTTTGTGGCAGCATAATTCACCTCCTTCTATGCCAAAGTTAGATTTATCTATAAGTAGTGAATATTACCTTTCTCCTAGTCTTGTAGCTATGCACACTGCTATTACTTTTGAATTAGGCGGATTGTTAATAACAAATTTATATATATATATTATGAAGCTACAGTGAAGATCCCTAGATCCTTAAATAAATGTATGCAATTATTCGGATTACACGATTTTGTGAATAGAATACTTTTCTTGCAAAATGTTGAATTGTCCCAGAATATGATCCGAAATGAAAGTAATGAATGGAGATAGGCATAGTAAGCTAATTTATGATGTGATGTATATCACTAAATTTTGGAGTGACCCTGATAGCGTAAGTAGCTGACCTCAAACGTTTCAGCAGATCTTCAATGTGGTTCTTCCATTACAATCCTTCATCAATGCAAACCCCTAAAATTTTTGAAGATTTTACCTTAGCTACAGATTTATGTTCAAAGTCTAAATTTATTAATGGTGTCATGTCATTTACTGTATGAGTCTGTATATACTGGTTTTTGTCAAAGTTACTAGCTTAGTATTTTCGTGATTATAGAATGGCAAGTCATTAATATATATATTAAGAACAGCAAAGGACCCAAGACCGAAACTTGTGGGATCCCATGTTTGATAACTCCCCAGTTAGAGGAATTAATTGCTTCTTCTGTATCATGTGATACATGTTGAAACTTACCATTCGACAATAAAAAATGTTGTTCAAATACAAAACTATGGGACTTAACTGCTTGGTTATTAGTCCCTAGGCTTATAAACTACTTAAACTAAGTTGAACTACCCTAAGGACAACACACACACCCTTGCCCGAGCGAGGACTTGAACCTCTACAGTAAACTTCATCAACGGGGTTGTAGCATTTTTGAAGGTACGATATAGTCCAGCAATGAAGACCAAAAACGTTAATTCAGGGAGAAATTCCTGTAGTCGCAAATTTTCCCAAAGTACTAGAAGTATCCTGAACAAGACGCTACAGATCTTGACCTACGATCATTCCCATTCCATCATATACTCCCATCACTGCGAGATATGCTGCGGATCGATCCAGTTCAAGCCGTTCTACAAGTTCCAGCAATCCCTCAAAGAAAAGAATTTGTACAGCTTAAGAATAATACAATTAAGCGCAAGAAAATGGCACTAACGTGTTGGTCGTTCATTTATTCACCACCAAATGGCTCCATTTACAGTGCACTGTCAACCACAGAATGCAGCAAAATGTTACACTTACCAATTCAATCCAGTTCCTAAAATACTACTTAAGTCGCTGTCAACAATACACTTACAAATTAATTACTTCTCAATCCCTGTTTACAGAAATATATTTTTTATGAAAGCTCGGTTCACGCCTGCAAAAATAATGAAAGGAACTCCACTGCATAATTACGAGCACAGTTAAATTATTTAGTGTATTTACATAAGAAAACTGGTCAAAATATGCTGTGGAGCTATAGTTTACTGGTAAACCTAAAGATCGATTAGCGTTGGTATTGGGTAAATCGCCTTGCCCGGAAGAATATTACAGCTGCCGTACACACCGACCTAGGTGACACAGTGTATATCCTACGTTAATTTGTTGTTAATTATCTTTGTAAATATTCAGTTTCATAAATTAGAAATTTTACGGGAATTCGAAATTGGTAGTTCTAGGAATATTAAAATTAGCTGTAGGTCAAAGTAGAAGCGGGTTATTTAGCATGGAGTACAAATAACGTAGATGAACTTTTGTTCCAAGTACTCATATAAAAGGAAGTTTCTAGTATTGTTAGCAGTTTTCTCCTGTTTGAGTCTCTCCTGCTCGCTTCGTAACGTTCAGAAGTGCGTATCTGTATTAATTGATTGAAAACTTTTTTCAGTGATATAAAGAGAATCATATCGAACCGTACAGCTAATGATCGATACAGAGGATTGCCATGTGTAGTCGCGGAAGGAGAAATATGTTCGTATAGAAGAATTTTGTCAGGTAGTACAAATTTAGGACAAGATTGGCATCAACTAACTGATTTAGGACTTTATATCATGAGCATCAATCGTATATATATATATATATATATATATATATATATATATATATATATATATGTGTGTGTGTGTGTGTGTGTGTGTGTGTGTGTGTGTGTTTTGAAACCGACGTTCGTGCGCAAACCCTTATTGTAAAATTTTATCTTTGGATAGTTGAATTTCCGTATGATGCAAATAATTAATAGTTACCTTATATCTATGATTCCGCTTAAATGCGTAAATGATGGTAGATAGCTCTGATGTATTACCGAGAAGACAGTAAAGATATCTAAATAGTTGTGGTCTTCAGTCCGCAGACCAATTTCATGCAGCTCTCCACGCTACCCTGACCTGTGCAAGTCTCTTCATCTGCTGATACGTACGGCAACCTACATCATTTTGAATTTGCTTACTTTATTCGTCCCTCGGTCACCTTCTACGATTTATACCTCACACACTTCCCTCTAATGCTATGTTTATGATTCCTTGATGTCTCAGAATGTGTCCCACCAACCTACCCCTTCTCTTAGTCAGGATATGCCAGAATCTCCTATTCTCCCCAATTCTGTTGTGCACCTGCCCTTCTGAACTTCATCATTCGTCTGTTGCACCATATTTCTAAAGCTTCTATTATATATTTGTCTGAACTCCTTATCGTCCATGTTTCACTCCCAATTTAATGCTACACTCCAGACAAATGCTATCAGAAAGGACTTCCTAACATTTAAACTCAGATCGGATGTCAAAAAATTTCGCTCTTTCAGAAACGCTAGCTATTCTTTTTTACTTCGGCCGTCAGAAGTTATCTTACTACCCAAATAAAGAAACTCATCTGCGACATTTATTGTCTCATTACGTAATCTAATTCCTTCAACATAGTCTGATTTTCTGGCACTACATTCCATTAACCTCGTTAATATTCATCTTATGCCTTCCTTTCAAGAAACTGTCCATTCCGTATAATTGATCTTCCAGGTCCTTAGCTCTCTCTGACAGAATTACTATATCGTCAACAAAGCGCGAGATTTCTATTTCCTCTCCCTGGACTTTAATTCGCTCTCCAAATTTCTCCTTGCATTTGTTCGATGTACAGACTGAACAACATTGGGGAAAGGCTACAACCCTGTCTTATTCCCTTCTTAACCACTGCGACCCTTCGACCCTAATAACTGCAGTCTGGTTTTTTACAAGTATAGCTTTTCGCTCCCTATATTTTACCCCTGCTACCTTCATAATCTGAAAGAGTGTATTCCAGTCAACATTGTCAACAGCTTTCTCCAGATCCACAAATGCTAAACACGTGGGTTTCCCTTTCCTTCACCTTTCTTCTAAGATTAGTCGTAATGTGAATATTGCCTTGCGTGTTCCTACATTTCTCCTAAATCCAAACTGATCTTCCTCAAGTTCGGAATTACCATTCTTCTGTAAACAACCCGCGTTAGTATTTCACAACCATGACGTATTAACTGATAGTCCATTTCTATTTTCCTGCACTTGCTTTCTTAGGTAGTGGAATCACAACATTCTTCTTGAAGTCTGAGGTATTTGCCTTGTCTCATACATCGTGCATACCAAGTGGAACAATTTCCTCATGACTGGCTCTCCTAACGTTGATAGCAGTTTAGACGAAACATCATCTACTCCGGAGGTAAAATAGTCCCTTATTCGGATCTCTGGGTGGGGACTACTCAGGAGGATGTCGTCAGGAAAACAAAACAGGCATTCTACGGATCAGAGCGTGGAATGTTCTAACCCTCAATCGGGTATGTATGTCAAAAAATTTGAAAAGAGAAATGAATAGGTTAAAGAAATGGTGGGGATTAGTGAAATTCAGTGGCAGGATGAACAGTTGGTGATAATGCAGGAGTAGGTCTGATAGTGAATAAGAAAATAGGAATGTGGGTTAATTACTATGAGCAGCACAGTCAACACATTATCGTAGCAAAGACAGACATGAAGCCCACACCGACCACAGCAGTACAAGTTTATATGTCAACTAGATGAGGGGATGAGGAGATCGAAGAAATGTATGCGGAAATGAAAGAACTTATCCAGTCTTTAAAGGAGAAGAAAACATAATTTTGATGGGGGACTGCAACTCAGTAGTAAGAAAGGAAAGAAGTTGTAGAGGAATATGAAATGGGGAAAAGGAATGAAAGAGGAGATTGCCTGGTAGAATTTTGTGGAGAGCACAATTTAATCATCCCAAACACTTGGTTTAATGTGATTCTTGAGTTTTTCCCGGCGTATTTAATAATCAAAATATCCACGGGTGCACTGCCGGTCTATAGTGTCCAACGGGCACAATATTTCGGTGATCATACATATCGCCATCATCAGGTGAACTGACGGACTGAGCTCCTGAAACACGCCGGCACGGAGATCCGCACGCTACGGCGGCTCGAAGGGAACTGGGTTGTAGCCCGATGGCGGGCGATTTAAATACCCTCGGCTCGCGGAGCGACCCCTCCGCGGTCCGCGTCCCGCGCCGCGGCCGCGCAGTGGAACCGATTGCGGCGGCGTCTGAGATGACGTCGATGTGAGGGCTCTGTCCGCCGTGGTCGTCACTGCGTTACGTTTGCTAGCTTTATTCTTAATCAACCCAATCGCTGATTCCCAAGCTTTGCTAAGACTATAGCCACAGTCGCCGTGGATTGTTTTGATAACGATGGTAATGATAATCCACGGGTTCACTGGAAGAAACATCCTGGAATTCGCCTGGTACGATTTAGGGAAAACTATGATGGCTGGAGACGAATTTGAACCGCTATCCTCCCGAGTGCAAGTCCATTAGAGATTAGATTTAGTATATGCTTCGACTTATTTATTTACAGGATATGACGAATAATAAAAATAAAGTGTCATTTATTCCGAGATAAATGTCCAGAATCAAATTTTAACACAGAAATAGTTTTCTTAAAATGCAGTGTATGTTTTTCCTAATGGCCACCGAGTCCGCTGGGATGGAAGTGAGCAAAACTCGCGGTTTAGCCCACCACATCTGAAACCAATATCTCGAGAATGCAATGAGATATTGCTCTGCTTTTTATTTCAAATAAAATTTCGAGATCTCCTCTAAATTTCATACACTGCTAAGAGTGACCTACAATCAAGTTAATGAAACATACCCAAAGAGCATGCAGTGCATGTTTGACTTTGCAAACTCATTAAAACATGTTGTAATACTTTACGAAATTTGATGCTACACGGTAACTTTAATGAATAACGAAAATAAAATTAGCGCTTTATCGGGCGAAGTAGCTAATTGTGAGATATGCAAAAATAGCATTTTTCAGCCAAATACATTTTTCGAAACTGGATGGAAAGTTACATAGCAGACGACGCTCTGTAGAGTTGGCGCTTTTGGTACCGAAACATTATAATTTTTTTAAACTCAAATGTTTCTAAACATATTGGACCAAACTGCTATGATCATCAGTCCCAAGACTTAAAAACTACTTGAAACTAGCTAACACTAAGGACAACTCACACATTCATGTCCGAGCGACAGTTTTATTACGCATAAATATTTTCGGAAAACAGGAAAATATCGCTTCTAGACAAAAGTCTGCATAAAATATCGTTAGAATTTGAGCCATTTGCTATGGTTAATTATTTAGATATTTGCGTTCACGGTGCAAAAATGTTAAAATACAGATATTTGTAATTTTGACTGTACGTACGTCAACTGTGAAACTTTGTATTTCTGTAACGGATAAAAATATCAAAACAAAAAACTAGTTTCAGAATATAATCTTAAGAACACGGGTTAAACATTTCAGCGACGTTCAGTGGCTTACCAGAATTAGCCATCCCCATAATTTGTAGTTTTTGTGTGAACGAATCATAGTTTCTTTTTGGTTTTTGTAAGGAACGACCCATGAAAAACTGGTGCTTTTATAACCTGTATTAAGGACAAGGCAATACGTACCGCGATCCCTTTGTTGACCCTGTATTGTACGATAGCTGCATATGCCAATACTTCTTATATTCATACAAATGATCACTACGCCAGGCACTTTACTCCTTATCTCTGTGATGAATAGAACCCAAGAAGATTCACAATACCGTTTGTTTCTCTTGCATTAGTGACATTGGTAATTAATGTCTGCACTGTATGTACTGTTCACGCATTTTGTGGGAATAAATGCTCCCCGGGCATACGTTACCTGTGCTTCATACTGCAAACTGTTGAAGATCCTGTAGTTCCTGGGAGAGTATTCAGCTGCTTAATTTTCGGATTTGCGACTTGTGAAGGAGGAAAGCTTATTCGGCGACCTTCACTCCTTTAATTTTACCGCCTCTACCCTCTTACGCCATCAGAGCACAATTTCTTCTTTAACATGGCTCTACTTAGACGTAGCACACACATTTAAAATTTATTTTAACCATTTCATTTGACAATAAAAAGTAATTTGATAAGGTTAAAACAATATTTATAATAACCTGCGATTTTTCCACCGCCTCAAGTGCGGAAAGTATGACTCTTAGGACCTCTGTCGTAAGAAATTTAATGTATTTTAATTCTATTCTGGGAAGTACGATGTATATTCCCTAGAAGACACGGTTTTTGAATTATTGGAGAGAATCATAAATCGTGACCTTTAATTGCCTCCACATCCAAACGCTCACATCTCACCAGTCAGAAGTTTGTTGTTCAAGAAATTCCCCTAGTACTGTGCAACATTTACGACTACAGTATTTTCCTTCATAAGTTGCCTTTGTTAACTGGACTAATGAGTAAACTGTCTGAAGTAAAACTTCCTTTTCAATATCAGCCCACGCAGAGGGATGACATAACATGTTTTGAAAACTCGAACGTAATCGGCCGCTTCCATTACTGTCATGCGCTGGTGGACGACGTCTACACACAAACTCCATCACTGCAATCCACATTGCAGTAAATTTCAAGCCCCCTCCCTCCCCTCGCTCGTTTGAATTAAGATTAGTGCGGTGTTTAGTAATCTCTATATTTCCTCCGTGCTTTCATATTCCATGATGTCAGTTACCTGAGTTTTATCCGACCATGGTACAACAAATGTTCAAATGTTTGTAGAGCTTATGGGACTTAACTACGAGGTCATCAGTCCCTAAACTTACAAACTACTTATGAACTAGCTAATACTAAAGACGGCACAAATATGCATGCACGAGGGGGGGATTCGAACCCCCGACCGCAGTGGTCGTGCAGAACGTGACTGGTGCGCCGCAGACCGCTCGGCCACTGCGGCCAGCCATGGTACCCAGAGTATTTTAATAAGTGTGGTATTTCCTGCATTGAAACTTTACAGTTTACATTTTTTCAGAATGCAATTACACTGTGATTGCTGCTATCGGCTAAAGAGTAGAACTGCTTGTTATTTGTAAGCAGTTGTATGTCACCATAAGTGAGAGTGGATTGCCCTAGGTACTTAATGAAGAAGGAAGCTTAGAGTTTAACGTCCCGTCGACAGCCTGGTCATTAGAGACGGAGCTTACGCTTGGAGTATTTGGCTAAGAATGTGGAAGGAAATCGGCCGTGCCCTTCCAAAGGAACCATCCCGGCATTTGCCTGGAGTGATTTAGGGAAATCACGGAAAACGTAAATCTGGATGGCCGGAGGTGGATTTGAACCACCATCCTTCCGAATGCGAGTCCAGTGTGTTACCACTGCGCCACCTCGCTCGGTAGGGTACTTAATGAGTTCACAGAAGGTAAGCAAAGGAAAATGATGCCCTCGTTTTCTAATCCTGTTCCTTCAGCATCGCCTGGTTTTCATAGACTACATTCCAAGATAGGAGAAATAAAGGAATTATTGAATCCAGACAAAGCAACAACACCCTGTGAAAGACTTCTGCGCATTGACAACAGATTGCCGCGGTGGAGTAGCCGAGCGGTCTAAAGCGTCTCGCTGCGTACCGCGCGGTTGCTCGCCGTGGAGGTTCGAGTCCTCCCTGGGGCATAGGTGTGTGTGTGTGTGTGTTATCCTTAGGTTAGTTTACCTAGGTCTAAGTAGTTTGTAAGCTACGGACTGATGACCACGTAGTTTGGTCCTTAGATTTACAATCATTTGAACATTTGAACAACAGAAATGTTACGCACATGGTGGAACAGCGATGGCATGGTGTACGAAGTACTGCTTCCCCGAGATGCAATCGTCACTGCTGACTTTTATTGTCAACAAATTAGACGTCTTGCAGATGCAGTCCAACAACGGGGAAGAGCAAGACTTCGCGAAGTGACGCTAGGCCACAATCACGCCCGCTCGCGTTTTGTTAGACTGCGAACACAACACAGCAGTTGGGTTCGGAAGTCATTCTGCACCTACCTTATTCACTTTTGCCGTTCTCCGTCGGACGTCTTTTCCGTAGACCGTGGATCCTTAGGTTAAGGCCTATTCCTCTCCTGAGTTCCTAGTTGCAAATAAACTTGTTCATATGCGTTTTATGACTAACTAGCTTAAACCCACGGCTCCGCTCACGTGTTAGTTGATTATGATAGATAAGCTATCTTTCAATAGTGTGCTATGAGACTTGTTTTGGAGGATGAAACAAACATTTTTAATCAACATTATCAGGAAAGTAAGTAGTGTAGATCAAATCACACGTAAAAATGCAATCGTCTCGAAGAATCCAATCACGAAATTCAACAATAATAATTGTAATAATACACAGATCGATCACTTGATGTAATGCGCCAAACGTCAAATCGACTGTTTTTAAAGAGATGTTTTAAAAGACATTTCTTTTTACTGCTTTATTTATTTATTCTTATATTTCCTTGTTCGTATACTTATCCTTACAGATAAAGAGTTGAAGACATTGTAGCACGCATTGACCATGTGGAATCTCGTTTCGCTGTATGTAACCTCCTTGCTATAGAGTCGCAAACGTCATCGCTGGCCTTCAGTCAGACTTTTTTTTATAATTTGACGAATTTCAACCACCATATCTTACACCCCTTTATAGCTGTCGGCATGGAACTGCTGTGGTGTACAACGGGACACTTCGGACAACAATTACACACAGACCATTCGTTTGCGTTCTGTAGTTTTCGCTGCAGAGCGAAATATGAACACACACACACACACGTAGAATTTTATATACACCGATAACTTTCCATCCCAATATACTCCACCTTTTTATCATTATCAACCCTCAAGCAACAATGCAACCAATAAAACCATTTTCAAAGAGTAAATATAATTTTCAAAGAGTAATTATTGTTCCACATTTCGTGTTATATTCTTCAAATTACTAAATATCAGATCGCTATAAAACCGTGCCTAAAACCTTACTCAGGTATAAATTAGTAACTGTACAAACATTTAAGTCTCTGCGTCTTGTTGTTCGGACATGATAGGCGTACACTGAACAGACATTTACATTAATATATATATATATATAGATAAATAGCTATCCAATCGCCATAAAACCGTGCCTAAAGCCGTCCCCGGGTAGACATTAGTAACTGTACAAATTTTTAGCTCTTTATGTCCCGTTGTACAGACATGATAAACATACACCGAACAGACATTCACATTTATAGATATAGATTAAAACTAAAAGTGCTAATTTTACAGCACTTAAAATGATCGATTTCGACATTAGCGCCTATTACAGCTTTAAAATCCTAAAAGCCACATAACTGTTCTGTTCTTAAAATATATGACTTGCTTCGAAGATCAAAGTTAGGAGAGTCTAAAAAAGGTATTGAGTATTCCATGCTGATTTCTGCAGATGAAACAATCTCGCATGGTACGTTGCAAATCTAATTGTTAGTTAGTTCGACCCAGAAGAGCCATCCAATTAATTGGTTCAAAACAACTCCCAAACACTAACGAAGAAACAATCGCATACATATTCACATTGAGTAGCTGAAAATACAGTTCAACTATGTAGTTATCAATCAGCCTGTTTAATTTTACTCTTCTGAAGATGCAAAATATCTGAAACCAGTAAAGTTTTAAATACAATAAACAGCTGATGGTTGACTATGCATTTTTTAAAAATATATTACGGCTGTTGACTCACACCTATGCAAAAATTTGAACAGTGCTTCTGGCTTTGACAGATGTCTCTGCACATATGGTTGTAGCGTTTCATTTGCTCCATGTGTTTTACCCTTTGATGTTGCGTGTAACTTGTGTAGCTCATGGTATCAACTAACTGTATAGCAGAGCAAGTAAGGCTCCATTTGCCTATTTATTCATCTCCACGGCAAAGAAAATTTATGGTGTGGCAACATCAAGAGTTGTTGTTGTTGTTGAGGTCTTCAGTCCGCAGACTGGTTTGATGCAGCTCTCCACGCTACCCTGTCCTGTGCAAGTCTCTTCATCTGAGAATACGTTCGGCGACTTACATCCTTTTGAATCTGATTACTGTATTCGTCCCTCGGTCTCCCTCTACGATTTTTACCACACATGCTTCCTTCTAATGCCAAGTTGACAATTCCTTGATGTCTCAGAATGCGCCCAACCAATAGATCTCTCCTCTTAGTCAGGGTATGACAGAAACTCCTTTTCTCCCCGATTCGGTTAAGCACCTCCTCATTAGTTACGTGATCTAACCATCTAATTTTCATCATTCGTCTGTAGCACCACATTTCAAAATCTTCGACCATCTTTTTATCTGAATCCCTTATCGTCTACGTTTCACTCCCATACAATGCTACACTTAAGGACAAATGATTTCAAAAAGAACTTCCTAACATTTAAATTAATATTGGATGTTAACAAGTTTTGCTTCTTTAGAAACGCTTTTCTTCCCAACGCCATTCTGCATTTTATATCTTCTTTACTTCGGCCATCAGAAGTTATCTTGCTACGCAAATAACAAAATTCATCTACTACTTTTATTGTCTCATTACCTAATCGCATTCCTTCAGCATCGCCTGATTTTCTGACATTCCATTCTATTCCATTTCCTTCGTTTTATTCTTGTTAATGTTCATCTTATATCTTCCTTTCAAGACACTGTCCATTCCATTCAATTGCATTTCCAGATCTTTTGCAATCTCTGACAGAATTACTATGTCATCGGCAAACCGCAATGTTTTTATTTCTTTTCCATGCACTTTAATGGCGTCTCCAAATTTCTCCTTCCGTTCCTTCACTGCCTGTTCCATGTACAGATTGAACAACATTTGGGAAAGGCTACAACCCTGCCTTACTCCATTCCCAACCTCTGCTTCCCTTTATTGCCCTTCAACTCTAATAACCGCTGTATGGTTTTTGTACCCCTGCTACCTTCAGAATTTGGAAGAGTGTATTCCAGTCGACATTCTCAAAAACTTTCTCCAAACCTACAAAAGCTAAAAATGTAGGTTTAGCTTTCCTTAGCGTATCTTCTAAGATAAGTCGTAATGTGAGTATAGCCTCTCGTGTTCCTGCATTTCTCCTAAATCCAAACCGATTTTCCCCTAGGTCGGATTCTACAAGTTTTTCCACATCAAGAGTACGTTCATTCAAAAAGTATTTGCAAATGTTCCCTTTTCACCTGAATCTACTGTTACCCGCTGGGCGCGTGGGTAGCAACAGCAGAACACATTGATCACCTCCCAGCTATCAAGAAGATAACTGAAAATCTACCGGATGATGACACTTCTGTAACCTAACGCAGCACAATTACTCGAAGATCCCTCATTTCAACGAAACTTCCCTTAGAGCCAAACACATTTATGACGAGAGTTCTTTTACCAGTTAGAAGGCTCAGATAAATCTATCAACGAGAACATTAATTTGTTGGAAGAAGTGAAAAGGAAAATTAAGGAAGAGCCAGGTGAAGTGGAAGAAAAAGTACGGGAAAATGCAGTAGGTTTTCCTGAAGAACACCAGCTTGAAGGGTCATTGCGCAGCAGCATTCATACTCAGCGGAAAATCCAGTTCCACAGACTATAGAGTTCCCGGCGAAACATGATGTAGAAACGTTCATTCTAGGCATATAAACTAATACGAACCGACGAGCGCTATGGCTTTTCTCTGGAAAACGTACATGTATTGTGAAGCCAACGGTGGTCTGAATGCTTGAAATCACTGGTTTATTCAGCGTTTGTTAAATTATGTATTGCATGATTGTCAACATAAAGCGTGTGATGTGCATTATATTTTTATCTTCTGAAAACTACAAATGTTTGAGGTCAGTTTCATGTTTGCTGTGTTGCTCAACAGTGTACCTTTATATTTTCATGATTGTAAACAAATAAAAATTTGCTCATAAGTAAACAATACGCACTTCACATTATGTTTATTTCATCTGCTGGAGCCTATTTTTTGTGTGCCTAAATATGGTTATGAAAAGCCCATTTTATACGCCTAAAACGTTGTTTTACGACCCAAGTATCCACGGATGAAGATACACTCCGAATATGGCTCGACGACTTATTCCAGCGTTAGCAGACTGTTATAAATAGTGAATAAAAATTTATTTGTTGGTTAGGGGTATAAAGCTACCAAATAAAGATAAATTATTATTGATTACTTTAAATCTCTGTTGTGTTTATTAAAATTAACGAAAATCTTTAGTCGCGAGTGGGCGCGTGGTATACGGCGCTTTGGATTGCGCAGCCGGTGCCCGTTGAAGATTCGAGTCCTCCATCGGGCATGGGGGTTTCTAATGTCCTTTCGTAAGTTAATTTAAGTAGTTTATAAATCCAGGGACGCATAACCTTAGCACTATGGTCCCACAGGTCTACAAACATTTAAACATTTTTCATTTTTGATAAACGTTACTTATTCTCTACCTATAGACTGGAATCGCTGTAGGGTGAAATATTGAGCAAGTATGGCTGTTCTGTGTCTTTTTATTTATTTTTTTCCGACTGGATATTATCAACTGCTAGTAAGATTCTGTTACAAGAAGTTGGTAATATATATTTTGAGTAAGTGCTATGTTGCACGTTCTGTTTAACTTCCATTTTTTAAATAACTTAAGATGACCACATTGTATAATTTTATACGACCAGATGATGGTGGCCTAGCCCACTGAAACCGGTCGTCAGTTAGTTAAATAATAATATAGCGATCTTGGCGTTTTACTTTTGAAAATAATAAACTTTTGTGTTTATTGCGTAGTCTTACAGGGTCCCATTATCTATACATTCTTGAAAATGAGCTTCCAGAATTACTGGAAGAGATGCCCTTGCATATAAAAATGCGTATGTTCTTCCAGGAAGACGGTGCTTCTGGATATTCTAAAGGACACAAATCTAAACTTAATACACTCCTGGCCATTACAATTTCAACACCACGAAGATGACGTGCTACAGACGCTAAATGTAACCGACAGGTAGAATATGCTGTGATATGCAAATGAGAACTTTACAGAGCATTCACACAAGGTTGGCACCGTTGGCGACACCTACAACGTGCTGACAGGAGGAAAGTTTCCAACCGATTTCTCATACACAAATAGTAGTTGACCGGCGTTGCCTGGTGAAACGTTGTTGTGATGCCTCGTGTGAGGAAAAATGCGTACCATCACATTTCCGACTTTGATAAAGATTGTAGCCTATCGCGATTTCGGTTTATCGGATCGAGACACTGTTAGCAGAATATGAAATCGATGGGTTCAGGGGGGCAATACGGAATGCCGTGCTGGATCTCACGTCTCGATCCCTCAGTCATCAGATGGGGACGTTTGCAAGACAACAACCATCTGCACGAACAATTCGACGACGTTTGCAGCAGCATGGACTATCAGCTCGGAGACCGAGGCTGCGGTTACCTTTCACGCTGCATCACAGACAGGAGTGCCTGCGATGGTGTAAGCAACGACGAACCTGGGTGCACGAATGGCAAAACGTCATTCTGGTTCTGTTTACAGCATCATGATGGTCGCATCCGTGTTTGGCGACATCGCAGTGAACGCACATTGGAAGCGTGTATTCGTCATCGCCATACTGGCGTATCACCCGGCGTGATGATATGGGGTGCCATTGGTTACACGTCTCGACACTTCTTGTTCGCATCGACGGCACTTTGAACAGTGGCCGTTACATTTCAGATTTGTTACTACCCGTAGCTCTATCCTTCATTCGATTCCTGCGAAACCCTACATTTAATCAGGATAATGCACGACCGCATGTTGCAGCTCCTGTACGGACTTTTCTGGATACGGAAAATATTCGACTGCTGCCCTGGCCAGCACATTCTCCAGATCTCTCACCAACTGAAAACGTCTGGTCAATGGTGTCAGAGCATCTGACTCGTCACAAAACGCCAGTCACTGCTTTTGATTAACTGTGGTATCGTTTTGAAGCTGCATGGACACCTGTACCTGTACACGCCATCCAAGCTATGTTTGATTCAATGCCCAGGCTTATCAAGGCCGTTATTACGGCCAGATCTGGTTGTTCTGGGTACTGATTTCTCAGGATCTATGCACCCAAATTGCGTGAAAATGTAATCAAATGTCAGTTCTAGTATAACATATTTGTCCAATGAATACCCTTTTATCATATGCATTTTTCCTTGGTGTAGCCATTTTAATGGCCAGTAGTGTATTCCACAGTAGGGGAATCGGTAGATATGGTCTCGTTCTTGGACCAAAAGAACTGTGGACCTTTTGCCTTGATCTGCGGATTTTTGCCTTGGTGATGGTTGAAAGCCTTCACGAAAGAACGCAAAGACGACCGCAGAACAGTTACATGTGATGTTATCAAGATAATTGCACTGAAGTCGGTAACGGAATTTTTGAAAATCCGCTTTGAACGTCCTCATTCACCTTTGCTTTAAGTTTGTTTGCGTTACATCTCTGTACTCAATAGAAATTGGACACATGTTATATGGAATTTTTATGTTGAAACAAGTGTTTCCTCGCCACGGCTCTGCCCATAACACAGGCACACGTCGTTCAGCCCGGTGGTGGGCGGTGGCGAACATTTCTTCAGATACGTATTTCGTGACGCGTCTGCCTACCCGTGTGTCCGCTGGCGCGTTTGTAGGACGGCCAGCCAGTCGACCTTGCGGTCTCTGGCACGCCAGGGTGTTCCCCGCTGCTGCTTGCATCACTGCATTAAACTTTATACGCAGCCGCTGTTATTGTCCGTAAACCGCGATCTTCATGTTACACCATCGTGACAAGTTACTTACTGAAAGAAACCCAGCCATTCAACTGAGAGCATCTTTGAACCCAGACTTTGCTTTCCGTTTTGAAATCTAACCCTGTGTTAATATTTTTTCCCTATATTTCGCTGTGGCAGAAGAATGCGATATTGCTAGATAAGAATGGAAATGTTAACGAAACCATATCACATTTTATTGAAAGTAGTTACATTGACCAGATACTTTCACGATGCTTTTTGAGACACAAATATTTGATGTATCTATAATTTATTGAAGTACTACATCAATGGTGTGAATATTAAAACTGACAACCACCACACGAAGATGGTCTCATATGTACCCGGCCTGACCGAGAGATAGCAGTCGTTGTTGAAAAATATCTCTGGATTAGAAAATATACGATCTTTAAAGCATATGTTTCAAATTTTAAAACCCCACATTGTTTAGTATTTGTTTGTCAGCCATCAATACTGCACGTTGTCGTTACGTTATACAATTTTATTTTATTTTATTTTTGAAAGACCTCAGCGCAACCAATATTAAAGCCGAGCTAGATCCTACTTCCTGAGAGTCGGCTCCTTTGTGTATAACAGTAAAATATTGTATAAGGAACTCACTGTTCAATGGGGCGATCTATAATGGTTTAATAATGATTTTGCAGCCAAGATCGCATTTTTCATTTATTATGTTACCGGTTTAAGCGTGATCGACGCCATCTTCAGACCTGTCGTATTTTACATAACTTCACAATATTTTTATATACTAAAAGAGTACATCCAGGATGAGGCGTCACCAAATATAAAATTTCTAGTCACAAATAAAATGTATACATCCATCTTCCACTGGTTCTGAAGCGAGGTACTTCAAAGTCTAAGTTCAATATTAATTGAAGTACAGTATAATATACTGTACAGTATAATATACTGTACTTCAATTAATATTGAACTTAGACTTTGAAGTATTTCGCTTCAGAACCATTGGAAGATGGATGTATATATTTTATTTATGACTAGAAATTTTATGTTTGGTGACGCCTAAACCTGGATGTACTCTTTTAGTATGTAAAAAATATTGTGAAGTTATGTAAAATACGACAGGTCTGAAGATGGCGTCGAGCACGCCGAAACCGGTAACATAATAAATGAAAAATGCGATCTTGGCTGCAAAATCATTAGTAAAATATTGGGTAGCTGAGTTTAAACGATGCCGTACGAGCTGCCAAGACGAGCATCACAGTGGTCGATCAAATGAGGCGACGGCTCCAGAATAGTGATGAAAATCTATTACGCGGTACTGGATTGAGCCTCTACTGAAAGTGCCCAAGCTAGCAGACATAGTAGGCATTTCAAAAAATGCGGCACATCTCATAGTATCAGAAAATTGGGACATGAGAAAGCTGCGTTTCCTCATACTCGAGCAAAAACAGTGCGTGAAGATGTTTCGATTGAGTATTTAGCGAAGTTTCGCGTCAACACAGCTGATGTTTTGTCTGCTTTCATAACCATGGATGAAACGTTGGTCTACCACATGCAATCAAATTGGACACAAATTGGAGAACCGACTCCAAAGAAGTCGAAGATCGTTACATATGCAGGCAAGATCATGGCGTCAGTTTTCGAGTTCCACGTGGGATAATTTTCATTGACTTCCTTAAAAAGGAAAACTATCGACGGCGCTCCAGCAAAAGCGGCCGCATTTGGGCTTGAATAAAGTTTTGTTTATTCAGGACAATGTCCCAGCTCACAAATCCATTACTACAATGACCAAAATTCATGTAACAGAGTTTGAATTGCTACGCCATGCACCCTATTCGCCAGTTTTAGCCCCCTCCCCCTCTCTCTGATTCTTTTCTGTTCCCAAACTTGAAAAAATGGCTCTGTGCTCGAAGACTTGCAAAAAATGAAGACGTGATTTCGACAGTTAATGGATATTTTAAGAAATTAGACAGTTCTCATTATAAAAAGGGTATCGAACTTATTACACATTGCCGGGAAAATGCATAATGCTGAAAGAAGATTAAGTTAAAAAATGAATACATTTTTTCCAAAACATTTGTGTTTTCTTTGTTGGCTCGGTTATTTATGGGGCCACCGTGGCATATATTTAAAAACACGACTTTATGTATGAATTATTCACGTCTCATATCCAGAACAGCTGTTTCGCAAATGTAAACATCTTTACAGAATAATATTTTACACCTTGCAGTTGCAGAGAATGATACCGACTTAATAGTGAACATATAGAATAATAATTATCGTATAGATAATTCTTGTAAAATACATCTAGCTCTCTACTTACTCGAAGAGCTGAGTGCTATCGACAAGGATCTAAAATCGATGCCATATTTACAGATTTCCTGGAGTCTTTAGATACTGTACTTAACAAGCGGCTTCTTATTAAACTGCATGCTTATGGAATATCGTCTTAGCTGTGCGATGGGGTCGCGATTTTCTGTCGGAAATGACACAGTACGTAGTAACTGACAGGAAGTCATCAAGTAAAATGAAATTAATATCTGGCGTTGTTCAGGGCTAGAGCTGGAGGACCCCTACTGCTTCTTACCTTTATAAATGACTCAGGAAACAATCTGAACAGCCGTCTTCGACTGGTCGCGGATGATGCTGTCGTTTATCAGTTAGTAAAATCACCCAAAGCTGAAAGCTCACAGACCCACACGTCTATATGTTTCCCTATAAAATACTTTTTTGTTTCTAAATTTTTCACACAGTGGTAATTTTTAACGTATATGACAACTTATTTCTCCTTATTTTCTCTACTTACAATTTGTAAATACCGACAATTTGTATCCATCAACATTTACTTTTACCATATCAGTGTCAATGCGATGCTCAGATACGCATAGTTCATCTATTACAGCCTTAGTTTTTATATCTTACAAGCAAAACATATGCCCATTATTTTTGTTTTGTGAGAATCTTGTGATATTTTAAGATTTTAGGACCTGCCTGTCTCTCACTGGACATTAATCTTAACCTAAAAAAGTTTTACTCCTTTGAGTTTCATGTAACTGTCAGTATTAGAAACAATACCAGTAAATAACCAATCAGAAAATAATATTTCAATAGACTAAATGTATCAAGTGAAGAAATTACTTCATTCTCAAATGGCCCAACTTTAATCAGTGATATTGTATTCTATTATTGTGTAAACCAATTCAATTCAGTTATGCAGTTTCTCGAATGCAGCAGTAAAAACTATTAGCTAATTGTCAAGTTAGGAAAATTCATTTTATATACAGCTACGAAAGAATTTCAATGTTTCTGATTTATCTAATTACAAAGTTAAAATTATGTGGTGTCACTTAACTGATGTAATAATCTAATTATCGTCCATGTTACTTCAGATATATGTTTGTTAGAAAGTTTTGCTTTATCGTTAGGTTGACGTGATTACTGTAATTAATCGACAGAAGCAACTATTTTGAATGTATTTCATAATAACAACCTACATTCAAAAATTCGATATTCATTGTCAGTTTTAACGAAATTATACAATGCAGTACTGCTAATCAGATTTTTGATCATGTAATAATTCTCTGGTTTGTCGGTTATCCTTAAGTAAGTCATTTATTTTCAAAGTACAGTGTCGTATCACTCATTTTATTCTCATAATGCCACGTGTGTAGTTACTAAATGAAACTTAGCTAAAAATCATATTTAGGTTTTATTTTGTTGATTACTTTAAAGTTAAGGCTTTTATAATGAGTAGTGATGAGCCAACAGCACACTAAGGCTTCGGAATCTCTCGTCGCAACACAAGCACGAACGCTTCCGAAACGTGCCGAACGGACATGACTCACTCTTGGCGATCTACGCATCATTTTAAAGCAACAAATAGTGTGTTTGTTACGTTTCCCAACAGCTGTATTGGTGTTATTTGTTTCATAGTGTGCAGTGTACTTTGACAGTTCTTAGTGGTAATTCTTCAAAATTGATGGGCAATGTGTAATTAAACAGTTATTTGGATTCTCCGTGCATAAATATGTAACTTTCTTATAAAACATTTGTCCGTTTCATGAACAGATGGTACTGTAATAGGCAAAACTAAAAATGTGGAAATTGTTGAAAAACCGTAATATATCAAAAAAACGAACATCAGATCAGGAAAATTAGAGTACAATTTTTCATGTTTCTGTCAATGCTATCTCGTTACATCTCCCACAATCGAATGAAACACCGACTATTATCATGCTATCAGTCTGCAGGCAGACAGTTTGTTGTATTTCAATGATTCGGGCTGTACTCACCTCTACGCAATTGTTCCCCGATGTTAACGACTGCACATACACACACACACACACACACACACAGAGAGAGAGAGAGAGAGAGAGAGAGAGAGAGAGGGAGAGAGAGAGAGAGAGAGAGAGAGAGAGAGAGAGAGAGAGAGAGAGAGAGAGAGAGTAGACATTATTTCCTGGTACTATGAGGCCCACAGAAACGCTGAAGAATCGCGTCACAGATATGCTACTCTTTCATTTTTGCCGATTATAGCGCCATTTATCATGAAACGAAAAAAAAAAAAAAAAAAAAAAAAAAATGTTTCATTCGAAAGTTACATATTTTTTCAAGAAGAATCCAAATCTGCAATAAAAAGTATGCGTTCCTATAAAAGTTGCCTCCCACCACCCATCACGGGTTTCGGTAAGGGAGGAGGGGATGAGGGGGCCGAGTGTGGTGTCATTGGATGTCCTTAACATTTGCCGGTAACCGTTTCTTCGATTGCTGCTAATTTAGTGATATATTTGGCACAGTCACTATCAATATCTTGGAAGCAGAGCAAGATATCGATTTTTTTCTTAGCATTTCTTTCTCAGTACAACCTTGATAGTAGTGATAGCCCAAGTTACAAACCCTGCATACAAGTTTCACGGCCCCTTTATGTTCAACTACCAACTTTTGATCAATTTTCATTACAAACTACTGTAAAATAGCATTCCAATTATTTATAGAATCATCCAGATTACATCCATAAGTAATAAGATAAAACCTCAGAAATTTCATTGCTTTACAGTGATGTCACAAGAGTCACAGGACAACGATATGCACTCAGGCAGACGGCGGCAATATGGCGGATGCGAGGCAGGATAGCGCGGCCGATGCGCAGAGGCGAGTATTCGTCCACAGCGCCGGTCGAGTCCATTGTTCTGAGGGGAGGCCGCCTCAGTGCTCCGCCGTCTATGTCAATGGGGTATTTGGCTGATTCCTGGAAAACGTCTTAAATGAGTACCTCATTCTTATAACACGATTTTTATCGCAAGAATTTCACTAAAAGACTCACACACACACACACACACACACACACAGAGAGAGAGAGAGATAAATAAAATTCAAATAATTTGAGAGCCCACTAAAACGCTTGAGTCTTGTGATGCCTGTGACGTCAACCTACAACGATGCTGCTCCTGCTATCGTAAAATTCATTAACAGGAATCCAGATATCCAGAGATATCTTGATTCCGGTTTTGGAAGAAGAAATGTAACAGTCTTCCACCATGGGACGACATTAACGGACGGAGGCAATCGGCAACGACGAATTGCGCGTGCATGTCAAAAACATCTGACGTCACATCACTGCGCGCGAGCCCTCGTAAACGGAATTTGGCTTCAGTCAGTAGCGAGCCAGGGTGTGAGTCGGACATCCAAAAGTGCCACGATCCCCCTTGAGAATGTCCTCCGCAGTCGGGGACGAAACGTTGGGTTTCAATAATAAATCCACTAGACCGCGGCATAACAGCGCGGAAATTTTTAGTAATTTTGACCATTCTGGCCGTGAAAGTTTACATTTTACAAAAAGTCAGAAAGCCGGCCGCTGTGGCCGAGGGGACTAAGGCGCTCCAGTCATGGTCTTCACGGCCACTACGGTCGGGGGTTCGAATCCCTCCTCGGGCATGGATATTTGTGCCGTCCTAGTTCGTAAGTAGTTCATAAGTAGTTTGTAAGTTTAGGGACTGATGACCCCGTAGTTAAGTCCCATAGACTAAACAAACATTTGAAACATTTGAAAAGTCAGAAGTTAAGAATATTTTTAATGATCGTTTTTTAAATCTAGGATTCGGAAATTCATTAGAAGAGGAAAGGACGTTAATGGAAGAGGCTATACCTATCCAATTTGTTACAATTTAAATGCCACCCAACTGTCCCTTTGAAATTAGAACAATAATAAACTTACCAATCAGTAAAAGCTCACATGGAATTGACGTCATTTCCAGGAGAGTACTAGAAGCTTTTTCCGAACAGAAAAAGTAGGATTCGCTGCCAAATATGAAATAAGTCTCTGCAGCAGGGTATTTTCCCAAAAGAGTGAAATATGCTATCGTAAAGCGGTTATATAAAAAAGGTAATTGGTCTGATGTCAACAACTATCTCCCAATCTCACATCTGATCACTGCATACAAAGTTCTTGAAAAAGTAATGAATTCAGTAACAGTTTCTCATATTCCTAAAAATAAAGTACTAAGAAAATGTGAGTTTGGACTTCAGAAAGGCGTTTGAACAGAAAATGCTATATACATTTTTAATGACATTATTAAATGCTCTCAACAAACGGACATAACCTTCTGGGATTTTTTTGTGATCTCTCATAGGCTTTTGATTGTCTAAATCATGAATTTTTCTAGATAAGCTCAAGTATTCTGGTAATAGTGGGACAGTGCACAAAAGATTTCATTGTTACTTTACTGGAAGAGTGCAGAAAGTTGAAACAAGTGTTTTACATAATGCGCAAAATTTTGCTGTTTTCGCTGGAGAGATATCAAGAATGTGGTCTCATAGGGCGCAGTCTCGGGTCCTTTATTGTTCTAAATATTCTTTAATGACTTGTCCTATATTCACAAAGATGCAAAGTTACTGCTTTCTGCTGACGATGCAAGTATTGTAATCACAGCCACGAAACAAGAATTAACTGATGGTATAATAAATAATAATCTTCAGAGAATCATTAAGTGATTCTTTGCAAATATAGTCTTGTTAAATTTTAATAAAACACAGTATATACAGCTTTGTACAGTAGGTAAAACGACAACATTAATAAACGCGGACTCTGAACAGATGTATCTCACTAAGGTAGAATATTAAAAAAAATTAGGTGTGTGTATTGATGAGAAATTGAATAGGAAAAAACGCAATTATGAACTGCTGAAACGTTTGAGTTCAGCTGCTAATACTGTTAGGTTATTGCAAATTTTGGTGATAGGCATCACAGAAAATTAGCGTACTATTCCTATTTTCCACCCCAATGAACCACAGACATTGCCAAGGTGGGTTGGCTTGCGCGCCTCTTGCAATCACAGTAGAGAGGGTATCTGGGGAGAGGCCAGACGAACTTGTGGCTCCTGAAGAGGGGCAGCAGCCTTCTCAGTAGTTGCAGGGGCAACAGTCTGAATGATTGACTGAGCTGGCCTAGTAACATCATTCTAGGTGAATATGGACTGGACAAAAGAAATGAAAGAAGAAGCCGCCTGGTAGAATTTTGCACGGAACATAACTTAATCAAACAGACACCTGGTTAAATAATAATAAATAAGTCCTTGTATCTCGATGCGGAGCAGAGGGTATTCGACTCTTGCTCAAGCCATTACATTCTATAAAGTTATCACTTGCACCTGCAAAGTAGTTGACTGTAGAACAACATTCTAGTAAGGTTTATGTATACCGCCATGCCATTTTGTCTATCGTAGTGGTACTTGAATGCCTGAGCTTTGTTAGTTCTAGAAATTCATTGCCCAGAGGGCAGCACATCACAGTTAACTTTTAATGACGCGAGGGAAGAAGGTAGGAAAGGCATGACTTTGATTGTATTAGAGCATTAAAATAATTCAATGGCGTAAAGTAAAAATTTGTGCTAGGCCGGGATTTAAACCCGGATCTCCGCTTTTGACCTGTGGTCGTCTTAACCACTATTTCCGCCTCGGGTGGACTGGTTCCTTGCTGTCGTGGGATCGCGTTTCTTCGTTCTTGATTTGTGTATCCTTGTCTGAGGTTAATATATTCCAGAGGGCAGTCAGCACTCTTATGTAAACTGCTCATCTTGCGCGCCAGCATTTTCTACTTTGACAGAATCTGGATACGATGTCTCCCTTGGACCATTACAATTGTCTGATATCACTTTACCAAAGTACAGTAGGTTACAGGTACCGTCCTTAGCAATTTCCATAAGAAACATTACGACAATAATGTTATCCAGCGATGAAAAGAGTTAAGAAATTTCTCGAATCTTTCCTAGTAATTTATCTGATGCAACAAACAAAACAAACAAATAAGAAGCGGAGGAAGCTCCCACAGCTGCTTATCAAAATTACAGTTGCGTAAGTGATATCAGACAATTATAAGGGTCCGAGGGAGACATCTTATCTGGATTTCGTAGCATTGAAATTGCATATGCTGAGTCACTTCTAGAAGGATAAATAACATACGACATATGAAAACGGTCTATCAGCTTCTGCCCTATGAGACTCGATAAAATTATGTACTCAAAGCGTGAACAAATACGTAGATGAGCTACTGAAATTTTATCAAAGCAGAAATATCATTTCTTTTGTTCACGTGAAATTATAAAAGACGGCAAACAAACTCTCGAAATGATTATACCATCAAGGCTTTCAATGTAGGTGTTTCATTACTTCCGGGATGAGATGCCGTAGTCCATGCATAAAACTTACTTTTACATGGACCACGGCATCTCAGCACAGAATATTAGAGTAATGAAACTATCGAAATAATGCCACTGAATGTAATTCCTGAGCAGAGTGGATCATAGTAATGCTTGATTCAAAACGTTAGTCCTTAGGATGCGGCTAACTAGTTCTTAAATGTATGAAAAATGTATGGGGAAGGTTTTTATATAAAACGTATCATGCTTCCATGAGTTTTCTTGACACAAGAAGGTCAAATACTGGATTTCAAAGCTTCGTCGACAAAAACATTTTTACGGAACGAGCCCTGAATCGAAGTCGTGACTGCTCCAATCAAATTTGAATTCCAAGGTTACAAATCTTTTAACGTATTTATATGTGTGAGTGTTTCTCACATATCCCAGCAAACTACTGGATCAATAACAAACATACTAGTTCAAATGTTTGTAAACCTAAGGGACCAAGCCGCTGATGTCATCGGTCCCTAGACTCACAAAATACTTAAGTTATGATAAGGACAACACAAGCACACGTGTCAGAGGTAGGACTCGAACCTCCTACGGGAACGCCAGAGCAATCGGTGGCATGACGCCTCAGACCTCTTGAAACAAGCTTGGTGCATGTTTATTCCCTACTATCAGACAAGAATTGCTGTGGGGGTAAGAAGCACATACGACACATACTTCAGCAGATATGACGTCATAAGCAATTATGTAAAAACTGCCACATCACGACAATGCATTTGTAAACACCTCAGACCGCGTGAAACAAACTTGGTGCATGTATGTTCCCTACTATCAGACAATTGATGTGGGCGTAAGAAGCACATACGACACATACTCCAGCAGACATGATGTCATAAGCAATAAAATACGTGAAAACTGCCACATCATGCGACAATGCTCCACGTCTCCTCCTAAACTAATTGGTCGATTTAAAACAAATTTGGTACAAATTTTATTTAAAATCGCTAAAGTGGATCTGGATGTGACGGCTAACGTAGACAGGGTCCGAGGGATGACCAGAATATAGTTTAGGGGATATGACGTGTCATCAACAATGTTAACCACAAAAAACTGCCCCACTATGCGACGCATGAATAATGTGTATCTATACATTCATTATTCCGGGTGGAGAAGTTTACACATAATTTCCAATCTTTGTAAAACTCTTTCTTGCTGAGAACCTCAAGGAAATGATGTAAGGAAAGTGTTATAGCTGACAACTTTCCTGCTGTTCATACAACAAAACCACGGCATTCTGTTTGACGATACACTTTTTTCACATCCACACTATAAATTCTACAAATTGTATTCGCGTAAAATTTTCTTAAGTATTGGAGAGGATGGAAATGCCGTTGAGGTCCTAGACTCTTTGGAGAGAAACTCCTACAACCCCACGCGGTAGAGAGAGGGCGACGTCAGTTTATGTGAAGGATAACGTAGACAGGGACCGAGGGATGACCGGGATAAGTCATCACCCCAGCATTTGCTTGGCAGGGCACCCTCTTGTCCTGGTAATGAGAAATCATTTACAAAGCCGAAAGAATCAACTAAAGAACAACGGCAAGGTAAAAGGGAAACTACCATATTACAGATCACCGGATACCTTATGCCAGTATCTTCTGTAAATTTTTCCGGAGATAGTCCCCCAATCGGATTTATGGGTGGGGACTGCAAAAGAGACAGACAAGATTAAGATAAAAACTCCCACTTTTAAAATAACAACTTGGAATGTAGGAACATTGTCGCAATTTAGCAAATTAGAAACCTAAAAATTGATATGAAACGAATGGAAATTGTTATCCTATGCATATCGGAGATGAGATGGCCCCAATCAGGTGATTATTGGTCTGAAGAATACAGAATTATTCACACGGGAACTGATCAAAACAGACCAGGAATGGGAAGAGTTGGAATATTTTTGGGGAAAACTTTAGCTGAAGGGTAAGGGTGTGTGTGTGTGTGTGTGTGTGCAATATAGCTCTCGGATAATAATAGTGAAACTTGAAACTAAATCAAAGGACACTAAGTTAATGCAAGTGTACCCGCCAACATCAAAATAAGAAATAAGTAATGCGATAAGACAGGTTAAGAGCGATGAAAAGCTGATTTTTATGAGAGTCAGAAATGCGATTGTGGACGAAGGACCTGTGGCGGGTATCGTTGGCGAATATGGTCTTTGAAGATGAAATGACAGAGGAAACCGAATAACAGAGTTGTCTAATAGGCGCCAATTAGATGTCGAAAAACTCTTTCTTTCAACATCATAAGATACACATGCAAGACTTAAGGAGATAACACCTTGATTACATTCTAGTGAAATCACATTTTAAGACTCAAGGAAAAGATTGCAAGAGCTACAAATCAGAAGATAGACATTGTCCATAACCTGGCCATGATGACACGTTCATTCAGATTCAAATGTCTCAAGAAGACAGTAAAACTAAAATCGGAAGTAGAAAACTGAAAACAGAGACACTGGCAAAGCACTATGCACACGAAAATTTTCCAATATGATGGAGTAAATGAAGATTAGTAAAAAATTAAATCTTACATACCCAGAGCAGCAGAAAAAATAGTTGGGAAAACAGAACCCCAAAACAAGAAGAGGAAATGGATTACAAAACAAATTATTCGCCTTATTGAAGACAGGATTCTATACAAAAATGCAACTGACGAACAAGGAAAAAGTGAATACAAAAGACTAAGGAAAGAGAAGCTAGAAAAGCAAGAGGAAAATTTCTGGAAGAAATATGCAGCGAAGTGGGAAAAAATATGCAAAATGAAAGAGCTGATTTAGCGTACAGAAGAGCAAACAAGTTTTTTAACAAACGAAAAACAGCGAACTCTGTTACAGTAAAAGACAAAGAGAAAATTCTGTTTGGAGAAAACATAATAACGAGATGGAAAGAATACATCGAGGAGCTGTATGAGGTAACATCTCTATCGGAGGACGTAACAGGAAAAGAAGAGAAAGTTGAAGAAAATGACAAACTAGACGACATCTTTAGGGATCTGCGGAACAACAAAGCAGAGAGTAATGATGACATCCCTGCAGAACTAATGAAGAATGCCGGTGGCAGCATGAAAATGAGGCTGCTTGAACTGATTAGGTTCATCTATGATAGGAGAAAGCTATTGAGGAAAGAAATCGCCGGGGACGACCCAGGGCGTCATACAAACAACATATCGTGAACGATGTTGGATGTAATACATACGTGGAAATGAAGAGGAAAGCAAAGAGAACATCGCTCTTTTGAAAAACATACCTCAGTGTTGAACACTAAAGAAGAAGGAGGATCCAGATATACTGGATACTATATCATAATACAATACATACTGTAATTGATATGAGGCAATAAACAATTAATTTCATGAAAAACGCCTCCCGTCAGATGCAAACTGCCAGCTCTACCCTGCCCACAGTACTCAAACTAGTAGTTTTGAAACTAATTCCCGTAAGAGCCCACCACTCCCAACTAAAGAAAGGATCATTGCCTGTCACCGGCATAATATATATATATATATATATATATATATATATATATATATATATATATATATATATATATGGCGTCTGTTTCGAAAGACAACCAATCCCTTGTTCGCGTCGAACAAATTTCGTTAAACGGCAGTAACCGAGTGTCCGAGTGTGAGATCAAGACATCCATCTGCAGCAGTCGCCAAGCAACTCAACGAACCTAGCCGCGGCAGAGTGTCTGTATGTGTTGTCCTTAGCATAAGTTCATGAAAGTAGTTTGAAAGCCTAGGGACTGATAAGTGCAGCATTTAACTCGCTTAGATTTACGAACATTATAACTTTTCTTTTTCAACGAACGACGATTATCACTGGATATGGCAAGATGAGAATTTTAGAACTCCAACATTGTCCCCGATCCAACTTTCAAGGTACGAGGATTTTCTCTTCCCTCAAACAGTGGTGCAACGGTGCAACTTCAACAGGATTAGTACAAACCATGCTTTTGCATGAAGGCCCTTCCTCAATGGGAGCCAATGTACAGCTGCAGAACGAAGAATCACCCACCTTACCCCATTAAATCCTTCAGGGCCATGTGCAAGGCATCCATCACGACCGAATTAAAATTGCATAATTCGAATCAAGCAGGTACATGCGAATAAATACCCACCACAGCTTTAGCATTTTGTACCGCAGACTACTTACACCGAGGTTACAGCAGTCATGGGCTACCTCCCGACATGATGTCGGACCTTTATTAGCCGACAAAGTGCAGCAATTCGACGTGGGAGTGACTCGACACGTAATTGGAAGTCCCCTGAAGGAACACCGAGCCTTGATGCCTCTACAGCCGCCAATAATTTCGAAATTGTTGGCAGTGCACGAACTTAGTTTTTATGTCCCATACCTGTTCAGTGGGATTCTCACTCGTGAAATCTTGATGGCCAGATATATCAGAAGTTGCAACATTATGGAATAAGGAGAGTAGCTCACAACTGGCCCATCTCTTACTTTAAAAAACGGACAGGAGAAGGCAATTCTCTGCATTGTTCAAAATGGCTGATATGCAGTATCTATTGGGACACAATTAAGTGTGTGTGTGGGGGGGGGGGGGGGGGCTACAGGGATCAGTTCTAGAACCAATGTTTATACAGAGTGTATCTGAAATGAATGTTGAAAATGAGTCATAACAAGCATATTTCACATAGCAACACATGTTCGCAACCCTTAGCGTCGTTGAATAACGTCGCGCGTCGCCAAGAGGGTAGGTACACAATATGCCATCCGAATCGTCTGAGAAGTGGGACTGCAGGGTAACGTGTATTTCTGACGCCTACTCTGCATCTACATACATACTCCGCAATCTACCAAAGGTGCGTGGTGGAGGGTACCTAGTAGCATTTCTTATTACTTGCTTTCCTGTTCCACTCTCAAATAGAACGAGGGAAACACGATTAGTTTGTTTCTGTACGAGCCCTAATGTTTCTGATCTTATATTTATGATCTTTACGTGAAAAGTAGGTTAGCGGCAGTAGAATCTTTCTGCAGCCCACTTCAAATTTCGGTCATCTAAATTTCTTCATTGGTGTTTTTCGGAAAGAACGTCGCCTTCCCTCCAACGAGTCTCATTTGAGTTCTCGAAGCATCTCAGTAACGCTCGCGCTTTGATCGAACCTACCAGTAACAAACGTAGCCGCCTGCCTCTGAATTGATTCTACAGCTTCCTTTAAACCGATCTGGTGGGAACACTTGAGTAATACTCAAGACGGGGTCGCATAAGCGTTTTATATGCGCTCTTACAGACGAATCGCACCTTAACAATTTTTTTTCAATAAACCGAAGTCGATCATCCTCCTTCCCCACGACTGTATTTATATGCTCGTTCCATTTCACACCGCAGTGAGCTTTACCCCTCTGACTGTCAACCAGCACACAATGCTGTATTCGAACACTACGGGATTGTTTCAAAATGTTTCAAATGTTTGTATAGCTTATGGGACTTAACTACGGGGTCATCAGTCCTTAAACTTACAAACTACTTACGAACTAGCTAACACTAAGGACGGCACAAATATCCATGCCCGAGGGGGGATTCGAACCCCCGACCGTAGTGGCCCTGCAGACCGTGACTGGCGCGCCTCAGTCCCCTCGACCACCGCGGCCGGCGGGATTGTTTTTCCTAATCACCTGCATCACCTTACATTATCTACATTTATAGCTAGCTGCCATTCCTCACACCTCCTAGAAATTTGGTCCAAGTCATCCTGCATCCTACTACAGTCATTCAATGATGACACCTTCTTGTACACCACAGCATCACCAAATAGCCGCAGATTGCAACTCACTCTATCTGTCAGATCGTTTATAAAGATACAGACTAATAATGGCCCTATCACACTTCCCTGGGACACCCCTGACGATACCCTCATCTCTGATGTATACTCGGCACCAAGGATAACGTACTGGTTCTATTACTTAAGTAGTCTCTTAGCCACTCGCATATTTGGGCACCTATTCCGTACACTCGTACCTTCGTTACCAGTCTGCGGTGCAGCGCCGGCCGCGGTGGCCGAGGGGACTGAGGCGCTTCAGTCACGGTCTGCACGGCCACTACGGTCGGGGGTTCGAATCCCCCCTCGGGCATGGATATTTGTGCCGTCCTTAGGATAAACTAGTTGTTAAGTAGTTTGTAAGTTTAGGGACTGATAACCCCGTAGTTAAGTCCCATAAGCTTAACAAACATTGTAACATTGCGGTGCAGCACCGTGTTGAAGCCCTTCGAAAATCGAGAAATATGCACTGTTGCCCTTCATCCTTAGCACGTAAGACGTCATGAGAGAAAAGGGCAAGCTGGGCTTCGCACGATCGATGCTTTATAAAGACGTGCTGATGAATGTGCAGAAGTTTTTGGGTCTGAAGGTAATTTACTATATTAGAACTGATCAATCTGTCCTAATGACTTTACTCGACATGGACAAAGAATTAAGTATGGTGGCGGAAAGGGAAACGAATATCGATTGGTTAGTGACCGACTACACAGCATGTAATAATGCCTTCAAAATAAAGGACCCTTTACGACTGAAATAAAAAAAGCGGTCGGTTCTATGGTGGACAACCGAATTAATGATTCAAAGGAAAAAAAAATCTGCCAGGCGATTTTGTATCAAAGAACGCAGAATGACGAGGTATTAAGAATTCAGCGAAGAGAGTTTTATCTTAAGCAGAAGAAGTAATACACAGAAGCGATTCGTAAAGCAAAACTACGATCTTGGAAGGAATATTGTAGTTTTACGTCTGGCAACAATCAGTGGAATGCTGTCTATCGTTTGGCGTCAGGAAAAGTACGGAACACTTCATTAATGACAACCCTACAGAAAGAAGATGGCGCGATGACAGTAAACCTAGAGGATGCACTCAACTCCATGCTGGATTACTTCATTCCACTGGATAACGAGGACGAAGATACTGAATACCATAAAAATGTTAGGTACGTCACCGAAACCATTGTAATTACAAACAAGCATAAAGATTTCACAACGGAGGAAATTCGTACTGTAATGGAACAGCTGAATCCTAAAAAGTCTCCAGGAGGGAATGGCATCAATAGTTTAGTGCTACTGAGGGTGTTTAATATGTTTCCTCAATTTGTTACTACGATCTACAATCGTTGCCTTCAAATGGCATGCTTCACCAAACTGTGGAAGCGAGCTAAAATAATACCGATAGTTAAGCCTGGAAAGGAACAGAGCGCAGAAATCAACAAGTATCATCCAATAAGTCTTTTATACACTGAAGCGAAGATACTGGAAAAACTTTTAATAACTCGAATAATGCATTTCGTCTACTCCAGAGATCTTCTGCATAAGAACCAGTACGGTTTCACCCCACAAACAGATACGACTGACGCGCTAATGGCTGTAAAAGAATTTGTGGAGAGTAGTCTCACAACTAAAATGTGTGTCATCATGGTGAGTCTGGATGTACAGGGCGCCTTTGACGCAGCTTGGTGGCCTGGTATTTTAAAGACGTTTCGCGAATTTAACTGTCCTGCAAATCTGTATAACCTTACACGTAGCTATTTCAGTCACAGAACTGCAAAGTTGAATGTCAACAACCTTCTCATAGAAAGATCTGCTACCAAAGGATGCCCAAAAGGTTCTTGTTGCGGACCAGGTTTCTGGAATATATTATATGATTCCTTGCTTAAATTGTCTTACTCAGGACACTCTCTTGTTATAGCTTTTGCCGACGATTTGATTGTACTAACCAAAGGAGAGTCCTCTTGCCGCTGAGAACATCTGTAACACAGACATGCAATTAATATCGACTTGGGCCAGTAATAAACTCCAATTCAACAAACAGATATCAAAAGCTATACTTATCACCAGGAAAAGGAAATTTGCCTCATCGACAATCGCAATATACCTTAATAACAAAGTGCTTCAACAAGTAGACCATCTAAAATATCTGGGCGTTATAATCGACAGTAAGTTTATATTCAACAAACACGTTCAACATCTTACAGATAAATGCACGGTCTTGATTAACGCTCTTTCCAGATCAGCTAGACTCAACTGGGGTCTGCGGGCTACAGCACTGCAAACTATTTATAAAGGAGCAATACTGCCTATATTAACGTACGGCTCAGCGATGTGGATAGACGCACTGGAGCGACAATACAACCGTACCAAAATTAATAGAGTCCAACGGTTAATCAATTTAAAAATGGTCAAAGCTTACAGAACGACATCCAGCGAAGTACTTTGTGTTTTATCAGGTCTCATGCCCATAACACTTAAGATACAGAAAATAGCCAAATATCTATAACCTGGTCAAAACCAAAGACGCCAAACAGACAATCGACATCGCCCTAGAGTACAGAAGCTGGGCACACCCGGCAGACTATACAAGGATAACTGAGAAGGGCGCCAGAAAAAGCTAAGCTGTTGAAATATACACAGATGGAAGCAAGTCAGACGACGGAGTGGGTTCGGGGATAGCAATATTTGGTAATAAGAGGCTTACTTACCAGATACAGCTAAAACTGCCTAATGAATGCTCCAACAATCAAGCGGAACAATTTGCCATCCTCAATGCTCTTGAGTTCATAAATAATCTCTCGAATACTGATACAACTGCAGTAATTCACACCGACAGCAGGAGTACTTTGGACTCTTTGCGAAATCCGAAGAACCACAACTTGTTGATTGAAGAAATAAGATGTAAAATCAGAAGGTTGCAGACACACAACTGGCTGGTGCATTTCGAATGGGAAATGAACTAGCGGACAACCTTGCTAAAAGAGCATCTCGATCACGACAATCAATACGCTACAACGAAATACCTACAAGTGCCGTAAAGAAGAAACTTCGAGAAGAGTTTAGGAACAAATGGGACATTGAGTGGCACAGAACAAAAAACGGGGGAAGCACTAAACCGTATTTTCCTACGATCCGACAACGTTTACTGATTAAACTTCCGATATCTCAGAATTTTACAGCTATGTTAACAGGTCATGGGAAACTGAAAGCCTACCATCAAAAGCCTACTATCAGCTGTTCAAAATAACTGAAGACGGAACGTGCACATGTCCAAACTATTGACCACGTGATTTTTGACTGCTTCAATTTATTGAAAGAGAGGGACTATCTCAGGGAAAAAAAATAGCTGCCAAAGGAGGAGGTTGGCATCCCCCCTCGGGCACGGATATTTGTGCCGTCCTAGTTCATAAGTAGTTTGTAAGTTTAGGGACTGATGACCCCGTAGTTAAGTCTATACAAACATTTGAATTTTTTGAGGAGGATGGCCCGTCAGTAAATATGACTTAGTACATAAATTCACTACAGACTTTTACAATTTTTGTAATTCAATAAGATTTCCTGATGTATAAAATTGTTTGTTCCTTTGTAAACCCTGTCAACTTATATACTGTACTTGTGTTTGCAAAAATATTTGATGTAATCGCCTGAATCTAACCATCAAACATGTAATATTACTATGTCATGGCTATATATATATATGAACTGAGAATAAGTTCAAGAATCCTACAGTAAATTGATGTTAATGACATTGGTCTGTAATTTTGTGGGTCAGTTCTGTTGTCTTTCTTATACACGGGAGTCACTTGTGCCTCTTTCCAGTCGTTTGGAACTTTGCGCTGGATCAAAGATCTGCGATAAATGCAAGCTAAGTAAGGAGCCAAAGCCGCAGAGTACTCTTTGTAAAACCGAATTGATACCCCATCTGGACCTGGCGACTTGTTTATTTTTAACAAGCTAAAAGAGACGACGGTTGAATGTTTATGATCTTTATTTGCAAACGACGTAGTCGGTATAGTTGTAAATATTTCAGGCGGGGGAACACTAGGCTTTCCGCCATTTTCTGGGACGTAATCGCGTTGCGTTTGGTCGTTCACGTGTCTGTTTATAGGTTTTGTATAGACGGCAGCACCGGAGCACACTACAGTTTGTCATCAAACGGAACACTTTTCTGTTTGATATCGTGCGGAGAGTGTAGCAAATGGGGGCGTTATTCTTGAACGGAAAGGGCAGAGATATGCTGTGCTTACGGGGCGGCGGATGGAAAAGCTTATTTTGCTTAACGTTTGTACGTTCAGCGATTTCCGAATCGTCGAGTGCCAGATCCACGCCTATTTACTGCCATCCACAGGTTCCTAACAGAGACAAGTTCATGTGACTTAGAGCAGCGGAAGAACATTGTAAAATACAGGAGATCAGAAGATGACGTCTGTGAACGTCGAAACCGGTCATCCATAAATAAAAAAAAAACGCGATCTTGCCTGGAAACCTTTATAAAATAAATAAGTGTTTCGCGATGTTGGCGTTATACTTTTGAACAATATTGATCTATCAGATCGCCTCCAAAACCTTTGAAGTCAGGTAATGTCAACAAAATGAATGCATCGGGTTTCGAAGCAGGCCTCTAAGTCAAAAAAATGTTCAAATGTTTGTAAAGCTTAAGGGACTTAATGCGTGGTCATCAGTCCCTAAACTTACAAACTACTTATGAACTAGCTTATACTAAAGACGGCACAAACATCCATGCCCGAGGGGGGATTCGAACCTCCGACGGGGAACGGCCTCGCGCATCGTAGCTGAGCGCCTCAATGTACCTGAAGCTCCCTTTACTTAAATATTCATTGTGCGACGACCGAAAGACTTATTTGTCAAGCTGAAGGTACTAATTTTTTTAAACTTAAGATTTTAGGGGTGTTATTAGCGTTAGAAATTAAAGTATGTATTTGCATTATAATCTTAGCGCGCATCTAACGATATCGTCATATCAACATTTCAGTCATTATTTAAAAAGTTTGTACTCTACTGGGAGAGCCACTGAACATCGTTAGGGAGACGTATTACTGGAAAGACCCAGCAGATAGTATGTAAGGGGGTGTCGCGAAAGGCCTAGGATCAGTCGACGGCAGTTGAGTCTTGATGGCAGACCTGTGTTGCGAGTGCAGTGGAATCCAGTGAGACGATAGGTGACGAACATAGCCACAGAATCCGCCGCGCTGGACTCTGAAAATTTTCGGACGTGTGAGGACTTTGATTTAGAACAGTAGTCGGAACTCAGAAACTTCATCGCATTCTGACTTGGTTTTTTTGGATAGAACAACGAACTTTAATAGCAATCATTTTAGGAACATTATCCAAATGATTAAATATTCATATTTCTATATTGTTAGCAATATTGGGGATTCGAGCTACTCATACCAGACGGAGTCTAACGAATTGAGTTGTTCTCGCCAGACATAATCATGCAATGGGCAATAAACAATTTTGGTAAAAACGCAAACCTCGAGTTGTCAGTCATTTAGTAGATGCCGCCCTAGTCAAACATTCCCTGATTTTGAAATTGAAAGTTTAGTTTTACAAATAAATGTATACGTACATGGACACCAACGAGCCAAAAGTAGCAAGTCATCCCCTAAGACAAAGTAGTTAGTGTAAGGGACCGTAACGTTACAGTGGAACCCGCTTTTGTCAAAGTTCCAAGACCAATCGTTTCATGAAAATCAGCCAATATATTGCATCCTCCTACCTATATCTCGCGCAGTGGCCACAAGAATAAGATCAGATGCAAAAGTGGCTTGCGCAATATGCATCTACATACATCTACATACATACTCCGCAATTAACCGTAAGGTGACGATGAAGAACATTTTAGAATCTCTTGGTGACGCAATTTTTCCCACCACTAATAAATGTAGTAGGGAACTTTTCAATGAATATGCAATAAGAGCATCCCTTCACATTGTATCCAGGCTTAGGACTGGCTATGCACGTAGTACACAGGCAAGTTTAAATAGTTCTTTTTTTTTTTTTTTTTTTTTTTTTTTAAAAATTATTTTTTATTTTTTACTTATTTTTCTTGTTATTGCTGAACATTACTGTAAAAAATGTTAACCTTTTTCTTATTTTATCAATTTGACGTATTATTCGATTAAAAAAAAAGCAGATTTCAAACATTATTTTAAATCCTCAGAATCTTCATATATTTTCATAATGCCTTTTAATCTTTTGTCGACATCTATGTACCTTTTCTTTCTTTTTTGGAGAGACACGCCAATGGCATCTCTTTTAGTTTCAAAAGTAGCATTTACTGTCTCTTCTTTCAGCTTTTCTGATTGATTGAGGCGTTCAGTTTTCTATGCTAACCTTCGACAACGTTCGCTGTTCTGTACCGTTAGTTAAAAATATTCCACACTTCAATAGGTGTACTACGATTTTCCATCCACTGATCTATCATACAGTCTGCAAATGCTCTGCTCTTCTCGCCATCGGGCATAAGTTCCATTATTAAAATCCGCTCTTTATCCACAGTGTTGTGTGGAAATGTGCCAATGCAGCACACTTGCGACAAAACAATCGGGCTTCTTCGCTATTCATGTAGTCTTCCGTTAATGGCAGTTGTTACATCTTGTTCCGTGGACACTGGTTGAAGTGGAAATTAAAATCGGAAAGTGATGTTTCAGGGAACACTGCATTGATTAATTTTAAAATCTAGTACTGCAGTTTTTGGTGATCATCCAAGTATCTTACTTTTCAACCCAGAAAAACGTTTATCTTCGTTATCTTTTATGTACTTACGATGTCGAAATGGTTTGTTAACAATTGTATGAGTTGTTTCGAACAGCTGTTAAATGTCCCATACATAAGCACAATTCCATTTTCGCGAAGTATTCTCTCTACGCTTCTTTACTAACACTAGAATTCTCTTGCCTGGAACAGACAATCATTGATTTTTTATTTTTATTTTATTTTATTTCATTAAAAAAACTATTACCTTCCGTTACTTTCAAAACGTCTTCGCTGAATCGAATTTCCGAACTACAACCAGGTACTGTGTTGTCTCAATAGCTCCGCTTCTCGCCTTACAAAATTATGTCTTCGACCTGTCCTAATTCCGAACATATGCACCGAATTTTTAGCTTTTATCTTCGAGATCTACAAATTTCTGCTTAAAAAATGTGAAAAACAGGCAAAGTTTCTTCGCGAACATTTTTCCTGCGATCATGGATTCTTTTCTTTAACTGCTCTTTTGTCAGGTGGACAAGAATGTTTCTGTTGATCAACGATTTCACCATTTGCAATATTTAAACAGCCTCTAACGCATGCTATTTTCCGAGTATGCGCATAAACAGTTTATATAGTCTTCATTTTTTCTGTGAATACAATAGCGATTACCATCCCTTCCCTTTCGTTGCTGTTGTCACTTCCATGATGTACAATGCAGAGAAGTAGCGTACGAAAATGAGCGGAACGAAGGCTATCGGCGATGACACTGAGAAACAGTGACAACGCATGGTGACACCAATCAATCACAGAAATACAGAAGCACAAAATATGTTAAACGAAGTACTTCGGAAGAATGATAACAGATGTTATTCACAGTGGAAGAGAGATTAGACGCATGAACAGCGCCCTATATACCTTGTGTAATACGAGCTAATCGCTCTTTGATAAGATTCTGAATTTCACGCTAAGAAACTGGTTTATGGATTACAATATCTGTTGAGCATCAGTGTATCACGGAGTCCTTGGCTTCTGAAATTTTCCACATAGTAGACATGTACGGCCATCGAAATGCAATGTGATAGCTCCCGAAAAAACTCTCCCTAAAGGACGAGCGGAAAGAGAACTAGTGAAAATCATAATTTATCTCAGAATAATATACCATGTTCTGTGCTGTATAACGGATGCAGTTGCATCATAAATAATGAAAAACTAGCAAAATCCTCGATTCAGTAAAGAATGATTCAAACTTATTATTTATTATTCTGGTTTCACAATATCAGTACATTTTTCAGTACCTATATTTACATTAAGTTACTAATTATTGTTCTCCACTCTTCTATGACCTCCCAATAAGTCTTCAGGACTGTTCTTCTTCATTGCTGACTGAACTTCCTGTATTCATGCGGTAGGTGGTCGTCCCCTTTTTCTTCTTCCGTTCGATGTCCAGTCGAGTATGCATTTTGGAAGCCTTTCTTGTCCCATTTTTCTGACGTGTCCATACCATTTTAGATGTTTGTGCTCAATGAATTCAATAATTGAATTTTTACATTTCATTTTTTCTCTGATTACTTCATTTCTCATTCTTCCTCTTCTTGATATTCTTGCTGAATGTCTCCAGAAATCCATTTCTGTGGCTAATAATTTTGATTTCAGTTGCCACTTTGTTGTCCACACTTCTGAACCATATGTAATAATGCTCCGAACTATTGTTTTACATATCCTTATTTTGTTATCTGTAGTTACGTGTTTGTCCCAGAGAGTTCCATTCAACAAAGAAATTGTCGTCTTTCTTGCATTTACTTTGATCTAATTTCTTTTTCCTGTTTCCCATCATTTGTAATTTTCGCCTATAAATATTTATATTCCTCCATAGTTGTTATTGTTCCTATCCCTTCTTCTTATATTAAGTCTTTATTTATTCCACCAATTACTATGTATTTCGTTTTATTCATGTTGAAATTTAGGCCTGATTTTTTATACTCCTGAATCTGCTTCCTGGTCATATACTCTCTGTCTTTATAGTCTTGGGCTATAATCAGTTGATCATCTGCAAATTGTAACGAATATATTGTTCTTTCATTTATTGGTATTCCCATAGTTTGACATTTTTTCTTCCAATTCTATAAGGTTACCTCTGTATATATTTTATACAATGTAGGTGACATGTTACATCTTTGACGTAATCCTTTTGTGACTTGCAATCCAGATGACAGAAATTTACAAAATTTTATTTTTGAAATAGATTTTTTACATAAATTTTGAATTGCTTTTATTATTGTTGAATTAATTCCTATTGACAGTAAAGCTTTCCATAAATTGGGTAAAGGCACACTATCCTAGGCTTTTTCTATATATACGATTACAACGTATAGGTTGTGCTCGACCTATTTTTTTTCATTTGTTGTAGAGAAAAATATGATCAATTGTTGCTCTTCCAATTCTGCTTGTTCTCCAGCCTCCTTTTCTTTGTATTATTGTTCTAAGAAGTACTTAATAATTCTTTCATATAATCTACTGAAGGTATTGGTCTCTGTTATTCACCTATAATTTTTACAATCATCTTTTCTTCCTTTTTTATGTATTACTGAAATATACTCTACTTTAAAATCATTTGGTACATCTTCCCCATTTAAACATCTTTCGAAAAGGTTTCTTAACAGTTCAATTAATTTTTCTATTCCAAATTTTAATAATTCTGCGGGGATACCTCCAGTGCCTGTAGCCCTTCCATTCTTTAAAGATTTTTTTGCACTTTTAACTGTCTCTATTTCTAAATGAATGTAATATGTAATGGTTTGAAATTGTGTTTTCCACTTCAAGGATGTAATGGTTTCAAACTGTGTTTGAAGCTTGTTGAAAGTTATTTCGTATATCATTGTTTATGACACCATGAAATTTGAGTTGTGCCATTATATTTTGAAGATAGATTTAGTGACATATGCGTATAATATCTGATTTACTGCACGCCGATGTAAGTAGAAGGCACAATGGTTAAAACAACTACGGGATGTGCTGAGATATCTAGGTTTGAAGTATTGTCATCGGTTCTACGGAGTGGCAACCGAGATAGCGGTAATAACAGAAATATGCTGCAGAGAGGGATAGTGTGGACTTCTGTTTACTCTCTCAAACGAATTACACAAGCAATTGGGCTCAGATAGTGTAGTGCAATGCAACTTACCCGAAGCCATAGGAAGGTTGGAAGCGGGACGCAGAAGGAGGTGGCAGAAGCTATTGCAGTGTCCCAAAGTATAATTTCCAGAAGCTGGACGTGATTTCAGACACCAGGAACCGTTAAAAGAAGGCAAAGCAAGGTCAGCAAGAGATGATCAATGTCTTCGGTTAACAGCCCGTCGAGAGAGGAGACTGAATGCAACTACTGGAACACACCATTCAGACAACAACACAACGCGCAATATCATCATGAACAGTCCGAAGTCGCTTACGCACGGAGGCCTATGGTGTGTGACCCATTAAAATCATGCCACCGTTTAGCCTGCAGACGCTGGGTAGATAAACATCAGGATTGGAGTCGTAACGTATGTCACCGGGTTCTGTTGACAGATAATATTTTGTGTTTAGTCGGAAAATCGTCGTTTCTTCATCTGGAACTCGGAACAGTTCTGCTTATGTACAGGAAACATCATCACATCATAGTGGTGGATTAATGGTGTGGGCAGGAGTCATCATTGGCGGACGAAAGGACATCTATGTCCTTCACAATGGCGCTTTGGAAAAGATATGGAGATGAGATCCTTCGACCGTTTGTTGTGCCCTACGCTGTTGCCGTAGGAGATGGTTCCTTCTGGTGGACGATAACGCTCCTCTCCACAGAGCTGCACTAGTGGACAACATGCTTTAAACTGAGAGAATTGAAAGAAAGGAGTGGCCAGCTTGTTTACCGGCCTTAAACCCGACTGAGCATGTCTGGGATGCACTTGGCAGCCAGACCAGCACCTCCCACATGTTGCAGAGCTGGGTATTACAGTCATAGAAGAATGGCCAAATATTCCTCAAGAGCTGATTGACATCCTCATACTGTCCGTGCCACTCAGGTGTACAACTGCAATGGCCGTCCGAGGTGATTACACCTCATATTAAAGGGCAACGACAATGACATTTTCAGTATTATTGTAGCCCCATTGTGCCTCGCTGTAAGTAAACGCCATGTAAACCTGAAGTAAAGAGTTGAGGCAGCAAAATATGGCACTGAATCACACAAAAATTACAATTGTAAACTATGTCTGAATAAAATACGTTACCATACGTATATTGAGTCTGATATTTCATCAATCCCCTGTTTTGAGCGGTGTAGTTATTGCTGCGTCTGTCTGTCACGTCCTGTCCTGAACTATGTATCGTACAGCAAGACAATTCTAAAGTTTATTATTAACTGTCTGTTCCAAAGAAACAGACATTGCCGGCGGTCCGCAACAGTTCCTTGTTTTTCAGTATCCTACAATCCCCTATATCTGTGTCTCTCTTGGGGCCAAAAATGTTCCGTAAAATTTTCCTTTCCTAAACTAATAATTTTGTTCATCTGCTTTTCTAAATGTAAAGCTTTCTGACCCGTGTAGAGCTACTGGTAGTATTACACTCTGAGCCTGAAACTTTTCGAAACAGCTTTACTGCGTATCTCCTAGGCGAAAATAAACTTTATTCGCTGTTGCTAGCCACGCCATTTTATTCTGTTCACTGATTATGCTTCCCAAATATTTGAAGGTGTCTACTCCTTTAAAAGTGAGATCATCACCTGTCAGAGGACTATAATCATTAGGTGCCTTGCTCACGAACATGTCCTCTGTTTCCTTCTCGTTGATCTCTAACCGTGCTTTCTTTGCAGTCTTTCTATAAGAGCTTGTCATGTGTTGCAATTCTTCTTTATTGCTACTTATTAGGATAATATCGTCTGCATAAGCATGACGATGTATTTTATTATGACCCATATTTATTCCAACCGGGTAAGCTTTTTTGTGTTTCCTATCTTTTCTAAGACCAGATTGAAAAGTATTGGGGATAAAGCTTCTCCTTGTCTAAGGCCTGTTCTGACCTCAAACTCCTTAGATACTCCTGTGTTGGTCTTTACAATAGGTTTTCTCCAGGCACATCTGAACTAGGCTTATTAACTTTCCAGGAAATTCAAACTCTTTGAGGACTTTGTGTATTGTACTTCTGTGTATGATGTGGATGTCAACGTTATATTCCCAGGCTTTCTCAGTTATCTGTCGAAGTGTAAACAGGTGGTCGCTAGTTGACCTACCTATTCTAAAAACACACTGATAATCACCTATAATTTCCTCTGCTAGTGGTATCACTCTTTTGAGTAACCACTGTGACAAGATTTTGTAAGTCACATTAAGGAGTGAGATTCCTCTATAATTCTCACAGTCCAGGGGGTCATTCTTTTCGAATATGAGGCAGATTACGGCTTTTTTCCAGTCGTCAGGCATTTTCTCATATTCCCACACTTTCCTTGCCAGTTTAGTAATTCTTTTTAGTAATTCTGGTCGTCCGTTCTTTATTAGCTCACCCACAATTTTATCTTCACTTGAAGCTTTATTATTTTCTAGATTTTTGTTTCCTGTATTTCTACTTCATTGGTTGGTTCTACTTTGGTGCCTACTGTGTGTGACACACCACAAAATGGGTTCAGTGGGGTCTTCGCAGTTAAGTAAATTAGCGAAGTAGTCTGCCCAACGCTTTTCTACTTCATCATCACTTGTGAGGATTTTTCCTTGGATATCTTTAATAAATGCATCCGAACAAAATGTCCTGGTCCTCCAGGTTGGGGGTTGTGCAGAAGGTTACCCCCCCCCCTACTCACACAAAAAATTATCTGGGTCAGAACACTAAACATAAGCCTCGGTATCACGACTGTCTCAATTGGAGCCATAAACGGCAAAGGACAAAGGATTTCTCTTTTGGAACGTGGAATGTTAGGAGTCTGTACAGACCAGGAAGTCCGCAGAATTTGACCAAGGAATTAGAGAAATACCATCTGAAAATGGTAGCCCTCCCGGAGATTAGATGGAAGGGTACTGGATCAATCAAGATGAATGCAGGAAGTATCCTATACGGAGACTGTGGCGAGTGTCATGCATTAGGCACTGGTTTCTACGTACATGACTCTTTAATGAAATCGGTGAAACAATTTAAATATATTAACAACAGAATCTCTTATATCACAATCGGAGGGCGAAGTAATAATGTCTCCTTTATTAATGAACATGCACCGTGCAAGGATAAGGAAGATTTCATTAAGGAGGAATTTTACACTGAATTAGACAAGGTATATAATTCACTGCCAAACCACAATGTTAAAATAGTGCTAGGGGATTTCAACGCCAAATTGGGTCAAGGTAATGCAAGTCTGCACCAGGAAAACAGTGATAACGATATCCATGTGATCAGTTTCGCAATTGACAACAATCTCTGCATCGTGAGTACAAGGTTCCATCGAAAGGACATTCATAAAGTAACACGAATGGCATCGGATGGGCATACAGTAAACCAGATAGACCACGTATGCATCCAGAAGCGTTATGCAGACAGCTTCAAAAACACGAGAACCTATAGAGGAGCAGACTGTGACTCTGATCACTTCCTGGTGTTAAGTAAAATCAACTTTAAATGTAAGAAGGTGTACAGGATACTAAGAAGACTGCACCTTATGACACAAATAGGCTAAAAGAAACGGAGGAACGAAGAAAGTTTGAGTCATCAGTAGCAGAGAGCCTAATGAGTTGTGACGACGAGATGACAGTTGCTGGTGATTTGAACAATGACTGGTCTCAAATTAAGGAAACAATAAATAGTGCAGCCTCTAAGATACTGGGCAAAAGGAAAAAATCAGATAAAGTGTGGTTTAACCAACTGTGCCGCCAAAAAATTGAATAAAGAAGGTTGGCAAGGAAGATTTGGTTAGAAAATCGGAGAGATCACGATCTCAGAGACAAGTATACCAGAACACGAAAGGAAAAAGCTACAATACAAAGAGAAACTAAATATTACAAGGAATTAATAGAAGAAGCAGAAGACGATTGTGTTCATCACAGGACAAGACAGATGTTCCAAAAAGAAAAGAAAGTTACCTTTTGTGGCCGCCCTCTGACCGAACAGACGCTACAGTGCTGTGCTTTTACGTAAAAGTCTGCCTCTTCCTCCAGTTCTGATGATCTTCATCTCCGTCTTCACTTCCGTAGAGGTCTTCACCGTCATCCTGGCAAGGAACCCTTACAAGGTACTATCATCCGGGTCAGGTGAACCAAGGTACTTTAACGTTACTCCTCCCCCTCCTCGTTATAGGGAGAGAGATAGAGAGAGCGCTAACAAAAGTGCTAAAGATAAGAAGTAACATCACGAGACATAATTACATGCCAAAAACAAGAGAGAACAACAGCACAGCTCGAAATATCCACACAGGGCTGTATTTCATCATAATATCCAGGAGAAAGTACAATCAGCCAATTAGTTTCGAGAAAAAAGTTTTGTTGTGCAGATGACCAGCTGTTAAACTCATTACAAAAAAAAAGCAAAATGTAAACCTGCCAAAGACTTCATCTACATATGTAAATAAACGTAGGCCAAAGATATTCTACACAATTCTCAAAACAATTTATCTAAACTGTACAATCCAGAACACTTTAACATGAAAAAATCAATTTCAGAAATTAAAGGCAAAAAGCCACGGAAGACGGCGCAATAAGTACCGAAATATGTTTGGGTGATACAAACAAATGAATCAAGGTGTCTTGCATAAGGCGGATTTTCTCTCCAGTTCACAAGTCCGTAGTTTTTCTACTAATTGGGGGCTGCTACGAATGACTTCCGGCGACATTACACCCAACGCCACAGGGAAAAGAGGAGAGATTTAGGTGACGTGTAACTTCAGGTATAATGTCTTCTGTGGAAGTGAGATTAACGCAGAGATTCTAGAGTATTGTACTTTATCTGATCTGTGTCTCACCAATCACTTGGCAGCTTTTGACTCCTGTCTTCAACTTCCACCCGAAGAGCACGTCACCTGGAGGAGGACCCTTGATGATAGTATGGTATGAGATCGCTCCACTAAATCTTATCTCAGTGACAAACACTCAAAACACAGCGATCTGAATAGAATGAGAGATAACATCGGTTAATCGGTCTCCGCTCTCTGGCGCGTGCATTTGTGTCAAGACCAGGACCGTGCTGGATTCTTTTCTTCGAGATTCTAGGCGTGTCTTTTTCCCAATCTGCGTTCACGCAGGTCAAAGATTGACGAACACTCTTGGTAAGTCTTTTTAATTTCCTAATGTTTACGGTGTTTAGAGTGCGTATGGATCTTTGTGTTGATGACTCTTAACGAGAAGAGGAAATTTCGGGGCAGTATGTCAGGAACTGTTTAATTTATAAGTGAAGACGTTTTTAATTGTTGTGTCCTTCAGTCTTCAGTCCGGAGACTGGTTTGATGCAGCTCTCCACCCTACTCTGTTCTGAGCAAGCCTCTTCATCTCATCATAAGAACGGAAACCCACATCCATTTGAATCTGTTTACTGTATTCATTTCTTCGTCTCCGTCTGCGATATTTACCCCATACAATTCTCTCCAAGCTAAATTCACGATTCCTTGATGTCTAACAATGCGTCCTACCAATCGATCCATTCTTTTAGTCAAGTTATGCCAAAAATTCCTTTTCTCCCCAATTGTGTTCAGTACCACTTCATTAGTTACGCGATCTACCCACCTAATCTTCAGAATTCTTCTATAGCACTACATTTCAAAATCCTCGTTATGTCTGAACTGTTTGTCGTCCATGTTTCACTACCGTACAAGGCAACATGCCACACAAACGCCTTCAGAAATACTTGCCAGCACTTAATATTTGCTGTTAACTAATTTCTCTTATTCAGAAACGCTTTTCTTCCCATTTCCACTGAGACCATCGTATGTTATTTTACTACCCAAGAAACAAAACTCATCTAAAACCTGTATTCTTTCGTCACCTGATATAGTCCCTATACATCGCTTGATTTTCTTAGACTGCATTACGATACCCTTGTTTTGTTGTCGTTAGTGTTCATCTATTAATTCCTTTAAATTGTTGTAGATCCTTTGCTGCTTTTAAAAATAAAATTAAAACAATTCAGAATATTGATGAAAGGGAAACAGGGCAATTAAGAACACAGGATAACTGTATTACCATCAAATGAGTAATTTACTAACAAATATCCAGAAATTGGGAATATTTTTAATTTTAATTTTTAAAGGTCGAGGAAAAAATAGGATCTAGACGTTAATTAGAAGATGAAAGTATGTTATTGGAAGAGACCATAACTGTGCAATTTGATACAACTGAAATTCCACCCAGTTCCCTTTGGAACTAGGTAAATAAGAAACTCACTAAATATTAAAAGTTCTCGTGACATTGACACATCTCCAGCAAAGTACCGAAAGGTTGTTGCCAACCGCTAAGTAGGATTCTCAGTCACATACATAATAACTCTCTGAAGTAGGGTACTGTCTCCAACAGACTGGAATTTTTACTGACAGTTTTATCGAAAATTCTTGAAAAAGTAGTGTACTGAAGAGTATGCTGTAGATATTTGTATAAATAAAGTACTGTACTGACTAAATGTAAAAATGGGTTTTAGAATCGATTTTCAAGAGAAAACTCTAAATATACTTTTACTGATTAAATATTAAATGCGAAGAACAACCGGACATCACATATTGGGATTTTTGTCATCGCTTAAAGGTTTTTCTTTAGAAAATCATGGAATTCGTCTAAAAAGCTCAAGTATACCAGTGGTTTAATTCTTACTGAATTGGAAGAGTGCAGCAAATTGAAATACATGGTTTACATAAGACGTGAAAATCAGCTGTTTCCTCAAACTGGGGAGCTATCAAGAAAGGGGTCCGAAAGGGTCATTTGCTGTCTGTAATTTACAATATATGAATGATATGCCATTCGATATTTAAGAAGATGCAAAGTTAGTGTGTCTTACTGACGATACAAGTATTGTAATTACACCCAACAGACAAGGAGTGACTGATGAAATTATAAACAATGTCTTTCAGAAAATCATTAAGTGGTTATTTGCAAATGGACTCTCGTTAAATTTTGATAAAACGTAGTATATACAGTTCTGTACAGTAAGTGACATGACACTATTAACAAACATAGACTATGAACATAAGTATCTATAAATATCTAAGGTAGAATATTCAAAATTTTTAGGTGTGTGGCGTGTGCATTGAGGGATTGAAGTGCATGACACACATTACTGATCTACTGAATCGTTTGAATTCAGCCACTTATGCTTTTAGAGTTATTGCATATTTTATGATAAACATCTAAGTAAATTACCTTACTAATGCCTATTTTCATTCACGTCTTTCATATAGCATAATATTTAGGCATAATTCTCCAATAGGTAAAAAAATATTCATTGCAGACAAGCGTATAATCGGAATAATTGCTGAAGCCTATCCCATGTCATCCTACAGACATTTATTTAAGGATCTACGGATCTTCATAAATATATATACATATTCGGTTATGAATTTTGTTATTTACAGTCCAACCCAATTAAGTTTTTCAAATGTTCAAATGTTTGTATAGCTTATGGGACTTAACTACGGGGTCATCAGTCTCTAAACTTACAAACTACTTATGAACTAGCTAACACTAAGGACGGCACAAATATCCATGCCCGAGAGGGGATTCAAACCCCCGACCGTACTGACCGTGCAGACCGTGACTGGCGTGCCTCAGTCCCCTCGGCCACCGCGGCCGGCACCCAATTAAGTGTAATAGCACTGCGCATGACTACAACACTAGGAGAAAAGATGTTTTTCACTATTCGAGGTTAAAGCTAACTATGGCACAGAAAGGGGTGAAATATGCTACCACAAAAATATGGGTCACTTCCGAAATAGCATCTAAAGTCTGACAGATACTACTAAATACTACTAAAATACTACTAAAACAAGAAATACTACTAAATACTACTAAAATACTACTAAAACAAGAAATTAGGATAAATTTTGAAAGACAACGCTTTGTATTCGGAAATGAAGTTTTGGAAGTAAATTAATAATTTTACACATGAAAATAAATAAAAAATAAAAACTAATTCAATGTCATGTAATGTCATTACAAAATATTGTATTCTTGATCTGTGAACAGTATTAATATAATATAATCTATTCTGCCATATTACTCTCTCGAGTTCCCCGCTTCACTAATGCAGCTTGAAGCCATTTCTTACCAAAGAGTTCGTAACTGTAACGTTCAACATGGCGGAATCGTAACACTATTAGAGGGTGAGAGAAAGTATGTTGTAATAGGGTTCTTAACCAAAGAGTTCGTCCACTGAAGCTCGTCCTGTACTTCAGATTTACACCAGATCACAAACGAGCGCTGCAACAATCCCAGGATGTAGATTCGCTGTCAAAGATCTTCCTATACACAGTCCCTACCTGGCTCTATAAGATTTTCATCTTCGCCAAAAACTCGAGGAACACCTCCGAGCAGCTCCCTTTAAGAGTGATGCTGGAGTGTTATAAGTAGAGATCAGTTGTGGCTCCATCCACAAAAACAGACATTCTTATAGCGACGCTATCGACAGACCGATCTCTGGTTGGGAGAACTGTGTTCTCCACCGAGATGGCTACATTCAGAGATTTAGACATATAAACCCAATACGCAAAATGTTAATAAGGTTTTTGCTTTGATAATTTGACACATTCGCTAACATCGCACACAGTTAATATCAAGACAGTTTGGACACTGGAATAGGTAAATTTTAGTAATAGTGTTTCGTGACTTTACATCTTATTCCAAAAAAGACACTGCTAATAAGTAACAAAAAAAGCAGTTTAATAAGTCATAGTTGCAAAATTCTAACACGATTTATTTACAGCTGAATAGAAAAAGCGGTAGAAGGTGACCTCGTGGAAGATCAGTTTCGATTCAGGAGAAAATTAGGAACACTTTCATTATAACTTACCTTAGGTTAAGGAAAGGCAGACCTACTGTTTCAGCTTTTGAAGATTTGGAGAAAGCTTTTGACAATGTCGACTGTAGTACACTTTTTCGAAGACTGAACGTAGCAGCGTTAAAATACAAGGAACGAGAAGATATGCAAGATGTACCAAAGAGAGAGTAGTTATTAGAATCGAAGGGCATAAAAGGGACGCAGTTACGGTTGGTAGAAACCAACCGTGGACGCAGTGGTTGGGAATGGAGTAAGACAGGGTCGTAGCCCTTCCACAATGTTAATCAATCTATACATTTAGCATGCTGTAAAGGAATGCAAGTAGAAATTTGGAGAAGGAATTGAAGTTCAGGGAGAAGAACTAAAAACTTTGGAGGATAACTTTTGAGGATAACGTAATGATTATGTCAGGACAGGAACGGACGTGGTTGAACGATTGTGCGGAATGGTCAGTGTCTCGAAAATTAACAAGAGCAAAGCAAGGGTAATGGAATGGAGTTAAGGAAATCGGTCAGTGATGAAGGAATTAGATCAGGTAACGATATAATATAGGTGGTAAATGAGTTTTCCTACTTGGGAAGTAAAATATGATGGTCACAGTACAGACCGCGTGGTATTTTTGGAGTTAAGCCCCAGCTGGGATCGTGTTCGACCTGCGTGGTGCAAGTCTTTAGGTGACACCTCTTGCGATGCCGATGACAATGATGATGAAATGACGATTACGGCAGCACAAACTCAGTCCCGAAGTGGAGAAAATCTACGACCCGATTGGGAATCCAACCTGGGCCCCCTGCATGGCAGTCTACCACTGGACCACGGAGGCGGGCAGTGCAAAAATACAGAACGGCAACGGGAAGAGCAGCGTTTATGAAAAAGGACAATTTGTTAACATTGAATATTAATCTAAGCGTTATGAAATCTTTCGTAATGGCTTTTTCTGGAGTGCAGGAGGTACTGAACATAATTGGGGAAAAAAGAAATTTCTGTCATATCTTGAAGTGAATAAATCGTCAATATATCATCGGAGGGGAGCTTGGAGGTAAAAATTGTAAAGGGAGACCGACAGACGAATACAGAAATCAGGTCCAAATGGATGTATACTCCGTTCACCGAAACGAGAGACGGATTGTAAATACAGCGAGGCGCGTGGACAGGGGTGGACAAAACAGAGGCGCACGCTCAATGTCGCCGCATCCGTTTCAGGAGCAAAGCGTTTGTCTGAGTTATCAGCGGTGATATTAGAGGCTGGCCAGAAATTTCATGTTAAAGGACCAGTTGCTTAATAACGGCATAAGTAATAAGCTTTTTCTCTTTCTCAACTGTAAACTAGTAAGTAGGAGGTTTCGGTTCGAATTCCGGCCACAGCACAAATTTTAATTCAATGCCTCTCCTTATATTTAATACCTTTGGTATAACGTGGCAATGTTGTCTCAAGGAATTGTATTATTTGTTGATAAACTCATTATGTTGTTGTTGTTGGTTTTAAGGGGATGTTCAAATGTTTGTATAGCTTATAGAACTTAACTACGGGGTCATCAGTCCCTAAACTTACAAACTACTTATGAAATAGCTAACACTAAGGATGGCACAAATATCCATGCCCTAGGGGGATTCGAACCCCCGACCGTAGTGGGCGTGCAGACCGTGACTGACGTGCCTCAGTCCCCTCGGCTACCGCGGTCGGCTTTTAAGGGGGGACTAAACATCTAGTTCATCAGTCACTCATTATGTCATCCTGCATTTTGAATCCGCGCAAGAAGCAAGCAAAGAAGAAATCATTTAGTTCTTAATGTATATAAAACGGAGCTGTTGTGCCCTGTACAATAAATGGCAGATATTGTTATAAAAACAGCTGCATCTATCGCTGTTGGTCGTTCCTCAGTTTATAGTATGGTAAGTGATTACAAGGCCACGTACTCTTCGAAGCACCCAAAAAAGCATCACGCAGGAAGCTTACAGAAAGTGTTGATGACTTTCGCAGAAATGAGATGCGAAGGAAAGTACATGAAATGTTAATAGTTCTTACTGTCGTAAACGAAACTGAGATTTGGGCAATTTTCAGAGATTCTATGAATTATTAAAAGAAATGAATTAATATCTGAGGCGTCTAATATCACTGCTATATAGCAAAACACACAACTTCTTTACAACTGATACAGAGGGTTTAATTCCAAATTATTAAATTATCCACCAACAGCCGTAAAGTTTATGTTGTTTTATTTAACGACCAGTTTCGGCATTGCATTAATACCATTTTCAGGCCCTATACAAATTAAGTTGCAAATCAGTGTTGTATCCATAACATCACAATGTACGTATGTCATACAAAATATAAAGAAGAATTAATGTAATACCGAAACCAGTAGTTAAATAAAACAACAAATTTTACGGCTGTTGGTGAATAGGTTAATAATTTCTAATTACAACTCGGCTAACAGTGAGCGCCGCCTTTTAGTCCACCCCTGGTCATGCGCCCCGGTCTGTTTAGTAAGTCTCTCGTTTCGGTGAACGGAGTATAGGTAGCCAATATTATTCATAGATGAAGTGGCTTGCGCAGGATAGGGTGGCGTGGAGAGCAGCGTAAATAAGTCCTTGGACTGAACACTACACCAACGATAACATCAAAACCATCTTTGTCGCTAAAATTGTAATTATTTATTATGCCGTTCAAGCTTGTGCTATCATCAGATCTGTAATTAACATGAACGGAACAGAGAAGTGTTCATTATACAATCGAGGTCCACAGAAAGTTTCAGATACAAATTGCAAAATAAAAACCTCTGATTTTGCTAACCTAAATGTTTGTATAGCTTATGGGACTTAACTACGCGGTCATCAATCCCTAAACTTACAAACTACTTATGAACTAGCTAATACTAAGGGCAGCACAAATATCCATGCCCGAGGGGGGATTAGAACCCCCGACCGTAGTGGCCGTGCAGACCGCGACTGGAGCGCCTCAGTCCCCGCGGCCACCGCGGCCGGCTGCAAATCTAAGTTCAGTGTCAGTAATGAAATCTGCACCTATTAGAGTGGCAACTAAATTATTGATTAAAGTTATGTACAGGCATATATAAAACTTTAATTGAGCCGCGGTGGAGTAGCCGAGCGGTCTAAGGCGCCTCGCTGCGGAGCGCGCGGTTGCTCGCCGTCGGAGATTCGAGTCCTCCCTGGGGCATGGGTGTGTGTGTTTGTCCTTATGTTAGTTTACCTTAGTTTGTAAGCTACGAACTGATGACCAACCCGGTCGGGGGTTCGAATCCGTCCTCGGGCATGGATATTTGTGCCGTCCTTAGCTAGTTCATAAGTAGTTTGTAAGTTTCGGGACTAATGACCCCGTAGTTAAGTCCCAAAAGCTATACAAACATTTTAATATATTTTGATGACCACGCAGTTTGGTCCGATAGATTTACAAACATCTGAACAATTGAACTTTAGCTGACAGTTGGCGGTAGTGTGGGGCGTTGCCTACAAATTTTTACACTTACTCTTCTACTACCATTTCGATTTATCAAAAGAAAGACAGATAAATTGTAAACTGAAGGTTTATTTTCGTAAAAAGAATTGCAACCAGCTGCCTTTTTGGAAATTTTTTATTTACTCCAGAACTAGTTTTCGAGCCACTGCAGGCTCATCATCAGTGGATAACTTCACAGGAACATTTCCGCTAAGTGTAGGTTATGCTGTCATGTTGGTTCTGGTGACATAACTAAGCTTTAGTAAGCGAGAACACAATAAACCGGAATTAAACGTATTGTAATTTTATGTACTTACTGTGTTCTTATTGTAAGTGTAACCAAGTTGTGCATTGGGCACTTACTTTTTTAACAACTGAGAACATTTTTGCTACACTTAGCGTTACACATCACAAAATATAAACACTGAATGTGTTGCAAAGGGGATAGCTGTGGTAGATGTTGCACTTCAGTAATTAATGTTCTTTGCTTTGAGACATTGTGAATGTATAAAGAGTATGTAACGGATTAAAATTATATTTTACACATTTTACACCTACAATAAGAACACTGTAAGTAAATAAAATATAATTACAATACGTTTAATTCTGGTTTATTGTGTTCTCGCTTACTAAAGCTCAGTTATGTCACCAGAACCAACATGACAGCATAACCTACACTTAGCGGAAATGTTCCTGTGAAGTTATCCACTGATGATGAGCCTGCGGTGGCTCGAAAACTAGTTCTGGAGTAACTAGTTCTTTTTACGAAAATAAACCTTCAATTTACGCTACAGCTGCAGTTCGTGTCCAACATGGATAGTTTGAAAAGATAAATTGTAATTTAAAATTATCAACAGCCAAATATATTTTTAAGTAGTGTTACATTGATTAAAATTACATGCTGCTTTCATTAACAGTTCATGTGGTAAGCACGATACTATGAACTACAACTACTATTTTTAAGTATATAAAATGTTCAGTGCTGTTATTAATAAATCCAATGTAAAGGCGAAGTGCATCTTTTTTCATATTAAATATTTATCAAATTTCTAAAATGTAGTGATTATGAATGCATTATTTGGTATTATACTTACGTGTGTATATAAAGAAAAACTAGAATTTCTTCAAAGAAAGCGATAAAATCTACAACATAAAAGCTTTCCATAATTAATACCAAATATTATGTTAGGCCATTCCGTCTTGCGGGCTTCCCGGCAACTTGCTTTCTGTGGCAATTTGCTTGCCACGCTACCCAGCTTCACCTCCGCCAGAAGCGAGCAGAGGCGAGGCTTGGTGTCCAGGTAGCCTAGGATACACACTTCATCGCATTCTTTGACGAAAGTTTAGTGCCGGCCGCGGTGGCCGAGGGGACTGAGGCGCTCCAGTCACGGTCTGCACGGCCACTACGGTCGGGGGTGCGAATCTCCCCTCGGGCATGGATATTTGTGCCGTCCTTAGGATTAGCTAGTTCATAAGTAGTTTGTAAGTTTAGGGACTGATGACCCCGTAGTTAAGTCCCATAATCTATACAAACATTTGAACATTTTTGTACTTGTACTCGTCATGCAAGGTTACTGCTCGCCATGTATGCGATTAGCGCTGACTATCGACAAATTACTAAACTACGCTGTGGGGTATTGGGTGGAATACACAGTCTAACATATACAGTCACCACAGATCCACTGATTTTTTTATACGCCACGACAGCAACACTCCAAGCGGTGACGAGGTACGTTTCTGAACATGATACCGTATGAGTGTAAATAGTATCGTTTAAATTTATTTTTACTGCTTATTACAAGAGAGAAGGTATGTAGTGGCCATAAAATCGATAATAACTGGAAAATAACTCCACGTTTATCTTTATTAGAATTCCGAAGAACCACTGACAGTTATGAAACGGTACTTTGCAGGACAGTTTCTTTAAGATAATCTTGAAATCTAAGACTTTTTAATCATGAATTTCATTTCCTATTAAGAAATAAATGGCTAATAAACAACAGAAGACCCAAGCTTCTGCATAAATACGACGGTTTATACTCAGAAACAACACGCCTTTTAACACAAAAAAAAAAAAAAAAAAAAAAAAAAGTGTGTTATGTTAAGTTTAAGGGACTTAACTGAGGGGTCATAAGTCCCTAAACTTAACTTACAAACTACTTATGAACTAACTTATACTAAAGACAACACAAAAAAAGTTTTGTTGGCGATGCAAACACTCCACAATCGATTTTGAAAGATCAGCTTCTAGTTACCGGTTTTCCACTTCTGGGAGCGAATTTCGTGTCCCTGTCAGCACATAACAGCATTTCAAACAAGATTGAGCTGTCAGGTTTCTCACTACTTTCATACAACGGTACGTCGCCGCTCCTTTGATATATTTAGCCTGCATAGAGAAAGAGTGACCCTGCGTGATACCGCTGCTGATTGTCTGAGAGCCCAGGACGCCATGTTTTTACCACACTTGGCGGGCTTTGTATATGTATGAATAGCTACTGTGTGCGTTTCTGTACTGTAGACGGTCTTTATTGCTTATGACAGCGATTTAACTGTACAGTTATACACAGTTTGTATTACGGTAACACTGCTGCACTTTTGCACGTCTTCTGTCGGTTCTGTTTACGTACATTAACGTGTTGTTTATTGGTCGTTGACGATAACTTGAGAACTACGTGGCAATTTTTAAGATTAAATGTTGATATGAAGTGATTTATTGAGTATAATTAATAATGTTTATTACATAGTCGGTAAGGACATTCAAGAGAAAGGACTCGTCGTTTGTTGGCTGTAAAAAAGAAAACAGTGGGCGGTGAAAGTTAACCGAGAAATCGAGAACCGTAAAGGTGACTTATGGAAACCAACGAAGTATTCCTGTCTATGTGAAGTAAATATTTTTTGCTTGCTCACCCTCCCCCCCCCCACCCCCCAATGCAAGAAAGGCATTGATGAAAGTCAGTAAAGGAATTACTACTTGCGCCGTTGGCGAGTGGTGTATGGGTTACGTACTGAATTCCTAATGTGAAGGTCGCGGGTCCTAGTCCGCTAAACGGTATTTTAACATGACAGTACCCTCTCCCCCCCCCTCTTGGCTGTGTATTATTGGCTATTCACAATCATATAATTGGTTATGCAATGTAATATGAAAAGCGGGGGGCGGTACTATAGACTATTTGTAGATATTCAGTTACCTATTTTGAGCCTGTTTCTGCTGCTTCAGTGGAGGCAGTATTGGCATTTTTCCGATTTTCTGTGGTACTGTGTTCCTAATGGTATGTGCAGAATCACGTTTTGGTATTTCCCTGTATAGATCGACAGGAACACACCAAAAATTTATCTTATGGGGGGGCGGAGCGCGATAATATTGTACTAATTTCAGCGACGGTTATGCAGACAGAAAAATCAGAAATAGCATCACTGTCTTTTAGATAGATAACATGAAATACTCTATTATAAATCTATCAAATATCGATGTTACCTGAACATCGTAGAATATGGTATTAACATTCTGCAGAGATTGCTGCACGAGACTTATTTGCTAACAAGTTCATTAGGCCTTCATAAACATAGATGAATGGCATCTGTTTTAACCATGTACTGGTTAGAAAGCTAGAAGATGTGCTTTGGTCTCATACGTCCAACAGATACCTTATTTCAATAGTTAAGTGGCTGCATTTCTCCCTGGGTCGCTGGTAAAAACATGCCGGCCACCGACCGGTTAGCCACAGTCTCCCTATACAGGCTCTCTACTCCTCCTACTCCTAGAATGTCAAGCCTCCCGCCACGCCTTTCGCCTTCGAATGCCCTCCCCGCGCAGCTCCTATACGACATCAGTAAATTAGGCTACTATAATCATATGGTTCATCTCCTTCTCTCGAACTCTGATCCGCTGCCGCAACATAATATTATTCCACCACCTCGTTCTCATTCTTGAACATATATGCCTCCGCAATGTCTCAGTAAATTAGGCTACCATAATCGTCTGGTTCACCCCCTTCTCTCGAACTTCGATCCGCTGCCACGCCATTACCACTGCATCGCTCCCAACCCCCATCTTCACCTCTGCACTCTCCACATCCTGTCCCAATTCTGTCCCAGAGCAACGTCCATCACCTTCCACTCCCGGATGATGCCCTCCGTCCTAATATCTATCCCAACCCCCTTCTCCCTCCCTCCACAAGGCTCCCTTCGAATCCCCCGTTCCTCCCATGCCCCTAGACCCTCCTCCCACAGGAGTCCTTATGGCTCTTCCCCTGGTCTCATCCCCTCGTCGTCTCGTCCGTTCAGAGTAACTTTAGGATTGGCAGGAAAGACTGAAGTTGCAGTGGTGACGCCCACGCGGCTGGCCCGGACCTACTTCCTCCAGTGTCCCGCTACCTGCAGCCGCACCGACCGCTATAAGTTGCCAAACTTGCGGCCTTACACAACCACCAAATTTCCGGCTTTCAGCGTGTTACAGTTCGTCGCTGCCTTGCGTGATCGTTGCACGCTACGACTTTGTTTGCTTTGACGGTTGTAAGAGTTATCATTTTATCTGTTACTGTTTTTTTTTTGTTATTTTTTGTTGTTGTTTTTTTTTTTTTTGTGGTGCTAGTGAAAAATGTCTGCGGGAAGTTGATCAAAACTTAGCAGTGGTAAAGTTCGACGTCGTTGTATTTGACCAGGGGATTGTTGTACGAGGGCAGTCGAGGGAAATGGTTTGCGCGTTACGTGCTTACTTTGAGAGTGGCCCGTTGCTCTCCGCGAACAAGGTAAGCGACGAATCTGCTGCAGCTCTGAATATGAACAAAAACACTTTTGTTAGTATTGAGAAAGAAATGTCCGAGGCAGGAAAAGGTAGAGGACCATCGAAACTTCAAACGTCTAGGAAAACGCTGTAGGGATAAGCCAATTATCAGTATAGATTCGTTTGCAGAGGATGCGATTCGTTGTTCATTATTACTTTTTCAGAGAGGAACATCCAATATTGTGCAAGTTATTGGTCACCCTTAAGGAAGCAGGACTCTTTCAATAATATAATAATAATAATAATAATAATGAGGTTTTCTGTTCCGCAGGACGTAATTGAGGAGTAAGAATCCTGTGTCATGGAACAAGTCAATACATAAAGTTTGATACAAGAATGGTAATAGAAGAATTTTAAGTAGTCCCATGCACACAAGAATCTTAAGACTAACTGAAAAGAATCAGTAACGAAAAGAAAACCAAAGGAATTAGCTTAATTGTTTAACTCTTCTAGGAGCTCATCGACAGAAGAAACGCGTGAGTCATGAGAGAACTCTCCAATTTACATTTGACAGCGCGTGGGTTAGTTGCACGATTCTTGAGCTCTTGTGGCAGCTTATTGAAAATGGATGCTGCAGAATACTGTACACCTTTCTGCACAAGTGTCAAGATGGTGTGATGCAAATATAGATTCGTCTTCTCTCTAGTATTCACCGACTGAAAGCTACGAACTCGTGGGAATAAGCTGATATTAACAACAAACGACATTAAAGAAAATTATTGTGACGCCAGTGTCAGAATTCCCAGACGATTGAAAAGGGGTCGACATGACGTTCGTGAACTTACACCACATATAGTTCGAACCAGCCGTTTCTGAGCCAAAAATATCCTATTTGTATCAGTCGAGTTACTCCAAAAGTAAAGTCGTACGTCGTAAGTGGGTGAAAGTAAGCGTAATAGACTACTTTTCGTGTTGAAAAATCACTTATTTCAGATATTGTTCTAATGGCAAATAAAGCAGAATTTAGTGTTAGAACAAGATCCTGAACATGGACTTTCCACAACAGCTTACTGTCTACCTGAACACCTAGAAATTTGAATTGTTCAGTCTCACTTATATGCCCATTATGTGTAATCAATATTTCAGCTTTCGTCAAATTATGTTTTAGAAATTGTAAAAAACTGAGTTTTACTGAGATTTAACACCAATTTGTTTTCTACAAGCCATGAACTTATCTCTTGATACTGTGTCAATATTACGAACAACATCCTTCACTACCAAGCTGGTATCATCAGCAAACAAAAATATATTATAATCACCTGTTATACTCGAAGGCATGTCATTTATGTAAATAATAAACAGCAGTGGTCCGTAAACAGAAGCATTAACTGTGAACGCCCTCTCTCATAAAAAAAAAGCTGAGCCAGGAAGACATCGAAAAACAACGAACAAACACAATCAGCGACCGCAAGGAACAGAACTACTTACACAAAAAAAAAAAAAAAAAAAAAAAAAAAAAAAAAAAAAAAAAAAAAAAAGTTAAAGCCAAAGCCACCGCAGATTTGGGTTCGATTCCAGACCCGAACACATTTTCGCTTGTAGCATGCAATTAGCACATTGAAATTATAGTTTCAATGTACTAATGCCGCCAATGTGAATCCTTTCCTTCTTCCTTAATAAATAATTTGTAAAATTATATTGTCATAAGTTTTTAGATTTTAATAAGAGTGCCTTAACAGCAGTTAATTCGAAACGTAGTTGATATGAGGCATTTAGTCCACATCACACAAAATAAATATTACCATTAACAATACAATTGCTGCAATGTAGAAGCCTTGTTATCTGTTCATCGAAAATTTACAATAAAACCGCTATATTACAGCAGTTCAATTTCTTTCACTATTATTCTTTCTCTCAATACTCGTTAGCCTTTTTAAGATGCGACACATGTATAAATTTTATACTTTGTTGTTTTAGAAATAAGTAAGATGATCAGAGAAATAATAACAGCTAAATTATAAACGTAGCGATCCGTTTCTCGTGGTGAAAGCACACGGGCGACCGCTTAGTAACTGACGCAAGAATGCACAAATTTGCATCAAGTTCAAATGAAATTATCTGGCGTTAGAAGAACTCTTGCAGAGTTCAGGTTTGCAGCAGAAGAAAATTTGATGTATTCAGAAAATTTCACTCGCTTCAAGTGCTCACCCAACTTCAATAATAAAAAAGTTCTCTAGATGTCGAAAAATCGGAATCATCAAAATATACAGTTTCGTAAAATGTCGATATATCGCCTTAATAAATTGTTGGCACAAATAAAACGCAAATTAAATCATAGTACAGCTTCAGCATAATACATTGATGCTAGTTCCATATTCATACTGTGAGTAGTTTGTGAGTTTGAGCGATTTGCATGAAACGTGAGATATCGCGATAGTTGCGTGCTGGACTTGGCAACGTTGCTCCGGGCCTTCAGGTGTTCCTGCAGGACTGTCACTCTTCACCTATGTTCTATTGCATGTTTATTATTTCAAAAGAAAACACTCCATAATTTTTACCTTTGTTATATGTTTTCTAAAAAAACCTTAAATTTATTAGATTCTTTTTTAATTAATCACTTTCTTCTCGTGTAACATTGTACAAAGTCTCTTCGATGAAGAGCTGCGCCTGTAGGCCGCCGGTCTTAACTACAGAAACGAAAGTACAAAAAATAAAATTTAAAAAAATTAATAAAAAAAAAAAACACCGCATCGCCGCTGTTAGCCGCGCCAAGGGTGAACGTGCCGCCTATTAGGCTTTGGCTGGTAACTGTATTTGTGAGTCTATTCCGCAAGCTAAGAACATCTTATCACATGCAAGTGCAGTAATTCTGACTGCCCCTCAAATAAATGAAGAAACCGAAGGAAAGCATGAGTCGGAAAAAAACTTTATTAACAATATCTTTTAGTTATTTATTGCGAAGATGTAATGCAAGCCGCGACGGAGTGGCCGAGCGCATTGAGGCGCTATGCTACGATGCGCAAGACAGTTCCCCGTCGGGGGTTCGAATCCCCCCTCGGGCATGGATGTTTGTGTTGTCTTTAGTATAAGGTAGTTCATAAGTAGTTTGTAAGTTTAGGGACTGATGACCCAGCAGTTAAGTCCCATAAGCTTTACAAACATTTGCACATTTGATGCAATGCAAACATCTGGACGACCTAAACTACAATACGATTACAAACTTTGCACACTGTTTCTACCTCTCTGTATCGCGCAATAAATACGGAACACAAGTAGTCTTATATATTTAACAAAAATTGTGAAAATTAAAGTCAGTTGCACAAGCAGTTCTATCCGGCCGATTTCCTCTAATTTTCGTTTTAAATGAAAGGTATTCATTCTCAGTTTTGCCACCGAGTATCGGGACTGATGACCTAGATGTTTAGTCCCCTTAAAACAACAACAACACCAAGTATCAAAATTCACTTAACTATCACCTTTCTTTATTTATACTCAAACATTTTGTACATTTCCTATGGGAATGTCCTTGCTGTCAACTGAAGTCAGTCGGTCAGACCATTCTATATGACCGATTTCCTTCATTTTTCTTCTAAACGCAAGGTATTCATACACAGATTTGTCATCAAGTGTAAGAATTCACTTAACTCAGGCATTACTTTATTTTAAACGCAATATCCTTGTGCTTCTGTTGTGAATATTTTAATCGGTTCTAATTAAAGTACACAGTCCTTTTTGGCGTAAGAACGCTCAGCAGATCAAGTTATTTCATTTGCGCTTTTAAACACTTGCATTCATTGATTCTGAAGAAAGCTGTAAGTCATTATTGATAGATCTGAAGCATTGAATTAAAATTTGTGGTGCGGCCAGGAATCGAACCCGGACCTCCATGCTTACTAGGCAGACGTCTTTACCGTTAGACTACCACACCACTAACGATTAAGGCGCCTCGGAATAGTCTATTTACGATTTCCCTCCACAACACAAACTTTAATTCAGCTTCTTTGTTCCAACGATAATTGCCACTACTGCCAAGGCTCTCCATGCAGCGGAATAGCACCTCAGCATGGAGGTCCGGATTCGATTCCCGGCCGCACCACAAATTTTAATTCAATGCTTCAGATCTATCAATAATGTCTTTGACATATTTGAGACGTAAATCCGTCTCTGGGATTCTTTAATTGTATTAAAGCTGTAAGTGTTCATTCAACTTGACTTTCTTCCATTCACCTAACAGTTCCAGTTTTCACACGGGTCTTCTAGTAAATAAATAAATAACATTTGATTAATACATTCACGCATTTTTTCACATTGAGTTTGTCTATTTGTAGACCTACAGAAAATCCACTAAATTCGTGGCCCTTTAATGGGTGCTGTTAAACAATACACTGTGGTTCTGTATGCAGACTTTGACCACTTATAATCTCAGACAAGCACGAATTACACAGAGAACTTTCTCGATAATGCTTCTCATTGTGTATCGATAATTTACAAATAAGTGATTTCTGAAGAAGAAGTAAACAGGCAAATAGTGCACTTGAGCGAGCGTTATAATCTCCTCATAAAGTTTCTGATAATCTGCAATCTTGAGAGTAATCGAAAATTACGAATCAGTTTCAGTAGTTATTTCATGCTGCACTCAGTCGTTAAAGTTTTGCATTTTTATCACTCACAGAAGTGGGGATTGGGGTCAATAACATCTGAAATGTGTTGAGAATCAAACCATCCATTTTACTGAAATCTAAGAGTTTTTTGTACTGAAATAGCATGTCACTGACTACAGTGTTTTGTGGGTAATTTACCTAGCGAGATGGCGCATTTGGGAGAACGGAGGTTCCAGTATATATCCTTCCATCCTAGCGTGGTTTTTCAGTGGTGTCCCTAAATTGGACGAGGCAAAAGTCTGAGGTATTCCAAAGATATTATTTTAAAAATTTAAAACACATCTGCGATCGAAACTTTTGGAACATGTGATGTCCACAGCTGACAACCGACGTATACATATTTTTTAAAATTTTGACAAGCTTGCGATGGTTTCTATCCTCCTTTCTACTTCTAATATGTATTAGTGCTCCAATTACTTCGTCATTGTCTCAGGACAGTAAACACTATAATTCCATTTCTACAGCAGTTGTCAAGGTAGAGACCATACAATTGTATGGGTGTGAATTTGACAGAAACATTGTGAGGCGCAGTGTTTAAAAAATAGGCTGGTGGGTTTCCATCAAGATTTATCCGGAATTTATGTCGGCACAGTAAAAACACCCTCTAGAAAATTTACTTTAATTTTTACGCAACAAAGTGAGAAAACGTGAATGATGCTATTTGCAGCCATATGGAATTTAAGGGAGTAATACGCATGTACTGCGTCAGTTTATCAACATTGTTATTCAGAGAATTACGTTAGTGTGTGCCAGGAGCAAGTGGTAGAGTGCCAGACTATGAATCCAAAAATAGTGGGTTCAATCCCCACCCAATCACAGGATTTTTATGTCACACTTCACGTCTTTCACCCCTGGCAATGTTGCTGATGTGAAAAATGTCGAGTAGCACCGTGGTCCGGAATCCATGTTAAACTGTAACTGGCTGGGTAAGACAGTTCGAAGGTAGGAGGAAATACAAAAGGGACCATGCCTAGTAAAGTACTTTGGTGTTCAAAATAATCTTCGGATTGTTGACAGCTTCACTTTACCTTATAATTATATGTTAAATAATGACTCAGGAACGTTATTTGCTGGAATCAAAGATTGCCGTGTAAATTGCGAGTGTTAACATGCATATGATAACATAGCTGATATTGAAAGAAAAGTGGGTCCAAAAGAATTGACACCTTTCAGCCTGTCAGCAAACAGGACAGAGGGTTGCCAGTCAGCCAGCCAGCGGCAAGTCATGCAGTAACATTAACATGTTTATCTCAGTATTGAAAGTCAATCAGAGAAGCTCATATTGTGAGTAGTAATGCGAGTGAGAAATCGACGTTTCGCTGATTGGATTATTCCTGACGATATCACACACATAAGCCATGAAGACTTTCGCTATAGAATTTTTGTGACAGTCTGACTGTATTCTTATGTCGTTCCATGTTTTAACGGTTCACTGAATTTTAGAGGCACTGTGCTGTATCCTACAGTATCTTGTCTTTTACAAATGTATCATCGTTCATAGGTTACTGCATACCATGTCTTCGAGACTTTAATTCTAATTTTTGGATACAGGAATCTTAAAATTATAAATAATTAAAACATGACAGTCTTGATCGCAAGTGGCCTAGTTTTTTTTATTGGCAGCCGGTTTCGGTCCTAGAGGACCCTCATCAGGCCTTTAGCATCTTGTTGGTGGACGTTGGTAGTGGCGACTGAAGCAGGCGTCAACTGCTCCAGCCACCGCCACCGTCCACCAACAAGATGTTAAAGGCCTGATTATGGTCCTGAAAGACCGAAACTGGTTGCCAAAAAATAAATAAAAATTAAAACTCAGCAACTTTCGATCTAAACTGTCGTATTTTACAAAATGAAGACTCCATTAGGAGCGGTGTGCACCACAACAATAAAATGACAAATATTAAAAGAATTTTCAGCATTGGTCGTAAATTACCATTCCATTTTATTTATCGCAAATCGCATATATAAGATATTCCAGAGTGCCAAATCATGATTTGGCACTCTGGAATATCTTATATATGAATTTTGTAGCCATGCCTTGGGACTTGACATGTAACACCAGATATGCTTCAGTTCGATTGTGCAAGTTGCACTGAAGATGACTATTCCATAGTCGAAATCGATTTGCAATAAGTAAAATTGAATGGTAATTTACGACCAATGCTGAAAATTCTTTTAATATCTGTCGTATTTTCATTATTGAAATCTCTCGCGAGACTAACGTCGAAGCTTCAGTTAATTGACCACTGAAAAATTGCTTAGGACATACAAGAGGTGGTAAAAATAATATGAAAACCTAACATCGACACAGTTTTTATTTATTAATAAGGAATTAGCCCATCGTTAACTTTGAGAACTGTTGGAACTCTTAGCGGACCATAAACTGTCTTTATAGTTTCCAACAGAATGTTATCAATTCTCCAGCCACAACAACCGTAAATTACATCAAAAACGTTGGAGCTGGGAACCTGGTTCTCACTCTCTGCTCTAAAACTCCCCATACGTTTTCATTTATGTTGAGCCGTGGTGATTTTGGTGTCAAAAGGAGATGTTTCATAATTTTCCGATGCTGTACAAAGCACGCCTAGACCTTTTTGGCTATGTGTGTGAAGGAGCATTATCATTCTGCAATATTTCAGTTTTTGTTAGGAATATGTTAGTCAAAATGAACAGCTTGTTGTCGAAGATGGTGAGCTATTCATTCACAGTTATCCGAGTGAGAGTAATTATAGAATCATTTGATGAATACAACGATGAAGTTGTCCAAATTATGATAGAACGTCCTCTATGATTGACTGTAGGAAGCAGGCATGCAGTATCCTAAGCTTCTTTTTGAGTTTTCGATACACAAACCGGGGTGCTTGTAGGCAGCAATGTGAAGGACGATTCATAGGACCATAGCACATACTTCCAGCCAGTAAGGTATCCAGTTTTATGATCGAGGCACCACTTCCTCTACATATTCGTGTTGGCAGACGATTCGAGTCAACCTTTACTGGTGGTCCTGGTAATCAGTCCACGTGCTGCAAGACTTGGGCCTTAAGGTGGGGCTGGTTTAGGCAGCGTCTCTGTGCTGTGATGTTCAAGGTAAGCCAGATCTCAGACACACAGGTGCTGGCAACCGCAGGTCGTGCGCATGCGCAACACGCCTTCACTAACGCAATTGTGGCGAAGAAAAATATCAAAACTCTTACCTAGAATGTCACTAAATACTTAATCCGGACACGCAAGGGGGTAAAATTAAATAATACTCTGCACAGACTAACTATTTTTACTTCATAAGTTACATCAAAAATCACGTTGAAATTCAGTGAAGAAACCTCGAAAGAATGAACTCATCTTCCGAAAATTATCTCGAGCAATTCGTTCATGAATCCACTAGAATAGTAAATAGTTGTGACAACATACTTGACCTCCTAGCAACAAATAATCCGGAGCTAATAACGAGCATCAAAACAGACACGGGGATTAGTGAACACAGAGTTGTAGCGAGACTGGATATCTGACTTTTCATAACCACCAAAATTAAAAGAAAAACATATTTATAAAAAAAGCAGATAATAAAAATTCGATTAACTCTTTCCTGAGTGAGCAGTTCCAGTCTTTCTAGACTAACAATGTGGGTGTAGATCATACCTGGCTTACATTCAAACAAATAATATCGACAACCATTGACAAATTTATACTAAACAAATTAACTAAAGAGGGGGCTGATCGGGCACTCTGTTGTACACAAAACAGGGTTAGGTCACTCTTTCAAAAGCAAATACAAAAGCATGCCAAATTTAAAAGGACACAAAATTCCCAAGGCTGGCAATCTTTCATAGAAACTGGAAATCTAGCTCGAACTTCAATGCGAGAGGCTTACAATAGTTACCATAACGAAACCCTGTCACGTAATTTGGTGGAGAATCCTAATAAATTCTGCCCATATGTAACGATACTAGCGGCAAAACACAATCAATACCTTCATTAAAAGATAGAAATGGTGATGCTACTGATGACAGTTCTGCTGAAGCAGAGTTGCTTAAAATAGCTTTCCGCAATTCCTTCACGAAAGAAGACGAAGCAAATACTACAGATACCTGACGTTGCCGGTTTAGGAGGCGATTTGATAGATTTAAATTCTTCAAAATGAAATGCCAAGATCGCAAATTAAATATTTATTGAATGACGGCCGGTTTCGGTGAACTGTGTCACCACCATCTGGTGTGTATATTTTACAACTCCACTACACAACGTAATTTTGTGTAATAAATAACTTCTGTGAAACTAGCTTACAAACAGTACCACCATGCGCCAATATCTAGACTATAATCCTCAAAGCTGTAAATATTTTGTAAGCTACCATGTTTTAACTTGTGTACTTTTATATAGTGACTAAGTGATATGTTGTGCTTATTATTTTATATCCATTTTTTAAATAAGGTAGGCTTAGTGCCTATTAATCCCAAATGTATTTTTTATGTTTGTACGTTATTTCTTGCATCTTTTATATTTTTGACAGATGACCAGTATCTAAGATATGTATGACCAGATGATGGTGACACGGTTCACCGATACCGGTCGTCATTCAATAAATTTATAATTTGCGATCTTGGCATTTCATTTTGAAGAATTTAAATACTACAGAATTCGTATCACGAATAGCTGCCAGCGTGCGTAACTTAGAAGTAGATACCCCTGGAATATTAAAGCCACTTAATCACTTAACACAAGTAAGTCTCCCGGTCCCGACTGTATACGATTAGGTACCTTTCAGAGTATACTGATGCAATAGCCCCGTATCTAGCTATCATATACGACCGCTCGCACAGCGAATGTCCCGTACCCAAAAACTGGAAAGTTGCACAGGTCTCTCCAGTATTCAAAATAGACGCAGGAGTGATCAGCAGAATTACAGGTCTATATCACTGACGTCGGTTTACAACAGGATTTTAGAACATATACTTCCCCAAATATTATGAACTACCTCGAAAAGAACGACATATTGACCCATAGTCAACAAGGATTCAGAAAGTATCGTTCTTGTGAAACACATATGGGTTTTTACTCACATGATGTGATGAGTGCTTTCGAGAAGGGTGTCAAATAGATTCCGTATTTCTAGATTTTCGGAAGGTTTTTGACACTGTAGCTCACAAGCATCTTCTAATAAAACTGCGTGCTTACGGAATATCGCCACATTTGCTCGATTGGATTGTGATTTATTGTCAGAAAGGATACAGTACGTTGTAATTGTCTGTAAGTCATCGAGTAAAACAGAAGTGATATCTGACGTTCCCCAGGGAAGTGTTATATGGCCCGTACTATTCCTTATTTTTATAAACGATTAGACTGTTGCGGATGCTGCTGTCATTTAATGGTTATTAAAGCCACCAGAAGATCAAAAGCAAATGTGAAATAATTTACATTCATGAAACATAATGTGGAAAACATAAGTGTAACATCGTATGAGATACCAGTAGATGGTACCTCTGTGTGCCGAAACCGATAGTCAGTGAAAATATAAACACTTTTGAGTTATTGGTAAAGTTTTTTTTCATTAAGTATGATCGCCTCACCTATTAGGAGCAAATTAAGTACGTCTAAAATGATTAAATTATAGGAACTGGTTTCCGATTATACTGAAAGTAGTTTTAACCCTAAAGGGCTGGAAGAAGAGTATACGCATTGGGGTGTTTTCTTTATTGTTCGTTGGTGAAGGAAAGGTGCTATAAAACTCATTTCTTTGTTGCTTGCATCTTGCTCCAGCTGGCTAACTGCCCACTTGGAGTTGTCAGTTAATCAAAACAAGGGAGGAAGAAAGGAAGATTAGGGTTTAACGTTCCGCGGACAGTGTCGTCAGTAGAAATTAAACAAAGCCCGTTTTGGCAACAATGGGGGAAAAAATAGGCTGTGCCCTTTCGAAGAAACTATCCGACCATGTGCGTGGAACGATTTCGGGAAATCACGAGAAACCTTAATCTGAATGGCTGGTGGCAGACGTGAACCGCTGTCCTCCCGGTTGGAGTTTATAAATAGCATTCCACACCCAAGCACTTCACACATTCCTGTGATACATGCAAACATGGATCACTTGAACAATAACTACCTAAATCAATAAAATAAAATAATTGCATGACTGGGAACTGGGAACTGTTGAGATAGTGTTTCTTAGATCATTGGATGTCCCAATCTTTGTATTAAAGGATTTGCAGACCGTCTGGAGGTTTCGTCTATTTATTTATTTATTTATTTTAATCTCTCTCTTGGAAGTAGAGCCGGCCGCGGTGGCCGAGGGGACTGAGGCGCTCCAGTCACGGTCTGCACGGCTACTACGGTCGGGGGTTCGAATGCCCCCTCGGGAATGGATATTTGTGTCGTCCTAGTTCGTAAGTAGTTCATAAGTAGTTTGTAAGTTTAGGGACTGATGACCCCCTAGTTAAATCCTATAGACTATACAAACATTTGAACATTTTTTTTAAGTAGAGCTCTTCAACTGCTTCGTTGAGGTACCCGCTACGAAATCTCCTCAAGACTTTTCAGATTTTTCGCCGGATTTTGTTTTTTAGCCCCTGCAGATTCTTAATGCACGTGAGGGTGGCCGCATTGCTCCAGACTTCGTAGTCCATCAATGGCCGAATGCAGTTTCAGTAGAGACGTAGTCCACTATGTATTGGTAATGCAGATAGTTTATTAATGAGGGAATATAGAATTCCTGCTCGTTGAGATGTGTTGCGAAGAGCCCTAACACTTTGCTTCTTGTAAGCTGTTTGTTTTGGTGGCCAGGAAGGACGAGGTGTGGAAGAGCTGGAGGACGTCGCCAATCCTCGTGCCTTGGCCGCGATAAACCCACCAGCCAATTTGTGGCCACCGCTTAGAGGACAAGCACTGCGTGCCTGAGTCTCTCACTTGGTTAGAGGAGCGTTGTATCGTCAGCGAACATTGCTCTCGCCACTCTTGGAGACACTGCAAGATCAGCAGCATCAAGCTGACTATTCAGTTATTCGCAATAAATTACTCACAACTTTTTTAGGTTGGACCTTTTTGCTGAATTGTACCTAGGCATGCCTACCAGACAACCTACCACAACAATGGGGAAGGAAATCGGGCTTGCCATTTCAGAGGAACCATCCATGCCTTCAGCTGGGAAATCACGGAAAACCTAAATCTGGGTAGCCAGATGTGGGTTTGAACCGCCGTCCTCCCAAATGCGAGTCCAGTATGTTATCACTTGCTCCGTGTGTTTCCTATGGGTGGCGGTTGGGAGTATAAAAAAATTCAAATGTTCATATGTTTGTAAAACTATGGGAGGCAGAGGAAATGGCCCGCTGAATGCGTCTAACGCCCTTTCCTGACTTCTTGGCCAACTACTTTCCATTTTCTTTTCATGAAGTTGAATATTCCATCCTGTTACCCATACAGCGAGTGTGCAAGGGATTGCTACATTACTTTCTGTGACCAATGATGCGCTATGAGCGCCAAATATTGTCTCTTCCTTATTGTTTCGAATTACTTCAGTTCAAAATGTTCAAATGTTTGTAGAGTCTATGGGACTTAACTACGGGGTCATCAGTCCCTAAACTTACAAACTACTTATGAACTAGCTACAACTAAGGACGGCACAAATATCCATGCCCGAGGGGGGATTCGAACCCCCGACCGAAGTGGCCGTGCAGACCGTGACTGAAGCGCCTCAGTCCCCTCGGCCACCGCGGCCGGCAATTACTTCAGTATTGCGCCTATTGTTAGTAATGTTATACATTTTGTGTAAGATCAGTGATGGAAAATCAATAGAGGTGATTGAACGTCTACACATATAATATGGGCCTAGCCACTCCTGCTTAGCCATTTTGCACTTCCTGTAAATCTAATTTCTTAGTCTTCTGTACTCCCTTTTATTTAAAATGTTCAAATGTTTGTAGAGTCTATGGGACTTAACTACGGGTCATCAGTCCCTAAACTTACAAACTACTTATGAACTAGCTAATCCTAAGGACGGCAGAAATATCCATGCCCGACGGGGGATTCGAACCCCCGACCGTTGTGGCCGTGCAGACCGTGACTGGAGCGCCTCAGTCCCCTCGGCCACCGCGGCCGGCCCCTTTTATCTGCTTCATTCACTGCATTTTTGTATATTCTCATTTTATAGCCAAGGATTTCCGTAGGTCTTGCCTTTCTACCTATTTCATCTCTTAAAGCTACCCATTTCTATATCTACTACGTAACATACTCAAAATATACTCTCAGCCTTATACAAGCTGTTTATACAAAACAACACACGGAAGAAGAATTCCATATGGCCGTCTGTTCACCAGTAACGCAGCGCTAGCGTATGAGGTGCAGCTGAGCTGAAAAGCTTATCAGGAACATGTCGTCGCCGCAAACGGATACTGCAAATTTCACGTGACGTAGATGCTTCCTTCAGGGATTTGCTATTTGCATGGCCAGTAGAGTTACGACTCGGCTGGTACCCACATAGCTGGCCGTGTGTCAATCTACACGAGCAGGTGTAAACGAGGTAGTTCACTTCGTAGCGACATTACAAAAGCCGCGCAGCTGGAGAAACGTGTCACTTAAATGCCCCCAGTTTGTGATGTCCTCTGCTGGCACGAGCTTGTAAAAGCTAAATTTAGCTTACGTACTTGCAGTGACGTTTTCGTCACTGTCGTCTTGTAAGGACATGTCTGACAAACTATGGAATGTGAAAAGCAGTATCTGGGACAGCGGAATGGCGTCGAAAGGCAGAACTGACAGGTTACAGTGCGACGCACCAGTTCCCCAGTGGCTCCTTCAATTCGAGCCCAGGGAGTGACGTTCCGTCGGTGTAGAGTTGGATGAATCGACCGACCGAAAGGGCCCACTTTCTCATTCGGGAGGAGGATGGCTCAAACCTGAGGAGGGCCATCCAGATTTCCGTGGCTTTCGTAAATCGTTTCAGGCAAATTTCGAAATGATTTCTTTAAAAGGATAAGACCAATTTTGTTGTGCATCCGCAAAAGAAGTCAAGTTTGTGGCCCAAACTCCAGTCTCTCTTCCTTCATTAAGTTTCTTACTCGTTTCCCCTTAAAAGCATAATGCACCAAACTCTGTGGATTTTCTAGAACAACTACCCCTTCAAGCTTAAAGATTCTCGATGTTGTTTCTCTTTTTACCAGAATGCCTTTACCGGTGTCCTTAGAACTTATTGGCCATAAATTAGAGGAAGAAGCGACTAACTTTCTGAAGCGTGTCCTGGCGTTGACATACTTTATGACAGACGACGGATGCTACGAGCAGACGGAAGGGCCAGTCATGGAGAGCCCAATTTGACCAGTTGTCACCAATATGTATCTGAACCATTTCGAGACAGAAGTCCTGGAATCAGCCCAATGGAACTATTTCTTTTGGTAAGTTGAGCACATTTTCATCATATAGCCACACCGAAGAGAATTTCCTTACCGAAATTACTCCACGGACAGACAGAGTCCCACCGAGAACAACTTCGATGCACACTCCGGGCCCGCCCACAAACGGCCCCTTAATCGAAATAACTCGACCCTGGCGATGCCATGCAAAGTATCAAATCACTGCCTCATACACTATCCGCTGTCCCCGCAGAGACCGACCCACTTCTTTCTCCAACCGCGTCGTCGCGCCACACGGGGCAAGGAAAACACACGTCAGAAGACAATCGACGCGCGATAGATCAAACAGCGCCACGAGCGGTGCATGCACAGAGAGTTCGATGGTACTGGCGCCATTAATTAAATCAAGGACAGGGTCAATCGAAGAAATCGTGCTAACCTGCCACTGTAGCGGCAGTAACTGAACTAACACCTGCGGCAGACACGCCCTATACAGGACTATTGAGAAAGAACGAACAAACATTCATTGTGGTGTCGCACAAGTCCAAAGTACGCGCCACCTACTTTCGCCGCGCGCCGCCATGTACGCACGGCGCGGCGTTCTTACGACGTCAACCACGAGCGCCCTCTGAGACAACTCCGCTCGTGGCCACCACTGAACGACATCGTTCACTTGGGACTGAGATAGCAACCAGTTAGGACCTTCGTAATACGATAGGCACCAGTGAAGACTTGGCTATCGTATAGGCACTAGGAAGCAGTACTAGGCAGGCCTCTAGCTCAACTATGTATCTGCAGTACTGAGCAATGTAAAAGTTAAGTATTGTATAAATTCTGTGCAATATATATCTCGTTCTAATTTACTCTAGTGTTTCTAGTTTCTGGCTGCTCCCCTCCGTACCTGCACCAGCGTGCTACCTTTATTCCTGTGTCGGTCTTTCTACTCGGCCACCGACACCTACAACGGAAACGAGACACAAAAGCGGCGACGAGGCTGGGACACAAAATTTATAACTTCCAAACTGCAAATGACAGTACCATAATTACAATGTTTCTGAACAGACAACAATGTAAAGTTTTGCATTGGTATACTAAGTGTTACGGATGGAAAAAATTTAACTCCGATGATCTTTAAGGTTAAAGTGAATCGTCATAACGTTAGATTTGGGGCAAAAGAAAATCCTATGTCAGTTATTGAACACTGAAGAGCTGCACCAGTCTTTTCGCTAGGCTCGTCTCACTTTACGTGAATGAAACCAATCCAGGACATTGGAAGAGGAGAAGGAGCAGAAAATCAACATCATCGCAGCTGAGCTCCCAGGTTTCCGGACCTTACTCTTTGGGGTTACATAAAAAGCCGCATTTTTATCCCTCCTATGCCTAACACTCTCGATGGTGTGTAACACCGAATTTTTGTTGAAGCTGTGAATTCGATAACGAGAGACCAGCTGGTTGGTGTGTGGCAAGTAAAAAACTATTGTTTCGATATTTTACGCGTAAATGGTACTCACACTGAATGCATGAAAAATTGATCTTTCCTCCTTTCATGAACGTTTGGAAGCAATAAATGTTTGACGTATGTTCCTTCTTTTTGAATAACCCTGTATATGCATTGCCCAACACAGCGCAGTGTCAACGTACCAATGTGTTTGTATACACATGCCTATACCAGTTAGTCTGCTTTTTCAGTGTAGTTTCATGAATTTTTCAGTTAAAATCTTTCACCCTCTAACACACACCCACATGGGCCCACGCGCTGCTGAGGCTGCAGACCTCGCAGGGACTCTGGTCACGCCCTCCTACACACCGGCAGGCGTGAGAGCGCGGCAGGAACTCAGGGGCACCAGGTGTCCCAGCCGCGATGCCAGCACGTGGCACAAGCCCTGCCCACGTGGTACGCACGTGTCGCGTCACGCGTCTGCACTGTGAGGCGCCCAGCATGCGGAGACACCATGCTGCCTTCTTTTATTTCGATTTCAAGATGCTCGGCAGTGAGCTGCAGCTGAACTAATCATTTTTATATCACACTAGCTGGCGTTGCTGCAGCAGAAGAAATAATTGTGCAAATTATGTTTGAAATTTGAAACAGTTAGCTTGTTTAATTACGAATGACAGAAATAAATATTCATTTTGTAGTTGATAGTAAATACATTGATTGAAATAGCAGAGCTTGAGATACGAACAAACGAACAGTTGTATATGTGGTTTCCAATCTTCCATTAGGCCATCTAATCCTTCCCCTTCTCTCTGTTCTTCTGCTCCCCCCCCCCCCCGTCTCCTCCTGTCCCTTTCTCTGTCCATTTCCTCCTCCCCCCTCGCTCTGTTCATCTCATTTCATCTGCCTGTCACCATCTCTCATTCTCCTCCTCTCCCCTCTCACTGTCCGTCTGCTCCTCTACCCTCTCTCTGTCCGTCTCCTCCCTCCCCTATCTGTCTTTCTTCTCCTCCACCTACTCCTCTCCTTCCGATGTATGAAAACATGCGCTGCTGTTCATGGTCACTGGTCAAACGGTGTCAAAGACTCAAGGTACCCACCGCCATACTAAATTCACTGGCTTGCAGATTATAAAAATCTCCTTGATGAAAATTTACATTTATCGGCTGACTTTCATGGTGATCAACAAACAATTTGGGTGTTTATTGTAACGTACCCTCCGCCACGCACCGTACGGTGGTTTATGAAAAGTAGTATATGTATGAATACGGGGTATATACCATCTCCATTCCAGATTTCATTCAAATCTGTCCATTCCTTTCAGCATGAAGGAGTAGCAAACATATTAACACATTGTAAGGTACCCTCCGCCACGCACCATACGGTGGCTTATGAAAGGTAGCTTATGTGTTAATCAGGGTATAACCCACCTCTGTTCTAAATTTCATTCGTATCCGTCCAGCCATTTCAGCGCGAGAGTGTAAGAAACGAATTAAATAATTGTAAAGAACCCTCCGCCTTATACCATACGAAGTTAATTGCCTATAACCTAAACGCGAATGAATTACTTGACAAAGTATTATCGCAGTCAGATGTACGGTATACCTGCTGTTACCATCCTTGGAATTGTGTTACTTTATTCCATAGCCATAAGTTATTGTCAGCAGGGTAGATTGATCAAAAGCTGTTTCCTTCAGCTTAGCTGACATATTTATGAACTGAAGAACTTCCATAAACTTGTCACACCAATTTACTACTTCGAAGTATTAATAATTTTTAGTATCTTTCCATGTTTATCAATTTACCCAAATAGATATATTCTGTAGTCCCCTCCGCTTTCTATTCATTCTTGGTGATTTTTTGTTCTTGTTAATTTTTGAACCTACTACAAAAAACACGCAAGATTTCTAACCAATATTTGATTTTCTTCTATATTACTTAATTTTTGATTTTAATGTTTCAATTATTCTTTTACACTTGGATCCTCATATGCTTTGTTCACCTCTATAAGTTTTCTTTTAATGTTTTGTCTGTTTTTTTTTTTTATTATTATTATTCTGTTAAAGTTACGGATCAGGTTGTTGTTCTAATTTCACGCAAGGTCTTGAATATTCATAATTAATGCAGCTTCAAATTTCAGACTTTTTCTATTGACTGATACTGGAGTGAGTCCGTTCATAGACAAAGAATTTACGCTCGCCGTTATGACTGGGATGACTGTTGCGTCCAAGGAGGTTAGAATAAAGGGAGATGGCGTTATCTATGCCAAGCACATACGTCAGTTGAAGCCTGTCCTCCATCTTGGTGTGTTGTGGAATGCTATTTCTCCATTAAAAATACGCGTCAAGTCGACCCTCTTACTGTTAATGCATGGAACTGACGGTCAGTGCAAAGTATGTACTTACAAATAATATACTTTGTTGAAAAAATAGTAATAAATACTTATCATAATATATTTCAAAATTTAATTTTTAACGGCTAATGTGCACTCTTTTAACACGTTCTACATCACGGCAAAATTGCCGAACATCTTATTCCTGATTTAAGTGACATAAAACATTAGCTCTACAATAGGAACACGTCTCCAAGACAGCAATGTGGCGGAGGCAGGCTTCACTCTTTCAGCGTAAGGGCGTCTCCCTGTACGCCAACCTTGGTTGCGTCTGACTCGCCTGCCTGGTACAGCGGCATCCCGCACTGCAGTAAATAGATGCGGCATGTCTACCTCGCAGCGGTCAAATCATAAAAAAGGGATATTTGCGACGAACGTGAGAACAAACCAAACGTCATCAGCAACCCGGGCGCTATGCCCCGATGCGCGAGGCCGTTCCCCGTCGGGAATTTTAAACCTCCCTCGAGCACGGCAGAGCAGGGCTCTTGGTGGGGGAAGTGGCCTTTTCCGGAACAAGCCTGCTAAAGGGCTGTGGTTGCGTAGACTTTCCCGGCGTAGTAACTGATAATATTCATCTCGGGTATGCAGCCGGATACCGTCGTCAACCAGACACGATATTTCAGCAGACCAACTGGCTGCCATCTTCAGGTGAGAGCGCAGAACACTAACTCGCCGGAAACAGTTTCCGGCGAGTTAGTGTTCTGCGCTCTCACCTGAAGATGGCAGCCAATTGGTCTGCTGAAATATCGTGTCTGGTTGACGACGGTATCCGGCTGCATACCCGAGATGAATATTATCTGCTAAAGCGCTCCTGGAGCACCAAACATCACCTATGTAGGGATGTAGGAAGCCGTGAGGTAATTCACGTTGGTTCGGTTCGTATGTAATTTCCAGCCTCAGGGCAGTTTGTATCTTTCATTACTCAGGAGTGATGCATAAGCGAACTACATCGAAGCTAATGTACGGAACTATAGAGTAACACCCTATGATTACACCCTGCGCCTGGCATATGGTGACAGCATACAGCTTTCGCCATAGAGAGCCCCTCAGGCTGCATCAGGCCGCATTTATGGAGTAGAAAACTGGCCAACAGCTATTTTAGGAGGTGGATATGTGTGATATTGTACAGAGACCATGGGCATCGAACACGTTACTAAAATTTAAATCTATATCTCAAGGGGAAAATTAATTGACACACATTATCAGTGCTAATTAGCTTCCACAGGACAAGCACCTTCCACACATTTAATATTTCCCACTGAAAAATGTAAATCTAAGGGACTTAACTACGTTGGTCATTAGTCCCTACACTTACAAACTACTTACACTAAGTAACTTATGCTGAGGTCAACACGAATACCCATGCCCTTTGAAGGACTCGAATCCCCGACGGCGAACTGCCGCGCGCACCGCTATTCCCCGGTGAGTGGGAGATTTAGTTGATAATAGTCTTCTCGGGTCTGCAGCCTGATAGCATCGTCAGCTAGACACAATATTTCGACAAACCGACTGGCTACCATCTTCAGGTGAGTCCGCTGATTGCAATTACTTGCCGGAAACTGAGGCAAAACAGAAACAGCGGCCCCTTTAATTACACCGCTGGCAACCCACCGCGCATGCGCGAAACCAAAGTAGAGGCTCTTTAGGCGCAGTAGCCTAAATGAACCGTTGTTAGCTAATGGCAAATAAAATTGGGTTCCATAGTGTTACTTAAAGGGAAGCCCTTGTCCCTATTTATAATATTATACTGGGGAACCGCCATTTTGTTGTCTTTGATCTGTGACTTGTTCTGAAATAATTTTTAGTCTCTGAAAACTATTATCAGTTTTTCTCTGTCACGTCATGTTTTTAAATTGCAGGATACTCTCTCTTTACCCTAAAAGTAATACAAAATGAGCATACAAAGAAAAATAAAGTCGGTACTAACCAAACGTATTAGAATATTGTAACATTTTAGTCGTTCAAAGGTTATTATAATATTCAAAGTTACATTGTGTATATACAAATAATAAAAAGAAAGATATTGGGTTTTAAATTTTCGCTTAAAACTTTCCCTACAATGTTCAGTCTGGGGACATTCTCACATTCGTGTTACAGCCAAGCTTTTTAAAGCTCTCTAAGAGTTGATGAACGATTTCGACGTAAATCTGGGCTCATGTATTTCCTAGAAAGTCCTTCGCAATACTTTTCTATTATGTTTAAAGACAACCTTAAGATGCTCTAGTTCTTCACCCAGATGTTCGGCATCAGAGATGACGTACGCTCTGTTCACTAGAGTACGACACTCATGCGTTGGTGAGGCGGATGACAGCTTGTCGCATGAAGATCGGTATGTGTGGGTCTGCGATAAACGCTGTGTCCTTAAGTCCCATTACTCTTCTTGTGAAACAAAACGTCCAGAAAAGGAAGTTTCCCATCTTTCTCAACCTCCATCGTAAATTTAAACTGTGATGGAGACAATTAAATTTATCTAAAAAATTATTCAAAGCATCCATTCCACGAGGCCACATCATAAAAATGTCATCGCCGTATCTTCAAAAACAGGTGGGCTTAAGAAGCGACGTCCTTAGAACCATGTCTTCAAAGTTTTCCAAATAAAAGGTGGCGACTATGGAGGAAAGAGTATTTCCCATAGTCACTCTGTCAATTCGTTCAAAAACGGCATCATTAAAAAGGAAATAGGTCTAAGTCAGCACATGAGGACATGACTGTTCCATTATTCAATTTTTCACTACTTAATAACAAGGACTCTTCAAGAGGAACCCGGGTTAAAAGGGAAACATCAAAACTCACAAGCAAGTCTGATGGACCAAGACTAAATGACTGCAGACGACGAAGACAATGTGACGAGTTCAAGATGTGATGTTTACACTTTCCAACATGAGGAGCGAGAACAGAAACTAAATATTTGGCCAAATTATAGGTGGAGAGACCCAAATTGCTCACAATAGGACGAAGAAGAATTCCATGCTTATGAACCTTAGCTAGGCCAAACAGTCTCGAAGAGACAGCAGCTCTAGGGTGAAGTTTCTTAACAAGGAACTCTTCTTAAAAAGTGAAAGCGTCTTTTGTTTTATTCGTTCCGTGGGATCATTACGTAACCTGTGGTAGGCTGAGTCATCCAGTAAAAGATTCCTCTTGGGCACACAGTCTCCACATGATACAAGAACCGTAGCATTCCCTTTATCGGCCGGAAGGATAACCAAGTCCTTATCTTCTCCAAAAGACCGGACGGCCGCCCTCTCACTACTTGGAATATTGCTTCTTGGAGGAGGTGTTCTACGAATTTCATCAGCCTGATCTTCTGGAATACGAGACACAGCTTACTCAACAGCACAAATAAAAACCATAATAGGAACAAGCATAGGTGTGGGTGCAAAATTTAAGCCTTTTTCCAAAACCGATAATGCAGCGATGTCCAGTTCCTTATCGGTGAAATTGACGCTTTCACTTTTAAAGAAGAGTTCCTTATCAGACGATGATGTCAAGAAACTTCACCCTGGAGCTGCTGTGCTTCAGATTCTGTATGGCTTACCTAAAGTTCACAAGCATGGAATTATTCTTCGTCCTATTGTGACCAATTCGGGTGCCCCACCTATAATTTGGCTAAATATTTAGCTTCTGTTCTCGCTCCTCATGCTGAAAAGTGTAAACGACTCGTCACATTGTATTCGGCTGCTGCAGTTTGTCTTGGTCCATCAGACTTGCTTGTGAGTTTGAAGTGGTTTCCCTTTTAACCCAAGTTCCTCTTGAAGAGTCCTTGTTATTAATTAGTGAAAAATTGGATGATGAAACAGTCACGTTATGTTGTCATGTTCTGACTTAGATGTATTTCCTTTTTAATGGTGCCTTTTTCGAACGAACCGATGGAGTGGCTATGGGGAGTCCTCTTTCCCCCATAGTCGCCAACCTTTTTATGGAAAACTTTGAAGACATGGCTCTAAAGACGTCGCTTCAAATGTTCAAATGTTTGTATAGTCTATGGGACTTAACTACGGGGTCATCAGTCCCTAAACTTACAAACTACTTATGAACTACTTACGAACTAGGACGGCACAAATATCCAAGTCCGAGGGGGGATTCGAACCCCCGACCGTAGTGGCCGTGCAGACCGTGACTGGAGCGCCTTAGCCCCTCGGCCACCGCGGCCGGCGACGTCGCTTCTTAAGCCCACCTGATTTTGGAGATACGTCGATGACATTTTTATGGTGTGGCCTCATGGAATGGATGCTTTGAATTATTTTTTTAGATAAGTTTAATTGTCTCCATTATCTTCATGCGAAAAGCTGTCATCCGCATCATCAACGCATGGGTGTATTTCGTTCTCTAGGGAAACGAGCGTACGCCATCTCTGACGCCGAACATCTGGGTGAAGAACTGAAGCATATTAAGGTTGTCTTTAAACAGAATGGGTACAATTCTCAACAAATTTGTCGTGCGTTTCAGTTTGGTCTAAAAAATGAACCATTACAAAACAACTACAAATCCATTGCCTTTCGTCGGGAATATTTCCTCGGAAATTTCAAGAATTTTAAGAAGATTTGACATTAAAAGTGTTTTTATGTCACCAGCAAAGATTAGGGCCCTCCTTGGGTCAGTCAAAGATGATTTGGGACTGAGGAAACCTGGAGTTTATAGGATTCCGTGTCATTGTCGTAAGACTTACATCTGCCAAACGATACGCACAGTTCAGGATCGGTGTGTGGAACATCACCGTCATACTCGTTTACTTCAACCTGAAAAGTCGGCTGTTGCTTAACATTGTCTGAATGAGGGACACAAGATGTTATATAATGAACCAAAAATGATTGCTCCTATTTCCCGATACTGGGAATGTGTTCTTAAGGAATCAATGGAAATTCGTATGGCCAATAATATTATAAATAGTGACAAGGGCTTCCCTGTAAGTAAAATATGCAACCGAATTTTATCTGACATTAATCAACAACGGTCTTCATTTAGACCTGCAGTTTCTTTTAACTAGTCTTGTTTTCGGCCCATCGTTTTGCCTATTTTCTCCACCGTTGCGCTACTGCGCCTAGAGTGCCTCTACTTTGGTTTTACGCACGCGCGGTGGGTCGCCAGCGGTGTGTAAAGGAACAAAAATGATCTACACAAGGCCTTCAAGCACTTACTTCAAAAAGGGGTCCACTACTCGGGAACACATATTTTCAATAATTTACCAACAACTATAATAAATTTATCTAGAAATATCAGGTTAAGAGGAGCCTAAAAGACTTTCTAGTGGCCAACTCCTACTCCACCGACGAGTTCTTAAATTGAACCAAATGATGTATTATCAGCTTGTAAAAATGTATGTACCTGTGCGTGTAAAAAAAAAAAAAAAAGAGGGGGGGGAAGCGTATTCCACATCCACGAGGATTTCCTCAACACGGATCTATGGGACGAACCAACTAATCTAATCTGGCTCCCACACTGACATGTGTTGTAGGCCCAACATTGATATCCGCAGAATTTTGCAGAAGGGTTGCTCTTCTGTCACAGGGAATTATTCTCTCCAGTCGTCGTTAGTCCCATTATGGTATGATCTTTATCCGGCCGCAGTGTTGTCGGATATTTGATGTGTTACCTTATTGGTCGTACGGAAAAATCCCCACCTCATCGCCACCTCATAGATTCTGTCTTGCGGCGAGTATAACACGACGTTCATACTGAGTTAAAAAGTTATAAGCGATCTAATGCCTGCGCCAGATAGCTGTTGTCTTCTGTCGGCGTTGGCGACCTCACCACCGTCTCTGTGGGTTTTCATACCTCTGTGTTTGCAAACGCATTCGTATTCCAGTTTCTCTGGTTCGTCATTGTAGTAGAGGACTAGAAAGAAACACCTACCCAAAATAAATCCAAAAACAAAACATTTGCATCAGACTACAGTGCAGATGAAATCCCCTTAGTTGCTCAAAATGTTCAAATTGTTTGTAAATCTAAGGGCCTTAATTGCTGCGAGTATCAGTACCTAGGCTTACAAACTATGTCAACTAACTTTAACTAACTTATGCTAAGGACAACACACAAACCCATGCCCAATGGAGGAATCAAACTTCCGACGGCGAGCAACCGCGCGCACCGCAGCAAGGTGCCTTAGAGCGCTCGGCCACTCCACCGCGGCCCGTAGGTGCTGAGGAATATTTTAGCATTGATAACACCCTGGTCTATAAAGCCATGATCGCGATAAAACAAAATTAAGAAAGTGTTTTCGAAGTTAAAATTAACACCCAAAGTTGTTTTCTAAACATAATCTAAGCTTTATAAAATTTGAATAACAGCAAAATCCCATTTTGTATTTTAAATTTTATGAAAGCACTGTTTTATGTATACATTCCATAGTTAAGTATTTCACAAAAAATAACAATAAAGAAAAGGAAACAATTTCACTTGTTGAGAAAACTTTAATAGGTTTACATATTTCTAGTTGAGTGGGGCAGCGGGGAATCAGAGAGTTTTATGTCCACGGGTTTCAGAAATTCTAGATACGGGCCTCTGTAATACATCCATTTTTCTTCAAATAAGCAAATACATCGAAGAGAGCTATTGTGGTTTTACCTGCTATTATTCTTGACACGTATGAAAGTCTGTGATACGCTGATAAGAACAATAGTTATGTAAAAGTGTGTTCCTCGTAATTGGCTGCCTCATTAGAACAAAATCTGCCACGTTCCAGCGCTTATCTGAAACAGCATGACGTACCAGTTTAAGGCGTCAACGACAAAACATAGCAACGGATTTAAAGTCTGCCTTAATTTACAAAACCTTACGAAACCGGAAAGACGACCTGCGCAGTGTGGTAAGCGTCTAACAAATTAGATTTTCCCAAATTTTGCAATTACAAGTACTAGGATTTCACCACTGATGTGACACGACATTATAGATGACGTATTTCCCTTGTTCAAAAAAGTGTTTGAAATGTTTGTAAATCTATCGGACACAACTACTGGGTTATTAGTCCGTAGCTTAGAAACTACTCAAGCTAAGGTGAACTAACCTAAGGGCAACGCACTCATGCCTTAGGGGGGACTCGAACCCCCGACGGCGAATGGCCGCGCGCACCGCAGCACGGCGCTCCAGCACGCGGGGCTAACCCACCGCGGCTTCTCTTGTTCAGTAAGACCGAACAGCTAAACGTTTTTTATATCAAAGAGGCTCCTCTGCTCGTCTACGCGTAGCAGTTTGTATAGTAGGCTGTGATGGCCTTGGGATTGTATTGTTGTTATTTTTGTTGCTGTTGTTGTGGTTTGACGCAACTCTACGCACTCCGGCGTGTAAGTGCATTCGGCGTCCTCACCTGAAGATAGCAGCCAGTTGGTCTGTCGCAATACTGTGTCTAGTTGACCATGTTATCCGGCTGCAGCTGCTGTATAAATAAGAAACAACAGCGTCACCCGAACAGACCCCTTCATCCCACCCCCACCCTCATCTTAACTGTGACATGAGTGCGTACTGCAGGCATTTTCAACACTGCTTAGAATGCTGTCTGTTATTAAAGTCAGAAATTATACAATTTGCTCATGGCAGGGAGCGATCTTACAAATGTATTTTGTGAATAACGAAATGCCAAGATCGCGGTATTTCGTCTTTATAACAGACAACCGGTTTCGATGTACATAGACATCATCTTCTGGTCTCTGCACTAAATTGTAACATTATTACATAAATTTATATTGTAGCCAGTTGTATAGTACTGGTGGGTTGTCACACATTAAAATATGCCGTTTGGTTGTCAGATATAAAACTCGTATATTTGACAACCAAACGGCATATTTTAATGCGTGACAACCCACCAGTACTATCCAACTGGCTACAATATACATTTATGTAATAATGTTACAATTTAGTGCAGAGACCAGAAGATGATGTCTATGTGCATCGAAACCGGTCGTCTGTTATAAATAAATATAAATGAAATATCGCGATCTTGGCATTTCATTATTCACAGAAGCCAGAAATTAATCAGTTGTGAGCTACTTCCCTTACTACAGAAAGTTCCAACTTCTGCAACAGTATTTTGTGTTCAACACTAATAAAATACTTTTGTGAATTCAAAGAATACGCCAAGCGTTTGCTGTCTTTTATTTAATCCCTCCAGTACCTCATAGGGAAGAAACAATATAGCTTTTTCTATTGTTAAACCACTTCTGAAACCGAAGGTTACATTCGACATCAAATTATGGGAACTGAAACGATCAATTAACCTAGAATATATAACGTTTTCAATAACTTTAGCAAAAAGTGATGGTATAGAAACATGTCTAAAGTTGTCAATGCCGGTTGGAATAGCTGTGCGTCCTAAGACACCTAGCTGCGGAGCGCGCGGCTGGTCCCCGTTGAAAGTAATTACAGAAATTTAAGAATTTTCTTTCACGGACTTATATTGTCTGTTTGGCGTGACTTATTGCAGTTTCTCTATATCACACAGACCTTAGATCCAGTGCTTGCCGTTTATAGTTTGCGGAATATGTCAATGCGTCCACTATTTCTTGTGCTATTGTTCTTTACTAACTGATTTAGAATTTGAAAGAAATATTTCTTTATGTAGCATATAGGATAAAAAAAAATAGTATTCAATATTTCGATTACTTGTGGTCCTAAATGTGTTTTCTTTTCTAGTTCACATTTTTATTAATTGTCTTTTAGCATTGGATATACAGATTTCATTTGATATTGCTGAAAGGTGTAAAAAGTGCCTGAAACGGGGGTAGGGGAGGGTTACACAGCCCCAGAGTAATTGATGACGTTACAGGAACAAGATATGTTCTTGCATATGCGAGTAGTTTTCAGAACAGTTTTCAGCAAGATTAGAGCCTCAAGGAGAAAGAAAGTATTATTCATTTTTTGAAATAGGAGGTGCCACTCTCTGATGCCCTGTCTTTTGTACGGAGAGGGTATAAGCTATATTTAAGCTTAATCTTTGCTTGAGAGACATGTCTATAGGATAGGAACAGCAAAGAGACTTTGCATAACTTTCGCCCATATTTAGGAAAATGAGTTTTTTCTCTAAATTAAAAAAGTAATGTATGGCTTTACTTTTAACTAATTTAAAACCGATCTCTGTTCCCACTTTTCTGTGCTTCCATTTTTCTCTGTTTCCAAACAGAAAGTTCTAAATCACACTTTCGTTTTTTTTTTTTTTTTCTTTTTTACAGGTTCTGGCAACGTCACTTCTTACAGTAAACTACCTCCAGGGTCCGGTATAAAGTTTCCCAGCAAAAATGGTTCACGAAGCAGTGGTACGGTAAGTGCACTTGTTAAACCCTCAGTGTATGTTGCTGGAAACAACTTCACTATTGACTATCATACTTCTCGATTACTAAAGGCAAGTGTATTCGCAAGCCAGATGCACCATTGACGTTAGCCACCTTCAGTAGTATTTATTAGTTAATTCATTTAAGAAACTTAATCGTTCATGTAGGCATGACGGATATAGCCGTCCGTAGCGTGGACCTTAATATATTAGAAACTATAAGACAGTTGTGTACGAACGTAGGCTTTCGCGGTCATTATTATTAACGTCAAAATTCTTCTGAGATATTTGGCGCGTCATGATAATGAAATCTATCCAACTTTTCGGATCCGTTGCAGGAGCCTTCCTCAGGCAACGGATCCGAAAAGTTGGAAAGATTTTATTATCATGACGCGGCAAATATCTCAGAAGAACTTTAACGCATAAGACAACTGTTCGGGGTTTTCTCACAATGTTTAATAATTTTAGTATTTTTAATATCTGGCTATACGAAATAATACTGACACGTATTTCGTCTCTCTCTCTCTCTCTCTCTCTCTCTCTCTCTCTCTCTCTCTCTCTCTCTCTCTCTCTGACTTTCTTGCATGTGCAAGGACGAGCTAATATGTAAGGGAAGGAGATTTTAAAGTTGATACCAACAATTACTAGCAGCTAATAGTTTATATTAGAATTTAAATTTCATGGAGTGGCTATACGTCCGTCATGTGTGAGACAATTTTTTTTAGGTGAAAGCTATTATTATAGAATATCAAAATATTTCTGGAAGTCGTGATGTTGTGTTCTGAAATTCATTCCGTTATATTCTTTAGCTATCAGTCCTCAATCAAATGGCATACGCATCCATACTATCTAAACTATTTTGTTTCAATTGTATGCATTTGAGTAGTATCTGGTTACATTTCTTGTATATGTCTTGATTTTTAATTTTATTTCCCACTGTGTCTCTACAGGTCAATCACTTTCTAATTCCCATTCCAAAGAAAGCAGGAGCAGACAGGTGCGAAAATTACAGAACCATCAGTTTAATAAGTAATGGCTGCAAAATTTTAACACGAATTATTTACAGAAGGCTGGAAAAGCTGGCAGAAGCCGACCTTGGGAAGACCAATTTGAATTTAGGAGAAATGTAGGAACAAGGGAGGCAGTCCTCACTTTACGGCTTATTTTAGAAGATAGATTAAGGAAAGTCAAACCTACATTTCTAGCATTTGTGGATTTGGAAAATGCTTTTGACAATGTTGATTGGAATACACTCTTTCAAATTCTGAAATCAGCAGGAGTAAAATATAGGAAACGGAAGGTTATTTACAACTTGTACAAAAACCAGTCAGCAGTTGTCAGAGTTGAAAGGCAGGAAAGGGATGCAGAGGTTGGGAAGGGTGTAAGACTGGGTTGTAGCTTTTCCCCAATGTTATTCAATTTGTACATTGAGCAAGCTATAAAGGAAAGCAAGGAGAAATATGTAGAAGCCATTAAAGTTCAGGGTGAAGAAATAAGAACATTGCGTTTTGCTGATGACATTGTAATTTTATCACAGGAAGCAAAGGACCTGGAAGAACAACTGAACGGAATGGACAGTGTGTTGAAAGGAGCATGTAAGGTGAACATTAACAAGAGCAAAGCAAGGGTAATGAAATGCAGTCTTAGAAAATCAGGCGATGCTGAAGGAATTAAATTAGGCAGTGAATCAATAAAGGTGGTAAATGAGTTTAATTACTTGGGCACAAAAATAAGATATGATGGTCGCAGTACAGAGGATATAAAATGCAGAATGACAACGGGAAGAAAAGCGTTTCTGAAAAAGAGAAATTTGTTAACATCGAATAATAATTTAAGCGTAAGGAAGTCCTTTGTGAAGGAATTTGTGAGGACTGTTACGTTGTATGGGAGTGAAACATGGACGATAAACAATGCAAACAGGAAGAGAATAGAGGCTTTTGAAATGTGGTGTTACAGAAGAATGCTGAAGATTAGGTAGGTGAACCGCCTAACTAAAGAGTAGGTACTGAACAGAATCGGGGAGAAAAGGAATTTCTGGCATACCTTGACTAAAAGAAGGGATCGATTGGTAGGACACATTCTTAGACATCAAGGAATTGTGAATTTAGCGTTGGAGGGAAGTGTATGGGCTAAAAATCGTGGAGGGGACCAAGAGATGAATACAGTAAGCAAATTCAAATAGATGTAGGTTGCCGTTCGTACGAGATGAAGAGGCTCAGGATAGACTAGGGTAGAGAGCTGCATCAAACCAGTCTCTGGACTGTAGACGACAACAACAAAAAATCTTATTACCATACTGGACTTGCATCAGGGAAGGCAATGGATTCACATCCACGTCAGAACATACTAGGTATTCCGTGTTTTCCTTAATCGTTGCAGGAAAATCTTAGAATGGTTATTTAAAAAGAGCATGGCAAATGTCTTTCCCTATTCCTGAAACAATCCAAGCTAGTGATAGTTGCGTCAAACCCAGACCATGCACCCTTTTATGGAATAAGCGTGTACAGGCCCTAGTCAGCTTTCAGAGAGTGTAAAAAAGAGGTAAGATGATGTCAACATTGCTTGAAGAAAGTGATAATCTCAAATATATGACCAGTAGAGCGATCTTAACTATGCAGTGTTTTTCTTCTATTGATGTCTCTGAAGATCAGCCTTTCTCGGACCTAGTGCTTGGGCAGTCATTATCTTGTAACACTTTTGTTGCGTCTGATCACTGGGGGCATAGCATGATGCCTCCATATAAAGGTCGAAGACACATTTCTCACACAAAGTTCGGAACATCTCACATCTCCTCTATTAAAGAACGAGATCTCTTCTGACGCCGTAACGTCATGATGATGATCTTTTCCGACTGTAGGAGCCCTATCCTGGTTGAATTACTCGCACGTAGAAACATGTACAGCTACATAGTTACTTTGCAAACCACATGCAAGCGCCTGGCAAAGGGTTTATTAAACCGGTTTCATAATACTTCTCTGCCGTTCCATTCTATAATAGCGCGCGGGTAGAAGAAAAGCATAACTCTTTCACTTTTCGATCTAATTTTTCTTATTTTATTATGATAATCAAGTTTCCATAGGTAGGTGCGTGCTAACAAAATATGTTCGTACTGAGAGCAGAAATATCGCAAATAAATCTCACCGCGACGAATAACGCTTTTCTCTTAATGATTTACACCCCAACTCGGACATCAATTCCATGACCCTCTCTTCCTGCATTGTAATAATACGAAACGAGCTGCCTTTCTCTAGACTTTGTGTCATCCGTCATTCCCACTCGATTGGAATCGCACAATGCGCAGAAATACCTTTAAATAGTACGTAGAAGTGTAGTGCTTTACTGGAACTATTGCAATTTCTAAATGTTCTGACAATGAAAAGTAGACTTTTATTTGTTTTCTTTACGAATTTTCTGTTCGTAATTGTAATTCATGGGTATTTAGTTGAATTTAGGACCTATAGTTTTGATTGATTTATCGGGTAAATGAAGTTTAACAGAGTTCTTCTTGTGCTCATATGGATAACTTCACACTTTTCTTTGTTAAGGGTGAATTGTTAATTTTCGCACCATGGAGATATCTAAATTGTTTTGCCGGCCGCGGTGGCCGAGCGGTCTGCCACGCGTCAATCACGTTCTGCACGGCCACTACGGTTGGGGGTTCGAATCCCCCCCTCGGGCATTGATATTTGTGCCGTCCTTAGTATTAGCTAGTTCATATGTAGTTTGTAAGTTTAGGGACTGATGACCCCGTAGTTAAGCCCCATAAGCTCTACAAACATTTGAATATTTGAATAAATTGTTTTGCAGCTGCTTTTGATCTTTGGGTGACTTTACTAACTGATAAACAACAACTACATTTCCGAACAGTCTAAGAGAGCTGCTCAAATTGACTATTAAATCGTTTATAAAGGTAAGAAGCAGTAGGAGTCCTGTAACACTTCCTTGGAGAATGTCGGATGCAACTTTTGTTTTACTCGATGGCTTTCCGTCAGTTACCAAACACTGTGTCGTTTCTGACAGGAAACTGCGAATCCTACTGCACAACTGTGACGATATTCCACAAACACGCAATGTGCGTAGAAGCCGCTTGTGAGGTACAGACGGCTTTCGGAAATCTAGAAAGAGATTTGAGATCCCATACCGATACCACATGAAATGATATGTGAGTAAACAGCTAGCTTATTTCATAAGATCTTTCTGAATTCGTGGACGTTTGTAATGTTCCTTTTGAAAACCGTCGTCAGGGATATGGGCCAGTAATATTTCCGATATTCCTACTGCCGTTCTTGAATATAGAAGCAGGTATGAAGAAACGTGGCAGTAATTGCGACGCCCCATGAAAACGCCGGGGAATTCAGTGGAAGAGAATCATCCTGAAGCGCCGTCACTGCAAAGCAGTCGAAGACTATACTTCATCGATTTGGGTGGGAAAGCTGCAACATCCAACCGACAGCCCAGATATTCCATCGTGTGACTTTCACATATTTGACAAGCTGAAGAGAGATATTTCTAGCCGTCGTTTTCAATCGGGTGAGGAGGTGTAAAGGGTTGGTGCGTTTGTGGCCGACCGTAATCAGTACTTGGTCGGCTCGTCACCCGGTGGAAGAAGTGTCATAGCGCGTGTCGCAGAACTGTCAAATAGAAGCATTCCAAGCTCCTGTTGTAACTGGCCATCTGTTTGCCTCTCATACAAGATTCGGTCACCAGCGAAATTCAAAGTGAAGAGCTTCTCATCTTCGTTAGCACATTTCAAAAGACGCGCTTGGTCTTGTGATGCACAACACGGTTCAATTATAGGTATGAATTTAGTCTATTATCGTTTTCTTTTATAAAAATTTTGTTATTCTTTTTCCCAACGTGACTAGCTAAAGTTATTTTGTATTATTTTACGTCGCAGAAGTTTGTTTAATTAGCAAATATTAATTAGTTCATGAAAGAGGCATATTGTTATAGTCCAGATGTTAAGGCCTTCAGCCAGTTTAAATTTTAGTTATATATCTATAGAGTTTTATAGTGTACAACAATTTTAGCAGCCATTTTTAACATGCATCAGGATTTATTACGGCTTAAAAGCAAGACTAATGGATTGAAAATGGACGGTCTCGTCCGAAACTAGTCACAGAACTCAACATTGTACAATTGCGACGAGAAAATAAAAATTTAAATAATTTCACAAAATGTTAGGAAAGTTGTGTCGTCATTAGTTCAAAATCAAATGTTCAAATGTTTGTAAAACTATCGGACCAAACTACGTGGTCATCAGCCCGTAGCTTACGAACTACTTAAACTAAGGTAAACTAACCTAAGGACAACACACACAAACATTTGCCCCAGGGAGGAGTCGTACCTCCTCATTAGTTCCTGTATAATTACCGTTATCCTAAAAGGATTGTTTAGAAACATAATTATATTAATAGGTTAAGCAATATTAATGTAACCAACGTTTGTATATCAATTATTTACGGTGCATTTACGATAACCAGTTGCATTAATTTTTTTACATTTCCATTATAATTAATTTACTGAACTCAATCAACAACACGTAATTTTCAGTGACATTGTTCGGATGATGCAATTAGGATGCTTTTGCGTCATGTAAATGAGTCTTGTTTCGTGTTTACTCAAGGGCACAATTCACGTCACTCTGCAGTCTAATTAGAACAATTATGTAAAAGTTCTTCAGTGTTAGTCGTGCAGAAAGTGCTTCTACAGTTATTAAAAATTAACTCTTCATATTAGTGCCACACTAAATGTACACTTCGAACTTTTGTATTCCACACATGAACTGTGAAAAGTTGTATTACTGACGTGTGGAATGTGCGTACTCTTATGACACTAGTACGCTGACCCTAAATGGGGACGCCGGCCGCGGTGGCCGCGGGGACTGAGGCGCTCCAGTCCCGGTCTGCACTGCCACTACGGTCGGGGGTTCGAATCCCCCCTCGGGCATGGATATTTGTGCCGTCTTTAGTATTAGATAGTTCATAAGTAGTTTGTAAGTTTAGGGACTGATAACCCCGCAGTTGAGTCCCTTAAGCTTGACGAACAACAACATAAATGGGGACAACTGGGCACTAATGATTCATTAAAGTGTCAATGAACTGCAGTTCTACGTGTCGCCTACAGTATTTGTAGTAGACTAGTTTTGCCTCATGATATTTCAGCCAGCGGTTACCGAGAACGCCGATTAACATAATCTTGAAGAGATGACGAGTTACGAGCCGGCAACGTCACACCTCGACTCTGGCAGCTTGGAGGCGCTCTCGGGACACCCTTGACACGGTGACTGGAGGAAAAGCCGGCGTCTGCACAACCTTGCGGCGGCCCCTGCCAAGGACTCAGTCCATCACACGCGCCGATAACGCATGCGTGCCTCGTCCTCAGTTGCGTCGCTTGTCGTGCCTAATGAAGGTACCAGGTCTAGGTACACTGCCGGGAACACTTTAATACATGTAGAAAGACGACGCCGATTTTGTTCGGATGACGTCAGATGTCACATATGGGATAGTGTATGTACTAATAATGAACGTCGTCCGCCAACTAACAGCTTAGTATCACAGCTGCCACAGCGCTATGTACCCTTCAATAGAGCATGTTCAGAGCCAAACGGCTTAATGTGATATCTGAGTGTGATGTAGACGCAAAACCACGGGGATACAATAACGCTCCCTACAGCTAACTGAGCCAGTTTGTTCAAATGTTTGTTAAGCTTAAGGGACTTAACTGCGTGGTCATCAGTCCCTAAACTTACAAACTACTTACGAATTACCGTATACTAAAGACGACACAAACATCCATGCCCGCGGGGGAATTCGAACCCCCGACAGTAGCGACCGTGCAGACTGTGACTGGCGCGCCGCAAACCACTCGGCCACTGCGGGTGGGGAGCCAGTTTGACACCTTGACTGCCGGTCATGTAAACCATTCCATTCCTTAGAATGACAGAACTTGATTGCCTTGTCTGGGATAAAGAATTGTCTGCTCTTTAAAATGAGCAAAAAGGTCCCTGTCCACGAAACATGAAATCCAGAACTGAACACACAGCATCTAATTAACATACAACTCTGACGCCAAGGGCCGCACTAAAAACGTCTATTCGCAGACAATCTGTGTAAGTCCACCCCCTCTGTAGATTCACTACCATATGTTACAGTGACGCCCCTATGCCTTGACCTCTAAGTACTGTAAGGGAAAATATTTTGCGGTTCTACATTCATCCTGGAATCACTACTTTCATTTTGTGAACCTAATAAATAAAAAAAATAAAAAAAATAATTGTTCAGAAAATCGAGAAACATACAAAACAATCGGTCCAAGAATCTTCGATTTCGAAATACTCACCAGAAATTTGACGCAATTCTTCTTGCACAAAGCCTGGATCATTATCTTAATTGTCGATTTCGTCGTCCTCACTGTCATTATCAATAAAATCTTTCTCAGAGTCATGCAAAATTTCGTCCAGCTTAAGAGAGCGTGAAGCCATGTCCATTTACCTACTGAGTGGACACCACTTTCTACTTGCCCCATTCATATAATTAATGTGACCAGTCGTTCGATTTAGAAACCAAATTTAAGAGATCTATAAGGTGGTTTAGAAACTAGATTTCCCAAGTAAGGCATTTAAGATAGATGTAGCCCGTCAATAAACTTGATTTTGTGTTTAAAAACACGAAAACGAAGTTCACATCATTTGACGTGATCGGCATTCTAGAGATATTTCCGTATCCCGTCAATTGATGTGGTTGTCAGTCAATGTGTTAAAAGGGGTCAATTGGTGACCTTCTGTGTGGCGGGATAGTCCTCTTGAAGAATTGCCACGCACGTTGAACGTGCTGCATTAGTCGTGCAGCGATGATGATCGCAGTTGTCATGTGAACAGGCTCACACCCGTAGACGAAGTTCTGGACGTCCACGCAGTACAGACGTTCTCCAAGATCGTCGTATTGTAACAGTAGCGTCACATCATACAGCTACCACAGGGTTTGTGAGCCCGAACAGTCAACAATAACTGTTGCCAACAGGATTCTTGCGATGGCACTATGGTCAATCACACATCTAGAGTGTCTCCAGAGCTTAACGGACTTAACTACGGCGTCATCAGTCCCTAAACTCACAAACTACTTATGAACTAGCTAATACTAAAGACGGCACAAATATCCATGCCCGAGGGGGGATTCGAACCCCCGACCGTAGTGGCCGTGCAGACCGTGACTGCCGCGCCGCAGTCCCCTCGGCCACCGCGGCCGGCATCACACATCTAGCCCCATACCTATCACATACAAGCGCTCGCTCGGCGAACGTTCCGTACCCAACGACTGGAAAGCTGCACAGGTCACTCCAATATTTAAGAAAGTCAATAGGAGTGAGCCGCAGAATTACAAGTCTATATCATTGACGTCGATTTGCAGCAGGAGTTTAGAACATATACTTTCCTCAAATACAAACTACCTTGAAGAGATCGACGAATTGACCCATAGTCATTCAGAAACTATCATTATTGTGAAACACCGCTAGCTCTTAACTCGCGACTTCTAATCAAACTGCGTGTTTATGGAATATCACCACAGTTGTGGGATTGGGTTCGTGATTTCCTGTCGGAAAGGACACAGTTCGTAGTAATTGACGGTGAGTCATCGAGTAGATCACAAGTGATATCTGGCGTTCCCCAGGGAAGCGTTACAGGGCCCCTGCTATTCCTTATTTTTGTAAACGATACATGAGGCAATCTGAGTAGCTCTCTTAGACTGTTCGCAGATGATACTGTCATTTATCGGTTAGTAAAGTCACCAGAAGATCACAAGCAACTGCAAAATTATTTAGATATCTCCGTGATGCAAGACTTGGCAATTTTAATTGTGATAAGTGTGCGATCATGCACATGACCATTAAAAGAAGTCCGTTAAACTTCACTTACACGATAAATCAGTCAAACTTACTACATACCGAGGAATAACAATTACGAACAACTTAAATTAGAAAGAACACATAGAAAATGTTGTACGGAAGGCGAACCAAAGACTAAGTTTCATTGGCAGAACACTTAGAAGATGCAACAGTTCTACTAAAGAAACTGCCTACACTATGTTTATGTGACTTATTTTGGAGTACCGCTGCGCATTGTGGGATTTACACCAGGTTGAATTGACGATCGATTTAGAGAAAGTTCAGAGAAAGGCAACTCGTTTCGTATTATCTCGAGGGGAGAGAGTATCACGGAAATGATGCACGAGTTGGGGTGGAAATCATTAAAAGAAAGGTGTTATTTGATGCGGCGATATCTATTTGCGAAATTTCTTTCACCAGCTTTCTCCTCACAATGTGAACATATATTGTTAGCACCCACCTACAAAGGAAGGCATGATCATCATCGTAGTCCCGTTTTACGCGAGCTATTAAAGAATCGAAGTAGAGATCATTGGTTCGATGACCCTGCTGCCATGCCATGCACCTCAACGTGACTTTCCGAGTATCTATGTAGATGTAGATGTAGATCATCAACTCACGCCACTGCATCGACGTGCACGGCTAGACTGGTGCCTTCAAAGGATTACTTGGAAGGTGGAAATAGGGCCACGGTCTTCAGAGATGAACGCAGGTTCTCCTGCACGCTGTCGCTGTCTGGTAGAGTGCATTCTTCGGAGACACACTGGCCCAACCACGTGGCTTGTGGTCTTTGGTGCGATAAGTTACCATCCTAGTCCACGTCTGCCGTTCATAGACGGAACGCTGACAAGCCAACGGTGTGTAGAATGTTGTAAGACACGTTCTTTTGCCGTTTCTGCTAGAGAAATGTGGTGTGTCGTTGCAACAGTATCCTGCTCACCCACAACTGCGCGTGAGACGGAACTGCGAGGAGTCCAGCAACTGCCCCGAGCAGCACCGTCTCCAGAATTGTCTCCAACTCAACACGTGTTGGAGCAAAGTATCTCAAGAGAGTATTCCTAATCCGAATAAATGCCCGCCCGTGGAGACTATACCACGTACTAATATGGGTCTTTCATTAGATCTTCTTCATTTGTTGAGGAACTAAGCTGTATTGGCCAAACACGGCTTACATGTATGTACGCCACTGTTAAATGTGGCGTGATATTAGACTTGCGCATAATACTTCGCGATCGCGAGCGCTCACTAGCTCGTTCTTTTAGTTCGTCCGCTCTCTGTGACGGCTGAGCGGCGTGGTCTGCGCATGCAGGTGGAGGGAGAAGTTCCCCCACCTAGCTACTTCATGCGCATGCTGCGTGAGCCGCTAACGATATCACGCAAACCAAAAGAAACAGTTTGTGGATAATTTCTCGCGTTTAAGTTTAGAGTTGTCTCTATATCTTGGCATTATGGAATTTATTATTCAGATATTGTAGAGTGCAGAATACTTCAAAACAGAAATTTTGTAGCACTAAAATATGTAATCTAGCAGGCAGACGCTCATCCCGAAATGGCTCTCATCAGCAGAAGGCAAACACGGGATTTTTAATTCTGTTGCGCGCCCTCTCGCTATTGCCCGTCGGTCTTCGGAAAAGAATCCAACGAACCGGTAATGCATGTTTTAGTTAGCGACCGATCGCGCATATCTTAATTGGTGACCGATCGCGCAAATCTTAGTTCGCGACCGGTAGCTCCCCTTTTAGTTCGCAGCTCGGCCGCGAAGTAGGTTGCTCTTTTAAGTTCGTCCGTTCTTTTTGGCTTTTGCTACCGTTACTAAAAGAGCTCTTTCTTTTGTTATGACAGCTTTTTTATATAATGATCAGTGTTGCCCAAGCGTGCGCTATTACCCGTATTTTTGGGCAATTAGACATCAAATAATTAAGCAAATGAACCAGTTATTTACACGAATGGGTGATACAATGATATTCAATTACTGTGCATGCAGAGTACTCGTAGTATTTTATTTTTTTAAATGGATTTCTTTTTTATTTAATAGGTCATTGAAGGAACATTACCTACAAATGACGCGATACTGCACGCTTTCGCTGTTCCCCGTCAGTCTTTGGAAAAGGAGCGGACGAACTAAGAGGCGAGGGATCTGCGAACTAGTTCGCGTAGTTCGCCTGTGGGAGCGCTCTTCCGAACTAGTTCGTTCGCGAACTACACAATACTACTTGAAGTTGTTTCAGGGTCGAACATTACACGTCGTACCTTGCATTCCCAGCAACTACGACACCTGAAAACAGGAAGGAGGAAGGAAGCTTAGGATTTAACGTCGCGTCGACAGCGTGGTCATTAGAGACGGAGCTTAAGCTCGGATTTTCGGGGAAGGATATGAGAGGAAGTCAGCCGTGTCCTTTGAAAGGAACCATCTCGGCATTTGCTGGAGTGATTTAGTAAAATCACGGAAAACCGAAGTGTGGATGGCAGGAGGTGAATATGAGCCACCATCCTTCCGAATGGAAGACCAGTCTTACCACTGCGCTACCTCGCTCGGTCTGAAAATAGTATCTTGTACCTGTGATCCTAAGCTCACTCTATTCATAGGCCATCATTTTCTAAATAATGAAAAATGAAATAAACATAAATGATTATTCAATTCAAAAACTTCTAACGCTGGCAAATGATGTAGCCTATATCAGATAACTCAGTCCAATAAGTTTTATTTAATCGCAAGTACTGCTCTATTGGAAGTGGCCCTACAAAGTTAATAAATAAGAAATAAATCTTGTAAATTTATCTGATCAGATACGTTATTTTTGTTATGAGAATAGTAGCAATATCCCCAATAAAGCAATAATCGGTGATGCTCAGACACTAAGTCCAATTCGTGATCACACAACATGAAACAATCACCAACTCAAAATAGCTCAAGTCCTTATTACGACGAATAACGTATCAACAATTGTAAAATCTCCTGCAGAATCATATAGGCCTACACCGTTACGTTACAATTCCGTAATGGTATCGAAAATAGTTCTTAAACTGGCACTCCTTAACCTTTGACAAAGTTAAAGTCTCGACAAAACAGCCGTTTGCCGTGCCGATTCTAACAGTGTCGCAAGCGAAGCACTTCAGCTACCCTTCTTCCAAGACGAGACAAAGTTGAAATTTTTACTGATTTATGTGGTAACAACCGTAATATACTTAAAAAATGCATACTGACAACCATCAGATGTTTATTATATTTATAACTTTACCGGTTTCGGTTATGAACCATCATCAGAAAAGTAAATTTAACAAATTGATTACGTTGGTACATTCTCTGTCACCTTTGCCACGCCAATCGATAAAATATACGTAAAATATCAATAGGTCTATATAAAAAAAGACATTAGATCTTGATGATAAAAAACACCAAATGTCAAGTGACATTTTATGTGTATTTTACTGATTGACATGAATGACAAGGTACCAACATAATTAGTCTGTTTAATTTACTTTTTGTTGAAGGTTCATAACCGAAATCGGTAAAGCTATAATAAAAAGCTGATGGTTGGCAATATGCATTTTTAGATATATAAAGCGTTGTTACAGGCACAAGGAGCTCTTCTCACGAACTGTCCAAGTATTTTACTTGACCCCAGCAGTTTCCTGCGGTAGCCACTCTGTCATTGACATATCGCCATCCCCTCCAAAAGTAGCAGGTCTTAACATCAAAGACTTGTTTTGACTTGACTTTCATCACTTCCACACAACATTTTGACAATATGGGATTATTTATCAGCAGCACAAATAAGTTATGAAATGTATGAATTTGACCGATCATATTACACAACATTTACGTAAAGTTACTGGCAGTTACACGAACATGAGAACAAGAGGAACATATCATGCTGCTTAAAACTGGGTGTTAGTTGTGGACGATTCGGTGATCTGACTAGATTTCTATAATATAATTGATATAACAAAATAATAAACCTTTAAATAAATACATACGAATGTGTTGCTTTCGAGGTGATAGCTTGAGGTAATAAGTTAAGACATAGTTTGTTGTAATTGCATGAATCACTCTAAAGTTAGTAATTTTTTGTATAATATTGCTATATCCACTCCCATGAACCACAGACATTGCCGAGGTGGGGTGGCTTGCATGCCGCAACGATACAGAGAGCCGTACCGTAGGTGCAACCACAGCGGAGGGGTATCTGTGGAGAGGCCAGACAAACGTGTGGTTCCTGAAGCGGGGCAGCAGCCTTTTCAGTAGTTACAGGGGCAACAGTCTGGATGATTGACTGAGCTGGCCTTGTAACATCAGCTAATGTGGCTTTGCCACACAGCTACTGCGAACGGCTGAAAGCAAGGGGAAACTACAGCCGTTACCTTTCCCGAGGACATTCAGCTCTACTGTATGAACATATGATGATGGCATCCTCTCGGGTAAAATATTCCGGAGGTAAAATAGTCCCCCATTCGGATCTCCGGGCGGGGACTACTCAGGAGGATGTGATCATCAGGAAAGATTGTGGAAAGCTGCATCAAACCAGTCTCCGGACTGAAGACCACAACAACAACACATTGCTATATTCAGATATTGTGAAAATTAACTTTTGTACTTTTAAAGGTATTAAAATTATTGTTGGTTCATGAGATGCGCCTAATTTTTTCTGAAAACGCACGGGTCTACTCGTTTCCGGTGGTTTTCTGTTGTCCACCAGGCAAGGAAGACTTATTGACCATGAGTTGCACTAACAAATAAAAAATAAATCGAAAGTTTTTAATTTAAAAAAAAATTATTTTATTTTATTTTTTATTTCATTAACGTCCCCCCTTAAAAATAACTGCCGGAACAAGACTCGAAACAGAAACCTTATGTAGGAGATGTTCTTTTCTAAGCTTTCAAAGACATATTAATGGGTTAATGGGTATTATAAGGGATGAGCCAACCCTTCGCTTTAATGAAGGTTTAACCTGTGATAGGTACTCTTTTAATTTGAATTCTAAGACAGGGACGCTGAATGAGGTGAAGTCTGATTTCTAAGTCATCCAAAAGCGTTCCATTGGTTTCTTGTCCGGATCTCGTTCATGATAGTCTATTCCAACAACGCTCTTGTCCACAACCATTTCCTCACAAACGCTGTTTTAAGTCATGACGCACTCAATGTACATACAATCGTCGTCCCTGAAATGTTCCCCCACCATGAACAGTATAGGTCTACAACGCTGACAAACATGTTCGTGTCCATCCTCGATAGCGGTTTATTAAGCGCATTACGGGATTATAACTCTTACCCTGAAATCACTCTGACTACAACTGTGGGTGTCGCACAGTACTTTCGCCGCGCGCCGCCATGCAGGCACGGCGCGGCGTTCTTAAGAAGTCGGCCACGAGCGCCCTCTCCCGCAAACCCGCTCGCGGCCACCACTGAACTGTATCGGTCATTTGGCAATAGGACAGGCACTAGAACAAACCTCATCAGTAGGCAGGCTTCTATCTAGTTAAACTATGTATCAGCATTTCACTTGTCTGTAGTAATCAAACTTGTAAAAGTTAAATATTATAATGTTTCTACCAAATACATATCTTGTACTATTCTAGATTAGTGTTTCTAGTTTCTGCTGTCCCCCTGGCTGGTCACCTCAGACTCTGTACCTGCACACGCGTGCATCCTATTTCCCTGTGTCGGTCTCTCTCTACTCGGCAACCGACACCTAGGTCAACCGTCGGCAACGAGACACAAAAACAACCTTACCAGTACTCCAATACCAACGTTAAACGTGATGGAAGGTAACGTTCACAATCATAAACCCTTCCATAAAATTGCCACAGGACATGTCCCAAATCACAACTACAAATTGCACATCAGCTCTTTGCAAACAGTACAGTGGGATTTTACACTTCAGGCGTAACCTAATATTAAGTCCTTTACTAGTTTATGCCATTAGTTATCACTGTAATGTACATACCTTTCATTTCCAGATCACTTCATACTGTCATCACGTATCAAGTGGTCATTTATCTACACTGAAAGAAAAGCATTAACCAGGTTACCGTAGGTTGTATAACGTGTATCCTTCGCGCAACGAAAATATAAATCTGCTAACGAAACAAAAACATCACTTATGTGTAAATAGCAAGGAAAGATATGCCGATGTCGCATCTCAAACTCTGGAGCGCCACGTTACGGATCGCGCGGTCTCCCAAGTCGGAGGTTCGAATCCTCCCTCGGGCTTGGATGTCTGTGCTGTCTTTAGTATAAGTTAGTTCATAAGTAGTTTGTAAGTTTAGGACTGATGACCCCACCGTGAAGTACCATAAGCTCAACAAACAGATGAACATTTGATTTTTATCTCAAAGGGGTCTCGTGTACTGATTTGCAAACTTTGAATTGTATTGTGTTCAATTTCCAGACCATTACGATTACTGTAAGCTGGGTTTTAAGCCTTACAACGAGGTGCTACTAATTATCCTCTTATCGGCGCTCGTACCTGTCTTTAGACTGCCTCTGTCATAGGTCACCATAGAGCCATATTTGCCCAGCCCTAAACTGCAATTTGCAAAACCGATTACACAGGATGTGGGTGGAAGACACAGACAATAAGAGCAGCAAATTTTACAGCAAAGTGGAAAATCATATCGAATCTGTAAAAAGATTTATGTCTTAAAACAATCAGTTTGAAAAATAGTGAATTAGCAAGTACTGCGTACACTATACTGTCAGCCGCTGTGGCCGAGGGGACTGCGGCGCGTCTGTCACGGTCTCCACGGCCGCTACGGTTGGAGGTTCGAATCCCCCCTCGAGCATGGATATTTGTGCCGTCCTTAGTATTAGCTAGTTCATAAGTAGTTTGTAAGTTTAGGGACTGATGACCCCGTAGTTAAGTCTCATAAGCTCTACAAACATTTGAACATTTTTTTTACACTATACTGTTGAAACAGTACCGGTACGTCCATTGGAATTAACTGGCACTGAACTTGGAATCGTTCGTTACCGTAACCATAGCTTTTTAAATCAGCTATTGAAGCAATATGATTGTTCAGCATGCAGCTAAAATAAACAGCACACTTTGCGCCATACAGTGATAGGAGTATTGCACGATATTTTGATTAAGATTGCGTTTATTAAATAAAACGGAACACCGTGATCCTGGTAGAATAGGCCCTATTGCTATGAGTGTGGTTCTGGTATATACCTTCTGTCTACTGCATTGTACGATAACTCACAAATGAGCGTATGTAAATTATAGCAGACAATGAGATGCACGGCTCCCATTGCTACATGACGAGTTTATGTCGTAAACTACACATGATGTAATTCCCGGTAACTGCGCAGCTGACAAGGTTATTTCACATCGTTAACGTGTAAGCACTTCATGTTCCCCAGTGGGCTTTCAAAGAAACCACCTTTCATTCCCGCTTGTCCCACTGAGTTCTTTACGTCACATTAACAGTGCCTGACAAAACACAAGTGATGCCCCAGCGGGAGAGGTTGGAAGTGAATGAAACTGTAAACGCCGCGGTGTAATGGCCGAGCGGTCGTAGCCACCTCGCTGTGCACGACACTTGGGAATGGCAATATCGCACCGAAACAGTCTGTAGTGACGAAATAAAAACAAATCTAAACTAAGCAGAAAATTTGAACCTTTTTTCAGTATAAATGGAATATGTGCTACAGGCCACAAAGATGAAAAAAATAGTTTCAGTAATTTGTCAGCTTAGGGAATGATAACTACAGTCTGCTAACTGGTAAATAGGTTCCATAGATTTACAAATATTTGAAACTGCATACGATGAAAGACCATGTGACTACTTAAAGGATTCTTGTTGTATGTTTATTAAGTGAAAGTGAAAGCTTGATGAAAGTTTGTTAAGTGAAAGTTTCCTGTTCTTATTAAGTCTTTCTATTTAAATCAGGGAGTTTCTCTAATCATATGTGCGCAACGGATTTAACAAAGAAAATTAAGCCCTGTAAGTAAAATAATCTGTACTTCTGTGAACATTATTTCTGACAGTCAGATTCATTGGCATGTAAGGACTGATTACTTTACTGGTACGTGAACCCTTACATTTAAAAGGAAATATTTTTCTCAAAAAACTCAACATGTACCATACAACAAAATCAAAAATTCCATAATCAGGAAAATGAGGGACGAGGTTGAGCTGAAATAAGAAAAATTAGTAATCATTTATTGAATTAAAGAAACATACATTTGTTGAGTATTCAATATAATACAATGGTTTTATACAATTCCGTTCCATACAAATATTCTCTTCCTCTTGATACAGAATCCACTGTCCAATATAATACGTTTGTATTGATAAATATAGAGTGAAATAAATCAAACTCAATACAATCATTGCTGACCAATTCAACCTTAGTACACAACACAGTTGCCATACGTCTGTCAGCTAGCCTAGCCCACAATCGACTCCTCTGCTCAACAGCTCACTCTCTACTACTCGCCTCAGCAGTCAAAAGAAGCTGCTGTAGCGCAGATGCTACATCACAGTTGCAAAGACATTATAATGTGCAGTAGTTACAAACATGGACTGAGATTATCGATCATGGATGACTTTCACATACAAGATAAAGCTATAAGGCGGATACATGTTCAGATTAACAATAATAAAGCTAAAAATCCATAAATAATGAACTTCGGCCTATGGCTGCGTACTTTCATACTGAACTGTTTACAAATAGGATGAGAAGATAAAGTCGTTTGGCAGTTGCAGGTGAAACGTTTGCGCCAGGTCAGAGCAGTGTCGCCCCTTTTCTGCCGTGCGTGTGAAAATGGCGTCAAAAAACCTTTCGATCATCTCTGCACTGGAATGCCGGCCACAGTGGCCGAGGGGACTGAGGCGCTCCAGTCACGGTCTGCACGGCCACTACGGTCGGGGGTTCGAATCCCCCACGGGCATGGATATTTGTGACGTCCTTAGTATTAGTTCGTAAGTATTTTGTGTGTATAGGGACTGGTAACCCCGTAGTTAAGTCCCATAAGCTATACAAACATTTGAAACATTTTTGCACTGGAATGTTGGGCAGTAGGACGGTAGAGCAATTTGAAAGAAAGATGGCCTAGCATTGAAATTTTTGCGCTGTCTGCGGCAGTACAAGCTTAATAGGAGGAAATAAAGCCGTTAAATGCCAGTGTTCATTGATTGATAGAATTTTCTGAGCTACAAAAATGGGCGAAACTTTGTCTTCGTACACCAAATCTAATGCCTCCTTTTTTAGTTCACTGTGATTACATTGTGCCTTCGTAATCTTCCCTGAGGCAAGTGCAGTGGGCCTGACAGAGGTAACAAAATGTTGCGAAACGGCAGGTCGAACACAATAGGAGGAAGCTTCAACAGCTAATATAATGTAAGGTATCAGATAATGATGACTCAGCAGAGTCTCTTTTAACTGCTGAAAAGCTTCTGCGCATGCGGCAGACCAAACAAAGTATATTATTGCGGCGCAAGCGATGCAGCGATTTGAGCAGAGTTATGAATGAATGTACTATAATGAGTGAGTTTTCCCATGATAGCCTGTAGCTTTTTTTTTTTTTTTTTTTTTTCACTGTGTTTCGCAAAACACTGCAGAGGCAAGTTTCTGATTACTGTTAAATGAAACTGTTCAGGATGAATTCCTTGTGAATTGATCACATGTCCGAGGTAGTGTCATTACTCACTGAAAAATAAGCACTTGTCCTTATTACATTTTAACCCATTGTGTTAAGCACTTGAAATAAACACTCGTTCGTCCAATGTACGTGCTGTCATTCCAACATCATCTAAATAATTAGACGTAACTTTTCCTCTTAACTATTCCAAGAATCTATGAAAAAATACTTGGCGCCGACGCTCTACCAAAATGAAGTCTTTGAACTTCAAAACAGTCCTTTGTGAGAGTTCATCACCAAAACTTTTCCGGATTCTCTGTCCAATGGTAATTGGACTTATGCCTCCCGTAAGTCCACTTTTGAGAAATATCGTCTGTTGCCCAATCTGTCCATCAATTCTTCTGGACGATGGAGGCAATAAGTATCGACTACAGTCGTGGATTCACCGCTGTTCTGAAGACGAAGACGGCCGTCAGGCCGCTGCAATATGACAAGAGAAGAAAAACCCACTGACTAGCTCGTACCAATTCACCTTTGAATTACTTGCGCTAGCTGGTCGCGAAACAGGGCGAGCTCTTACAAGCGTAGTTGTGCACTATCTTTTAAGGTGACACTAACTTCAAAATATTTAACGTGCCTTAAACCCGGTTCAAATAATTCTTTATATTTCTCACACAAATCTGAAACTTGTTTGTGCGGCAGAGAAACACTACTTTGAAGAACATTGTCTTGCTCAGGAAGATTGAAGAGATCATATAAGTCAAGGCAAAATATGTTTGTACAGTGCCGGTCACTCAGTACGTGGAGGGACACTTTATTTTGGAAAGACTATACACATCAAGTATCAGGTATGGACTGTCCGTTGTAGGCAGATAGCACAGACGTAGTTCTGCATAGGGACGGACTTACTAGGAGTTCATAAGTGTCTTTATAAGTCAAAGTGTTCATCAGAGACGAGTGTATCGTCAGGCGTGCCCCAGGGGATATATAAATGATCTGATGGACAGAGTAACTTGTAATTTGCGGCTGTTTGCTGATGATGTTGTGGTGTATGGGAGGGTATTGTCTTTAACTGACTGTAATAGCATACAAGATCACTTACACAAAATTTCTAGTTGGTGCGAAGAATGACAGCTAGCTCTCAATGTAGAACAATGTAACGTGATGCGCATGAGTAGGAAAAACAGTCCCAAAATGTTCGAATACGGTACTAGTAGTGAGCTTCTTGATGTTGTCGCGTCGTTCAAATATCTAGGCGTAACATTGCAGAGCGATATGAAATGGAACGAACATGTAAGGACAGTTGTAAGTAAGGCGGACAGCCGACGTCGGTTTATTGGGAGAATTTTGGGAAGATGTACTTCATCTGTAAAGGAGACCGCGTATAAAATGCTTGTACGACCACGTCTTGAGTATTGCTCAAGTGTTTGGGACCCGCAGCTGATCAGTTTAAAGAAGACATAGAAGCAGTTCAGAGGCGAGCAGCTAGGTTTGTTACTGGCAGGTTCGACCAATGCGCGAGTGTCACGGAAATGTTCCGGCAACTCAATTGGTGATCGTTGGAGGAAAGACGTCGTTCTTTTCGTGAAATTCTGTTGAGGAAATTTAGAGGGCCGGAATTTGAATCTGAGCGTGGTACGATCTTGCTGCCGCCTACTTACATTTCGCGTAGTGATCACAAAGACAAGAGAAATTAGGGCTCGTACGGAGGCATATAGGCATTCTTTTTTTCCTAGTTCTATTTGGGAGTGGAATAGGAAAGGAAATGCCTAGTAGTGGTACAGTGTAACCTCCGCTACGCACCTTACGGTTGATTGCGGAGTATGTATGTAGATGTAGAAGCACCAGTGTCCAGTTGCGACCACACAGAGTGCCCCGCTACAGGCAAGGTAACAAATAGATCAAGCGCTTGGAAGGGCTTCCTCGTTGTGGACGTGCTTGCCGTAGTTTAGTTCACTTGCTCGACCGGGCGGGACGTGATAGCTTTAATGTTCTGCTAACTAGCGCGCTTCCACGCGTTTGCAGTGCCTTGCCGAGCATTGTCTTGGCGTAAACATACGCTCTGGACGTGGCCTACCGTGCCGGCTTGGACATTGTGAGCGCTTGTGCCTAGCGGAACATCGGAAATATCGCGGACAAGATTTCCGCATTTCCTACTGACAAGGGACACCACGAACGCTCGGAACCGCACGAAACCGTGCTTAGAATTAACAAGCAATCGTAAACAAAACAGTGGTGTGCGTCATTTCCATGCAAAACATAGCATTATACCTCAAATAATATTTTAACAAGATATCAATACCACAGGAAGGAAATTACATGTAATTTAAAGGCGTCAGTGTATCATTACATATTCAATCAACAGCGCCAGCAACGCTCTTTTTAAAGTACATATACCAGCGCAAAACACACATATACAGCATTACCACACACCTGATAGTGTTTATATTGGTCCGCAAAGTGCAGATGCGGGCTTTCGATGAAGCGGTTAAAACAAAGTGGGAGAGAAGAATGTGCACAATTCACCAAAGCTACGTCATCACATTCCACATTATTTTAGCGTTCCTGTTGCTCTGAAGCTGATTGTCCTGTACTGCTTGAAATGCCAATTTCAGGTTCAGGTTCGTCCTGTCTTTCAAATTCATCCAGTGTGACTTCGCCATTATATTTCTGAATTATTATATTACATAATATATCCTTGAACTCTATATCTTCAGCGCCGATTTCGCTTCCATATTCAGCATGCCCCAACTTGGTCCCTAATATTTGGACCAAATGCGTATCATTAATTCTCTCCAAGAGACAAATACGTACTGCAGCTATACCGCTCACGCAACCGAACACTGGTTAGTGCAGCTACTTTTGTCTGCCAGCCTCGTCGCCGCTTTTGTGTCTCGTTTCCGTCGTAGGTGTCGGTGGCCGAGTAGAAAGAGACCGACTGTGGATTAAAGGATGCACGCTTGTGCGGTATGGAGGTGACCAAACAGTGGGACAGCAGAAACTAGAAACACTAGAGTAAATTAGAACGAGATATATATTTCTTAGAGACTTAGTAATACTTACCTTGTACATAGCTCAGTACTGCAGAATGCTGATACATAGTTGAGCTAGAGGCCTGCCTAGTGCCTATCCGATAGCAAAGTCTTCACTGGTGCCTATCTGATTCCGAAGTGTTAACTGGTTCCTATCTCAGTCCCAAGTGAACGATGTCGTTCAGTGGTGGCCACGAGCGGATTTGTAGCAGAGGGCGCTCGTGGCTGACGTCGTAAGCACGCCGCGCCGTGCGTGCATGGCGGCGCGCGGCGAAAGTAGGTGCGCACTTTAGACTTGTGCGACACCACAGCTACACTATGCCACCATGTGGTGCTAGCAGACAGGCGCGGCGTTTTGCATGGAAATGACGCACGCCACTGGTTTGTTTACGATTGTTTGTTTTTCTAAGCAAGGCTTCGTGTGGCTTAGAGCGTTCGAGGTCAAAGGTGACGCTTGTGAGCGCTTCTACGCTTGCTGCGAGACTGTAACGAAGTACCCGTGCCCTTCGACTGCACCTGGCTTTTACTCCATGTCTTTTTTTTTTTCTATGTGACCCATTCCTTGAAACACTATTCACACTGGGAATCGTAGGAGAGTCAAAGTTCAGCTCCGTAGTGTCTACATCTACATACATACTCCGCAATTCACCGTAAGGTGCGTGGCTGAAGGTACACTGTACCACTATTAGGCATTTCCTTTCCTATTCCACTCCCAAATTGATCGAGGAAAAAAAAAAGACTGCCTATACGCCTCCGTACGAGCCCTAATTTCTCTTATCTTGTCTTTGTGATCTTTACGCGAAATGTAAGTAGGCGGCAGCAAGATCGTACTACACTCAGCTTCAAATTCCGGCCCTCTAAATTTACTTAACAGAAATTCACGAAAAGAACGTCGTCTTTCTTCCAGCGATCCCCAATTGAGTTACCGGAGCATTTCCGTGACACTCGCGCATTGGTCGAACCTACCGGTAACAAATCTAGCTGCTCGTCTCTGAACCGCCTCTATGTCTTCCTTTAAACTGATCTGCTGCGGATCCCAAACACTTGAGCAATACTCAATACGTGGTCGTACAAGCGTTTTATACGCGGTCTCCTTTACAGGTGAAGCACATCTTCCCAAAATTCTCCCAATAAACCGAAGTCGGCTGTCGGTCTTACTCACAACTGTCCTTACATGCTCGTTCCATCTCATATCGCTCTGCAATGTTACGCCAAGATATTTGAACGACGCAAATAAGCTTTGCTTCTCAATTATGGAAATCACAGTTCGCAAGTCCGGGTCTGGCAGTTCCTGTATAGCATCCGGAACGTTCTAAGTGATAGGCATCCCTTAACATGAGATCACTGTAACTCATTCCAAAAGTGCACTAAAATTTACGTCTGGTTAGCCTCTTTAATTCCGCCGTCCACTGTTTGTAAGTTTGTTCCGGTTTCCTTTTGAGGCTAAAGAAATTGAATCGGACTGCGGTCATACGAACATGCCTGTCATAATGTGCGTACAACGTGCCGACTAGTTCCTCGTAGGGGACGTCGCGTCGGAGGGATTTATCTCTGGAAACAGCTTTTGAAATAGTTCGAAACACTGAGGGACCGACGGTGGATAGAAAGTAAGCAATGCGCTCCTTACCTGCGTAGTAAGCTTGGAGCTGCTGCAGGAAGGTTTCCCAGTCTTCTGCGGCAGCATCGAAGGTCCGAAATTTTGGTGCTGCTACTGGCTGTGCTGCTTCAGGTTGCGTGGTTGAGTAGTGATGTGGTGTGGTGTGGACTTTTCTATTTGTTGTGCCTGAAACTGGGAAGTAACCACGCTGAAATACTGTAAGACAAGGTACAAAAAAGTGATAAACGAATTTATGCAGCGTAGCGTCACTAAAAGAAACATCAGTAGGACAGAAAGAAAAATTCTGATCTCTGTCGTCCTTCCGTGGTGTCAGCTTTCTGTCATAGGATTAGACGACCATTTTCGTTGCCATTTTCTCGTAGACTGCAGCAGGAATCGTAGGATGTAATAGGACAGAGGTGGCCAAATAATTTGTTACTGGTCAACACTAATTAGATAGCAAAAATGTAAATAATTTATTGACATGATACATAACTGCAGATAGTTGAACAATAGACAGGAATAACAATCTGATAAAATACACTGAATACAGGACAGCTATAGTACAAGACGGAATATATATTCTGCCACGCCTCAGAATATCATGAATGCTACACAGCTAAGTACTATGTGAACAGAGCCTGCTTGGCCTAGCTAATTGAGACATTCTCACTGTGATTTTCCTTTATAAAACCTGACGTAGCGGTGGCTCGCAGAACTATGCAGAGGCGTGACCTAATGCGTTGTAATCTTTGGTAGATACACCTCTATCGGATGCGTCGAAAGTGCATCTCGAACGTGTTACCGTTGTAATTTCACACGCTAGCTGTACGTAACAATTGGTAATCGGGTAAAACATCAATTCTCAGACTTTGTTAAGATCGGAAAAGCAATTTGCAAGAACGGGACCAACGATGACTGAACAGAATCGTTCAACGAGACTGAAGTGGAACCCTTCCGCAAATTGCTGCGGATTTCATTGCTGGTCCCTCAACGTCAGCGTGCGAACCCTTCAACGATACATCATTGATATGGATTTCGAAGCCGAAGGCTCACTCGTGCACCCTTATGGAGTGCACGACACGAAGCTTTATGCATCGCCTGGATCCGCCAACATCGATGCTGCACTTTTGATGACTGTAAACATGTCGCCTGGTCTGATGGTCTGACAAGTCTCGTTTCCAATTCTATCAAATGTACAAATGTGATTCTTCAGTTTCTCCCTGCGTATTTGATAATCAAAATATCCACGGGTGTACTGCCGGTCTATAGTGTCGAACAGGCACAATATTTCGGCTATCACACATGTCGCCATCATCAGGTGAACTGACGGACTGAGCTCCTGGAAACGCGCCGGCACGGAGATCCTCACGCTACGGCTGCTCGCCGTTCCTTGACGTCTTGGTCAAGAGAAGAGCTGATTGCACCCTGGGTCATAGTGTATATCGGAATACAACGCACACTGATCTTTATTTACACGCAGACAGGTGTCACCACCCTTCACAGAGGAATGGGGCACTTAAAACTCTAGTACATAGAGCGCGCACTATCTCCGACGCAGAGAGTCTACCCCAGGAATTGGAACACCTGAGAACTGTATTTCGAAAAAATGGGTACTCAGAGAGGCAGATTCAGCGGGCTCTCCGCCCAACCACTACATCACAATCTGTGGAAACGGATGAAAACACGAGGGAGGATGTACGCACTGCGTTCGTTCCATATACCGGCGCACTCTCGGGGAAGGTCGCCCGCATTTTGAAAAAACACCAGGTTGGAACTGTTTTTTGTCCGCCGAATAAAATTCGTGCACTGGTGGGGAGCGCCAAAGAAGATTTCGGTTTGAGGAAGGCCGGCGTGTACCAGATTTCGTGTCAGTGTGGAAAGTCATATATTGGACAGACTATGCGTACCGTCGAGGATCACACGATTGATGTATCCGAGCAAGTCGGCGGTCGCTGAACATTGTTTGTCGGAGAATCATGCGATGGAGTATGAACGCACTAGGATGCTGGTACAGACGTCGAGATACTGGGACTGCGTCGTTAGAGAGGCCATTGAAATTCGCACAAGTGACGACCTCATAAACCGTGACTGTGGCTATAATCTTAGCAAAGCTTGGGAACCAGCGATTGGGTTAAATAAGAGTAAATCTAGCAAACGTAACGAAGTGACGACCACGGCGGACAGAGCCCTCACACCGACGTCATCTCAGACGCAGTCGCAATCGGTTCCACTGCGCGGCCGCGGCGCGGGGCGCGTACCGCGGAGAGGTCGTTCCGCGGGCCGAGAGTATTTAAATGGCCCGCTGCCGGGCTAGAACCCATTTCCCTTCGAGCAGCCGTAGCGTGAGGATCTCCGTACCGGCGCGTTTCCAGGAGCTCAGTCCGTCAGTTCATCTGATGATGGCGACATGTATGATCGCCGAAATATTGTGACCGTTGGACACTATGGACCGGCAGTACACCCATGGATATTTTGAAATGTACAAATGTTTGTAAACCTACTGGACCTAACTGCTATTGCTATACACACACTCATGCCTGAGGGAGGACTCGAACCGCCGGCGGGAATAGCTACCCAGTTCGTAGCTTTACATTTTAGACCACTCGGCCAAACCGCGCGCCTCCAGTTGTATCGAGCACAAGGGTATGGAGACAACCTCGAGAAACCATGGACCTTGCTTGTCAGCAGGAGACTTCGAGCTAATGGACGCTCTGAAATGGTGTGGGGCGTATGCGGTTGGAGTGGTATGGAACCTCTGATACGTCTTGGTACGGCTCTTGATACGTGACACGTACGTTCGCTACCTGGCTGATCACCTGCATCCATTCATATCCACTGTGTATTTCGGCGGACTTGGGCAGTTCCAGCAGGACAATGTGACTCTACACATGAACATAATAGCTACAGAGTGGCTCCATGAACACTTTTGTGTTTAAAAACCACCGCTGGGCATCAAACTCCCCGGCATGATTTTTGTTGAGCATGTTTGGAATGTCTTTCAGAATAGATCTACATACTCCGCTTTCTCTAACGGTTTTCAAAAAATGTTCAAATGTTTCTAGGACTCATGGGACTTAACTACGGGGGTCATCAGTCCCTAAGCTTACAAACTACTTATGAAGTAGCTAAGACTAAGGACGGCACAAATATCCATACCCGAGGGGGGATTCGAACCCCAGATCGTATATAAAAGGTGTGTCAAAAAAAGATGGCGCTGACTTACACGGTTGAAAGTACACGATAATAGAAGCAAAAATTTCCCAGTAAACATAGGTCCACAAACTAGCCGTTTGCGAGAGAACTACGAGTGAATAGTTTCAAGCAGCAACTAGCACAATTTAATTTGAAAGTTAGACTTTGGTATTAGGTTTTACATCGCATTTAGTTCACATTGCATCTGAATACAAAACTGTGTTCGTCTCAGCAACGAATTTCTAATTCTTACGAAAACCCTCGGATCATTTCGGAATTCTTGACAGGCGTGTGCAACTCACCGCTCCAGTTCTTTAACCATGTTGACGGGTATGCTGCACACTTCGCTTTTTAGGTGACCCCAGACACAAAAATCAAAAGAATTTAGAGCTGGTGATCTAGGAGGACAAGGTACAGGTCCGCCTCCAGCTATCGGTCTTTGGCCGTATCTGCGCGTTAGATGGCGTCTCACAGCAGCAGCAGAATTTGCTGGAGGTCCGTCATGCATGTACCACATGTTGCATCCACTGTTTAGCAAATTGAGATGTACAATTTCCCATATACTACTGTGGCTTAGTACAGGCACTTGTGTGGCAATTCTTCTTATCGAGGTTTCTGGAGAGAGCTGTACTGCTTCCAACACTATATCCTCAACCTCAGGCGTAATGGAAGCAGGCCTACCTCCTGCTCTGCCATGTGCAAGACCGCATGTTCTCCTAGGCGCTAAAGGACCCTTGTAAATGTACAACTTTCGGATTGTCTTCGATCAGGTTATGTTTCTTGGTACAAGCGTGCAGACTACCATGCACTGTCATTAGCCCTACCGTACCTGAAATGCACATCAGCATACTCTTGGTTCCTGTAAGGCTCCGCTGTAACTACAATACAGCATAAGTGGCACTCCTCAATCGCGACTGATGCCCTTTGTGTACTGCATCCGTCCTGTACGTTCTGCATGTATGGTGCGATTCCGGCTCCACCTCTCGGCAATGTTCCGTTGTGTAAATAACGAACATAGGATGGCTTCAAGAGCGCAAGGGGTAAACCGTATGATGTTACAAACAATGCTGTCTGTGGCGGTATGGAACCATACATTCATAATTATCTCGCAAACGGCTCATTTGCGGACACATGTATACTGGGACATTTTTGCTACTATTATCGTGTACTTTAACCGTGTAAGATTGCACCATCCTTTTTTTTTTCATACGCCCTGTATATAAATCTCGTGTCTCGGTGTTTCTCACCGAGCGAGGTGGCGCAGTGGTAACGCACTGGACTCGTATTCGGGAGGATGGTGGTTCAAATCCACCTCCGGCCATCCTGATTTAGGTTTTCCGTGATTTCCCTAAATCACTCCAGGCATATGCCGGGATGGTTCCTTTCAAAGGGCACGGCCGATTTCCTTCCTCATCCTAACCCAACAACTCCGAGCGCTAGCTCCGTGGGCATGGATATTTGTGCCGTCCTAGTTCGTAAGTAGTTCATAGGTAGTTTGTAAGTTTAGGGACTGATGACCCCGTAGTTAAGTCCCATAAGCTTAACAAACATTTGAACATTTGAATTTCGCTAGCTCCGTCTCTAATGGCTAAGCTGTCGACGGGACGTTAAACCCTAAGCATCCATCCATCGGTGTTTCTCCACTATATAATCCCAAAGTACCCAACTGATCATAATGAAACGTTGCATACTGTATGTGGTTTGCCTCAACTTAAAATATAGGATAATTTTTATCTCAGTTAATGGCCCGAATAATTTTTATTGTGAACTGAAATTTGTTATTTGGATAGGGTAAACATAGAATAGGTGACGCCATGTTTTGATTGTTTGTAATTCATACAAATCTACACTTTTATTCCGTTCTCGATTAAATGGATCTTTAAAACAGAGGAAGCTCACTGTCTGCATAAAATATAGTACGGTATATGGCGAATGATACCTTACAACAGACTTCAGCGACGCTTAATCCATCACGACAAAAGTTGGCGCGAGTATGTACCGGGTGATCAAAAAGTCAGTATAAATTTGAAAACTTAATAAATCATTGAATAATGTAGATACAGAGGTAAAAATTGACACACATACTTGGAATGACATGGGGTTTTATTAGAACAAAAAACAGATGGCGCTTCATCTGATTAGAAAAGCAATAATTAGCATAACAAATTAAGACGAAGCAAAGACATGTTCTTTACAGGAAATGCTCAATATGTTCACCATCATTCCTCAAGGAATTACTCGAGGAATAATGTTGTGAACAGCACTGTAAAGCATGCCCGGAGTTATGGTGAGGCATTGGCGTCGATGTTGTCTTTCAGCATCCCTAGAAATGTCGATCGATCACGATACACATGCGACTTCAGGTAACCCCAAAGCCAACAATCGCACGGACTGAGGTCTGGGGACCTGGGGAGGGGGAGGGGGGGGACAAACATGACGAAAGTGGCGGCTGAGGACGAACTACGACACCGTTCCACTCAAAAAACTTCATATCTGCCAAGTTTTTCACGGACATGGAGGAGGACGAAACAGACTAAAACAAGCTAAGAAGATGGAGAGACAGAGGGGGCATGAACAAAGATTGAATTGACATAGATGTGGAGGAAGATATAGAAAGAGAGAGGGGAGAGGAGGTCGTTGACAGAAATGGCCAGGGCAAGGGGAGGGGAGGAAATGAAATGGCGTGAAAAATTTCAACAAATGGTAACAACACGGTGGATTTGTACGGAATACAAACACAAAGAAACACACGGACATATTCCTTTACATACATGTATACGAGAGTTGGAACTCTTTGAGACTCTATGCAATGGAATCTACTATTGTCGCTGTTGGCATACGTTTTTGACATACCAATCTTACCTCCGAGCAAATGGACTCGCCTGTCTCACGTCACCGGCTTGAGCAACACAGTCACTTGTGAGCAAGCGGTCTAACGTAACGGTTCAAAATGTTCAAATGTTTGTTAAGCTTACAAACTACTTATCAACTAACTTACACTAAAGACAGCACAGACATCCATGCCCGAGGGGGGATTCGATACCCCGACGGGGAACGGTCTCGCGCATCCTAGCATAGCGCCTCAATGCGCTCGCCCACTCCGCCGCGGTCCACATAACGGTGTCACTATTTTTACGAAACAGGAGCAACGGAGTTGGATCAAGATTGAATGTGCCAGAGGTCGAGAGCACGACAGTCTCATCAAGGTCTTTAAGAGGCGTGCGAGGAATCGGCATTGCCGTACAGAACAGTGCGCGGCGCAAGCTGTGGCTACTCTGTTCGGTCGCTGTGTCTGGGAAGTTCTGTACCATCCACTATACTCCCCGGACTTGAGACTTTGTGTCTTGGATGTGATTCCAAAGATGAAGGAACCACTTTGTGGCACTCACTTCAGAACTGTTCCAGAGATTCGACAGGCTGTAGTCCGCTCATTCTCACCATCGACAGAACAGACTCTGTTAACGGTATACACATCGCTGGCAACGGGTTCTACACAACGCAGGTGACTACTTCGAAAGACAGTAGCAGTTGCAAACTTGTGACAGTAGCAGTTGCAAACTTGTAACGCTTCTGTGTCGGATGTGAATAAATAGTTGCCACTATTTAAGTTCCAACCCTCGTGTATAGTAAAGTGTTTACAACATACATAGCCTATGTATGCTTGAATATTTATTAAAGTATTATGTAAATTGGTCAACAACCGAGATTCTTCAAAAAAACTGTAAGGAATGACTTGTCTTTATATAATAATCTTAGTACGCGGGTTTATCTTGTATGTTCTTGTCATATCTGCTGAACTCGTGTGTCTTAGGAGGTTCTTACTCCTACAGCAATTGTTAACTCATGGTAAGAAATATGTGCACCAAATTTGGTTGAAATCTGTCCATTGGCTGGAAAATTGGTGTGCAACATTGTCGCATGATGCAGCAGTTTTTCGCGAATTTCATTCTTGATGAGATCATATTCTGAACTGTGTGTCGTACAGTGATACAATTGTAACTTCCGCGAAAGTGCAAATAAGATGCCGACAAGTTTCATCGCCATAGGATGAACGGTACGGCAGCGCATAAAATACGAACAAACTCATAAACATTCATTTTTATATATTACATTACATGCAGCATTGTTTGTGGCAGCAGGAGGTGAGGAAGAGATGGTCAGAAGGAGAGGAGGAAAGAGGAGATGAAGTAATTGGAATAAATAAAACGCGGGCAACGTCGGATTTCCAGCTGTTCATGTAAATTGGCTCCTAGAAACTATATAATACGCCGAAAACTTCGTTTCGTTTTCTAGGACCGTTCTAGAAATTTTATAAATGTAGATGTGACGGCCGCTCGGGTATGTGTGTGTGTGTGTGTGTGTGTGTGTGTGTGTGTTTTGTCCTTAGTATAAGTAGTTTGTAAGCGTAGGAACCGATGAGCACAGTAGTTTGGTCTCATAGAATTACAAACATTTAATTTGATTAGTCCATGTGACGTGGCTGCTGAACACTCCCTGGTAGAATTATCAAAGTTAATTTTCTACTATGAAAGGTTGGTTTCTATCGGTATGCGGCAAGTCACCAAGCGGGGCCGAACTTAAGTTCCCCAGAGAAATTGTGAGTGCGTTCCTTCCTTTATTATCTAAGACGTAATATGAAACTATATCTCATTTTTCACCGATGAAATTCAAATTTCGGATTCTTTTTCTGTTTAACACATTAATGAAAAAACCATTTTTAATAACAGTTTTTTTAGTTATCTAAATGCAAAGAAATATTACAACCTACTTGACGCGAGTTGTCTTAATAAACTAGTTCTGCATTTTCTCCTGATAACGCCGTACAACCGCTTCACTGTTACAAGTCGTTTAACTACATGTTTACCTTTGTCAAGTTCACCTTCCATCATTCAGCCCGTTAACCTCGTATGTTATGTCCCGGCGTATTCTCTCTGTGCAGGCCAAACTTGCTCTAATTTATCTTTTTTCTCGAGTGATTATCTGAACAGTAGTTCGTGTTTCACAACCAACCCGAACAATTGAAGATATCTCCATTCTCAGCCTACATTGTCATCGGTTTACAGACTTGGTGTAAACAAACCTGTTATCTTAGTTCTGTCATTCATGTTGGTTCTGAATCGAGCTGGAATGGTTGCCAGGACAGCCAAGATAAAGTTAGTGGTTTTTTCCTTTTTAATCAGCGGCTGCTGACTTACGTTATTTGATTTATGGGACGATCAGTAACCTTACGTTACAATTAACTCCTAAAACTAGGCAAGCTACAAAATCACGTAAAGTCTGTTGCAACTATGAAATGACATATTCAAAGAAATCTTATTTCATTTTATTCTTTAGCATAGCCCTTCAGATAACTGCAAACACGGGACTGAACTTATTCTGCAGAAATGTATAACTTTAAAACTTCTAACAGTGATTCGTTTCACAACATTTAATTTCTATTCACTATTCTCTTCTGACCTCTGGAATCTGTAGGTGGCGGTGCTAACTGTAGCCAGCATGTTTTATAGCATTTCCTAACACCCTCTTTAACAATTCTTTACTAATTCATCAAAACTTGAAGTGTTTGTCTTTAAGGAGTAGCCGCAATCCAAAAATGTTCAAATGTTTGTAAATCTATGGACTTACTGCTTCAGTTATTAGTCCCTATGCTTATAGACTACTTAAACTAATTTAAACTAACCAAAGGACAACACAAACACACACACACACACACACACACACCCAAACTCATGTCCAGGGAGGGCTCGAACCTCCAACGACGAGCAACCACGCGCTCCGCAGCGAGGCGCCTTAGACCACTCCGCTACTCCACCGCGGCGCCGCAAACCAGATTTGTATAAAAATGTCATTTTATAGAGTTTTATTACTTTCATCAATGGTTTTCAACCTTTTCGAATATGCGACCCCCTACCAAAATATTCGGCGACTCCTTTAAAAAAAATTATATATATCAAAGCAAACAAATGTAATCTTATCTTCTTTCTTTTGCTTCAGCTTTTTTTAAATTGTTGGATGAAACTTTTTTGCGTATTTTCCGAATGGAATACATTATCCTATTTTAATAATATTTCCGACACAGAACAATAGTTTGCTTCCCGAGTGTTTAGCATTTCAGGCAAGACTCAGAAGTGAATGATAATCATTAAGAAAGGTCCCAATGCATAGACAACTGTAAAGAAGTAGATTCTTGTAATTTTTAAGAATTACGTAATGTACCTCGTCCTTTTATCTGTCAATTGGATCATGAAAACAGTTTTCAGTCTTTGCGCTTATTCATCATGAACACACTGTATTATAAAATAATTAATCTATGATGTATTCAGTCCTTAATAAACGTCACACACAAGGAACCCTTTAATTTTAACATTAAATAAATTTCACTCAGCAGACGTTTTTGTGTTAGTGAACCACTAGTTACTTTATGGACCAAGTACTTCCCTCCCGAGCAAGATTTTGTGGCCAAGAATCGTGCCAATATCTACCGATATATCTTCAGAGGAATGCTACATTTACATGAGGTGTCAATTAGAATATGCGGGAGCCTCATTATGCTGGAAGAACATACGCATTCTTGTAGCCAACAGAATCTCTTAAAATAGTGCTGGAAGCTCGTTTTCAAGAAGGTGTAAATAACGGCGTCCTATAAGACGATGCGATAACACACAGGCGCAATCAGTATATTGTTTTTGTAACTCATTGACAAAGGAGGGGAAGGAAGGAGGATTAGGAAAGACAGGATTGAAAGGCACTGAAATTTAACAATGGAAAATGTGAGTGGGGCCGTGATTCGAACCCGGTTTTCCCGCTTCGTGCAAGCGGTCGCCTTAACCACTTGGCTACCCGTGCTCACCTCCCGTACGTCTCAAACTTCCACAAGTCGCACGCTATGGCTGTAGCGCCCCTATCGTCCATGCCCTCTTACACTCGCCATTACGGTTTCCCGTGCGAGGTCGAACGTATGATCGCATCTGCGGTGAAGTAATTGAAGCTAACGCCATCTTCGCGTGTAAATACATGTCCGAAAGAACAAAGTAATATAATTATCAGTTTAGTGTCTATTCAAACCACACCAGACATTTACAGAGAAGTGTGTCTCAACAATGGTATGTGGATATTCTTCGGAGCACTGACGTAAATGACGATTGTTATTGATGCCGTCATGAGAAAAGACTAAAAATGGGATTGCTTGACGATTTTCAAGTATGCAACGACAAAATTTCAATCGTCTATATTCGTCTCCTTCGCTAGGGTGATGAAAAGGCTGTAAATGAAATGGATTGAATCCGTTCATAGGGCTACGTAATGTGTACCATACTCCTGTCAGTGGAAAACCCATTCGTCCAAAACCTCTACGTGTGCTTTTTGAATGACTAGTTTCAGCCGATGAATAATGTCTTCTACTTCATCCACAATTTATTGATTTACACGTTCAGATGCACTATGACTTGTTGGTTCAGATGCAATATGACTGGATGATACTGTACACTGTCACGTCTGACACGCTGTGTCTCTACAAAATCCATACACAAATATCATATGGGCAAGGTCTACATGTGTAAATACACGCGTCACACACAAATCGCGCGGCGGTGTAGTCGAGCGGTCTAAGGCGCCTCGCTGCGGAGCACTCGGTTGCTCGCTGTCGGAGGTGCGAGTCCTCCCTGGGGCATGGGTGTGTGTGTGTGTGTTGTCGTTAGGTTAGTTTAGCTTTGTTTAAGTAGTTTGTAAGCTACGGACTTATGATCACGCAGTTTGATCCGATAGATTTACAAACATTTGTACACTGAAGTGCAGTAGACTTGGCCGAGAAATTACTATGAAAATTTTAATGTAAACTGAAAAACTTCTTCACAAATTGAACGATTTTTTTTTTTTAAATTTTACTGCAGTTTCCCTATACTACAACCTGCTAAAATATTTATCATTGGTCCTGAAATATCTCTCATAAATTAAGATAATCTGTCACAAAAAAAAAATTACCTAATGTGTGCTAATACGCTGTTTTTGTTGTAGCACCAATAAGGTAATGTTATTGGGAAAAACACCAGGCACAAGCTGTGTCTTCAAATGGCAAAAAAGAAGCAGTTAGATGTATTTAAGAGCTAAGAATTCTTTAAACAAAATTACAGTCAACTCAAAAAAAAAAAAAAAAAAAAAAAAAAAAAACTAGCCAGTCGCGGTGAACGAGGGGACTGAGGTGCTCCAGTCACGGTCTGCACGGTTCGAATCCCTCCTCCGGCATGGATATTTGTGCCGTCCTTAGTATAAGGTAGTTAAGTAGTTTGTAAGTTTAGGGACTGATGACCCCGTAGTTAAGTCCCATAAGCTTAACAAACATTTGAACATCAAAAAACGGAGTTTCTACATGTTTAATTGCCTAATATATATAAAAGAAAATACAGCGGAATTTATACTCTTAGAGTGGAATGCGCATACAATAGTGGTAGAAACAACATTTCGCTCGATATGCCATACACATAGCTGATACAGCAATAAATAGTCTCATCTTACGTAATAAAATTACCCGCTCGGTTAGTCGTGTGGTCTAACGCACCGCTTTCCGAGACGCGGAGGTCTAGCGGCTCCGATGAACACCGCCTAGAAGACAAGGCCTCTCAACTGGCCGTGCCTACGTCACACCGAGAGGCCGCGAACGCAGGCTCACTGGCCGGCCGCTAGGAGGCAGTGGGCGCGCCCCAGCGGCCAGCCAGTCAGCTGACAGTCGGGGCCTCTCGGTGTGACGTAGGCACGGGCAGTTGAGAGGCCTTGTCTTCTAGGCGGTGTTGCCCCGGTTCGAATCCGCCCGGCGAATTAACGAAGGGGGTCGGAGTTCCGACCAGCCTGGATGTAGTTTTTAGGCAGTTTTCCACATCCCCTTAGGTGAATACAGGGCTGGTATCCAAGACCCGCCTGTTACACGATTCGCCAACATTTCGTAACACTTTACACTTTCACACATATTGGGGTACACTTTTCCTCCCAGGGGGCATGGGGTGGAGACAGGAAGGGCATCCGGCCACCCAATAAATATTAACACACCAAATCCGAATTAACAAAGCCGACCCTGCATGTGTGAGAAAAATGCCCAAAGAGAAAGATATTAAAGAATAAAATTCCACAATCAGTACAAATTCTCACTTGAAGTAAATTTAAGACGTGCAAGCAATCTGGTATATTATTCAGTGGAAGAATAGCTCAAAAGTAATCCGGAGAACACGTGTTATGAGTAAAAGAAAACAATTAGTAGTTAATAAGATAATGATAATTATGTCTCTCTTCAAAAGTACGTACGTGTGATCACAGAATAATTTCATTACCCATGTAAAATGGGAGTACGTATGTAACTGAAACTGGAAGATTATGTTTTGTACTTGATGTAAAATACGTTACGAATTTGTGATTTTTTTTTTTTTTTTTTTTTTTTTTTTTTTTTTTTTTCGTTAAAGGGCCTGCAGCGTTGAATATATCGTAATAAGACATTTTTATGAAGTACATTATCCTTGAATGCTGCGAAGTAGTTTCATTTATTCAATATAGCTGTTTCGCCTTCATGGCATTGTCAAGTGGCCTGCAAAAGTTTGAATATGTTTTATCATAAATATTTTTCGTACATAATAAATAAACAAAGACTCTACCAAATTTGGAACATAAAGTCTTTGTAGACATATTCACAGTCAAAGATAGTACAAAATTCGAGACCAGAGATACAAGCTAAACACCACTAAATCAGTGATCACTATACAAACTGGATGTATAACTCTGGTGTCTGAGCATTGAATTGCAGCGTGTCTGCACATTCATATGTTTTGCACACGATTTCGCATTGTCCGCCATGTTTAAATTTGGCAAACGAGTTTCCATCAGTTATTACGTGACAAAGAATTGCTTGCTTACCTCTTGACTGGGAATTTAATTCAATATTTGATGTTGTAGGCTGATATGGGAACGTAATCGAAACATATTTTCTTCTCTTTTTCTTTAAATGCTTCTTAGCAGCCATGTTTGAATTTGGCAAGAAACTAAATATGAATATCTATGGCTGGCACGGTAAGACAACTGAAGTTCAACATCCAGATAGTATAGAGATCAATGCACTAAATGCAGAAAGTTAGATCTTTGTAAACATATAGCATCGCAAAAGGTGTCAAACAGGAAAGACATTGACTAATAAATCATTAAAATCTACTTTCTGACAAATGTACTCACATACTATCATATAGAGACACATGTGGTGCAATTAATAACAACAAAGAAATGTAAGTAATATATTCAAATTATTGTAATGTCATCTATTTAGTTTCGAAAAAATATATGTAAAAAAAAAGAAACTTATTTAACATTTTGCAGGTCACTTGCAATGCCATGAAGGCGAAACAGCTGTAGTGAATAAATAAAACTATTTAGCTGCATTCAAGGATCATATCTAACATATACATATAAATGTGTGTTTGTTTGTCTTTTTTTTCGTATTTTATGCACGAACATACCCCACATTCGATTGCGATAAAACTTTTTCAACTCGTTGCTTGCACTCGCGCGAAGGTTATAAGCATACTAAAATTAACTTCGGATGATGCATGGTGTAGGGTGCTCTACAATTAGTTAATTCGTTTCTTACGCCTTCACGCTGTAATGGCTAGACGGATATGAATTTGGAACCGAGGTAGCTTATAATCTGCATTAATACATGGGCTACCTTTCGTAAGCCACAGTACGGTGCGTGGCGGAGGGTACCTAACTATCGGTTAATACGTTTGTTTCTCTTCACGCTGTAAAGACTGGACAGAATTGAAAGAAATGTGGAATGAAGATAGCTTATACCCTGAATTAACGCATGAGCTACCTTTAGGAAGCCACTGTACGGTGCATGGCGGAGGGTACCTTACAGTGACGTTTGTTACTCTTCATGCTGAAACAACTGGACGAAATTGAAAGAAATGTGGAGTGAAGATATCTTATACCCCGAATTAATATATGAGCTACCTTTCGTAAGCCTCTGTAGGTGCATGACGGAGGACATCAACAGAGAGAGAAGGATGTTTAAGGATATGGACAGAGAGAGAAGGAAAGAGAACAGAGATACAAAAGGGAAGGTGAGATGGGCTAACTTAACTTAACCCTTTAATGCATGGCTTTTTATTGAAGCTATAAAAACTACGACTATTGATGTCTAGTGCGTATACAGAGTGAATCACCTAACACTTTCACTGCAAATATTGCGGAAACGGAAAGTGCGACTGATGTGCGGTTTTCACAGAATGAACTGGTAGTCAAGGACTCTTATTGTTAGCTAATAAACAGATTGTAAAAATACTCAGAAAGTGTATTTTTTATGTAAACATACAATTTTTCAAACGGAACAGTGGCTGTTTCTATCGTGCACTGGAACTTTTGACACCAGCTGTGTACAAAGAATTTTTGTTGACATTTTTATCACTTTTTGTTTGGCTGCTACAACCATTCAAAGTTTTGGGGGCGGGGGCTAGGACAGCGTAGCTGATAGGCTGGTGGTCATGAGACAGTGGGCCGTGCCCCAAGGGCTAGCCACTCGGCCAGTCAGATACGCTATCGCAGCCTCCGCCCCCGAAACTTAGAACGGTTGTAGCTGCCAAACAAACGTGATAAAAATGTCATTCAAAATTCTTTGTATACATCTGGTGTCAAAAATTCCAGTGGATGGTAGAAACAACTATTGTTCCATTCATAAAACTGCATGTTTGCAAAAAAAAAAAAAAAAAAAAAAAAAAAAAAAAAAAAAAAAAAAAAAAAAAAAAAAAAAAAAAAAATCTTTCTAATAATATTAAACGTGTTTGTTGGCTGGCAAAAAATGCGAGCCTCTACTAATCTATTATGTAAAAACCGTACATCAATTGCACTTTCTGTTTCCGCAAGATTTGCGGTGCAAGTATTAGGTGATTCCCATACTGAGAAAAAAATTGAAAAAAACGTATTCCTTAAAATTATGATTCACTATTAGCAACAAAAAGTTCATAGTTGGTCAGCTATATAGTGCTTCCACGATGAAATCGATGCAGTAAATGTCACTATTATGCTTCTCATATTTTCAGAAAGTAACTCATAATGCAACAGTAGTATGTGAATGGCTACTTTTACAGGGCTTACTAATGTAAACAAACGCACATGTTAGGAGTCACTCAATACAGCTAACTGTCGAACTGATTGATATGTTCATATGTTTGTTAAGCTTATGGGACTTAACTACGGGGTCATCAGTCCCTAAACTTACAAACTACTTATGAACTACTTACGAACTAGGACGGCACAAATATCCATGCCCGAGGGGGGATTCGAACCCCCGACCGTAGTGGCGAACTGATTCAGTAGCACTCTGCAATTTATAATTTGCAGGACGAGCTACTAGCATATGTAACACTATGTATACAAGCACCTACAAATGAATTTGTGATAAAATATTGATCAGTTTGAGAGATAATGGAAAAATAAGGTATATAGCTGATCAGTTACACTGAAAGGGTTAAACTGGAACAAACGTGTACCCTGGCTATGCCGGGTTTCCAGCTGGTATTTCATAAAAGAGTCGAATTTGTAAATATCTAAAAACATAAAATGCAATTGCAAGCCCCAACAGAGGAAGCCAGGCAAGCATCCCAGCAGTACTTTGCGTGTGACAGATGTGGTCCCAGGACGGACCCCTGCGGAGGTCCCCGGCTGTTGGGTGGTGGGCGCCGCGCCGCCGCCTCCGGCGCACCTGTGCGCCTGTCGCCGCCCCCTCCCACCTGCCCCCCCCCCCCCCCTGTGGCGACCCAGTCTCGGTGCGGCGGCTCCAACCTGAGCGAGCGGCCTTCTGACTCGCAATCAGTCGCCGGCCGACACCGCCACCGCAGCTTTCGCACCTCTCCTCAGCAGCCACCACACCACTCCACGGTATGTCCCCGCCGCCGCCACTACCAGGCGCTCGCGCGCGTCCTCGCTGACGACGCCGACGGCTGCTGCGAACCTATTGTCACCCAACAATGTTATCGCTCCTACTGTATTTCTAGGCTCACTTGTCATCACGTGCGTTGTGTTTGGACTTAACCCTTTAATGAATAGTGTAGCTCATCAGCTACATACATTTCCAATTATCTCTCAAACCGATCAAAATTTTTCCACAAATTCATTTGTAACTGCTTGTATACTTGATGCTAGTAGCTCGGACAACGGCGTACGACGCCGACGGCTGCTGCAGCCTATTGTCATCCAACAATGTTATCGCTCCTACAGTATTTCTAGGTTCACTTGTCATCAGTGCGTTGTGTTTGGACTTAACCCTTTAATGCATAGTGTAGCTCATTAGCTACATACTTTTCCCATTATCTCTCAAACCGATCAAAATTTTACTAGAAAGTCATTTGTAGCCGCTTCTATACTTGATGTTACATATGCTAGTAGCTCGGACAACGGCTTTCGACGCCGACGGCTGCTGCAGACCTATTGTCATCCAACAATGTTATCGCTTCTACAGTATTTCTAGACTCATTTGTCATCACGTGCGTTGTGTTTGGACTTAACTCTTTAATGCATGGTGTAGCTCATCAGCTACATACATTTCCCATTATCTCTCAAACCGATCAAAATTTTTCCACACATTCATTTGTAGCTGCTTGTATACTTGATGTTACATATGCTAGTAGCTCGGACCACGGCTTTCGACGCCGACGGCTGCTGCAGACCTATTGTCATCCAACAATGTTATCGCTCCTGCAGTATTTCTAGACTCATTTGTTCAAATTCAAAATTCAAATGTTTGTAGAGCTTATGGGACTTGACTACGGGGTCATCAGTCCCTAAACTTACAAACTACTTATGAACTACCTAAGACTAAGGACGGCACAAATATCCATGCCCGAGGGGGATTCGAACCCCCGACCGTAGTGGCCGTACAGACCGTGACTGGAGCGCCTCAGTCCCCTCGGCCACCACGGCCGGCAACTCATTTGTCACCACGTGCGTTGTGTTTACTTAACCCTTTAATGGATAGTGTAGCTGATCAGCTACCTCTATATCTATAAATGTGAATGTCTGTTCCGTGTAGGTTTATCACGTCTGAAACACAAGACATAAAGAGCTAAAAATTTCTACAGTTACTAATGTCTACCCGGGGAAGGCTTTAAGCACGGTTTTATGGCGATCGGGAAGCTATTTATCTATATATATTAATGTGAATGTCTGTTCGGGGTATGCCGCGGTGGAGTAGCCGGGCGGTCTAAAGCACCTCGCGGTTGCTCGCCGTGGAGGTTCGAGTCCTCCCTAGGGCATGGGTGTGTGTGTTTGTCCGTAGGTTAGTTTATCTAGGTTTAAGTAGTTTGTAAGCTACGGACTGATGACCACGCAGTTTGGTCCGATAGATTTAAAGACATTTGAACATTTGTTCGGGGTACGCTTATCACGCCCGAATGACAAGACGCAGAGACTTAAATATCTCTACAGTTACTAATTTATAACAGGAAGGTTTCAGGCACGGTTTTATAGCGATCTGATATATATTTAGTAATTTGAAGAATATAATGCAAAATGCGGAACAGTAATTACTCTTTGAAAGTTATATTTACTCTTTGAAAATGGCTTTATTAGTTGCATTGTTGCTGGAGGGTTGATAATGATAAAACGGTGGAGCATATTGAGATGGAAAGTTATCGGTGTATATAAAATTCTACGTGTGTGTGTTAATATTTCGCTCTGCAGCGAAAACTACAGAACGCAAACGAATGGTCTGTGTGTCATTGTTGTCCGAAGTCACCCGTTGTACACCATAGCAGTTCCATGCCGATAGCTATAAGGGGGTGGAGTATATGGTGGTTGAAAGTCATCGAATTATAAAACAATTCGGACTGAAGGCCAGCGATGATGTTTGCGACTCTATAGCAAGGAGGTTACATACAGCGAAACGTGATGCCACAGACCATATCTTTGGTCTATGCGTGCTACAATGTCGTCAGCTCTTTCTCTGTAAGGATAAGCATACTAATAATGAAATATAAGAATAAATAAATAATGCGGTAAAAATAAATTTCTTTTAATACCTCTCTTTAAAAAAATCGATTTGACGTTTCGCACAAATAACCACCATAACCAACACGCGAGCGGAGCCGCGGATTTAAGGTAGTAATATTTCCCATTATCTCTGAAACTGATCAAAATTTTACCACAAATTCAGTTGTAGCTGCTTGTATACATCGTGTTACATATGCTGTTAGCTCGTCATAGAAATTATAAATTGCATAGTGCTACCTTCATCATTTCGACAGTTAGCTGCATTGAGTTTTAACATGCGCGTTTGTTTACATTCCTCCTTTGCCATGTAAAAGTCAATCATATACTGCTGTTGCATTATGAGTTACTTTCTGGAAAGATGAGAGGCTACGTCGGGTACATCATTGATGCACTTTATAGCTGACCAGGTATAAACATTTTGTTGCCAGTTGTGCATATTAATTTTATGAAAAAAAAATTTTCAGTATTTTTCTGTATACATTAATCGTGGTATTTTTATAGCTTCAAATGGAAACTCCTGCATTAAACGATTAACGCTTCGAGTCACAGCGTTTCTCCTTTGTATTTGTTTTTATTTTTTCAAAATGTTCAAATTCAAATATTTGTAAATCTATCGGACCAAACTGCGTGGTCATCAGTCCGTAGCTTACAAACTACTTAAACTAAGGTAAACTAACCTAAGGACAACACAAACACCCATGCCCCAGGGAGGACTAGAACCACCGACGGCGAGCAACCCCGCGCTCCACAGCGAGGTGCCTTACACCGCTCGGCTACTCCACAGCGGCTTTATTTTTTTTTTCCGAACTGATATTAATGTCGAAATTAAAATCGAATTAATTTTAGTCAAGACAGCATAATATACATTTATTGAATGGTGACCGGCTTCTATCTTTACAATATCGTCGTCATGGCTGAATGGCGACGGTCAGCTGCGAAACTTAGTGTCATTTACTTTCGTAGCATCTCTGACACCGGCTAACAATACACATAACAGAGCCAAAGTTATATATGTAAACTCGATCGATGATACCTACATAGATTTAAAAAATTACCACACGACTGCCAACCCAATGGAAGAAACTGCGCCGAGCGGGAGTAGCCGAGCGGTCTGGAGCGCCACGCTGCGGATCGCGAGGCGTCCCGCGTCGGAGGTTCGAATCCTCCTCGGGCATGGATGAGTTTATTGTCCTTAGGTTAGTTTAACTTAGTATAAGTACGTTGTAAGTCTACATAAGTTTGGTCCCACAGAATTATAAACATTTGAAAATTTGAAGAAAATGCAGGGTGTTTCGGGAGGAATAGTAAATATATCAGGAGGTGGTAGTGTATACCTAACTGCAAGAAAAAATGCTGCAAAACATTTGTCCAACATTTGAGTACGAAGATACAGCTGCTAGGCAAAAAAGGCCATTTATACTGATTATTCCGTCAGGTCTTGGTAGAACACCATCACATTGATTTAAGAGCACAATTTTGTGTATGTATTACAAGTTTATTCTTATTTAGTAAGCAGGTTTTCGCCTTACAAGGCAACCTTTAGATATTAAAGTTTTGTAAGCCAAAACCGACCAACTAAATAAAAAACTAGAAAACATACACAAAATTGTACCTTTAATTCGATAACATAATGTTCTACCGAGAATCGCCGGAAGAGTCAGTGAAAATGTCTTCGTTTACCTTTTCTTTAGGTTTATTTGGGTTACATTCTAACAGCTGTATCCCTGTTCTTAATAAAATTTGGACACATGTTATATGACATTTTTATTGCAATTAGTCTTGCTCCCGATACATCCTGTATAAAGGTAGATTCTTGCAATGGAGAAAACAGCAGTAGGAACCGGCCACTATTAATAATGATATTAACTTAAAAATAGCGCTGTTACCACTTTCAAACCTAAAGCTTCATCATCAAAATACATTTGTTATTGTTTCCTTCTGGATTTTAGCCCCTTGTGACAAAATATTCTTGGGACGTTGTTAAATAAATAGTACTATTAATAAATACTGGTTCCGGCTTCTTATTTGCAACAATCAACCTGTAATTTGTGCACATTAAGAGTCTCAAAATGACCGTTGTCGGGAAAATAGCAGGAAGAAACTGTGTTTGATACACTCGATTATTCCAAACAGCTGTTAATTAAACACAGACACACGTTATTCCATTAGCCGGGAACTGTCTACCGTCAATGGCGCAGAAAGAGAAAGAAGCAGCAAATGTTGTGAAGTTCGTTTGTACGTGCGATTCAGTCGATTTATGAGAGTTCAAATGTTTGTAAAGCTTAAGAGACTTAACTGTGGGGTCATCAGTCCCTAAACTTACAAACTACTTATGAACTACCTTATACTAAAGACAGCACAAAAATCCATGCGTGAGGGGGGATTCGAACCCCCGGCGGGGAACGGCCTCGCGCATCTTAGCATAGCGCCTAATTGCGCTCGGTCTCTCCGCCGCGGCGATTTATGGGAGCGTCTGGCTGGTATTTACAGAAAATTGCTTTAAATGTGAATTGGTCCTGAAAGAAATTAACGTGACTTTGTAGGTAGCTCTCAAGATTTCGGTAATACATATAGTTTTTGTTTGATGTTTAAAAAATAGTTTGGCAGAGTCTACTGGATTCCGATGAAAATTACAGTTCGATAATATAAGACTAATCATAGTCATTGGTCAACAAATGTTCTATGGTCGAAAGAGATTACAAGCTCATATACATCGACATAAATCTATGACTTCGGAGAAAAATGCTGCTACAAAACAAATTTTTTGTTTCCGTGTTTTCTTCGGTCTAATGCGTAAAATATTCCATTTTTCCGATACGCAAGGGGACGTGAGTTACGATATTTGAAATATGCGTTGCCTTCTCTATAGAAATCAGTTCGTCATTACCATAGAAAAATTCAACAGCAAGTGAAGAATAGCGACTTTTAGCAGAGTACAACGAAGGCTATCTCCATTTACCGTGAAAATTCCTTGAGTTGAGGTTTTGTAGCACTTTTTCGTAGGTAAACATGGTAACCGCATTCATTGTTAGTTCTGTTGTTGTCGTAGCTACTATTTTCTTGTCCAGAGCATCAGATTAAAAACTGTATACTGTCTTAACATCAGATTTCCGAAATACACTCACGAACAGTTGAGTTAAAAAAATGCACTGGTACGAATAAAGTTTGATTTTGGCATCCGCTGTGCAATCTCGTACCACGAAGTAAATACGTACCGCAGAGGCTGAGGGAAACCATAGTGGTATCAGCGTTCACTGACTGTACGTACACAGAGACTGGTCAGTGCTGGAACGAATATGCACGTACCTTGTATTTTGCAGACGTCGTCAAAAGGGATGATGTTACCTGACGTGTAGGATCATACAAGCAGGTCAGATGATGAAATGTTCTTCAGACCGTCTTTGACGGTTGCAAAGTGATTGGTGATGCATTGTCTTGTTGAATACATAGGTTGCCAGCGGTATGTTGTACGCTTGTGCTCATCGGCCGATGGTTTCTTGTATTGTCTGCCAGTGGGGGCCTCTGACATTTTGACATTTATCACTTCATGCAGTGATCCCCATCGCCTGCCTCAAAACTGTCAAGTGGCATGCACCGTAAGGATAGAAGGAAAAAGGAAGATTAAGTTTAGCTGCCGTCTCGTGTGGCTTTTGACGTACTTACACTCCGTCAACGGTCATTCCGCGACTTTTATTACGCTTTGAGCGCCCTGAAAAGCTTTTTAACGACCGCTTAAAGTGCAGCACTCAGAGGTATGGAGGCCATTGTCGACAAGGCTGCTCCAGATGGTCCACGGCTCCTCGCTGTGTGCTGTCTAACAATGAACTGTGTGAGGCGTTGCCTCGCCTTTGTTAACGATCTCTTGTTAACACGTCATTCTTATTGTCGGCGGAATTTATCGGCAGATTCACGGAACTGTCGAACTTGTGTCATGTGAAAACCATCGTGCCTATAGTAGTGTGCCAAGTGTTTGTCATCTCTGATCCGTCGCTAGAAGAAAGTGTGGCCTAGTCTGTTACCAAATTTCCACCAATCATAACTAACCCGTGGGGACAGATTTGGCTTCATAAGACTAGCACAGGAGGAAACGAGTTAGTATTCCCTGAGGAAGGCTTGTGTAAAGGATCCGTAACGATGGAAATATTTTATTATCATCACGCGGCAAATAGCTCAGAAGTATTTTGATTTTAATGTGTAATGTTGCCTCTGGTCGAAAATCGACGAATTTGGACTGTAAATTAAGTAAGTATATTTTTTATATAATTGATTAGAATTTATTCATGTTTCGATTCGAAGTTCTTTTCTGAATGCCTTGCATATTTTTATTTCTTGACTGAACGCTGTAAAGCAAGTAGTAACAAAGGCCGATAATGAATCTGATTTCCTTTGTAACTGATCAGTCCACGTGCCTCTTCGTGACAGTGGACTGGAAAATAAATTTTGCGTTAACACCGGTAAACCGACTGTTTCGTTATAAGAACAGAATCTGAACTGCCGTTCCATCACATGCATTAGGCTCACTGTGTTCTCAGATTAGTTAACGTTCCTCTTTTCGGCATCCTATAACCAATATAGGGAACTCAATAAAAATGAAATTGAAAATTAAGGAGATTAATTAATTTTTATGGCAATGGAGGAAAATGATTGCAGAGGTACTCTCACACAAAAAATATCGAAATTACAACAGCCAATAAACAACGTTATTTACAGACTTGGCTACTACGATGTTTTCTTCAAATGTTCAAATGTTTGTAGAACTTATGGGACTTAACTACGGGGTCATTAGTCCCTAAGCTTACAAACTACTTATGAACAAGCTAACACTAAGGACGGCACAAATATCTATACCCGAGGGGGGATTCGAACCCCGACCGTAGTGGCCGTGCAGACCGTGACTGGAGCACCTCAGTCCCCTCGGCCACCGCGGCCGGCGATGTTTTCTTTCCCATTGCTAGAAGTTGTGGCACTGTACGTGTCGGTATGAGCGAGTTACTGAAAACGAACCACCTGAACATGAACGTCACTAGAATGTGATTTCACGATACGTTGTTACTTTCATGTGACATTTTTACCATAGTACCTGATCAATACGCTGGGCAGAAGTTTAACTGTTCACGGAAATTGGAAGCATGATCATCGGCTAAATCAAAATAAGCCGTGTGTTGAGTCATGCAATAGCATTGTGACAAAAAGTAAGAGGACTAAACCTGGAAAACTGCTGCAGAACTGACTGCGAAACGTATCATCACCAAAACAACACTATGACGCTCTATAAGCATGGAATTTTAGGGCACACCTTAAGTCCAAAACATATTTCAGTGATGCAAATGCCCGTAACGTTGTGCCGAGTTATTTGCTCGAAGGAATCTTGTTGCAAACTGTTTTCTGATTCTGACCGAGTTCGTGTGCCAATCATTAAACACGCCTGGAATTCGGCAGCCATCTCGTACCATATCATGTTCAAAATGTTTGTAAATCTATCGAACTCAACTACTGAGTTATTAGTCCGTAGCTTACAGACCACACTAAGGTAAACTAACCTAAGGACAACACAAAGCCGCGGTGGAGTAGCCGAGCAGTCTAAGGCGCCTCGCCGCGGACGCGCGGTTGCTCGCCGTCGGAGGTTCGAGTCCTCCCTGGGGCATGGGTGTGTGTGTTTATCCTTAGGTTAGTTTACCTTAGTTTAAGTAGTTTGTAAGCTACGGACTGATGACCACGCAGTTTGGTCCGATAGATTTACAAACTGTTTTTTTTTTTTTTTTTTTGACAACATAAACAACCATGCCCGACGGCGAGGCATATCAGGGACCTTTCGTCAACTCTACGGATTCACATTACTGCTTAGGATCATGCCAATATTTCAAAATGTTCAAATGTTTGTAGAACTTATGGGACTTAACTACGGGGTCATCAGTCCCTAAGCTTACAAACTACTTATGAACTAGCTAACACTAAGGACGGCACAAATATCCATGCCTGAGGGAGGACTCGAACCTCCGACGGGTAGCGGCCTTGCAATGCGCAGCATTGCGCATTAGACTACGCAGCCATTCCCGCGTGACCGAACATTTCTCCTGTTCCATTCCATGGTGAAATAATTGTTATTAGACGACACGGGTCCCTATTTACGACACAACAGCAGGAACGGCAAGACTCCAAAAAAAGTATCATGGATACGCAATACAGAACATGTACAGTATAACAACGAAGGCTACGCGAGAGGTCCACGTTCTTTGACTAAACTCAGTAAATGTCTGATGATGGCCTAAGAAGCCGAAAATCGATTATCAAAATAAACAAACCTGTTGAACAAACACAAAATTGTGTATTTTAATTCTTATAATGGATTTGTTTTACCAAGAAGCGACGGACGAATCAGTTAACATGATCCACAAGAAAGTTGCAGAGCCAGTACATCTAAGAGAAAGGCGGGAAGGCCGCTTGGTGCAGGAATGCCAGATGGCCCTGAATTCACCGAAAGACTGATTATGTACGCTTTCACAAATTGCCGAGTGTGATTCGAACACAGTGATAACTGCGAAATCTATAGAAATTTGTGAACGTAGAAATTAAAAGTGTAGCGACAGCCTAAAACAGTGCAGGGTGTACGAGGTATGCTTTCCGCATCGTGAGATGTAGACTGCTGATTTTCTGTAAGTTGCAAGAAGAACCAGGAGCCGTATTACTCCTCCAACGGTAATATAGCAAAGTGGCCATGAAGAGAAAATCTGAGGTCTTACAAACAGCTACTTCACTCGCTTCTTAGTAGAATATCGCAATATTAATATGTTAGCAACTAAATTGAAGACCCCACTTTTGATATTAATTATAGAAAGGGGTCAATTAAATTTACATAAATCTAAAGGTACTTTGCCGCAGATGAAGACAGAAAGAAAGAAAAAAAATTACGTAACTCTCAAGAGTTGTAAAAGGAAGTATCTGCTTTCATGTCTTTGGTGTTGTTCTTTGTTAAGCTTATGCGAGGTCATCAGTCCCTAAACTAACAAATTACTTATAAACTAACTTACACTAAAGACAGCAGAAACATCCATGCTAGAGGGTGGATTCGAACCCCCGACGTAGAAACGGCTTCGCGCATCGCAGCATAGTGCTTCAATGTGCTCGGCCACTCCGCCCCGGTTTCATATTTTTAACTATGTTCAAATGTTTGTAATTCTATGGGACCAAACTAGACTTACAAACTACTTAAACTAACCTAAGGAGAACACACACAACCATGCCCCAGGGAGGACTCGAACCCCCGGCGGGGGGGGAGGGGCTCGCAATTCGTAACGTGGCGCTCCAGACCGCTCGGCTACTCCTGCGCGGCTATCTTTAACTCCGTTTAATGTATAAAAATTTCCAACTGTAATAATATTCGTGAAAACTTAAGTACGAATTTACAAGGAGGCCAATGAACCTAATATAAATCGGAAGGTACTTAGCCGTAGATGTGAAGAAAATAAAAATCGTTTCTGTTCATAGCTGTTGAAAATTTTAAAACGAAATAGGTGTTTCCATAAATGTAACTCTGATCCAAAAATCTTCATCTGTCATAAAAAGTGAACTTTGAAAATTGAAGGAATGGACTTCCTGCTTCACCTCTATTGAAACGCTTATTTCCAGACTTGTGCACATCTTCGTCGTGTTCTGTGATATAGGTCTACATAAGTAACAACGAAACGTCTATGAACAGAAGACACTAAGAAAAGTTGCATTTTATGTCATGAAATGAAGCGAATTGTGAAAGTGTAATGATAAACTGAACTATATAAAAAATAGAGTAGACCTTCAAATAAGACAAACATTATTGACATTCTCGCTTTTTAATAAAACTTAAAGGTCATTCTTCCTCGATCAATGTTACTACCCAGTAGTACTATCTTTAAAACGTCTGAAATACAAGACATGAAACTAAAGTGCGTATTTCACTCTGAGTAAAATGCGAACTGTCCTGTTCATAAACAGAAACCAACGAACTCACTCCTCGTAGGTCGCGCACTAATGTTTGCATAGTATCAAATATTATACAGTATACTTCTATGAAATTAATAACAAAGCCTTTGAGCCTATTAAGAAAACAAAATGTAAGGAAAAACCAGCGCCGCGAAATATGCCATGTTCTGCAAGCCACTACGGTTACTGCCTGTGCTACGCCAGCTAACCTTCCTCAATATCTTCGACGTAGGTATTAGACACTTTGTATATATTACAGGTGGATATGTCGGTTGCTGAGACTTAATTACAATATAAAGAACAATTCTTTTGACGGATTTTCAGTGCGCCGTTGCATTCTACATGGGATACTCTGCAAATCACATTTAAGTGCCTGGCAGAGGGTTCATCGAACCACAATTATACTATTTATCTCCCATTCCATTCTCGAATAGCGCGCGGGAAGAAAGAACACCTGAATCTCTCTGTTCGAGCTCTGATTTCTCGTATTTTATTCTGATGATTATTTGGACCTATCTAAGTGGGAGTCAACGATATATTTTCGCGTTCGGAGGAGAATGTTGGCGATTGGAGATTCGCAAGTAGCCCACGCCGCAGCGATAAGCGCCGTTGTTGTAATGTTGTAATGTAATGAAACGGCAGAGCAGATTTCCGTAATAAGAATTTTTTTAACCACATCAAAGACGTTTCCAATCATTTATTCCAACAAATAATACCCCTAATGACCGGTTTTGACAGATTCTTAATTTACTCAGTTACTTTTAGTTGCTTTGAAATTACATATATTCGTAAGACAAGTTATATACATAAAACCAGTGAAATACGAGGTTCTATTGACGACCAGTATGGCGTCTTCATTTCTCTACCGAAAAGAGCTTGCCCCCCTTCCCAGATAGCCACGTGGTGACGTCAGTGGCGTTCTCCCACCTTATTGGTGATGGTTTAGACGAACGTTGAGAATGGCATTCTTCGTAATGCCTCACACGTTGGGAAAGCCTCGCCAACGTGCGGTTCGCACGTTGTGACGTCAGAAACTCACCACGTTGGCCACACTTATCCAGATACACGCTCCGTGTGCCGACAACTTTACAGTACAATGGTCAGAGTAGGATTCCGTTGTTAGTGACCACGGCTCCTTTTTCTACAATAGCCACTAATTTTCTTCATTGTTTCCCTCCAATATGGGTGTGAGGCAGGCTGTCACCAGTAGTTTCCTGCTCTACACACAAGAGTAACGCAAACGTTACATGGTCAAATAAAAAATGAAGTCTGATGCCGTCTTGATCTGCTGGCACATCGGCAGCCCCTTGGCGTCTTGCCACTATGTTAAAAATTTTATTTGTTCAGACTGCTAGGCAATAGATAGCATATTGTTTTTAATCCTTCATACAACATGAGCATTCCTCACTTCTGTTAAAGTCTGATGTAATTTTACATTTCTGATTATGACCTCCATAGTGTGGTCGAAATCTAGATAATTTTTTTTTTTGTAACTATTTTAAAGCAACATGAGGAGCTGCAATTTGTCAAAATTATTTTACATCCAGTTGCTGCATATAAAGCCATGTTCAAAATTAGAAGTATCATGAATAAAAGACGCCAACGGAAAACGACAGTTGTGAAATGTTAAGAAGGGAGTTGTCCATCGTTTGGATATACAGAATAAGAATGGAAATGATGCACGCGATAAAATACATATGGCTGTCACATACATTAAGAATTAATTGAAGTATTCACACAGGAGAGATAGTCGATTACATTACAAAGTATATCTGATGTGTTGATGGAGTAGAATGGAGACACTGTGTTGTAAGTAGGAGGAGGTAGCAGGTCGTCAGAGGGGAGGAATGGGGAAGTATGTCGAAAATGATTTGTGGGAGCTGGTGGAATGTGAATGGTCGGGGGGTTCAAATGTTCAAATGTTTGTACAGCTTATGGGACTTAACTACGGGGTCATCAGTGCCTAAACTTACAAAATACTTATGAACTAGCTAATACTAAGGACGGCACAAATATCCATGCCCGAGGGGGGATTCGAACCCCCGACCGTAGTGACCGTGCAGACTGTGACTGGCGCGCCGCAGACGGGTGGGACACCGCGGCCGGTATGGTCGGGGGGGGGGGGGGGAGGGGAGGGGTGGAGAGAAAGAATGATTCGGGAAAATGAAGCATACCATTGGTCGCGTGGACTGGAAATAAAAAAAGGAGCAATGACTTGAAGAAGAGTGTTGCAATGACCTAGAGCGAGAGGACGGGGAATTTCATGGTCGGGTAAGGGAAAACCATGAAAGTTCCTTTGCGAGAGGATGTTGAGGGCGAGAGTTGAGGGGGAGGGCATAGGCACAGAGGAGTGGACTTTACTTCTACTTTTTCGTGTCCGGAAACCAGGTCTCAATCTTTCAGCCCAATATAGGGCCACGTCCAAAGCTCCTTTCTTGTTCAGCCATAAATCGTCAGCGATGCATCCAAATGGACAGTTGGGGCAGGCGAGCAGCTGCTCCATATCCTGCACAGCACCGCAGTCGCACTTACCATCCGTGGTTCCAAGATCCCATCTGGGGCCATCCTGTTCTTATTCGGTTCAATGTGCTCCATTTCTTCCACTTCGTGGAGAATCCGCTGGGCATCTCCTACACTGAGAGCATTCTATAGCAACAATATCAGATTATAGCATGTCAGCATCCCCCGGAAACGTTATCAATCTTTCCACCACTGGAAACCTGTGAAAAGGGTAACAAATAGGAACTTGTGAGAGGAGTAGAGGATAGACTATGAAGTGGTCGGCCGTGTAGGAGATGCCGAGGTCGGAGGAAGAACAACTTTGTGGAAGAGTCAGGTAGGGAGAAGTAAGCGAATCCCGAAGGTTAAGTGGAGCGCATGGCGCTGGAGGACTTGAACAGCATGAGAAAGGGAGGGACGGAAAGTCATAGCAGACGATGGGGCAAATCAGCGATTTATAGACGCGGAGTTGATCAAATACAACAACACCATGTACAGGCCCTGCTAGCGTCTACATTTCTGGCGGTAATATTTTTGTCCAGCCCCTGTATTTGCCGCTATGCACAATAGTGTAACTAGAAGCAAACGCCACATTGAAAGGCCGCTGCCGAAACTCAGTGCAGAGACGAAGGCATCATTTCCGCGAGCAACCGGGGCCGGGCAGACGAGGACTCGGCGACTGCCAGCAGAGGCCAGTGACCTTGGCAGAGTCGCTGGCGCATCGCAGCCCTTACCTGCCGCAAGCGCTGGCCAGCAGTCAGCTGCTCACTGGTTCACGACACTAACACAACCGCGCGTCGTTAAACCTTCCTGTTTCATGTATTACTCCAAGTTATCGCGGCGCGATGACTCTTCAATAAAATTTCGGCCGTGTAGCCGTATAAATTTCTGAATGCTTTGGTGAGGCGAGAGTCAACAGCCGTAATATATTTCATAAAATGCATTTTTATAGAAACCATCAGCTGTTTATTAAAAACCTTATTCATCTACTAGTTTCGGTCATGGACCATCTTCAAGGATAAAAAGGTGTTAACAGAGAATGGTAAAATACATCAAATAAAATATCCATGCCCGAGGGGGCATTCGAACCCCCGACCGTAGTGGCCGTGCAGACCGTGACTGGAGCGCCTCAGTCCCCTCGGCCACCGCGGCCGGCCATCGTCACTCACTGGACGGTAAGCAGCCGACATAGCAGAAGAAGAGAAATTTATACTTCATAAAATGCATTGTTATACAAACCATCAGCTGTTTATTAAAAACCTTATTCATCTACTAGTTTCGGTCATGGACCATCTTCAAGGATAAAAAGGTGTTAACAGAGAATGGTAAAATACATCACTGATGGTTTTTATAAAAATGCATTTTATGAAGTATAAATTTCTCTTCTTCTGCTATGTCGGCTGCTTACCGTCCAGTGAGTGACGATGGCCGGCCCCTGTGGCCGAGGGGACTGAGGCGCTCCAGTCACGGTCTGCACGGCCACTACGGTCGGGGGTTCGAATCCCCCCTCGGGCATGGATATTTGTGCCGTGCTTAGTATTAGCTAGATCGTAAGTAGTTTGTAAGTTTAGGGACTGATGACCCCGTAGTTGAGTCCCATAAGCTTGACAAACATTTGAACAAGATCTGTTTCTTATTTATTAATAAGCAGCCGAAATAGTAGAAGAAGAAAAATTCATGAAGCTAAAAGCCATTGTCACTCTCTGCACGGTATGCAGCCGAAATATTAGAAGAAGAAAGATTTATGCGGCTACAAGTCCTAATTTTTACTGATCAGTTGTTAGTATTTCCAAAACTCAAATAAATTTTTTTTTGTAACGTTGGCAGTTGAAACTACATCAAAATAAATGTGCCAATTAGCCATAATCAAAATTTGACTAGATTATTTACTTTGCATAAGTAATTTTGGCGAACTGTGTCGCCATTGCCAACTGATTTTAAATTATTTCACTCCATAGCTTGGATCGATGTTATTTCAGTCATACATTGCTCAAGAAAATTTTTGGTCCTAAGATCTTACACTGGTATACACAGACTAGTACAGTTCATTTTTAAAGACGATAAGTTAAAGGCTTAGTACAAAACTAAGAGGAATTATTTTACTGAAATTTCTGCATATAACTTCTGAAAACATTAAATATAACTAATTACAATACTTGTTCTAATAAGAAATATAAATTGTAATAATAAACTTTGCTGATATGTTTCATAAAAATTGCCTGAACATGTTATTTTATCTTTAATAGGTCAAATATTTGAAACATACGAGAATGAAACAGGTGTTATTATTCAAATTTTAAGTAGTAAAATTATGCTTACAAGCTTAAATTACTAGCAAATCAAACATAATAAACAATTACAATTGATGTTAAAAAGGTTACCAAACAGGTGGGATTGTAAAAAGTAATTTTGTAGCCAGGCTATGAAAACTCTGGTGTAAATTTTAACTAGGCTATGAAACAGAAATAGGAACGTCAAGCAAGTGAGCGGGGGAGGGTAGTTTACATGCTCTGGATGGGCTTTTTCAGTAGATTCTGCGGCTGAAAGTGGTACCTTTGTCCTTGTGCAAAATTACGTTATCGAAGGGCAATAAACAGTGAAAACGACAGGAAACCCACAAAAGTGATTTAATTTACGAAATTTCTAACAAGCACTACATTTTATGAACACAAATATCAAGACATTTGAATTACGACCTTGAAAACAGGGAACTACAAAGTTAGTGTCCAACTATGTAATTCACCAACAATAACGTAGGAAAAAGTAGGAAGCTACGTAGTAATGGCATTAAAAATCAAGAACAGAAAGTGTTTTAAGGGCCAGTCCTTAGCTGAACTTCTCAGGTGTTGTGGTGGAGATAATTTCAAAGTCGTATTCCTGCTACGAAAATGGATTTACAAAAGCGGTCATTTTATGAAGCGGTACACAATGGAAAGAATGTTCCTGCTGTGCTATTAAGATAAGAACGAGGAGAGTCATAAGGGACTGTATTCCTTGAAGAGGCGCAAAGGTGCGCAGAGTGTGTAGACATTTCTGTGCATGGGAGAATTCAATGGCTATCTTTCGTAACGGTAATGCAATGAAATACAAGATTTATAATTTCATTAACATAGTCCTTGGCCAGCAGTATTTCCTTGTACAATAAGGCTCTCTTTACAGTTTAATCGTCATTAATAACAAGATCCACTTGATGTTCTGAATATCGGCGTATTATAAACGCATATGGAAGCAAAATAATGCCTATGATCTGGCGAAAGAATCCTGTATTATCCTATTACGAGTTCAGTAACAAACGTATGGAGATTATGACACAGTTTAAACATTGTACTGCGATGTGGAATCTTAACAAAAGTGCAGCAGAGAAGCTAATAATAGAACATTGTTTCGCTGGAATGATTCTGCGAAAGTGCAGTTTATCTGTAAAAGAAGCAGAATTCAAGAATATGATCCCAGCATATGTAGAATGCTTCACCAGTGTCTAATGTGTTTATAGCTACATAACGTTACGATGTAACGATATAAAAAGCACGAATATGAAAGAAAGTGAGTTCTAACGTATTTTCCCTCGAACAGGGCCTCAGAAAATAACTTATTCACGACGGAAATCAGGCTTCGGATTCCGGAAACCAGGAACTACGAATACGGTGCAGCTGAAACTTCTACTATATTTTGTTGCTAATTTGGAATTACAGACATCTGGGAACTGTCAGTCGGTGTTTGAGGACTCTTCCAAGAGTTCAATGCAGCTAGGATCCCCGTTACATTATCAGTTTTATTTAACAAAGAATTTGGATGAAGTGTCTCTCTCTACGCTACCCTGTCCTGTGCAAGCCTCTTCATCTGAGAATACGTACGACAACTTACATCGTTTTGAAACTGCTTACTGTATTCGCCCCTCGGTCCCCCTCTACAACTTTTACGCCACACACGTCCTTCTAATGCTGAAGATTCCTTGCTGTTTCAGAATGTATTCGAGCAACCAATCCTTTCTCTTAGTCAGGAAACTCCTTTTCTCCCCAGTTATGTTGAGCACCTCCTCATTAGTCACGTGACCTACCCATCTAATCTTCATCATTCGTCTGTAGCACCACATTTCAAGAGCTTCTATCATCTTTTTGTCTGAACTCCTTCTCGTCCATGTTTCACTCTCATACAATTCTGCACTCCAGACAAATGCTTTCAGAAAGGACTTCCTAACACTTACACTAATATTGGATGTCAGCAAATTTCGCTTATTCAGGATCGCTTTTCTTCCCATAGCCATTTTGCATTTTATTTCTCCTTTACTTCGGCCATCAGAAACCATGCTACCCAAATAACGAAACTCTTCTACTACTTTTATTGTCTTGTCATCTAGTCTAATTCCTTCAGCATGCCTGATTTTCTGACACTACATACCATTACTCTCGTTTTACTCTTATTAATGTTCATATCTTCCTTTCAAGACACTGTCCATTCCATTTAATTGCTCTTCCAGGACCTTTGCTCTCTCTGATAGAATTAGTAAGTCGTCGGCAAACTGCAAAGCTTTTATTCTCTCCCCCTGGACTTTAATTCCCTCTCCAAATTTCTCCTTGACTTCCTTCACAGCTTTCTCAATGTGCAGATTGAACAACATTGGGGAAAGGCCACAACCCAGTCTTACTCCCTTCTCAACCACTACGACCCTTTCATTCCCTTCGACTCTAATAACTGGTGTCTGGTTTTTGTACGTTAAATACAAACTACTTAAAGTATCTCATCCTAAGAACACACACACACACACACACATGCCCGAGGGAGGATTCGAATCTCCGACGCCATATGGGCGCGCGCACAGCAGCAAGGCGTCTTAGTGAGCAGCCTTTTCTAATTAATTCAAGAAGTACTGCATATGGAGTACATTAAATGATTGCATTTACAGGTCAATAGCACACGCTACAAGGTGGCGATCCATGGTCCTTCGCTATTGAGGTCGTTCCGTACATCACTGCCGCCTAGCACGTTTCTGAGCATTAGTCAACGGAAGGGAGGCGTACGTAAATGGCGGCGGACTGTCTCTCCTGATAGTTTATGTGTTACACTGTTGCACCAGCACCGAGGAAGAAGCAGGTCTGTCCCCCAATGCCATTCGGAGCAGGTGTCGATCTTCTCGGAAGAAGGAATGTTAGGAATCTTGTCAGAGGTGTTTATGGGTGGTGCAACGTTAACCATCACTTCGTATTGTACGGATTTCCGTGAACCATTCTGCACGCACCCGTTGCACAGCAAAAATGACGAGTTGCAATTTCCCAGATGGACGCATCAGATTCTATCATGCCAATAACGCACACTATTTCAAATTTATTGAGCTGAATGTACGTTTCGCTCAAACGTCTCCGAGAAGCCGCCCTGCACGTTTTCTCAAGTCACGCTGATCCATTTCCTTCGGTTTACAGTGTAAATGACAGCCGAAGGCACATTTTAACATTTGGTGATGTTACGCCGCGATATCGATATTGACCTTTGAACACGAATGCCGACATGGTTCAAATGATAATTTCTGTAGAGAATATTAATGTTCGTGTCCTGTGAGTATGACTTTCCTGAAGCGTCTTTCAAGGTGTAAGATGTTCTGTTGGTTTTCTCTCTCTCTCTCTCTTTCTTTCTTTTTTCTGAGCATAAGTGTATATAGTGCTAATCACCGTTCTGCCCCCATCGGACTCGGCAGTGTTAAATATAAAGTATAGAAGCGTGGACGACAGTCGTTGCACTCGCAATAAATGTTGAACATAGAAGAAACTTATCTCCAGGTTCCAGCAGGACTCGGATGCCCCTATAACTATCCGTCCTCACCCTGTTCACCATCTTCCACAATCTCTTTGTTTACGCCGATGAACCCAGAAGGTCACAGCAGGACCCACTGTAATCGTCGAAAACGAACCACAATAGCAATTTCACATGTACAGATTACTGATGGAGCTGAAAGAAGGAGTAAAAAGATCTAGGAATGAGGACAGAACTTTTAGCATTGGACTTGTAGACATATACTAACCCACTTACGAGGGATACTTTTGACCTGGAGCACACTAACCCATATTTAGAATATGAATCATAAAAACAACAGTGGTTTGTGTCATTTCCATGCAAAAAGTTGCCTTCTGTAAGAAGTGATAATTTAACGGAGAATAACAAATCAACAAGATCAATACCATGGGAGCAAAACTGTAAGTAATTCAGTGACGTCAGTATATCTTTACATTTTCAATAAAAAATACTCTGGTTCATGTAATTATAATAGTGCAAAACACGTATCCTATGTACCTGATAATGCTCAAAGTGCAGATGCGTTATTTCGATGAAATGGATAAAACAAAGTGGAAATAACGTGCACACGTCACTATAGCCAAGTTTCTACATTCTAGTTTTCTGCACTAAAGTATAAGCATATGTTGCAGAATGCATGAAATGGAAGGTTTTGTCATTTATATATCCATATAAAACACGTATCCTATGTACCTGATAATGCTCAAAGTGCAGATGCGTTATTTCGATGAAATGGATAAAACAAAGTGGAAATAACGTGCACACGTCACTATAGCCAAGTTTCTACATTCTAGTTTTCTGCACTAAAGTATAAGCATATGTTGCAGAATGCATGAAATGGAAGGTTTTGTCATTTATATATCCATATAATCAACGACATTAGTGGAAATGTGGCTTTAGTTTCTCCCTCTTTGTTTTAGCTACTTCATCGAAACTCGCATCTGCACTTTGAGAACTAATATAAACACTAAAACGTACGTACGATATGTGTGTTTCGTGTTACTATAATTACTTGTTTTGACACTTTTTGGCAATTTGGGTTTCCGACAGTAATGACTGGAGACTTAATGACAGGGGGGCGTCTTTGAATTTTGAATAATTTTACTCCCCTGATTTTGATTTCTTACGACTTTCTTTCTGTTTATAAAACGTCATTTGAAGTAGAATGCAACGCGTTGCAGGGAAACGACACAGATCACTAAATGTTCAAATGTTTGTGAAGCTTAAGGGACTTAACTGCGGGGTCATCAGTCCCTAAACTAACAAACTACTTATAAACTAGCTACAACTAAGGACGGCACAAATATCCATGCCCGAGGGGGGATTCGAATCCCCGACCGTAGTGGCCGTGCAGACCCCAGTCCCCTTGGCCACCGCGGCCGGCGACACAGATCACTGTTTTTATGATGCAATGCTATTCTTATCATAGTTTCGTACGCTTTAGGACGTTCGGCGGCAAAGGTTTCCGCTGTCAGCTCCACAACTGCAATCACCGTGCGAGGTGGCTGATAAGTAGTAACACACTGGACTCGCTAATGTTCAAATATTTGTAAACCAATTGAACCAAACTGTTATGTAATCATTCCCCAAGCTTACAAACACACACACCGATGCCCGAGGGGGGACTCAAACCTCCGACAGCGAGGAATCGTGCGCTCCGTAGCAAGGCGCCTTAGAGCGCTCGACCACTGCAACACGGAACTGTACTCGCATTGGGGAGGACGGCGGTTAAAAGCTGCCTCCAGCCATCAAGATTGAGAGTTTTCTAGATTTCCCGAAATCCAAGCAAATGCCGGGATGGTTTCTTTCACAGCATACCGCCGATTTTCTTCCCCATCCTTCATCGAAAATAATCCCTGCTTGTTCCCCGTCTCTAATGACCTTTCCCTCCAGAGCTACACTAAATTCGATTAGAGTTGAAATCGTGTAGAATTCGTTAGCTGTCGTGAATTTTTCGCACATCATATACTGGGAACGCTTCGACGAACCATACCAGCAGTGTAGTTATGGGCTACTGCAGAGTTATACATTGAGACGTAACGCTCTCCGAATTGCACAGAACGCTTTAGTTCCTGTTATGTCACTTACATGAGGAATTAGAAAAAGGAAATCGTGTTACTTGTACACGGGTTGCACCTAATGGGTAAGAACTGAGGTCGGTCGCCGCGGTGGAGCAGCCGAGCGGTCTAAAGCGTCTCGCTGCGGAGCGCGCGGTTGCTCGCCGTGGAGGTTCGAGTTCTCCCTGGGGCATGGATATGTGTGTTTGTCCTTAGGTTAGTTTACCTAGGTTTAAGTAGTTTGTAAGCTACGGACTGATGACCACGCAGTTTGGTCCGATAGATTTACAAACACAACATAATAATTGAGGTCGGTCATTCGTGTCCGTCATATATCTCTGACAAATGGGGGGAAGTAGTCGAGCCGGGTGAGGAGGAAGGGGAGAGGAGCGAACCACTCTTATGTGCTTCTGACTCACTAACCTTCACCTTGCTGAGCCAAAGTCAAGTTCTCTCTTTGCCGTCCTTGGGCGTCCACGAGGAATGTAAAACGTAAGCAAATACAAACGCTATTTGGTGTACCAAACTTCCATCGAAGAAGTTTGCTGCCAGGCCATCAGATCAGTCGTACAGAATTCTCGCTGTACCTGACAACTCTCAGCGAAGAGAATGTCCAGAGGAAAAAAAGGGAGATAATTTTTCATCTCAATAACTTTTGGAGCATTCTATGAAAATCGTAGTTCCAATTTAGACCATTTTCTTGATACATACAAGGTTTATAGTAATCATACTCGAATAATCAGTTGAATGAGACACTCCTACGTAGTAACATGTAACACTCCATTGATCAAAGAGTCGACGCATCATAGAATCAACTTGTCGAATTACGAATTCGCTAAAGCCCCTGATTCACGATTGCTTAACCCTTAACTACTATAGACGTTGACAGGAACGCAACTACTATGGAGGGGTCTCTCAGACTGCTCTCTTATTTTCCATATATTAAACTTGTGTTTTGCTGAATATATATTTTCATGACTTCCTGTCGTTCATTACACTTCTTAGAGGTGGCATTAGTAGAAATTTGACTTTTGTTAATAATGTAGTATGAGTAACATGACGACAAGTAAAACAAAGAGCAATTTGCAGTACATTTTTATTTTTTGTGCTACGAAAAAACAGCAAGTAATTATTTCTCTACACACCCACAGACTATCATTATAGAGATTATATTACAATACAATGATTAGATACAAAAATCCTATATGAATTATAGTAATTTGTATGCGAAATCTCCTTTCAATTTACGATTCTTCCAGAAAGGTTGCCACATTTTCCGTATAAAACAGAAAGTACAAACTGAAGATATCCTTCTGTGTGCCACTAAATACTCTTTTAGTCGCTTTGACCCCGCATACACTTAACGCAGACCTTTTTATAACACCCCAAACAAATTGGAACACCACACTGTTGACACGGATATCGTGTTTTTCTCTTCAGGTGAGGAGGACAGAAGGCACACGTTCTTCGATTTTCAAACTGTTTTGGTGTATGAGGCTCAAACCTCTAGTAGCAAGTGTCCAATAGAAACTCTACGCTTCATATGAGGCTCAACTAGATCTATTGTTAGGGTCGTCATGAAGCTCATTCTTGTTATTACTTCTGCCTATGGATACGCTTGATGTACCACATAAGAATTTAAACCACACGCAACATCCACTGAAGTGTAGAAAATTGCCAAAAGCCATCTTATTGTCCACCGATTTGAAGAATAACCTGCACGTCTTTGGTCGAGGCAGTCCACACCTCCTTTTGTTGTATTATAAAACTGGCTGATCTCGGGTTTTCCTGATACAGGATCATTATTCTCAGAATGATGCAGAGAAGAGACCAGTATTGCACCTTTGGCCTTTTTGGGCACGAAGGAAACCAGAGTCATGTCTTCTGTAAAACCATAAACAGATGTCTTCACTCGACGTTTCCTATTGGGTAGGAATTGCGGTGGAATCTCCTTTTTGTTTCTTTTCAGTGTACCAACGTATTTGAGACCTTTTTTTGAAAGTTCATTGACTAGTTCTATAGATGAGTACCAATTGTCACCTGTAATATTTCTTCCAATGTTTTCAATAGGTTTCTCCAGACGAAGAACAGCCTGCGTGGGAACACTGTGACTTTTCTCGTGGTTTGAAAGGGAGTGACCATCGCTATCTTTTCCAGAATAAATGAATGCATTATACAAGTAACTTGTACTAACATCGGTCAAACACTGAATTTTCACGCCATATCTTGCCGGTTTGTTTGACATATACATTCTAACGCACACCTTTCACGGAAAGGTACAAGCATTTCATCGACACATACTGCTGTACCTACATAATAGCAAAGTTGACTCTTTTTGATTATACGCAGAAAGATTTGTGAAACTGCTGCCTTTTTTATTTCCTTTCTTTTCTCCCTGGGTTGTCAAATCGTAATGAGTACAGTAGAGACAGAAATCTTTCCTTACTAACAGTGCATCTGAAAATATCTCTGCCTGTCCCATCGGTTGCAAACAGGGTATAAAGCGATTCGTGCCCCGATTTGAAAACCGCTGAATACACTAACAGGCCAATTAGTGCCTTCAATTCAATGACATCAATATCTTGTAGATAGGACAAGCGATCATTCGCATACTGTGCTCTAAGCTCCGATATTTTCAGTTTTTTCCATAGAACGATTTCGTCTAGAATATCTTGTGTAAAGAACAGATCCCATACCTCCAAAGCAGAAGGGTTTTCTCCAAGACTTTGAGCCGTCTGTCGTAGTCCAGGATGCTATAAGACGATGTTGTGTTGCCTTGTTGTTGCTTTGGCTGCTGGCTGCTTTTTTCACCATCGAAAACATCTGTTCTTACCGAAGAAGTAAGCTGCTTCGTTATCATCAGGTGTCACATCTTCATCACTTTCAGGTTCCTGCTCTGAATTAGTATCATGTTCACTAAATACCTCAAAATCAGGGTCATTATCGCTGTCGTCAAAATCATCGGAGGATTCACCGAAAAGTTCTTGATCATCCACATCTGCTTCACGTAAAATGCGTTGCATAGAACGTTCAGCTTTTCCTGCCATGGAGGAACACGACACGGAACAACAACAGCGGGAGAGAGGCCATTTTAGTAGCTATAGCTAGTTCCTATAGCAGTCTAGTTCATTGCATGCATTGTCTTCTTCTGTAGTGCACTTGTCCCCCTATGAGAAATATCAGTTAGCGGCTTTCCACCGTGTCACGTACTGAAAATCTTCCTCCATCCATCCTCCTATTCTGATATCGTCCATCATTCCATTTCCCTTCAACCTCCTCCTGTTACTCCTTTTCACTTCCATAATCCTAAGTTGAAAACAGTTGGTATGCAGTATATGTTCCAGCCAAGAACTTTTTCTTCTAACTGATCAATTCCAATAATCTTTTTTATTGTCTTCATTACTTCTTCATTCTTAAGTCTGTCATTCCACTTCACCGTAAGAGTTCTTCTCCACAGCCATATTCCAAACTCATCTAAGCACACTTATTCTTTAAATATCTACGATTCACCGTTCTATAACACTATACTTCAAACATAACATTTAGTAATTTTTTTTACTCGGCTCCACTGGAATTCGTCTAGACGTTAGTAACTGCCTCATATTTTCAAATGTTGCCTATCCCACAGATACGAAATTCATTATTTCTTCTACAAAATTTACATTTTTTCCAGGTGCAGAAATAATTTTACTATATTTTTCCTTCTTAGAAAGTTTAACTGGAGCTTCCTTCTAGCTTTATCTTTCTTATAAATATTTCATCCGATACTTCTTCCCATTCTTATAATGTTATTCATAGTCTTCTGTAGCTGCTTTTCGTTGCATTTGGCCACCACTGCTTGATCATTCTACCTTTATCCTTTCTCCTCCAATTACAATACCACTTCCATGCTCTCTGACCTTATCAGTCCATCTTAAAAGATGTTGAACAGTTACGGCGAAACTTAAAAGTCTTGCCTTATACCTGTTTCCATTGTCCATCACATCCGTCTCCTCATTCCTTACTCCATATATACATCTCCTTTATTAACCCATTTTTCCTCTCTACACCTACAACTTTTTAAATTCTCTGTAATGTAGGTCTACTGGCAATGACTCTACTAAAAGCCTACACCCAGTCAATGAAGTAACCTCTTTGCTCATTTCTGTAATTTTTTCTCCAATCGTCATAATTACTGACAACATCCTCTCTTTCTGAACCAGAAATGTTCTTCTCTAGTATTTTCTTCAATTGTCTTTTCAATTTTCCTTCTCGCTACAGCGTTTGCAACATAACTGACAAAGCCCACCGAGCGAGGGCATTCGGAAGAACATCCGTTAAGAACCCCGCCTCCTGAATCCAGATTTGAATTTTCGATTATTTGTTTAAATCGCCCCAGACAAATGTCGGCATAGTTACTTTCAAAGGGCATAGCCAATTTCTTCCCCATGTTCTACAAAAGCAAACCGAGTTTGTACTTTGTCTCTACTTCGTCTCCTCTTGACGACGGGACGTTGAACTTTGGCCTTCCTTTTTTCTTCCTACTGATCAAACTAATTTTCCTACAGTCTTGTAATTCTTTTATATTATGTTTAGTAGGTGAAGGCACTACTCTGAAGAGCCAAAGAAACTGGTATCTGCATGAATATGCAAACACAGAGATACGTAAACACTCAGAGGATGGTGCTGTCGTCAGAAAAGCTTATATAAGACAACGGGTATCTGGAGCTGCTTCTGCAGCAGACGGTTGTCAAGATTTAAGTGGTGTTACAGTCGGTGCACCAGAGGGCGGACGTAGCATCTCTGAGGTAGCAATGAAATGGGGATTTTTCTGTACGACTATTTCACGAGTGCACCGAGAACATCGGGAATCGGGTGTAACATCAAATCTCCGACAGCGCTGCGGCCGCAGAAAAATCCTGCAAGAACGGGACCAACGATGACCACACAGAATCATTCAACGTGACAGAAATCAATCCTTCCTTGCCGATTTCATTGCTGGGCCATCAATGTCAGCGTGAGAACCATTCGACGAAACATCATCGATATGGGTTTTAGGAGCCGAAGATCCCTTGCTGACTGCACGACACACAGCATTACGTCTCGTCTAGGCCCGTCAACACCGACGTTGGACGGTTGATGACTGGAAACATGCTGCCTTGTCTAACGACCCTCATTTCCAATTACACTACTGGCCATTAAAATTGCTACGACAAGAAGAAATGCAGATGATAAACGGGTACTCATTGGACAAATATATTATACTAGAACGTTACATTACACAAAATATTATATGACACATTATATATATACAATTTATCCAATGAGCAGAAGGAGTTGTCACTAACAGTGATAGGAATGTAGTTTAAATTGATTTGGACGCAGCTGTTTTCAACGAATCCAATGCACGATAGAAAAAACTATTGTTCCATTTAAAAAATTATATCTTTGTGCTGTAACTCTTTGGAAAATGATACAATAAACTATGTTCATAGCTCCGCAGAAAGTGTAACATTCTTGTGTTCACCTACCGCATTAAAATTTCCCGTCACCTATTACTTTATAAGTTACAGAGGCAAACACAGTGAAACACCCTACATATACTGTGACGTTACTGTGAGGATACCTAAATCCTTAAATAGATTATATTTTAATAAACACAGTCTCGATCGCAAGAGAATTTTTATTATCCTTAGGCAACCCGTTTCAGTCTGCTTGTGAGACCATCCTCAGGCCGACTGCAATACAGTAATATTACAAATATTAAGAAGGCTGTACAGAATACGATATTATGGTAATAAACAGTAAAATAATAATAATGTGAATAGTTATACCCATGGTAGCCGGTTGTGGGCAGGTCGGGAACCTTTGACTGTGGAAATCAACTGCGGAATACTGCAGTTTATATATGGCTAGCTCAGCCCCTCCCCCCCACATGCGAGCTGCGGCATTACATTATTGAGAGTCAGTCATGTAATTTTGTTGTTTTTGTTGTCTTAGAGGTTACAGTTATGATGCAGGATGATCGTGGGTGGGCTCCAGCAATTATTCTGATTACACTCTTTTGTGCAATGTTTACTTTTTCACTCAATGATGAATTAGCCCAGAATATGATGCCATGCGAAAGCAGTGAATGAAAATAGGCATCGTAAACTAATTTACTGACATTCTTATTGACAAAATTTGCAATAACCCTAACAGCATACGTAGCTGAACGTATTTTCACATATAGCTTGAAAGACGCAATCTTATTAGTTGCATGGGTACCACTTCCGATTGGATAGTTTCACCTCCCGTCTATCACGCCGCTACCAACAACAACACTGCAAGCAGCAGGCCGGTTCACGTAAACTACACTTTAATTACAAAAAGTACTCCGCCTCTAATCACTGAATGTTGAACCATGATGAAAGATAGAAAAATGCAACAACACAGTATAAAAGAAAAATTCGTTTCAAGTTGGAGCTCTTCACAACAGGGAATTAAAACAGTTTAGTCTCTGGGGATGTTGGTTTCAGAACACACCCATTGCAGCCGAAAGTTACAATTTACCATTTGTAAATGAATTCTTAGAATAGTTAGAATGACAGTGTACTTGACAGATTAGAATATTGTGGTGCACGTTCGATAAGCCTGAAAATAGTAAACTACCGCCACGCTATGCTACGGATTGCGCGGCTACTCCCGTTGGAGTAAATAGTTTGTAAGTCTAGAGATAGATGACCTAGGAAGTGTTGTTCCATAGGTTTAGAAACATTTGAACATTTTAAACGACCCAGTCGCACATAAAACAACATTCTTTCCGACGTTTCACGCGATCTACGTCGCCGCGGAAACGGTAATGGAACACTAGCGGCAGGAAAAGATTGCAGGCATTCCAAATTCCTGCAATTATTTTCTTCCATTTCCTTTCCGAGTTGCGATAATGTTAACAGTCGTGATTCCACTGCGCGTGATAAGGAGTATGGTGCATCAGTTTTCTTCCTTTCTTACCCTATCAGTACTGATTAGCTTGTCTTCCTCCTACTTTTGAAGAGATTTACACAGACAGTTTCATTAGTTTCAAGGTGAACTACAGTCTAACGCGGAATTTAAATCACAGCGTATTTCGACATTTTTTGGACTAAAAAAACATTGCCAGATGTGATAATGGCATAGCATATTTTCTTGTCAATGCGGTGATGTAAGTTGCCTCTGTAGATTATCCGAATCAGTAACATTTTTCAAGAAAGGAAACAGGTTAAGGCATCATGAAACAGTGCCTGATCATAAATAGGCATAAATATCTCTAACATGATAACTGATTCTTCCGTCGGTTCTTGGTAGAAAAAATTAGTATTTGTTCTACAGGTTTGTTTATTTTGCGAATCGATTTTAGGCTTCTTAAGCCATCATCAGACATTTACTGAAGTTTAGTCAAAGAACTTGCGTTGTCAACAAACCAGAAAAAAAAGTTCAAATGTTTGTAAATCTTATGGGACTTAACTACGGGGTCATCAGTCCCTAAACTTACAAACTATTTATGAACTACTTACGAACTAGGACGGCACAAATATCCATGCCCGAGGGGGGATTCGAACCCCCGACCGTAGTGGCCGAACAGACCGTGACTGAAGCGACTAAGTCCCCTCGGCCACCGCGGCCGGCAACAAACCAGAAGAGATGTTACATGCAGATAAGTAAATTATCTACTTTGATGGAGCAGTTACAATGGAAATAAATCAAAATGTTTCAAATGTTAGTTAAGCTTATGGGACTTAACATCGGGGCTCATCGGTCCCTAAACTTACAAACTACCTATAAACTACCTTATACTAAAGACAGCACAAACATCTATGCCCGAGGGAGGATTCGAACACAGACGGGGAACGGCCTCGCGCATCGGAGCATAGCGCCTCAATGCGCTCGGCCGCTCCACCGCGGCTGGAAATAAATATTTAAGCGAAAAATTGTAAATTAATAGTACTGCAAAAAGGAAGCATTGATACTATACATGGAGAAACAGTGCAGACAAAACAATTTCTTGACAACAATGACGACAGTGAATAAAAGTAAATTAAAGAAGAATATAAAGTTTGAACGGTTGTTCCAAACACAAGGTGACATAAAACCTAATAAATATTAGAAAAGTGGGACACTATTATAACTATATAAACAAATAGCAAAAATAGAAGGGTGGGGTAGGAGCGTATAATTGCCATACAACTACTTTACTGATATGAAATTGTAAATCTAATTTAAATTTGGTACAGCCAATGTTTATCTACTTTTTGTGTTATTACGAGTCTAGCTTTCCAATGTATCACACCTATTTTGTATCTTTGTTAGTATTAATATTCCAAATTATTCTGTACTCTGCCCTTACATTAATTCTTTATTTAATTGTGATCACTATAATTGAATATGTTTATCTTCACCGGTTTTCAGTTCGAGTGCATACCTCCGATTTGTCAAGCTTCATACCACCTATACCCTCCTATTCCAGCCCTCTAGTTTTGTCTATTTATTGATTTAGGTATAAGAGTGTCCCTGGTTTCTAATATTTATTCTATATTTCTTAGCTTTCATGTCACCTTGTGTTTGGAACAACCCTTCAAACTTTAGATTCTTCTTTAATTTAATTTTATTCACTATAGTCATTGTTGTCAAGAAATTGTTATGTTTGCACTGTTTGTCGATGTATAGTATCAATGTATTGGTGTGTTTTGCGGCCCACTTTAGGTATTCCTATAATTTTATGATTTTTTTTAAATATTTCGGACAATAAATTATAAATAATACAAAAACAAATAATATATAACTTTATATGATATTTTATATATTCAATATTTTTAAAATTTTTGTCTGAAATATTCGCAGTAGTGGGCCGTTAAACAGGCTAGTGTTATTTTTTTTTTTTTTTTTTTTTCTTTCACATTTCGCAACAGGTTTATTTATAGTTAGTTTACTTGGTCTCTTTTCAACCTAATATTTACATTTTTATATTTAGTTTTAAAGAGGAATGATGAGGTTAGATGATGTGTCACCTGACCACTGAAATGCGGAGTAGTCCAGTCATGCTGGAAGAACACACGCATTCTTGTAGCAAAAGCAATCTCTTCCAATAACACTGGAAGCTTACTTTCAAGTAAATGTACGAAACTGAGTCCTTTGAGACGACGCGGAAACACCATAGGCCGAATCAACTGATTCTCTAACAAACCACACCACGCATTTACATAGAAGAATTTCTCTCCAGAATTGCATGTGAGTGTTATTGATAATTTCGTGAGTGAAAATGGCTTCGTCAGTGAAAAGCTTTGTGTCCTCCGGTTGCTTAGGTTCGAAAGGTGGGTCGTAGCTGCCAAGTATTGTGGACAAGGTCTGCAGCAGAAGTGATTAGTTCACAATTGAAGATAATACCCAACTTTAGGTGAAGTGCTCGTGATTGTACACTGCTGCCTATTACATAGTACACAGTTCTGCAATGATCTCTTCTTAGCTACATTCAATACTAGTGTTCCGGCTTGTCGCCGTAGACGGATCTGCTGAAACGGCAGCACTGCTAGCTCTGCTTTGTACTCTGCTATACTGACTCGTAGACTGCTGGACTGAAGGGTCGTGGCTGTGGTGCGAAGCGAAGCGAAGCAGAGATGTAACGAAGACCGGAGGCGCCGAAGTACTATAGGACGACTTATCGCCTCTTCTGGAAGTTGCGCGGCGACGCGTGTAAACCGTCGACTTTGTGGCGTATGGTACCGCACAACAAAAAGAATAAAATGGTATTACTTGGTAATGTTCAAGTATACAATGACAAAATTCCAATCCACTATGTTCGTCTCATGCTCGTAGATGCTGAATGACCCGTAAATGACACTGATGGATCCCGTGCATGCGTAATATCCGCTATTAACTTGTATGTTGAATACTGATGCGGGCATAAATTCTGCATGTGATTGTTGCTGGACTACGTTCTTCCGACTGAATCAAGTCTTTCTCTTCATCCAGATTCTGTTAATGCACACGTTCAGATGCTACATGACTGATAGTCACTTTATCAGTGTCAGGCATTGTACTGAACATACGAGTAAACAGTCTTCATTCTGGAAGTCAGCGGTTGGGAAATCGTATGCTGTATTCTCTACAAGTAGCAGCAGTGTTTCCATCACAAAACTCTTAGACAAATGTCAAATTAGTATACTCAGTGTATGTAAATAGGTGCGAAGTGTTTACACGCTACAGCACAGTATATATGGCCAACCAATCACAATGAAAACTTCAGTGTCCTCGAATGCACGATAACAGAACTTAAACATTAGATAAATACGCAAATAGTAACCGGTATACCAAGAAACTGAAATACGCTGAACTGGGTTGTATCTCTGTACTAAATAAAAGTTGGAGACATCTTCTATGGAATTTTTATTACGTCTATACTACCACTCGTTAAAATATTTGCTATTCTTCCAGGAACACCCTATATACCGTTCATTATACACTGGTCAAAACAACAAGGGGATCAGTTGAGATATCCAGGGTCTGAAGTATTCTCATCGGGAAAATGAACTAAAATGGTTCGTCTTCTTTCTGTCGGTTCTACGGGGAGGAGACAACAACAACAACAACAATCGAGATAGTGGAAATAACAAACTTTCTGCAGAGGGGGTTGGTGTTGATTTGTGTTGACTCAAACAAGCGAATTCCACAAGCTGTTGGGTTGAGACAGATTAATGAGCAGGTAGTGCAATGCAACAACATCCGGAGCTACGAAATGGACAGCCAGCCACAATAAGGTTGGAAGCGTGCCAAACACAGAGCGAGAGGGCTACAGCTATTGCATTGTCGCAAAGTCTAATTTCACGGACCTGGACGCGATTGCAGACAGCAGGAATCGTTAGAAAAAGGCAAGGCCAAGGTTGTCCACACCAGAAAGAGATGACCGTTATCTCCGGTTAATAGCCCGTCGAGTCAGGAGGCTGAAAGCAACTCAGTAGAAACGTACCCTCCAGGCAGCAACAGGAAGCGTAATATCGACATCATCAGTCCGAAATCGCATTCGGGAATGTGGCATCTACGCACGGAGTTCTACAGTGTGTATGCCATTAAAACTGCGATACGTTTAGCCTGCAGAAACTGGGGAAAGGAACATCAGGATTGGAGTCGTTCCGTATGGCGCCGGGTTCTCTTAACACACGAGTCAAGAGTTTTTGTTCAGTTGGACATTCGTCCTTTCCTGTTTGGCGAGAAAGTGGAACAGTGCAGGAAACATCACCAAATCATGGTGGTGGATGAATGGTGTTGGGCCGAGTCTGTATTGGCGGACGTACGGACCTCTTTGGCGTACAGAATGACGCTTTGACTGCTCAGAGGTATAGAGACGAGATCCTTGGACCTTTCGTTGTGCCTTACGATGTTGCCATAGAAGATGGGTTCCTTCTGGTGGATGATAACGCTCATCTCCATACAGCTACACTAGTGGATAACATGCGTGAAGCTGAGGGAATTCAGCGAACTGAGTGGCCAGCATGTTCACCGAACTTAAACTCTATTTAGTATGCCTGGGATGCACTTGGCAGACGTATTGCAGCCAGACCCCACTCCTCCAATAACGGTTGCAGAGTTGGAAGAATGGCCAAATATCCCCCAAGAGGAGTGTTACTGTACTGTACTGATGACACACAGCTTTACAGCAAAGAGAATGACTTTTTTACTATTACGGTAGCCCCACGGTGCCTCGCTGTAAGGAAGGAAGCTTAGGGTTTAACGTCCCGTCGACAGCGCGGTCATTAGAGACGGAGCTCACGCTCGGATTTTTTTGGGTAGGAGTGGGAAAGGAAATCGACCATGCCCTTTGAAAGGAACCATCCCAGTATTTGCCTGGAGTGATTTAGGAAAATCACGGATAACCTAAATCAGGATGGCCGGAGGTGGATTTAACTACCGTCAACCCGAATGCGAGTCGAGTGTCTTACCAATGCGCCACCTCGCTCGATCGCTCTAAGTAACCGCCATGTAAACATCAAGTAAATAGTTGAGACAGCAAAATTGTAATATCTAAATAAAGTATGTTACCACAAGTATACTGTGTATGATATCTCTCCTGATCGCCTAATTGTTTTGAGCTGTGTACATGGTTGTAGCCAGTCCATGGTTTTCGCATTGACCTGTAGGCTATATGGGACGACTAGTGATTAATGTGGTTCGTCAGTCGACAACTCTTACAGAACTATATGAATATGTAAAGTGTATGGGGACTAATGTATCCCAAGACAATATTCTCCAACTATATGATCGAATAGTTTCTGCACTGCCATGCGAGTACACTACACTACGCACTAATATGGGTGTTTCGAAATGGATCTTTTGTGAGCAGGAGATGGACTGTGACTAGCAACGATGTCGACATGGGTCTGTAACTGGAAGAATTTATTAGTCCACCTAATATTTATTAACAAAATGAAATAAATTCTTAACTTTGCTGTACTTGTGTTGGTAAAAATTTCTTCCTATCTCTTACAGAACTATATGAACAGGGTAGTTTCAGGGGTAAGACAAGGCTGTAATCTGTCACCACTGTTGTTCATACTATTCATGGATTATATGTTGAAAGCGGTAGACTGGCGGGGCGAGATTAAAAATAGGTGAAAACAAAATAAGCAGTCTCGCATATGCGGATGACTTAGCTGTAATGGCCGATTTAATTCAAAGGTTGAAAACTAATATTTCAGAGCTCGATCAAAGGTGCAAGGATTGTAATTTCTGTGGGAAAGAGATTTAAACAGATTGAGTGCCAAATAGGAGGAACAAAGTTAGAACAGGTAGACAGTTTCAAGTACCTGTGATGTATTTTCTCACAGGATGGCAAAATATCGAAAGAACTGGAATCGAGGTGCAGCAAAGCTAATGCAGTGAGTGCTCAGCTAAGATCTACACTCTTCTGCAAGAAGGAAGCCAGTACCAAGTAGTCCGCCTCCGTAGTCCAGTGGACAGCGTGGTTGGTTGCCACGCAGGGGGCCCGGGTTCGATTCCCGGTCGGGTAGGAGATTTTCTCCGCTCGGGGACTGGGTGTTGTGTCGTCCTCATCATCATTACATCATCATTGACATGCAAGTCGCCGAAGTGGCGTCAGATAAAGAGACTTGCACCAGGCAGGCTGAACACGACCCCAGTTGGGGTCTAACGGTCATAAATGCCACACGATCATCATCAGTACCAAGTTAGCGGTGCACCGCTCTATCTTTCTACCAACTTTGTTGTATGGGTTCGGTGGATACAGGTTACCTTAGTCATAGGTTACAGATATGAAAGTAGCAAGAATGATTGCATGTACTAATCGATGGGAACAATGGCAGGAGGGTGTCTATAATGAGGAAAGCAAAGAAAAATTGATGAAGCAGTTAGAGCAAACAGACTGAGATGGTGGGGTCATGTTACAAGCATGGGAGAAGCAAGGTTACCTAAGAGACTCATGAGCTCGGCAGCGGAGGGTAAGAGGAGAAAGTACTTAGTTTCGGTGCAGAATGGTTTTGAAGTAAAAGGTATAACATCAGATGAGGCATCAATGTTAGCATTGAAGGGGATCATGGAGGAATTTTATTAGAGGTACTATGCTCCAGACTGAATGCTGAAAGGCACATTATGTCATCTAATGATGATGATGATCTATTACAATGTTCTGCAATGCATCACTTGTAGTCCTGGCAGTGGAATCTGTTATGGCTTGTGCTAAGACAGAATGCTGGCTCTAGTGGATGGAACTCTTCTGCTGACTCCTGGATCGGAACTGTAGAACTGGAACCGTCCCGTACTGTCTGTGTGTTGCTGTGGTGCGCCGGCATATGTAGGCGAGCTCCCTTCTTCCTATTGGCCGGCGCGCGAAGCAGACAGAGGTATAGAGACTGCGGGCGCCCCCGGCGGCCTAAGTACAATAGAGCGACTTACCGCGTCTTGTTAGTGCTGCGGCAGCTTGCGTGGACCGCCGGCGTTGTGGCGAATAGCGACGCCACAACAGGATCGACACCTGGCACTTCAGTGCTGCTTGAGTTGTAGATCTGTAAATTTAATCATCTAATGTATGGTAAACCCGGGAGAGATGGCGCATATTTTCAGAATTATTCACAAAAATCCCACACTGCATTTAAGTGAAAATATTTCTTTTACAAGTAAACAAACGAATTTTCCTTAAAATTTAATGTTTTAGAATTTTACATACACTCATTGGTCATGATTTTTAACCATTCAGAAAATCTTACAGTACGGCATCTATCCCTTAGGCTAAGGGTGAGATTATTATTACAAAAAACAGTCTTGATCGCAAACATTAACAGTTTCTATTTACCGGTTTCGAGCTGATGTATGTCATCTTCGGAACAAAATGTAGCCCCTGTGGCCAGTGCTGCACTCGGCTGGGCTGGGCTGTCCTGGCTTTTCTGCGGCCAGCAGGTAACTGCAGAACAGCCAGGACAGCCCAGCCCAGCCGAGTCCAGCACTGGCCACAGGGGCTACATTTTGTTCCGAAGATGACATACATCAGGTCGAAACCGGTAAATAGAAACTGTTAATGTTTGCGATCAATACTGTTTTATTTATTTATTTATTGTAATATTAATCATACCAAATAGATTGCTGTTTTTTCTCCTTTGACAATGTTGTCTAAATTAATAATGGTGAGATGCCGCGCCCTTATGGGTGACATGGCACATGATGATATTTGGTTTTTAAACAAAATATGTCAAAATTTTAGTTTGAGTGTAACAACTGAGGATAAAAATAAACACTGAAAAATTGGCAAACAAATACTTGATTTTTTAATATCAAAACACTGAATTAAATTTTTAATTATTGTTGCAGATTAAACTTGGGCCTAATCAGAGTTTTTCAAAAGAAACCTCTCCATCATTAGCTATTATTTCTAATTTCCCTGCCACAGTCAACACAACAAGTATCAAAGCTTTCGGCGTGTTGTTGTTGTTATGGTCTTCAGTCCGGAAACTAGTTTGATGCAGTTTCTACCCTATTCTATCCTGAACCAGGATTTTTCATCTCCTCATAAGAACGGCAACCCACATCCATTTGAATCTGCTTACTGTATGCATCTCTTGGTCTCCCTCTGCAATTTTTACCCCACACACTTCCCTCCAATGCTAAATTTACGGTTCCTCGATGTCTAAGAAGGTGTCCAAACAAGCGATCCCTTCTTTTAGTCAAGGTGTGCCAAAAATTCCTTTTCTCGCCAATTCTGTTCATTACCTCTTCATTAGTTATGCGATCTACCCACCTAAACTTCAGCATTCTTCTGTAGCACCACATTTCAAAAGCCTCTATTCTTTTCCTATCCGCACTGTTTATCGTCCATGTTTCACTCCCGACCAAGGCGACATTCCACACTCGGCATGTATCCCGATCTATTGCCGGCCGCAGTGGCCGAGCTGTCTGCGGCGTGCCAGTCACGGTCTGCACGGCCGCTGCCCCCTCGGGCATGGATGATTGTGCCGTCTTTAGTATAAGCTAGTTTATAAGTTTTGGGACTGATGACACCGTATTCAAGTCCAATAAGCTCTACAAACATTTGAACATTTTTATCCCGACCTATTAGGGATAGACGCCGCACCTTATGACTCTGTGACCGTAGTAACCGAGTTGACAGGACTAGAATCAAAAGCCAGCCAACAGAAATTACTGTACGTGCAGCTACTCAGATATTTAAAAATATATCACTATTTATCACCTTAATAACTTACCGAAACGCTAAAAAGATTTCCATGCAAGATACAGAGACTTACCTTGTTTATTGACACTACCCCGGTTAAAACTACCACTATTGAAACAAAAGCAGTTGTCTCGCCGCCCAGCATCTACTGCGCAACTGCAAAGCACCTACACACGCACTCTGTACCGCGTGTGGCAACGCTCCCGGATTTAACTATACTTCATATGCACTGTTTCAACAATAAATCTTGATTCAATTGGAAAAGTATATGAGGATGTACAAGTATTTATTTCTGACACTGTATATACTTGCATGTCGTGTCTGATTCCAGTGATTCTCTATTCGCTAAGTCTATCGGTATTTAACCTTGTAGTCTATTTACGTTCATTATGTAGTTTCTGTTTATGCAAATATCTGTGGTGACTTTCTCATCCAATTTTCTACCTCTTTATCTTGCATCGCTCAGTTCTGCAATGCATGCCTCACCCCATCGTTCTAATTTAGCTTGAACTTTTTCTCGTTTTCTGTGTCGATGTCTCCAGCGCTATAATTTAGTAAGCTATTTTTCATCTGGCATTCTTCTGACATGTCCATACAGTGTTGGTGTTTGTTTTTAGTTCTGTCGACGTTGTCCTTTACTCAGTTCTGATCTCGAACACTTCGTTTCTTATTTTTCTTCTTGTTCCTTCACAGCATCGTCTCCAAACTCCACTTCTATTGTTTTCAGCCGGCCGCGGTGGCCGAGGGGACTGAGGCGCTTCAGTCACGGTCTGCACGGCCACTACGGTCGGGGGTTCGAATCCCCCCTCGGGCATGGATATTTGTGCCGTCCTAGTTCGTAAGTAGTTCAAAAGTAGTTTGTAAGTTTAGGGACTGATGACCCCGTAGTTAAGTCCCATAAGCTGTACAAACATTTGAACATTTTTTATTGTTTTCAAATTTCTTCTCATTGACGCTGGAGACTTGCCACAATTCAGCAGTACTTTCAACTGCTCGACTGCAGTTTCTATGACCTTCTTTTGAAATTCTTTCAAGTATTCTTATTCCAAACAATACAGTGTAGCTGCTTCATTGCCACTTTTCCATCTCCTATTCTGTGCTTTATTTCCGCAGTGCAGAAATGTCTCTCCCTAAATATTTGTATTATAGACTACACTTTACTATCGATGCATCGTCCATAATAAGATCGCGTCCTACACTGCCAACACTCAAATTTCAGTACGTATATATATTAGACATATGCCACGAAACCTAAAGAGCAATATAAGCAGATGGGTGTGAACAAAAACGTAACACGTACTGAAATTTGGGTGTTGGCAGTATTTCTGTAGAAATTTAGAGAGAATAGCTATCTCCTATCCAGATTCCTATGTTCTTCCTTTTTCAATCTTTGAGGTACTAGTTCAAAAATATTAAAGAGTTGGCGCTTATTCACACTATCATAGGCCTTAGAGCAAGTATATAAAAGTCATCAATTTAAATAACACGTGAAGTGCTGTCATTAAAGGATATGTGTTGTCAGATAATTTAATTTAGTCGAATTAACCTTCTTTAGAAATGCGATCATCACAGAGTGATGAAATTGTCCTGTTTCTGCTATTCATGTTTCTTCCGATATAGGTGTAACTCAGTAACAGGTTAAAAGAGAATAACTTTCTCAAAAAAAGGAAGGAAGATTAGACTTTAATGCTATATCGATATCATAGTCATTATAGGCGGAGCTCACGATAGAATTATTAAGATCGAGAAGTTAAATAGGCTGAGCCCTTTCAAAGAAACCGCCCGTCATTTGCCGGGAGTTATAGACGAAAATCTGGTTGGTCTGTGGTGGATTGTATTACCGCTGCAACGAACCGTGGAAAAGTAGAGCTTTTATAAGCCGTAGAAAAACCGCAGTAGACCACATGCAATGTGCAAGGAAAAAAAAAAAAAAAAAAAAAAAAAAAAAAAAAAAAAAAAAAAAGGAAAAACAACTATTTGCTCATTTTTTTTTTTTTTGGCATGCAGGAAGTGTGTAATATTAAATTTTGGCACAGTCCAACAGAATATCCACAGAATGCCAATGGTATGTATACAAATAATCACTAGCCCAAAGGCTGTCCAAAACAATTTACATCTCATCTCTTCGATCAACAAAATCGGAGATTTGCACCCCTGAAAACTGCAATTTCGCATCCGCTTTTGTCGAGCATGTTGATTATTAGACGTTCCTTATTCCTTAATCCTATTTTTCTGTCAGAATTTCCAACGTCTTGCACTATTTTAATTTTTCGAGCGCTTTTTATAGGTCGTCAAATCTGATGAAGTGTGTCTTGATTTTTCTCAGCCTTGTTTCTATTATCAGACACAGATGGTCGAGGTGTGGATAAAAATTATCAACTACCGACTCGTAGGGTTGCACCCTGTACTAAAGAGACTAACACGTGCTGTGTACCGATGGTTTTCGAGCGATGAATTAGCAGCGCTACCAGAGAAATTTGTCCTCGTTCCACGCGATTTTCTCCAGATCGTGTGACAGCCCCTCTTCAAGGGCGGTAGATCGGTCAAGGAGATCCAGTACAGAGGTCCCCTCGTTCGCCGGATCTGAATTTGCTGGATATCTCGCCATGAAAATATTTAAAGGCACTGCTGTAGGTCTCAACAACCACAATATGCAGGCATTACTGGAGCGTGTGAACTATGCAAGCAATAAAATTAAAATGGAAACAGGTGTACAGGAAAGAGTGAGTGATTCACTGCGAAAAGCGGTTGAAGGCTGTGGCACGAAGAGCAGTAACAACGTGCAGCGCTGCCTACACTTCTGGAGTGAAATAACAGTACTAGCTGCACTTTTACTTTCATTTTAAATACTACATACGTTTTCGGCTCCCATGTTGGTCATCTAACGTACAGGGCGGCGAGGGATTGGCCGTGCGTTCTAAGACATCTTGCTACGGCCTGCGCGGCTCCTCTCTGTCGGAGGTTCGAGTTCCCCCTCGGGCATGTGTGTGTCTGAGTTGTCCTTAACATAAGTTAGTTTAAGTAGTTTCTAAGTCTGGTGACTGATGACCACTGCAGTTTGGTCCCATAGCTTCACAAACTATTTTTGTTTTATAATATACAGGGGTGATCAAAGAAATGTACACACATTTTAACACTGTATAATATGTTAATGCTACAAGTTTGGCATTGCAATGGCTACAGGCATCCATTGTGAAAGGTGGTATTTACAATAATCAAATGTTCAAATGTTTGTTAAGCTTATGGGACTTAACTACGGGGTCATCAGTCCCTAAACTTACAAACTACTTATGAACTACTTACGAACTAGGACGGCACAAATATCCATGCCCGAGGGGGGATTCGAACCCCCGACCGTAGTGGCCGTGCAGACCGTGACTGGAGCGCCTTAGTCTCCTCGGCCACCGCGGCCGGCTTAATGACAAAAGGATCAGACTACTAGGTCATCAGGCCTTTTAACCTGTCCATTGTACTTCAGTGATTCGGAGTGTAGACATCTCTACGCAGTTGTTCCACTATGTTAACGATTGTAGAAAGAGTAGATATCATTTCCTCGTACTTTCAGGAATGTTGAAGAAGCTCTTCAAAGGTATGCTAATCTGTTCCCTGATGAAAATGTTCCTTCTGCAACGACTGTTCGTAGTATTGTCCTACAGTTTTCTGAAATCCGAAGAGTTAAACCTATAGAAAGAGTTCGATGCCTATTTGTTCGACATCATTTTTGCCGATTGCAGCGCCATCTAAAAAAAAAAAAAAAAAAAAAAAAAAAAAAAAAAAAAAAAAAAAAAAAAAAAAAAAAAGCGGGAGGGGAAAAAAAGAATGTACAATAGTTGCGTATTTTTTATTTTTTCACATTATGTGAAATCCAAATCTGGAATAAAAATAGGGGTTTCTATTTAAGATTTCATATACACACCTTCTCCCGCTTGCGAATGTGATACAGGGGGGGTTGAGCTTTATGTTAATGGATGTTCCTCCTCGAGGTGAACAACTAGAATTGCAACTTTTTTTTAATCCGCTTTGTATTTTTCCAAACATTCCGAAACAAAGATTTAAATACCCCATCCTGTATAATTAGAAGGGGCTTAATCATAGATGTGCACAAAACAAACGTCATGTGTGGACAGAGCTGTTAAAAGGAAGTGGGTGTTTATATCTGAAAGGCGAAGGGTACTAGTCTAGCGCGACAGCCATCTAGCGGTAGAATGGTGGAACTACGAAGTCGACAATGTTGTCAACAGTAGCAATCAAAATATCGCGGTAACGGAATAACGTTAATTCTTGGTGCAGTTATTTCACGTGTTATCATGAAAGAACAACTTTGTCGTCATCTTCTACTGCTACCAGAGAATTCAAGTAAGTTTCTCATTATTAATTATTTAATTTTGAATTGCTAGGACTTCATGCTTTCCTTATTATTTGGAAAGCACATTTGTTTTAGGCTAAGTTTCGAGGAGTTCGCTAACGGGTCGGAGTGAAAGACGCAGAGCTAGAAAGACGCAATTTTTTCATAGTGAAAGTAATAAGAATGTGCATTTATAATGATAATGGAAGGTGATTCCAAATAACTTTAATATTTACAGTTGCTGTTTAATGAATTTACAGTGCAAGTTATTGAACACAAGACATTTCGCCTCTGAAGTTACTGCACGTTTAAAACGGCATTCACACTGTGTTGTCATAAGGGAAAGTTAATTTGTCGGCATTAATACAGAATTCATTTTAAAATGCATACCGACAAATTCCAATTACATTAAAAAACTTCGCGTTTCGTTACTTTGTAAACACAATAATTGGTGTAATTTTCACCACAGGCAATACTAATTGTTCTAAATGTTTGTCGTGTTATTAGCGTCCCCGAGATCCACATATTGTAATGAAAAACATTTTTTGGCGCCACTGCAAAATAGATAATTTTGTATTTTGATTCTGAACTGATAGATCGTCACTGTCAAGTGCGTATAGTTGAGGGATTTTGTCTCGCCTACCAGTAGGCGTTGTAATCATATAACATGGCATTATGGCGGGGCCGAGATTCGAACCCGGATCCCCTGCTTACTAGGCAGTCGTGCTAACCCGTCCACCACCCAGGCACACGGCTGCAGATACCCTCACAGACTGCCCAAGCACTACCCCGTCCAACCCAAATTCTCACACGTCCTCCTAGTTTGACCATTGCACTCCATTGTTCGCAGCAGGTAACCCAGTATTTCCGGAAGGAGTCCAGGAAGCATCAAACCTCGACTTAGTGGATTATAATGAAGAATTGCAGCATGTCGGAAAGAACAGACGCCGCAGTTCTTGAATGTTAAAGTGTTTCAGTATTATGATCGCCGAATAAAAATACTGCAAATCACTTGTATAAACGTTCCGGTTGATAAAACAACTATTGGAGTAAACATGCAATAGCAATTAACATGAAATTATCAATTAGTCAAAATGAAAATCAGAAAGCAAGTAATTTTAAAAATAGTAACCAAAAGTATTGCGATAACTAACTAAATAAAAAAATAAATTAAAAAAAATTAAAATTTAAGTGTGGGGATTCGAGCCCCCAACCCTCTGCAGGCTACTAATGTCCAACAGATATTACACTATGTGGAATAGTGATATTTTAAGGCATTCCTGAATCTTTCGGAATCCCACGGTCAATTACTCGAAAACGAGCTCCCACCAGGGTGAACAGCTGCGTGATCGAGCCTCGCTACCGTCCAATTATATCGTGGGTTGCCGTTGGTATTCCTTTCTTACAGTTGCCTATTTTTTCGGTATCAGTTCACTCAACGAAGGACATGTCTGGAAGCAACGCCTCTGACAGGCCGCTACAACTAGTGAGTGGTACGACGTGATTAGGTAACTTCAGGACCACAGGCGTCATGTAACGGATTAAGGGGCCTCTCCCGCCGGAGGTTCGAGTCCTCACTCGAGCATGTGTCGTGTGTGTGTGTGTGTGTGGTGTGTGTGTGTGTGTGTGTGTGTGTGTGTGTGTGTGTGTGTGTGTGTGTAATAGAGAGAGAGAGAAAGAGAGAGAGAGAGAGTTTCCTTTGCGTAAATTAATTGAAACAGTTTGTACGTCTGGGGACCTATCACCTTAGCAGTTTGGGTCCTTGGGTTGAATTTTTTCAAGACTTACTAATTTAATCGATGAAAGGAGAAAATATAAAAATGCAGTAAATGAAACAGGCAAAATGGAGTACAGACGACTAAGAAATGAGATTGACAGGAAGTGCAAACTGGCTAAGCAGGAGTGGCTAGAAGGCAAATGCAAGGATGTAGAAGAATGTATAAATAGGGGAAAAATAGATACAGCCTACAGGAAAATAAACATTTGGAGATAAGAAAAACAGCTCTGTGAATATCAAGGACACTAATGGAAAACCAGTTCTCAGCAAAGAAGGGAAAGTTGAAAGGTGGAAAGAGTATGAAAGAGTATATAGAGAGGCTCTATGAAGGAAATGAACTTAGCGCCAATATTGTAGAAAGGGGAGAAGAAGTAGATGATGATGAAATAGGAGATACTATACTGAGAGATGAATTTGACGGAGCACTGAAAGACCTAAGTCGAAACAAGGTCCCTGGAGTAGATGATATTCCCTCAGAGCTACTGAAGTCTCTGGGAGAACCAGCCACGACAAAATTGTTTCACCTGGTGTGTAAGATGTATGAGACAGGTGAAGTACCCTCAGACTTTAAGAACAATGTTATAATCCCCATTCCAAAGAAAGCAGGTGCAGACAGGTGTGAAAATTACAGAACCATCAGTTTAATAAGTCATGGTTGCAAAATATTAACACGAATTTTATACAGAACGATGGAAAAGCTGGTAGAAGCCGACCTCGGGGAAGATCAGTTTGGGTTCAGGAGCAATGTAGGAACACGGGAGGCAATACTCACTTTACAGCTTATCCTAGAAGATAGATTAAGAAAAGGCAAACCTACATTTCTAGCTTTTGTAGATTTGGAGAAGGCTTTTGACAATGTTGATTGGAATAAACTGTTTCAAGTTATGAAGCAAGCAGGAGTAAAATATAGGGAACGTAAGGTTATTTACAACTTGTACAAAAACCAGACAGTGGTTCTCAGAGTTGAAGGGCATGAAAGGGATGCAGTGATTGGAAAGTGAGTAAGACAGGGTTATAGCCTTTCTCCAATGTTATTCAATTTGCACATTGAGCAAGCTATAAAGGAAAGCAAGGAGAAATTTTGAGAAGGAATTAATGTTCAGGGTGAAGAATTGAAAATATTACGTTTTGCCGACGACATATTAATTCTGTCAGAGACAGCAAGGGACCTGGAAGAGCAGTTGAACGGAATGGGCAGTGTGCTGAAAGCTGCATATAAGATGAACATCAACAAGAGCAAAACTAGAGTAATGGAGTGCAGTGTAAGTAAATCAGGTGATGCTGAAGGAATTAGATTAGGTAACGAATCAATGAAGGAGGTAGCTGAGTTTTGTTACTTGGGCAGTAAAATAACAAATGCTGGTCGCAGTACAGAGGATATAAAATGCAGAATGGCAATGGGTAGAAAAGCGTTCTTGAAAAAGAGAAATTTGTTAACATCGAATATTGATTTAAGCCTAAGGAAGTCCTTTCTGAAGGCATTTGTATGGAGTGTTGCCTTGTATGGGAGTGAGACATGGATGATAAACAGTGCGGACAGGAACAGGATTGAGGATTTTGAAATGTGGTGCTACATAAGAATGCTGAAGATTAGGTGGGTGGATCGCGTAACTAATGATGTGGTACTGAACAGAATTGGGGAGAAAAGAAATTTCTGGCATACCTTGACTAAAAGAAGGGATAGATTGGTAGGACACATTCTTAGACATCAAGGAATTGTGAATTTAGCGATGGAGGGAAGTGTGTGGGGTAAAAACCGCGCAGAAGAAGATCAAGAGATGGATACAGTAAGCAGATTCAGACAGATCTAGGTTGCCATTCTTATGTGGAGATGAAGAGGCTTGCTCAGGATAGGGTATTGTGGAGAGCTGCATCAAACCAGTCTCCGAACTGAAGACCACAACAACAACAACAACAACTAATTTGGAAACGACCCAATGTATCGATTTAGATATGGGTGTTAGGATCACTTATATCATACAGTTCAGAATATATGACTTCATAAACAATGGAATGCGCGAAAAACTGCTGCATCACAGAACAATATTGCACATCTCGTCCTATACCACCGGACCAATAAAAAAAAGTTTGTAAACCTTTTGGACTAAGCTGCTGTGGTTATCATTCTCTAAACTTACAAACTAATTAAACTAACTTACACTATGGACAACAAACATATCCATGTCCGAGGAAGGTCTCTGCCAGTCAGTCCGTACCATGACGCCTTAGACACGCGGCCAGGCGATTTCAACCAAATCTGGTGTACACCTTCCTTACCGTGAGGTAACAATTGCTGTAAAGGCTAATAATCGCCTACGACATACAGTTGAGGAGATTTGATGTAAAACAAGGAGAGACGTGATAAACCGCCTATTCACACAAAAGGTTTGTTTGCAATGCATACATGTCTACACTTTTAATTTGGTCTTTATGTAATTTTACACACTATACCCTCAATACAAGAACAAAATCACTGTGAGGTTTCGCAACCTGCATTGCAAAGGGTACTGTAAACAGACATCGACACCAATTTACAGTTTTATTACAATAATTTTGCACCCTATAGTTTCCAAACCAGAGAATTATAGCTGTCTATATAAAATTTCTTCGGGTCTATGGCGGAGGATGCCTTCCAATAATTTCAGACACAATTTCACATATTGCCATGAAAGTTCATAGATACATGTAATTTTGAATAAATACGGAAGAGATGAAATGAGAGCGACGGAGGAGGAGATGATCAAAGACAGGGGAGAGCTGGTGGTGGACAGACAGAGGGGGAAGAAGAGACAGTGGATTAACAGACGATTAAAATAAAAAAATACCCAACGCCGGGTTTTCAGCTAGTTATACATTTAAAAAATCAAATGTTTGTAAACCTATTGGAACAAACGGCTATGATCATCAGTTCTTAACTTACACTAACCCAAGGGCAACAAACACGCTCATGTCCGAGGGAGGACTCGAACCTTCGACGGCGAGCAACTGCGCTCTCCGCAGGAAGGTGACTTAGGTTCGTTCGGCCACTCTACCACGGTATTTATAAATAAAGTACGCTGTGCGTGTATTTGTTTAGTATTGTATACAAATCTACAATTTTGTTCCGATCTTCATGAAATTTTGCAGAATTGACCTTTAAGAGGAAGGTCACGTGCAAGGAGGAGGGTAGTTTTCATGGAGAACGGTTTTATACTATATAAGGTACCGTATGGGGCATGGCGGATGGTACGTTGCAGTAGAGTGATCACAATAAACGTAGGTAGATATAGGTAAATTTTCAGAGAAAGGAGGAAATTAAATGAACCGAGAGAGAGGCAGAGGAGCAAATTGACAGAGGGAGGATGAGGAGTTGGAGAGAGTGAAGGGTGGATAGAGGAAGAACGAGATAGAAGAAGAAAGAGAAGAATTGAATAAACAAATGTCCGGGTATAGTCGAGTTTTCAGCTACTTTTCATCTAGTACATTTTTAGGAAATGTCCCGAGTGATTCTGCAGAGCCGTGGCCAGTGGCCGAGCGCATTGAGGCGCTATGGTACGATGCGTCAGGCCGTTCCGCGTCGGGGATTCGAATCTCCCCTCGGGCATGGATGTTTGTGCCGTCTTTAAAACGTTCAAATGTTTTTTAAGCTTAAAGGACTTAACTGCGGGGTCATCAGTCCCTACACTTAGAAACTACTTATCAACTAGTTTATACTAAGGACGACACAAACATCCATGCCCGAGGGGGATTAGAACCCCCGACCGTAAGCGGCCGTGCAGACTATGACTGGCGCGCCACGCCGCAGACCGCTCGGCCACTGTGGCCGGCGTGTGCCATCTTTAGTATAAGCTAGTTCATAAGTAGTTTGTAAGTTGAGGGACTGATGACCCCGCAGTCAAGTTCCATAAACTTAAACACCTGAACATTTGATTCTGCAGATCCTGTTCAGACTTGGCGAGGATCCCTCAACGGGCAGCAGTACACCAAAATTAGCCGCTCAAGTGTAGTGTAGGCAGTTTCTTTAGTAGAAATGCTGCATCTTATAAATGTTCTGTCAGTGAAACGTTGCCGTCTTTGAAATTTAAATTCTTTGTAATTAAGAATGCAAGATTCACTCTACAGCGGAGTCTTCGCTGATGTGAAATGTTTTGTCAGATTAAAATTGTCTCCTGGAACCAGGTTTCGAACCTAGGACCTTTGCCTTTCGTGGACAAGTGCTTTACCGACTGAGATATTCTGGCACGGATCTGTCCTAGGCGAAGGTCCCAGGTTCGAATCCCGGTTCAGACACACAATTTTAATCTGACAGGAAGTTTCTTGTTCTTAATCGTTATTCCTAGGTATTTAGTTGAATTTTCGGCCTGTAGATTTGACTGATTTAGCGTGTAAATGAACTTTAGCGTATTTGTTTTAGTGCTTATATGAATGATTTCACGCTTTCCATTAGTCAGGGTCAATTGTCAATTTTTGCATTTTCATTTACTGGGTCAATTGTCAATTTTTGCATTTGCAGTTGCTTTTGATGTTCTGGTGACTCTACTAACCGATACATGACAGCATCATCGGCAAACAGTCTAAGAGAGCTACTGAGTGTCTCCTAAATCGTTTATAAAAATAAGGAAGATTAGGGGTCTTATAACACTTCCCTGTGTAAGGCCAGATATCACTTCTGCTCGATGACTTACCATCAAACGTACTATGTCCTTAGTAAATGTAGAATCCAATCGCAATATTCCATAAGCACGCAATCTGACGCATTTGAGACACAGTGACAAAAGCCTTACTTCATTTGAGTAAAAAGCTAGCCGAGTTTCAGAAGAACGATATCTTCGGAACCCGTGTTGACTAAGCGTCAACTGATGGTTCTCTTCCTGTTGAGTGTTTCGCGAAGCAGTTCTGAGATGGCACGCGAGTGCCCTGGCGTTGCAGAACCAGTCCAGGCGAGTCCAGAAGGCGGAACACGTGGTGCGGTGGGAGCGGTCGGGGAAGCACCGCGCGCACTCCAGGACATGACCCCGCTCTGCTCACGTTCCCGGCTTCACGTGACTCCGCCTGCACGTGACTCCGCCGCAGCAGGTAGAAGCGGGGCGCAGCGCCACTACCCGTGACGTCACTGCGAGTACAGGCCCAGTTTCCATCACGTACGGCAGAGGTCGGCTAGTAGATGGGGTCCGGATACTTCTGAAAATTTATATCGATGTCCGCAAGTAAAATCTCACACCGTAAAACGGCGTGACTTGTGACACTTTTTGTGTTTCTTTAGCTTTTCCTCAGAGCCCACGAAACTTACGAAAAGAATATGTATATCAAAATTTAGGTCAACTATTTTTAATTTAATTTTTTGTTGGTGTCCCAAGTCACCCCGCAGGATGGGGTGACTTGGGACATGTGGAGTGACTTGGGACACATACAAATTTTTTCCATAAATCTGCATTCACCTCACCAAAGAGGTGACTGGGGACACTGAATATTAAAAAAAATCTCATAATAATAGATAAAAGCGAAAGAAGTTGGTTTCGAGCTCTCTACAACAAGTAGGTTTTACTTCTGGGACTCCTACCTTGTTCATTACAATACTGAGATCATTTGTCACTTATGCTCCTATTATAGACTTACAACGCGTTGATCATTAACACTATAAAAACAGTGATTCATTTGTGGATTATGTAAACACGGTAATGGTGACCTGGCCCAGGTAAAACCGTGACCGCCGCTAATTATAGGAACACCGTAGTGATACCTTTCGAAACCTTACAGGATGGATGAGACTCGCCGCCCTGAGACTCTTTACGACCTCGATAGTTGATTGAAGATCGAAACTGGACATGCACATGTCATAAGACATATGCTCTCCGATGGTTACTGGGAACTGGTCCGGCTGGGGAAAGCAACATGGCCGCACACATTTGCCTGCAAGGTACAGAGAACCAGGGGTGTCAGCAGGATGAGCTCCTACAAGTGGAGGAGGAAAAAGAAATGGAACGTCAGGAGTCGGGAGGATATGTGGTACTATTGTCATTAGCGGGTGAGATAGAGGAAATGCAAACAAAAGTAGGGAAGAGGAAGACAGACAATCGTAGCACTGCTTGATCTGGTGAAAAGGAAGCTGCACTAATAAAACAGAAAAAAAATCTTATTAGGGAAATAGGCGGTTTAGTTTTGTCCAAGATACCCATCCATTCTGATCCCAAAATATTAGCAGTACAGCTAAACTGCCATACTGTTTCAGCGTTTACAAGTGGAACAGAGGTTGCATTGTATGTGACTTAAAAATTAAAAATAAACTTCATACATATATCTCTTAGGGAGGGGGAGGGGGGAATTACGGATTACAGAGTTTATACGTAGATGTAATTATCCTGAGGGTGGTTTACCATACCTGTTGCAACTGCTCTTTGGTATCCTGGATACCGGTACAAGGAGAAACTGCAGGATGGTACTAAATGCGTAATATGGGCATATTGTTGTCTACAGAATGACCAAACATCACGGAGAGAGTTGAAAGAGATGCACGTTACGTTCTGTTCATATATAAGACGACTAGGGGTGGTCGTGTCTCATGGTTGTTCAGCTATTCACTACCAGCCGTGTCCTAGCCTCACAATGGCCCCCACATCTTCATTATAGGAGTAACACCGAGCTGTTTTTCTCCAAAGCAGTAAGTCATCTCACCAAGCCGCCCACACAACTGTTATTCACCGCTGAAGACACTGTAGGGCTATTCGTCAGCACTGCGTGCTTTCCGGTCATACACGGACACAGCCGTTTGTATTGTACGGCTAACGGCAGACTTCACAGGGGACGCTAATTCGCTACTCAGGCGCTACTAGTCGTTGAGTACGGTACTGAATGTTGTGAAATGTTGTGAGGAGTTCATAACGTGATCTCGGAAGGCAGACACAGATGTGAAGGAGCTACGCTGTGACCTGCATGGCAATACTCTAACGTGGCGGTCAGGCATGCTAGACTGAATCACTGACGACTGACCCTGATCACACGTTCCCGTACAGTCGACTGTCTAGGCACTGTCACATCGAACCTAAATATTGCACGATTCTACTAGGTTGTCAAATAGAGACATACAACGAGGATCCTCTGAGACTCTGTCATAATGCAACCTCTCATCAATACGTCGCATTTCCCTTTGTTTTTGTGTTCTACCCAGCGTATCACCAGCACTACCAATTACTAAGAAATAAAGTTGAATAACAATTCTGTCAACACCTGATAACATGGATTTCTCCATTACACGTGAGATACTACGAAAGCAAATAAAGCAATATACGAACGATATATTTCAAACGCGTTTAAATCGAGCGGTTTATAAAAAATGAAGGAAGATTAGTGTTTAAATCCCCGTCGACAGCGTGGTCATTAGAGGCAGAGCTTACGCTCGGATTGTTTGGGTATGGATGGGGAGGGAAATCGACCGTGCCTTTTGAAAGGAGTCATTCCGGCATTTGCCTGGAGTGCTTAAGGAAAATCACGGAAAACCTAAAGATGGATGGCCGGAGGTGGATTTGAATCACTGTCCTCCCGAATGCGAGCAGTTTACAGAAGGAATAGTAGGAAACAACAAATGTGATCAGGTCATTATGAGACGAAAGAAGCTTCCGTTTTATATGAAATACAAACAAGTATGGTTTTCCCCCTTTATTGTTACGTATTTTTAAGCTAACCTTGAAGACAGCAGGCTGGCAGCAGCGCGGGCGTTGCTTTTTAGCCGAGAGATTTTACATAAGTAAATATGATGAATTTAAAAGACAATGACAGGAAGTTAAAACAATTGAGTAACAAAAACTTGACAGGCTGAAGTTGTTGAAGAAGAAACAGATTAACATATGATAAAAACATGTAGTCAGTTAAAAACATTGCACTACGGAGGCGTAAAAATGACATTAAAAAACCATGACACTTGACACGACGAAACCTCACAAATATGGAATGTTTTGCTTCACCCCGTATTACCTATGCGAGTAAACATCAACCGGAGTACAAGTAATATATTGCATTTCAATTCGGAATACAATACAGACATGAAATCGTAATCAGAAACACGACGTTATGAATCCATCTTACGTTATGGACAAATCTAAAACAAATATGGAATACTGTGAATCATGCAATAAGAAACCGTGATGACGGGCTGATAATGTCAAGAGCGCTCCAAGTGAGGAGCAGGCGAACCAAGCTACGGATAATAAAATATACAACAGTTTTGCTGATGCCGTTATCGTGTTGTTAAGTGAAATAGTATGTGATGTCACCAGCAAAGTTGTTTTATATTTGGTTCTCTTTTTGTTTTTACATTTGGCACTGTGATGTTCTCAGCATTCTGTTATTACGATGCAAAGCCAATGGTTGACATGTGTGCCATGATCTATTAACAATATGCAAGGTCTGATGATGGCAGCTTGCATCGCCTATACCGACTATAAAGAGTGGTCTTAGGCAACCTGTGCTTAATTTTTAATTTTTAAGAAACAAAATAGTCGCCCCCAAAGTATTAAACAATCTCAGAAAAACGTTACATTTGAAACATAATTCAGATGGATATTGGAGTGCTGCGGGTCTAATTCCGTTGAATTGACAGGACAAACAGCCATACACTTCAAAATTTAATTTATTTGGCTCACAGCTTCGGCCTTAAGGTAGAGTCATTTTCTGGTTCCTGCGTATAAATGTAGTGAAGGTTTTACAACCCTTTGCGCAGTATATCAGGTGTATTTCATGCACACGGAGTGTGTACTCCAGCTGCCAATCCCAACAATATTGCCATGCAGATCACAGCGCACTCCTTCACATCTGCGTATGACACTGGAGATCACGTTATGGTCTCCTCACAACGTTCAGTACCGTACCAAACGACTAGCAACGCCTGAGTAGCGAATTAGCGTCCCTTGTGAAGTCTGCCGTTAGCCGTACAACACGAACCGCTGTGTCCGTGCGTGACCAGAATGCATGCAGTGCTGACGAATAGCCCTATAGTGTCTTCAGCGGTGAATATCAGTTGTGTGGGCAGCTTGCTGAGATGACTTACTGCTTTGGAGAAAAACAGCTCGGTAATGAAGATTTGGGGGCCATTGCGACGCTAGGACACGACTGTTAGTGATTGACTGAAAACCGATGGGACAACCCTGAGTCACGACCACCCCGAGTCGTTCCATGTATGAACAGGACGCAGCGTGCATCTCTTTGAACTCTCTCCATGATGTTTAGCCCTATAGTGTCTTCAGCGGTGAATATCATTTGTGTGGGCAGCTTGGTGAGATGACTTACTGCTTTGGAGAAAAACAGCTCGGTGTGAACTCCTATAATGAAGATGTGGGGGCCATTGCGACGCTAGGACACGACTGTTAGTGATTGACTGAAAACCGATGGGACAACCCTGAGTCACGACCACCCCGAGTCGTTCCATGTATGAACAGGACGCAGCGTGCATCTCTTTGAACTCTCTCCATGATGTTTAGCCCTATAGTGTCTTCAGCGGTGAATATCATTTGTGTGGGCAGCTTGGTGAGATGACTTACTGCTTTGGAGAAAAACAGCTCGGTGTGAACTCCTATAATGAAGATGTGGGGGCCATTGCGACGCTAGGACACGACTGTTAGTGATTGACTGAAAACCGATGGGACAACCCTGAGTCACGACCACCCCGAGTCGTTCCATGTATGAACAGGACGCAGCGTGCATCTCTTTGAACTCTCTCCATGATGTTTAGCCCTATAGTGTCTTCAGCGGTGAATATCATTTGTGTGGGCAGCTTGGTGAGATGACTTACTGCTTTGGAGAAAAACAGCTCGGTGTGAACTCCTATAATGAAGATGTGGGGGCCATTGCGACGCTAGGACACGACTGTTAGTGATTGACTGAAAACCGATGGGACAACCCTGAGTCACGACCACCCCGAGTCGTTCCATGTATGAACAGGACGCAGCGTGCATCTCTTTGAACTCTCTCCATGATGTTTAGCCCTATAGTGTCTTCAGCGGTGAATATCATTTGTGTGGGCAGCTTGGTGAGATGACTTACTGCTTTGGAGAAAAACAGCTCGGTGTGAACTCCTATAATGAAGATGTGGGGGCCATTGCGACGCTAGGACACGACTGTTAGTGATTGACTGAAAACCGATGGGACAACCCTGAGTCACGACCACCCCGAGTCGTTCCATGTATGAACAGGACGCAGCGTGCATCTCTTTGAACTCTCTCCATGATGTTTAGCCCTATAGTGTCTTCAGCGGTGAATATCATTTGTGTGGGCAGCTTGGTGAGATGACTTACTGCTTTGGAGAAAAACAGCTCGGTGTGAACTCCTATAATGAAGATGTGGGGGCCATTGCGACGCTAGGACACGACTGTTAGTGATTGACTGAAAACCGATGGGACAACCCTGAGTCACGACCACCCCGAGTCGTTCCATGTATGAACAGGACGCAGCGTGCATCTCTTTGAACTCTCTCCATGATGTTTAGCCCTATAGTGTCTTCAGCGGTGAATATCATTTGTGTGGGCAGCTTGGTGAGATGACTTACTGCTTTGGAGAAAAACAGCTCGGTGTGAACTCCTATAATGAAGATGTGGGGGCCATTGCGACGCTAGGACACGACTGTTAGTGATTGACTGAAAACCGATGGGACAACCCTGAGTCACGACCACCCCAAGTCGTTCCATGTATGAACAGGACGCAGCGTGCATCTCTTTGAACTCTCTCCATGATGTTTAGCCCTATAGTGTCTTCAGCGGTGAATATCATTTGTGTGGGCAGCTTGGTGAGATGACTTACTGCTTTGGAGAAAAACAGCTCGGTGTGAACTCCTATAATGAAGATGTGGGGGCCATTGCGACGCTAGGACACGACTGTTAGTGATTGACTGAAAACCGATGGGACAACCCTGAGTCACGACCACCCCGAGTCGTTCCATGTATGAACAGGACGCAGCGTGCATCTCTTTGAACTCTCTCCATGATGTTTAGCCCTATAGTGTCTTCAGCGGTGAATATCATTTGTGTGGGCAGCTTGGTGAGATGACTTACTGCTTTGGAGAAAAACAGCTCGGTGTGAACTCCTATAATGAAGATGTGGGGGCCATTGCGACGCTAGGACACGACTGTTAGTGATTGACTGAAAACCGATGGGACAACCCTGAGTCACGACCACCCCGAGTCGTTCCATGTATGAACAGGACGCAGCGTGCATCTCTTTGAACTCTCTCCATGATGTTTAGCCCTATAGTGTCTTCAGCGGTGAATATCATTTGTGTGGGCAGCTTGGTGAGATGACTTACTGCTTTGGAGAAAAACAGCTCGGTGTGAACTCCTATAATGAAGATGTGGGGGCCATTGCGACGCTAGGACACGACTGTTAGTGATTGACTGAAAACCGATGGGACAACCCTGAGTCACGACCACCCCGAGTCGTTCCATGTATGAACAGGACGCAGCGTGCATCTCTTTGAACTCTCTCCATGATGTTTAGCCCTATAGTGTCTTCAGCGGTGAATATCATTTGTGTGGGCAGCTTGGTGAGATGACTTACTGCTTTGGAGAAAAACAGCTCGGTGTGAACTCCTATAATGAAGATGTGGGGGCCATTGCGACGCTAGGACACGACTGTTAGTGATTGACTGAAAACCGATGGGACAACCCTGAGTCACGACCACCCCGAGTCGTTCCATGTATGAACAGGACGCAGCGTGCATCTCTTTGAACTCTCTCCATGATGTTTAGCCCTATAGTGTCTTCAGCGGTGAATATCATTTGTGTGGGCAGCTTGGTGAGATGACTTACTGCTTTGGAGAAAAACAGCTCGGTGTGAACTCCTATAATGAAGATGTGGGGGCCATTGCGACGCTAGGACACGACTGTTAGTGATTGACTGAAAACCGATGGGACAACCCTGAGTCACGACCACCCCGAGTCGTTCCATGTATGAACAGGACGCAGCGTGCATCTCTTTGAACTCTCTCCATGATGTTTAGCCCTATAGTGTCTTCAGCGGTGAATATCATTTGTGTGGGCAGCTTGGTGAGATGACTTACTGCTTTGGAGAAAAACAGCTCGGTGTGAACTCCTATAATGAAGATGTGGGGGCCATTGCGACGCTAGGACACGACTGTTAGTGATTGACTGAAAACCGATGGGACAACCCTGAGTCACGACCACCCCGAGTCGTTCCATGTATGAACAGGACGCAGCGTGCATCTCTTTGAACTCTCTCCATGATGTTTAGCCCTATAGTGTCTTCAGCGGTGAATATCATTTGTGTGGGCAGCTTGGTGAGATGACTTACTGCTTTGGAGAAAAACAGCTCGGTGTGAACTCCTATAATGAAGATGTGGGGGCCATTGCGACGCTAGGACACGACTGTTAGTGATTGACTGAAAACCGATGGGACAACCCTGAGTCACGACCACCCCAAGTCGTTCCATGTATGAACAGGACGCAGCGTGCATCTCTTTGAACTCTCTCCATGATGTTTAGCCCTATAGTGTCTTCAGCGGTGAATATCATTTGTGTGGGCAGCTTGGTGAGATGACTTACTGCTTTGGAGAAAAACAGCTCGGTGTGAACTCCTATAATGAAGATGTGGGGGCCATTGCGACGCTAGGACACGACTGTTAGTGATTGACTGAAAACCGATGGGACAACCCTGAGTCACGACCACCCCGAGTCGTTCCATGTATGAACAGGACGCAGCGTGCATCTCTTTGAACTCTCTCCATGATGTTTAGCCCTATAGTGTCTTCAGCGGTGAATATCATTTGTGTGGGCAGCTTGGTGAGATGACTTACTGCTTTGGAGAAAAACAGCTCGGTGTGAACTCCTATAATGAAGATGTGGGGGCCATTGCGACGCTAGGACACGACTGTTAGTGATTGACTGAAAACCGATGGGACAACCCTGAGTCACGACCACCCCGAGTCGTTCCATGTATGAACAGGACGCAGCGTGCATCTCTTTGAACTCTCTCCATGATGTTTAGCCCTATAGTGTCTTCAGCGGTGAATATCATTTGTGTGGGCAGCTTGGTGAGATGACTTACTGCTTTGGAGAAAAACAGCTCGGTGTGAACTCCTATAATGAAGATGTGGGGGCCATTGCGACGCTAGGACACGACTGTTAGTGATTGACTGAAAACCGATGGGACAACCCTGAGTCACGACCACCCCGAGTCGTTCCATGTATGAACAGGACGCAGCGTGCATCTCTTTGAACTCTCTCCATGATGTTTAGCCCTATAGTGTCTTCAGCGGTGAATATCATTTGTGTGGGCAGCTTGGTGAGATGACTTACTGCTTTGGAGAAAAACAGCTCGGTGTGAACTCCTATAATGAAGATGTGGGGGCCATTGCGACGCTAGGACACGACTGTTAGTGATTGACTGAAAACCGATGGGACAACCCTGAGTCACGACCACCCCGAGTCGTTCCATGTATGAACAGGACGCAGCGTGCATCTCTTTGAACTCTCTCCATGATGTTTAGCCCTATAGTGTCTTCAGCGGTGAATATCATTTGTGTGGGCAGCTTGGTGAGATGACTTACTGCTTTGGAGAAAAACAGCTCGGTGTGAACTCCTATAATGAAGATGTGGGGGCCATTGCGACGCTAGGACACGACTGTTAGTGATTGACTGAAAACCGATGGGACAACCCTGAGTCACGACCACCCCGAGTCGTTCCATGTATGAACAGGACGCAGCGTGCATCTCTTTGAACTCTCTCCATGATGTTTAGCCCTATAGTGTCTTCAGCGGTGAATATCATTTGTGTGGGCAGCTTGGTGAGATGACTTACTGCTTTGGAGAAAAACAGCTCGGTGTGAACTCCTATAATGAAGATGTGGGGGCCATTGCGACGCTAGGACACGACTGTTAGTGATTGACTGAAAACCGATGGGACAACCCTGAGTCACGACCACCCCAAGTCGTTCCATGTATGAACAGGACGCAGCGTGCATCTCTTTGAACTCTCTCCATGATGTTTAGCCCTATAGTGTCTTCAGCGGTGAATATCATTTGTGTGGGCAGCTTGGTGAGATGACTTACTGCTTTGGAGAAAAACAGCTCGGTGTGAACTCCTATAATGAAGATGTGGGGGCCATTGCGACGCTAGGACACGACTGTTAGTGATTGACTGAAAACCGATGGGACAACCCTGAGTCACGACCACCCCGAGTCGTTCCATGTATGAACAGGACGCAGCGTGCATCTCTTTGAACTCTCTCCATGATGTTTAGCCCTATAGTGTCTTCAGCGGTGAATATCATTTGTGTGGGCAGCTTGGTGAGATGACTTACTGCTTTGGAGAAAAACAGCTCGGTGTGAACTCCTATAATGAAGATGTGGGGGCCATTGCGACGCTAGGACACGACTGTTAGTGATTGACTGAAAACCGATGGGACAACCCTGAGTCACGACCACCCCGAGTCGTTCCATGTATGAACAGGACGCAGCGTGCATCTCTTTGAACTCTCTCCATGATGTTTAGCCCTATAGTGTCTTCAGCGGTGAATATCATTTGTGTGGGCAGCTTGGTGAGATGACTTACTGCTTTGGAGAAAAACAGCTCGGTGTGAACTCCTATAATGAAGATGTGGGGGCCATTGCGACGCTAGGACACGACTGTTAGTGATTGACTGAAAACCGATGGGACAACCCTGAGTCACGACCACCCCGAGTCGTTCCATGTATGAACAGGACGCAGCGTGCATCTCTTTGAACTCTCTCCATGATGTTTAGCCCTATAGTGTCTTCAGCGGTGAATATCATTTGTGTGGGCAGCTTGGTGAGATGACTTACTGCTTTGGAGAAAAACAGCTCGGTGTGAACTCCTATAATGAAGATGTGGGGGCCATTGCGACGCTAGGACACGACTGTTAGTGATTGACTGAAAACCGATGGGACAACCCTGAGTCACGACCACCCCGAGTCGTTCCATGTATGAACAGGACGCAGCGTGCATCTCTTTGAACTCTCTCCATGATGTTTAGCCCTATAGTGTCTTCAGCGGTGAATATCATTTGTGTGGGCAGCTTGGTGAGATGACTTACTGCTTTGGAGAAAAACAGCTCGGTGTGAACTCCTATAATGAAGATGTGGGGGCCATTGCGACGCTAGGACACGACTGTTAGTGATTGACTGAAAACCGATGGGACAACCCTGAGTCACGACCACCCCAAGTCGTTCCATGTATGAACAGGACGCAGCGTGCATCTCTTTGAACTCTCTCCATGATGTTTAGCCCTATAGTGTCTTCAGCGGTGAATATCATTTGTGTGGGCAGCTTGGTGAGATGACTTACTGCTTTGGAGAAAAACAGCTCGGTGTGAACTCCTATAATGAAGATGTGGGGGCCATTGCGACGCTAGGACACGACTGTTAGTGATTGACTGAAAACCGATGGGACAACCCTGAGTCACGACCACCCCGAGTCGTTCCATGTATGAACAGGACGCAGCGTGCATCTCTTTGAACTCTCTCCATGATGTTTAGCCCTATAGTGTCTTCAGCGGTGAATATCATTTGTGTGGGCAGCTTGGTGAGATGACTTACTGCTTTGGAGAAAAACAGCTCGGTGTGAACTCCTATAATGAAGATGTGGGGGCCATTGCGACGCTAGGACACGACTGTTAGTGATTGACTGAAAACCGATGGGACAACCCTGAGTCACGACCACCCCAAGTCGTTCCATGTATGAACAGGACGCAGCGTGCATCTCTTTGAACTCTCTCCATTATGTTTAGCCCTATAGTGTCTTCAGCGGTGAATATCATTTGTGTGGGCAGCTTGGTGAGATGACTTACTGCTTTGGAGAAAAACAGCTCGGTGTGAACTCCTATAATGAAGATGTGGGGGCCATTGCGACGCTAGGACACGACTGTTAGTGATTGACTGAAAACCGATGGGACAACCCTGAGTCACGACCACCCCGAGTCGTTCCATGTATGAACAGGACGCAGCGTGCATCTCTTTGAACTCTCTCCATGATGTTTAGCCCTATAGTGTCTTCAGCGGTGAATATCATTTGTGTGGGCAGCTTGGTGAGATGACTTACTGCTTTGGAGAAAAACAGCTCGGTGTGAACTCCTATAATGAAGATGTGGGGGCCATTGCGACGCTAGGACACGACTGTTAGTGATTGACTGAAAACCGATGGGACAACCCTGAGTCACGACCACCCCGAGTCGTTCCATGTATGAACAGGACGCAGCGTGCATCTCTTTGAACTCTCTCCATGATGTTTAGCCCTATAGTGTCTTCAGCGGTGAATATCATTTGTGTGGGCAGCTTGGTGAGATGACTTACTGCTTTGGAGAAAAACAGCTCGGTGTGAACTCCTATAATGAAGATGTGGGGGCCATTGCGACGCTAGGACACGACTGTTAGTGATTGACTGAAAACCGATGGGACAACCCTGAGTCACGACCACCCCGAGTCGTTCCATGTATGAACAGGACGCAGCGTGCATCTCTTTGAACTCTCTCCATGATGTTTAGCCCTATAGTGTCTTCAGCGGTGAATATCATTTGTGTGGGCAGCTTGGTGAGATGACTTACTGCTTTGGAGAAAAACAGCTCGGTGTGAACTCCTATAATGAAGATGTGGGGGCCATTGCGACGCTAGGACACGACTGTTAGTGATTGACTGAAAACCGATGGGACAACCCTGAGTCACGACCACCCCGAGTCGTTCCATGTATGAACAGGACGCAGCGTGCATCTCTTTGAACTCTCTCCATGATGTTTAGCCCTATAGTGTCTTCAGCGGTGAATATCATTTGTGTGGGCAGCTTGGTGAGATGACTTACTGCTTTGGAGAAAAACAGCTCGGTGTGAACTCCTATAATGAAGATGTGGGGGCCATTGCGACGCTAGGACACGACTGTTAGTGATTGACTGAAAACCGATGGGACAACCCTGAGTCACGACCACCCCGAGTCGTTCCATGTATGAACAGGACGCAGCGTGCATCTCTTTGAACTCTCTCCATGATGTTTAGCCCTATAGTGTCTTCAGCGGTGAATATCATTTGTGTGGGCAGCTTGGTGAGATGACTTACTGCTTTGGAGAAAAACAGCTCGGTGTGAACTCCTATAATGAAGATGTGGGGGCCATTGCGACGCTAGGACACGACTGTTAGTGATTGACTGAAAACCGATGGGACAACCCTGAGTCACGACCACCCCGAGTCGTTCCATGTATGAACAGGACGCAGCGTGCATCTCTTTGAACTCTCTCCATGATGTTTAGCCCTATAGTGTCTTCAGCGGTGAATATCATTTGTGTGGGCAGCTTGGTGAGATGACTTACTGCTTTGGAGAAAAACAGCTCGGTGTGAACTCCTATAATGAAGATGTGGGGGCCATTGCGACGCTAGGACACGACTGTTAGTGATTGACTGAAAACCGATGGGACAACCCTGAGTCACGACCACCCCGAGTCGTTCCATGTATGAACAGGACGCAGCGTGCATCTCTTTGAACTCTCTCCATGATGTTTAGCCCTATAGTGTCTTCAGCGGTGAATATCATTTGTGTGGGCAGCTTGGTGAGATGACTTACTGCTTTGGAGAAAAACAGCTCGGTGTGAACTCCTATAATGAAGATGTGGGGGCCATTGCGACGCTAGGACACGACTGTTAGTGATTGACTGAAAACCGATGGGACAACCCTGAGTCACGACCACCCCGAGTCGTTCCATGTATGAACAGGACGCAGCGTGCATCTCTTTGAACTCTCTCCATGATGTTTAGCCCTATAGTGTCTTCAGCGGTGAATATCATTTGTGTGGGCAGCTTGGTGAGATGACTTACTGCTTTGGAGAAAAACAGCTCGGTGTGAACTCCTATAATGAAGATGTGGGGGCCATTGCGACGCTAGGACACGACTGTTAGTGATTGACTGAAAACCGATGGGACAACCCTGAGTCACGACCACCCCGAGTCGTTCCATGTATGAACAGGACGCAGCGTGCATCTCTTTGAACTCTCTCCATGATGTTTAGCCCTATAGTGTCTTCAGCGGTGAATATCATTTGTGTGGGCAGCTTGGTGAGATGACTTACTGCTTTGGAGAAAAACAGCTCGGTGTGAACTCCTATAATGAAGATGTGGGGGCCATTGCGACGCTAGGACACGACTGTTAGTGATTGACTGAAAACCGATGGGACAACCCTGAGTCACGACCACCCCGAGTCGTTCCATGTATGAACAGGACGCAGCGTGCATCTCTTTGAACTCTCTCCATGATGTTTAGCCCTATAGTGTCTTCAGCGGTGAATATCATTTGTGTGGGCAGCTTGGTGAGATGACTTACTGCTTTGGAGAAAAACAGCTCGGTGTGAACTCCTATAATGAAGATGTGGGGGCCATTGCGACGCTAGGACACGACTGTTAGTGATTGACTGAAAACCGATGGGACAACCCTGAGTCACGACCACCCCGAGTCGTTCCATGTATGAACAGGACGCAGCGTGCATCTCTTTGAACTCTCTCCATGATGTTTAGCCCTATAGTGTCTTCAGCGGTGAATATCATTTGTGTGGGCAGCTTGGTGAGATGACTTACTGCTTTGGAGAAAAACAGCTCGGTGTGAACTCCTATAATGAAGATGTGGGGGCCATTGCGACGCTAGGACACGACTGTTAGTGATTGACTGAAAACCGATGGGACAACCCTGAGTCACGACCACCCCAAGTCGTTCCATGTATGAACAGGACGCAGCGTGCATCTCTTTGAACTCTCTCCATTATGTTTAGCCCTATAGTGTCTTCAGCGGTGAATATCATTTGTGTGGGCAGCTTGGTGAGATGACTTACTGCTTTGGAGAAAAACAGCTCGGTGTGAACTCCTATAATGAAGATGTGGGGGCCATTGCGACGCTAGGACACGACTGTTAGTGATTGACTGAAAACCGATGGGACAACCCTGAGTCACGACCACCCCGAGTCGTTCCATGTATGAACAGGACGCAGCGTGCATCTCTTTGAACTCTCTCCATGATGTTTAGCCCTATAGTGTCTTCAGCGGTGAATATCATTTGTGTGGGCAGCTTGGTGAGATGACTTACTGCTTTGGAGAAAAACAGCTCGGTGTGAACTCCTATAATGAAGATGTGGGGGCCATTGCGACGCTAGGACACGACTGTTAGTGATTGACTGAAAACCGATGGGACAACCCTGAGTCACGACCACCCCGAGTCGTTCCATGTATGAACAGGACGCAGCGTGCATCTCTTTGAACTCTCTCCATGATGTTTAGCCCTATAGTGTCTTCAGCGGTGAATATCATTTGTGTGGGCAGCTTGGTGAGATGACTTACTGCTTTGGAGAAAAACAGCTCGGTGTGAACTCCTATAATGAAGATGTGGGGGCCATTGCGACGCTAGGACACGACTGTTAGTGATTGACTGAAAACCGATGGGACAACCCTGAGTCACGACCACCCCAAGTCGTTCCATGTATGAACAGGACGCAGCGTGCATCTCTTTGAACTCTCTCCATGATGTTTAGCCCTATAGTGTCTTCAGCGGTGAATATCATTTGTGTGGGCAGCTTGGTGAGATGACTTACTGCTTTGGAGAAAAACAGCTCGGTGTGAACTCCTATAATGAAGATGTGGGGGCCATTGCGACGCTAGGACACGACTGTTAGTGATTGACTGAAAACCGATGGGACAACCCTGAGTCACGACCACCCCGAGTCGTTCCATGTATGAACAGGACGCAGCGTGCATCTCTTTGAACTCTCTCCATGATGTTTAGCCCTATAGTGTCTTCAGCGGTGAATATCATTTGTGTGGGCAGCTTGGTGAGATGACTTACTGCTTTGGAGAAAAACAGCTCGGTGTGAACTCCTATAATGAAGATGTGGGGGCCATTGCGACGCTAGGACACGACTGTTAGTGATTGACTGAAAACCGATGGGACAACCCTGAGTCACGACCACCCCGAGTCGTTCCATGTATGAACAGGACGCAGCGTGCATCTCTTTGAACTCTCTCCATGATGTTTAGCCCTATAGTGTCTTCAGCGGTGAATATCATTTGTGTGGGCAGCTTGGTGAGATGACTTACTGCTTTGGAGAAAAACAGCTCGGTGTGAACTCCTATAATGAAGATGTGGGGGCCATTGCGACGCTAGGACACGACTGTTAGTGATTGACTGAAAACCGATGGGACAACCCTGAGTCACGACCACCCCGAGTCGTTCCATGTATGAACAGGACGCAGCGTGCATCTCTTTGAACTCTCTCCATGATGTTTAGCCCTATAGTGTCTTCAGCGGTGAATATCATTTGTGTGGGCAGCTTGGTGAGATGACTTACTGCTTTGGAGAAAAACAGCTCGGTGTGAACTCCTATAATGAAGATGTGGGGGCCATTGCGACGCTAGGACACGACTGTTAGTGATTGACTGAAAACCGATGGGACAACCCTGAGTCACGACCACCCCGAGTCGTTCCATGTATGAACAGGACGCAGCGTGCATCTCTTTGAACTCTCTCCATGATGTTTAGCCCTATAGTGTCTTCAGCGGTGAATATCATTTGTGTGGGCAGCTTGGTGAGATGACTTACTGCTTTGGAGAAAAACAGCTCGGTGTGAACTCCTATAATGAAGATGTGGGGGCCATTGCGACGCTAGGACACGACTGTTAGTGATTGACTGAAAACCGATGGGACAACCCTGAGTCACGACCACCCCGAGTCGTTCCATGTATGAACAGGACGCAGCGTGCATCTCTTTGAACTCTCTCCATGATGTTTAGCCCTATAGTGTCTTCAGCGGTGAATATCATTTGTGTGGGCAGCTTGGTGAGATGACTTACTGCTTTGGAGAAAAACAGCTCGGTGTGAACTCCTATAATGAAGATGTGGGGGCCATTGCGACGCTAGGACACGACTGTTAGTGATTGACTGAAAACCGATGGGACAACCCTGAGTCACGACCACCCCGAGTCGTTCCATGTATGAACAGGACGCAGCGTGCATCTCTTTGAACTCTCTCCATGATGTTTAGCCCTATAGTGTCTTCAGCGGTGAATATCATTTGTGTGGGCAGCTTGGTGAGATGACTTACTGCTTTGGAGAAAAACAGCTCGGTGTGAACTCCTATAATGAAGATGTGGGGGCCATTGCGACGCTAGGACACGACTGTTAGTGATTGACTGAAAACCGATGGGACAACCCTGAGTCACGACCACCCCGAGTCGTTCCATGTATGAACAGGACGCAGCGTGCATCTCTTTGAACTCTCTCCATGATGTTTAGCCCTATAGTGTCTTCAGCGGTGAATATCATTTGTGTGGGCAGCTTGGTGAGATGACTTACTGCTTTGGAGAAAAACAGCTCGGTGTGAACTCCTATAATGAAGATGTGGGGGCCATTGCGACGCTAGGACACGACTGTTAGTGATTGACTGAAAACCGATGGGACAACCCTGAGTCACGACCACCCCAAGTCATTCCATGTATGAACAGGACGCAGCGTGCATCTCTTTGAACTCTCTCCATGATGTTTCATCATTCTGTGGACAACAATATGCCCAGATTACGAATCCGGTACCATCCTGCAGTTTGTCCTAGTACCGGTATCCAGGATACCTAAGAGTAGTTGCTACAGATGTGGGCAACCACCCTCACGATAATTACATCTATGTATATAATCTGTAATCCTTATTCCCCGCCGCGGTGGAGTAGCCGAGCGGTGTAAGGCGCCTCGCTGCGGAGCGCGCAGTTGCTCGCCGTCGGAGGTTCGAGTCCTCCCTAGGGAATGGGTGTGTGTGTTGTCCTTAGGTTAGTTTACCTTAGTTTAAGTAGTTCGTAAGCTACGGACTGATGACCACGCAGTTTGGTCCGATAGATTTACAAACATTTCATTTTCATTTACGTAACCCCCCCCCCCCACAAGAGCCATATGCATGAAGTTTATTTTTATTTTTTATTTTAAGTCACATACAATGCAATCTCTGTTCCACTTGTAAATGCTGAAACAATATGACAGTTCAGTTCAGCTGCTGATATTTTGGGATCAGAATGGACGTCTTGGACAAAACTAAAACGCCTTTTTTTATATAAGAATATTTTTTTAATCTTTTATTACCGCAGCTTCCTTTTCAGCACATCACAGCTGTTTCTCTTCTGTCAAGCAGTGCCAAGATTGTCTGCCTTCCTCCTCCCTACTTTTGCTTGCATTTCCTATATCTCACCTGCTAATGACAATAATACCACATATCCTCCCAACTCGTTCCATTTCTTTTTCCTCCTCCACTTGTAGGAGCTCATCCTGCTGACACCCCTGGTTCTCTGTATCTTGCAGGCAAATGTGTGCGGCCATGTTGGTTTGCCCAGCTGGATACGTTACCAGTTGCCGTCGGAGAGCATATGTTCATCTCGATTATGACGTGTGCATGTCCAGTTTCGATCTTTAATCGAGATCGTAAAGAGTCTCAGGGCGGCGAGTCTCCGGTGAAAAGATCATCCGTCTTGTAAGGCTTCGAAAGGTATTGAGACGGTGATTCTATAATTAGCAGCGGTCACGGTTTTACTTGGGCGATGCGACCATTATCGTGTTTACATATTCCACAAATGAATCACTGTTTTTATAGTATTAATGATCAATATAATGATCTATAATAGGAGAATAAGTGACAAATATTCACAAGGTAGGAGTCCCAGAAGTAAAAGCTACTTGTTGTAGAGAACTGGAAACCAATTTCTATAGCTTTTATCTAATATTCTGAGATTTTTAAAATTTATATTATAGAATTATCTACTGTACAATTTGTTGTTATTTACAATGAGTGCTCTCCAACATAAATGTGTCACCACAAACAATAACTAACAAAGACAGAAATAGGCCTACCATTAATTATTCAAAACACGTTGATCGTCTTCTGTAGCAAACAAGTTGACACTCAGAATAAAATGCGCAGAAAAGGATGATATTTTTGATGAATTAAAAGATAAGTCTTCGCCATCATTAAGGTAGAAAATAAAATTTACAAGATAGTTATTATTTTTATAAACCTTCTTTACCGAACAAGAGCATCTTCAATTAAATGACAGATTCATAAGAAATGATGCAGGAATGTTCCAACTGTTGTTTTTCGTGTTGTTTGAATTATTTAATAGGGCAAAAGGAAGATGATTTTTCTCGCTCCCTATTACATTTTTGCACAAATTAGACCATGCTTCCAACAAGCACCATTTGGAGAGCTAATTATTAACTAACTTACGTAATATATGCATAAATAATGAGTACCATCACTACCAACAACAGGAAGGAAGGAAGCTTAGGGTTTAACATCCCATCGACAGCTTGGTTATTAGAGACGGAGCTAACGATCGGAATTTTGGGTAAAGATGGGGAAGAAAAGCGGCCGTACCCTTTGAAAGGTACCATCCCGGCATTTGCCTGGAGTGATTTAGGAAATCACGGAAAACCAAAATCTGGATGGCTGGGATTTGAACCACCATCCTCCTGAATGCGATTCCTACAACAACAGGGCAAGACTGATTTCCTTCCAAATCCTTAGCAAAACGTCGAGCCTGTGCTCGATCTATAACGACTACGGTCTCGACGGAACTAAACCTGAATTTCCTTTCTTCTTTTGGTAGTGAAACGAATCTAATTTTATATTAAACGGTTGTTGGTTCCTCTCTGTTTGACAAATTACTTCAGCGTAGTCGTGTCTGCCACAGTGGGCGATCGGGTTACGAAAAGTTATAAAGGTGATCTTGGTTAACGTGTTGTGTAACGCATTTTCGGTTGTGTTAAGAGCGCTAATTGCGAAACATTAACCCCTTCTGGCTTTACGTCATACATTTTACGTAAGAAATCTTAATTACAGGGATTGCTAAGTGACTACTTAGGAAGTAAATTTCTGTGTGATTAGTAATTTCCACATGCGTGAGCGCGTCATAATTCGAACAGACGTTTTAGCCTTACAGACGCCGCAACAGTTGTATGCACGTGATCTAGTAAAGGCCAACTTTGGTAGTATGCGAAACATGTTTTATCATGGTGGGAGAACAGAAAAAAAAACAGAATTCTTGGTAATTCGGCATAGACACAGTTTGCCGGAAAAGTACGCACAGCAAATAGTGTACAGTTCCCTGTTGGAGCTGTGAAGGGTCTATGGCGCTAGACTACCGGACGTAGCTGAAGTAAAACTAAAAGTCAGTCCATGACGTAGCGTTTTAACCGGCGAGCATTTCGTTAGGCTGTCTGCAAAAAGCGGGACCCGTTGGACGGAGAGAAAGTCTCAGCCGGGACCACAGGATGACGTCACGACCGGCACAGTGGCAGCTGTGCAGTAGACCGATACTACAGACGAAACGTCTACAGCCCACGACTCTACCCAGTTGTTTTCACACGAGATCTACAAATATTCTGTTAGACATAACGAAAATCAGCACTCTGCAAGAGATTGGCAGCTAACTGTAGAAAACTGAAAAAGGAAGTATAGGTTTAGCGGGGGCATTTTTGTGTCATCTACTGGCTTCTTTCTTCCTACTTAGCTATGCTCAAACAGGCACACCGTCACACGAACTTCACACCCCTGCACGGACTACTCAAGCACATATTCCGTCCGACCGAAATTCCCATACTTCCCCCTACTTGGAGCATTGTACTCCATGGGTCGCACATGACCCTGTATTCCGCCATCCACACTCAAATCCGCGCCAGTCCTCTACAATGTGGATTACAATTAAGAACTGCGGAGTCGGTTCTTCAGACATCATTTGACTACCTACAGTGGGGAAAATTAGAAAAAGTGTGGGACTCATGGAAATCCCAATAACTGCAAACGTACAGTGCAGCAGATTTATTACTACGAAAGTACAACAGTAGTCCCGGCATAGACAATTCATAGAAACTGAATGATACGAGGCGTGTTTTTTTAAGTAAGTACTGTGCTAAGATATCTCAATAATTTTATTTTGACATGAAAATTTGTACTTTAATCTACTTTTATAAATAATTTCCTTCAATATTGAAGTACTTATGACGTTGTACCAGTTTTTGAATACCCTCCTCATAGAAGTCTGCCGCCTTACTTCTTAACCATTGCATCACAAATGTTTTGACTTGGTCATCGTCTTGCTCGGTCACAATGCCATACTAAACTCTATGAGAAACATTAGAAAAGTCATCCCGCAAGGAGGAAATCGTAAAGCGTATATTTTCTCTCACCTTATTGACCATTTCCTGCATCAGACTTTCATTAACGACCGAAGGGCGCCCAGTTCGTTGTTCATCATGCACATTTGTGCTCTCACCCACTTTTTTTACCATTCCATCACTCTTAATGTTTTCTCTGTAAATTGCACATATCTCACTATGAAGATCGATCGCTTTTAGGACTTTACCACTAAGAAGTCTTATAACAGTCCGTACTTAACAGTCAGCGGGATTCACGATTATCGGAGGCATGTTAAACACTCAGTACACAACGTAAACAAGGAAGAATAAATCTGTAATGGTGTCAGTGCAGAGACAACAGATGTAGGTACTCAGTGGGCATAAAATTATTGAAATATCTTAGCACGTCTTTTTTTAATTTTAAAACGGCACTTACTTAAAATACACGTCTCGTACTTTTGTGTGAACGCATCATTGGGCGATTGTTATATTACATATTAAATCATTGCCACACTTGTAGGTGAAGACCCTAAAATGTGGCGCTAAAACAGGTGAGATTAATGACTGAAGCGACTGACATGACAAAACTGTAATAAAATTACTAATAATCAAAATATACTAACAACACCATAACAAAAAGTGTACCAAACGGTTATAGCTTAGATTAAGTCAGTATCAGCTTTAAAACTAAACGTAGGTACGCCTTAAGCTTAAAAAGAAGCAGCGGCAGGAAAATATCCTGCTACATGGCTAATAGTAAGTTGAAAAGTAATCGCGTGGCTTGACTGGCTAATATCCATTCGAAAACATGAAAAGAATAAGAGGGAATCATTTACATCTACATATATACTCCGCAATACACTGTAAAGTGCGTTTCGGAGAGTACACTGTACCAATACTAGACATTTACCAATACTAGACATTATATAGGTAAACAAATTTTGGCTTGAATGTAAATTCCAATGATATAATAAAATCGAATGACAACACAGGGCGAGGCTCGAAGCGAACTTCAGATAAGATGTCAATACAAAGGGACATCAAGATATGAAAAAAATGCTGTGTTTTTACTGATTTTGCCGCGGTGCAGTGGCCAAGCCTTAGAGACAATTTATCATCAAAATCACGTATGCAAAATCGGCTATTGTTACACATAGTTCAAGTTTCTTAAAATAAAGTGTTCATTACAACTGACGAAAACATTAGCTAGAAATCCTTAAAGGCATTGCCAACCCATTGTTTTTGACAATTAGTCACGCCTCACTGTGCAGAACGCGGTTGCTCGCCGTCGGAGATTCGAATCCTCCCTTAGGCATGGGTTTGTGTGTGTGTGTGTGTGTGTGTGTGTGTGTGTGTGTGTGTGTGAGTGAGTGAGTGTGTGTGTGTTGTCCATAGCAGTCGTGACAGATGTTCTATAGGAGGCTGCGACTCCATGTTCAGTTTACCGTCTATGAAAAATGGGCCTATAAGCTTATGGTTAACTGTCCCATAACACACATTACACTCCACAGACACCGACGTTCCACCTGACAAAGCCAACGGGGATTGATAAGAGACCAATAATACGTGTTTCGGCGGTTTACCTGGGCATGTTTGGTAACCGTGGCTTCATCATTAAATAAGATACACGATGTGTATGCAGTATCCTGTCGCAATGCTCATGTACAGAAGGTAACACAAATCTCATAATCTTTCCACGCAAAATGATAAGAGAGATGTGTGATACGGATGGAACCGGTGTCGAAGTAGAATGCTTAACATACTTGCGTGGCTCATGCCATTTCCTCGTGCTATACGCGGAAACTAATGTGCCAATCATCTGCAACAGCAGCCAAAACATCAATTTCCCCCACTTATGTTACCACTAGTTACCTTCCTTTACGTTGTCTACGTGTGACACTACCACATTTACGTAACTAATTAAAGAGTTTGATGAATAATGGCCGAGATGGGTGGCCTCTATTGCGATGTTTCCACATACATCTTACAAACACAACCTGCATTTTTCCTACACTCTCCATACACCATCGGCATGTCGGACTATTCTGCAGTGGAAAATCCCATCGCTCACTCACAACCCCCTGCTTGGAATGACACACACTAACCGCCTAAAAAACAAGTCGCAGTGTACTAGAAGAACACACATGTTCGATGTAAGCAAACGTAACTTCGTCGTTCCTAGCAACTACGCTGGTTTCGTGAGACAAACAAGTGTCGGATTGGAAACTTTTCGCAATACGATATCTCGTAAACAAATAACACTAGGGTCCTGGAACAAACAACACTGACATTCTAATTTACCCTGTTTTTTTAATGTGTTAGCATCAACAGGCAATGTTCCATTTCAAAAATTGTATGTTTACACAAAAAATACAATTTCTATGTCGCGTTAAAATATGTTTTTTGGCCAACAATACGAGCTGCTGTGCAATTCTGTGAAAACCGCACAACAGCAGCATTTTCCATCTCCGCAATATTTGCGGTGGAAGTTTTAGGTGATTCACTCTGTACGTATTCCATACCACGGAAGTGTATGAAGTCAATCGTGGTGAGGGAAAAACTCATAAAACCGTGGATGACAGAAAGAGGAATTTATGACTGAATCACTAGTTGTTGGTTTTATGTGCACATTAAAGCACAGTTTAGTATTAATCAGCTGCAGTTGAAGGTCTAAATAATGTAGTTTACCCAACTCATCCATGCTTTCATACGCGAATGAAATTTTCTGGCGCAGCTCGTTAAAATCTTCAGAAGATTGGGCATTGAAGATAATGAATTTATCATCAAAATCACGTATGCCAAATCGGATATTGTAACACGTAGTTCAAGTTTCTTAAAATAATTTGTTCATTGTAACTGACGAAAACATTAGCTAGAAATCCTTTAAAGGTATTGCCAACCCATCGTTTTTGACAATTAGTCAATGTCGCTTTTCATAGTTGCCCTTCCTTTATGTCCAAATTTGTTCCATCATTTCAGAATAAAGTATCTTTTATCAGACCACGGTGTTCCAGTCAGTTTTCTAATTTCTCTGTGACCAACTTTCCATTGAAATATCTTTTGTCTGAATGTTTTTTTTATCTGCCTGAGTTATCGTCCTTGATCGCAGCGATTAATTTAAAAAATAATAATTATTCTATTCATATCGAGGTAACCAAGAAATTTCCGTGAGTGCCTATAAGACTCTTCTCTACGAGGACATTAGGGTAGAAGTCCCTTATGTCCAGAGACAACAAAGAGAATCCTTTAGAGAAAGAACGCTCATTCGGTAGATGTAGGAGCTGTTTTCTATAATGGACACAAATTCTTTCTTCAAAACACGTAAAAGAATTTTTGTGCAGGGTCCGCTGGAGCCGCCCGGTAAGGCCGCGTGGTCTAAGGCGCCATCTATGGATTGCACGGTCGCTCCCACTGGAGCTCCAAGTCCTCCCTCAGGCATGGGTGTTTTTGTGCTGTCCTTAGCTTAAGTTACGTAAGTTAGTTTAAGGAGTTTGTAAGTCTAGGGACCCTATGGCCCTTGCAGTTTGGTCCCTTAGGTTTTAAAACATTTGAACATTTTTTGATTTGGTGCTCTTAATTAATCGTACAAATTCGAGTGTTTCAAATGTTTGTAGATCTTATGGGACTTAACTAGGGGGTCATCAGTCCCTAAACTTATAAACTACTTATGAACTAACTTATAGTAAGGACGGCACAAATATCCATGCCCGAGGGGGGATTCGAACCCCCGACCGTAGTGGCCGTGCAGAACGTGACTGGAGCGCCTCAGTCCCCTCGGCCACCGCGGCCGGCCTAATCGTCCAGCTGCCTATCGTGTGCCTATATTTGTGCTCTGAAGTGTGAGGTTTTACCAATACTTGAAATTTCAGGTGGAATGATGTAAATACAACCAACCAGACAGCTCCTTTACTCCTTCACATAAGAAACAAGGGGGTTTACATCTATTTTTTTATTCTTATCGAATAAGTTTTTTCTTTTCTTCCTTTTTTTTCCCCTATACACTGATCTTTATAAAGCACGACTGAATTATTGCTTTTCTCAGCACATTTTCCTCTCTGAGCTTATTAATCCGAGGTCAGATTACTACATTCCGTGGAACTAGAATTTCTAGTAACTGCTTTTTCAGTAATGCTATTAGCCTTACAAGCAATTTTAAGCTTTTCCTATTTACGCAGTCAGTGGATTCGTTAGCTATGTTGATGTCCGCCAGTGAAGAAGTAATCGATGAATCACTGAGGCCGCGGTGGCCGAGCTGACTGAGGCGCGCCAGTCACGGTCTGCACGGGGGTTCGAATCCCCCCTCGGGCATGGAGATTTGTGCCGTCCTTAGTTGTAAGTAGTTCATAAGTAGTTTGTAAGTTTAAGGACTGATGACCCCGTAGTTAAGTCCCATAGACTCTACGAACATTTGAACATTTGTATCACTGAAGTGAGGATTGATGTTATACTGAAGACCTTCATGCAGCATGTTGGTTAGCTGGGCATTAAATTGAATGAAGTTAAATTTATTATTCGCTTGGAGAACGGAAAGACGTTATCGATGGCGTTTACGGATGAACCTCTCAAGCACTTTTGGCCCACTTCAGGTTACGGTAGTAACACTAAAAGTGGGCCTTTGCGATCGCCTTTTGACAACTCCAAATTTAAATAAAAACAACTGCTTAACCATTCAACTGGCACGAAAATTGAATAAACGAATTTGTAGAGGAGAAAATTCTCTACAACTTTCGCACCATTACAGAGATATTTGTAAAAATAACGGCGATTTGACACCGTCACTTCATTTTACGTAAACCAGGCGTTCGGAACTGTCACGTGACATTCCTCGCCCAGAACTCTCTCTGGCATACGCTATCTTGCTTTCTGTATTTTATGATTTTCTTGAAATAACTTACGCGTTGTCATTTCAAAGCAATGGCGCACTGCAGAATTAACAAAAACACGTCGTTCTTAGTACGATAAATTATAATCTAATGTCTAAAAATGTCATATTAGCACTTAAAATGTGGCAGGGATATTATAATAATAGTTTAAAGAGGTAAAAGTTCAAAAAAGCGTACGTTTTTGGAATAATTAATGCTGCAGCAGTCACTTTTTTCTAATATTTTTATTGGCACGACGCGTTTACAGTTACTGGTTCATTATTGACTTATGATTTGTGTTGTGGATGCCAGTGAGGTTATGTTTGTACATTTTAACCTGTTCAGGAAGATATAGCTATTTTTAGTATTACGTTTCATCATTATAGTTTTTGGATTTTTGTAGTGTTATACAACACAACAACACTAGTGTTGTACAACACTACAATAATCCAAAAACTATAATGATGAAACATAATACTAAAAATAGCTATATCTTCCTGAACACGTTAAAATGTCCAAACATAACCTCACTGGCATCCACAACACAAAACATAATAAGTCAATAATGTACCAGTAACTAAAAAATGCAGCTTATGATGGCAGCGTGCTGCCGAAACGCCTCGTGCCAATAAAAATATTAGTAAAAAGTGACTGCTGCAGCATTAATTATTCCAAAAAAGTTTATAAAACAGTCGCAGACCTCAGAAAAAATCCAAATAACATGGATGAATTTAAGTGTATGTTTGTCAGAGCTAAACTCAAATATAAAATAGTTTGTTAAAATACGGTCAGAAAGAATATTACGTGTTGGAAGCATGGATATTGTCACAATTGTAGAGTCGTAATCGTATGGTCCATAAGTTTTTATTATTTTTGTCCGAAATGTTTGCAAAAAATCGTAAAACTACAGGCAAATCTAAATTGGGCCGTAAAACACTACAGAGCGATTATTTTATCTTATGATCATGTGTCTGAATGGTAGGCTGACAACACTCTGACTTCTGACGAAGATTCTCGTCAAATGAAATACCGAAGTAACGCCAGAAGACAAGTAGTTTTTAGTGACGTTCTATGAGATTGTTTCCTCTTTTGTCACTCCTCTTCAGCGGTTTTCGCATGCCACCTGTTTCCATTGTCATCTGAAGTATACACCGTAGTAAAACAGCTCGTATACACAGAACTGTTACTCGGGTGGCAATAAACGGCTGTGTTTATCATACTCTGGCTGCAGCAGTGGGCCAGTTACGTGGCGAGTACGGCCACGTGCAGCGAACCGTGCGGTTACTCGCGCCCTTGGGATTCCCCGGCGTCCTGCAGGATCTAAATAAATCCGCAACAGCGACAGTCTGCAGCGGCAGCGGCAGCGGGCAGTCGGCGTGTATCAGATGACCTCAGCCTCAGGTGAGCGCGGGCAGGGCGGCGGCGGCGGCACTGCGATCGCTATCTGCCCGCCCGCGCATGCGCAGTTCCGTCCCACGTGAGCCGTGACGTCACGCCGAGCAGGCCGCCGGCACTGTCAAGGGCGCCATCAGATCAGATGCTCCCGTCGACAGACTCGCGGCGGACTTGTTGAGTCACTGACCAGCAGGACAACACCAAAGCTCGTATTTTCTGTCAAAGTTCTATGATTTTATTATAAATGAATGTATTCTACCATGAAAAGTTGTAATTTATTAACGACAAATACATGTTCCGCCATTTTAAGCATCATCGGCGGTGAAAATCATGTGAGATATGAACTTCATTCATCAGTAGCCATTGAAGAGCGAAAGCAGGCTCAAACCCTACGTGCACAGAATGGAACCTTTCATGAAACAAGACCTCTTGTGCCAGGCAAATCCACTTAATCCATTTTGTTCATATTGTGTACAGATGGTTCTCTGCTATGCACACCATCTTTGGACCTACTTCTGCACTACATGATATCTCTTACATCTTTATATTTGACGAATGACACATCCTAATTTTAATGCCTCATAGTAGCAATTAATGGACGAGTCTGATCTCTCATCACGTTTTCATATAATTTAATTATGTCTCACAAGGGCTAAATGCGTTTTGTTTATTTTCCGTGTCCAGTACACCACACATTAAATCTAGTGCGAGTCAGCTGTAATAAAATTGTTTTTCCCCAATACTCAACCACACTAATGGCTTTGTCATTGGCTAGCTGTAAATCCAAGAAGGTTCATCTTCTGTCGAGGTTTGGGCACGTCAGTAGATGATCGTCCGTTTGGACATTCCCACAGTCACATAGATGTGAGCCCCATTGGGCAAGGCTATAATTGCAATTTGAGACCCCGTCCTTAGCCTCTGATTAATAAATTACAACTTTGCATCCCAGGCTTCTTTTATTCAAGAAATATTCATAAATGGTTGCTAAATGAGACGGCCAAAATGTACTGGATCTCTGATTTACCTTTTCATAAAATGTTATTTTGTCAAATAATGGCATTATTGGAATACCATCGTTGTTAGGTAAATTTAGAGACATGAATGTTCATAATGCAAAGCATACCCTAATCAAAAATTGATTATGGTTTACTCTTTTGAACGACATTGTTACCAGTATAGATTTTCTACATCATCGCTAGATGGCATGTAATCTTTTACAGCAGTCCGTTCATAAATACGCTTTTACTTTTTGTGTCTGGTAGGAAGAGCTCGTATTTTTCCTGTCCAGTGTCGCAAAGATTTCTACCCTGAATGATGCCGTTTAAAATCTCTCCTGATTTCTCCTTGTTTTGACATATTAGTGGGTGCATAGGTTGGGTTGGCGTTGTTGGGTTTTTGAAGGGACTAAACAACGACGGTTATCAGTCGGTGCATAGGTGTCCACACTTCTCTGCAGCTGCACGAAAATCCTATTCAAACCCCTTGAGACCAAATATGTCCTGTACGTTGAGACCCCTGTTCTTACAAGGAGACCACATGGCTAGCGGATTTTAGATTTTTTTTATTATATATATATATATATATATATATATATATATATATATATATATATATATATACGGTACGTGAAGTACTGAATTCAAATAACAGCCAAAGCCATTCGACCCCATTCTCAAAAATGCTCTAGAAAATCGACTATGAAGATTAACAAGTACATGTAAGTACAAATAATTAAATTACTTGGAGCATCTGTCAGTGTAGCACAAGTGATAGCGTACTGGCCTTATGACCCTAGTGTCAGTGGTTCGAGTCCCGCCTCGATGGGTATTATTTTTAATTATTTATCTTTTCCTTGTTGTACACAAAAACTGACGCGACACATGAAAATAAAGATCCCAAAATGTTTTATATTACATCCTCCACGAAGTAAACATTATAGAAATAGAACATTACGAATAAACATAAATACGTGCATTTTTCCAAAATTGCCATTAGATATTAAAATTGTGTAAGTATTCCGAAAAAAAAAACTGCTGGGTAGAACCACCGACCCTACAGTTGTACAGCCAGAATTCTACCACCTGAGCTACATCGTCAGAGTTGAAACTGTTTTAATTATTGGTACTTACATGTACTTGCTAAACTTCAAAGTCAATTATCTCGAGATTTTTTTAGAGTTGCGTCGAATGACTTAAGCTGATTGTTATTTCAATTCTGAAGTTCAGGTACCATAAATAGTTTAAAAAAATTCTATAATCCGATACCCACGTGGGCTGCTTATTAGTGTAGGGTAGGAGGTGACCGCAGATAATTTTTTTTTTCATTTGGAGTGAAAACCTCTTACCTAGAAGCACTTTCTTGTCGGAATAAAACACTCATTTTGATATCTTCACTTTATATGTATATCCGGAAGGACTTCATCTGTAAACAGTTGTACAGGATACAGACAGCTCGCCATACATCGGATGGAAGAAAGGGAGATTGGTGGCCGGCCGCGGTGGCCGAGGGGACTGAGGCGGTCCAGTCACGGCCTGCACGGCCACTACGGTCGGGGGTTCGAATCCCCCCTCGGGCATGGATATTTGTGCCGTCCTTAGTGTTAGCTAGTTGGTAAGTTTATGGACTGATGACCCCGTAGTTAAGTCCCATAAGCTATACAAACATTTGAACTTTTTTTTTTAAAGATTTGTGTTTAACTCTCCATCGACAGCATAGAGGCGGAGTTTACGCTCGGGTTGTTTGGGTGGAGTATCCGAGCGGTCTAAAGCGTCTCGCTGTGGAGTGCACGGTTGCTCGCCGTGGAGGCTCGAATCCTCCCAGGGGCATGGGTGTGTGTGTTGTCCTTAGGTTAGTTTACCTAGGTTTAAGTAGTTTGTAAGCTACGGACTGATGAACACGCAGTTTGGTCCGATAGATTTACAAACATTTTTGAAATCGGCCGTGCTCTATGAAGGGAACCATTCCGGTATTTGCCGGAGTGATTTAGGGAAATCACGGAAAACCTAAATCTGGATGGCAGATCCTCCCGAATGCGAGTCCAGTGCGTCACCACTGCCCCACCTCGCTCGGTCGCCGTACACCTTCTGCCACGTCTTCTCACGGGATTACAGACCGCTATTCGGCACTGACCAGCTCCAGGCGGTCAGACTTTGAGTTCCAGCCGCCGGGCGTGTCTGCAGCTACCAACCGGTTAACACCAGACGCCGCGGCTGCCCAAGGAGAAGGAGGCGGTCGCGCCGATGGAGGTCGAGCACGCGGGCACCGCGTGCTAGCGCCCGTCTCCCACCTGAAGAGTCCCGCAGCCAGCGTGCGAAACGCCAGGCCCAGGCGTCAGGCCATGTGCTCTCCGCTTACCTCGCTAAGCTCAAAATGTTCAAATTTTTGTAAGGCTATGTATTTAGATGATCCATATTGGATGTTAGAGAACCCGTGACTGTCAGTATAATCTAGGTACAGAAAAACGCAACCAGTCACTTTTATGAAATAGAGCTTGCTTTATTCCATGAACCAGTATTCGAACATTTCATCTTCAGATGGTACAGGAAGTTCATCTACCTTACGTCCGAGCAAGTGGGCTCGCCCGCCCCACGTCACCGGTGTGCGCGTAATCGAGGGAAACACAGTCACTTGTAAACGAGTGGCCCAACGTAACGGTGTCACTATGTTTTCGAAACAGGAAAAATGGATTTGGATCAATATTGAATGTGCCAGAGGTCGAACAGTACGATAATGTCATCAATGTCTTCGAGAGTCGTGCGGGGAATCGGCATTGTCGTACAGAAATGTGGCACGTTGGGTAAAAGGTCGGCAAACAGTGGCAGACATGCGTCGGGCAGGTCGACCTAGCGTCTCTGAAGAAGAAGTGCGTACTGTTGTATTAGTGATCGACGCTAGTCGATTCGTTAGCTTGCCCACGAAACCTGTTTAGGGCATACAGCAGAAGCTGCGGCTGCTTTGTTCGGTCGATGGGACCTGGGACGTACTGTTCCATCCACCATACTACCCGGAGTTAAGTCCTAATGAATTTGTTTTGTTTCCGAAGATGAACGAACCACTTCGTGGCATTCGCTTCAGAACTGTTCTAGAGATTCGACAGGACGTAGACCGCTCCAGTCGCACCATCAACAGAACAGGCTCTGCTAGCTGTATACTACGCCGTCCACATCGCTGCAAACTGGTTCTACACAACGCTGGTGACTACTTTGAAGGAGAGTAACGTGTGCGAAAACGTAACGCTTAATCGGTTGTGAATAAATAGTTGGCACTATTTAAGTTCCAACCCTCGTATAATGGCATCGTGACATCTGAAACTGTCTTGAGATGCAGTTGTAAGTACGAGGTCCTCGGTGGACCTTTCTAAGCACAATAACACAGACTCACTCACACACACACACACACACACTCAGACCAAAGATAAAGGGGCGGGAGTAGCCGAGCGGTCTGGAGCGCCACGTTGCGGATCGCGTGGCCTGCCGCTTCGGAGGTTCGAATCCTCCCTCCGGCATGGATGTTTGTGTTGTCTTTAGTATAAATTAGTTCATAAGTAGTTTGTAAGTTTAGGGATTGACGACACCGCAGTTAAGTCCCATAAACTTTACAAACTAATCTAGGTACAGAAAAACACAACGAGTCACTTTTATGAAATGGAGCTTGCTTTATTCCATGAACCGGCTTTCGAACTTTTTCAAGTTCATCTTCAGATGGTACGGAAAGTTTAGAGGGTTATTTTGTAGGGAGATGCTGGATGCTGGCTCTGTGGTAGGTAATTGACATGCTTTAATACTTCGTTATAGGCTTTGTTTACATCGCGATTTGGCAATGGATATGTTTTTAAGGTCAAGTTTTGTTACTTACTGTGGCTTTATGGATGGCCTTTGCAGTAGGCTTCCATTTGTCAGGAGATTTGGTTGCAGTATGGTACCACATCACTCGCTTTTTTATTAGTAACTTGGTTTGTCAATATCATAACACTTCACCAGCAGCTATCATGCGCTTTCACAACTAGTTTTATTAACAAAGGTCTTCATTCAAAGATATGGCACTTTGCAACAAAGAAGTTTGTTTTTGTTTGAATGTGACATACACGTTACCAAGGGTGTCGTTTTTGTGAGCGTCTACAAGTGAATAAATGACATCAAATATTTAAGCATTGAATTTTACTGTAAAATTCAATGCTTATATGAAGCTATGTAAACATTTTTGATGTCATTTATTCACCGCCGTGTGATCCGTAACAGGGCGCCCCAGACCACTCGGCTACTCCCACGCGGCTAAAATTCAGATAAAATGAACAGATATTAGAATGAAACGAATAATGATAGTTGAAATATTCAATACTTTTTAATATTTTTTACTTATTTATTTTTTTATACAGGATCACTTTTTTCTACAGGGGTTCAGTGACCCATTGGATATACATACGACGCTCCGTCACTGAATAACACACACAGGAATATCAGCTGTCGTTTACAATTCAAGCAAGTTTAATACGTGGAATCAGTGAAAGGAAGAGATAGGATACAAATACCACACGAATGGTTACCGAGGGAGGTTGCTCAGTGGGACGCGTATGCGGGAGGACCCTGAAATCCTGAAGATAGCGAACAGTTGTATCACCGAAATATTAAATCAGTTTGATTTTAGGATCCGACAGCAAACCCGCAGAAATTACGAAGAATTAGTACGCCGAAAGCCTATAAAGTCACAAGCGGATAATTGTTTGCGTATGAGCCAGGGGTGGACCAATGTGTTATTGGTTTGTTTAGTTTCTGAAGCTGTTCCTCTTGAGCAAATCAGCCTATTTTTTGTGGAACTGTAATTATTTGTTTTCCCTAACCTATTTAGAACTTTCTTGTGCATCATCTCCACCCTCACAAACCGCGCACCAGTAGTTTACAGAACCTGTATGATTGGTGCGTAGACATTTCATGCAACACATTACACGTTCTGGTCGAGTCTGTACCACCGAGGATCGCTGCTGTGTTACTTAGGTGGACACAATATTAATAGGATTCTCATAATGTTTTACTTCATCGATGAGACCCGCATGAATTGAATCAAAGATACGGAGTAATGACTCTTGGTCCTGTAGACCAGGAAGCTTGAATGTAGAGTGTTTTCCACGCTCATTTGGGCAAATGGGCTGACCTCTTACTTTGTTTGGCTGGAAATATTTTTAAACAGTTTTAAAATACGATAACGAACGTAACTCACTGACACTGAACGCAGTTGCCAGAATGACAGACAAACAGCTTACATAACCCCCTCTCCCCCGTAGGTGAACTGATTGCAGAGATAAAATGAAATCACCAAGCAACCGGATCTCAAATGACGGAGTAAAGAAAACAGTTTTGTCGCGATTCCTGTACGACTCGTATTCCTAAGTCATAAATTTTCATCTCTGTGTAGCAACAATCAAAATGTACTAAAACGTATATACTCCTTGTCTGCTGCGACAATTCTCTTTTATAATACTCCTTCCAAAAAGTAAGGAGAGATATTTTTACGGAGGCGGTAGTAATTGTGTTACATTGAGAGTATTTCAGAAAGTTAAACATCGCTGTAGTCTGGCTCTGTACCTGCAGTCCTCGACGGTGAACGAACGTGTGACGCAAAAGGGCGTGCTCGCACAGATTGCGACTGACTTCCTGCCTCGTTAGACAAAGCCACTGTGACCAACAATAACGACCAGTTCACCTAACGCGCAACGCAACCAATGACGTAAGGATTGCTGGAACACTACGGTCGGGGGTTCAATTCCCCCTAGGGCATGGATATTTGTGCCGTCCTAGTTCGTAACTATTTCATAAGTAGTTTGTAAGTTTAGGGACTGATGACCCCGTAGTTAAGTCCCATAAGCTTAACAAACATTTTGATTTTTTTGATTGCTGGAAATGGTCAACGAGAAATATAGAATTTGGGCCTATCAGAGATGCCAGTTAAAGCTCTTCCAGATCAACAAAGTAGAAACTAATAACTACTGCATTTTGAAAACATCAACAGTCCGGAAGAGTAGTGAGTTTGTGTTGGGCCAGGTCTACTTTTTGATTAACTTCTCAGGACCACTTCTTGCCTCCCTGCGCGACTTCGCAGGCCTCTCACAAATCCCTATACCAACAGCAACAAAGTTACTCTGGCCCAATTACGGATATTGGCAGATGCTCAGATGGAACTCCCACCCCCTCATCTTCTGCCACTTCCGCATCTCCATTAGAAAACTGAAATTATTCAGTTATAATTGTAGAAATGCAAAAATCAGTGGGAAACTTTATGTTGCGTACTCTCTTCGAGATATTTGGAAAATTTTGACTTCTGCGGTTTCATTACCGACTTCCAAAAAATTAGTTTATCTGTCCAACAGATTGGGCAAAAATTTATCAGTGGCTTTTCTTTGTCATATTAGGCGGCTAACAGGAGTCTATATAATACTGTAGAAAATAAATAATGCATCCGGCCGCACGATTTTACATAAGCATTTATGGACCGTTACTGGTTTCGAGCCTCCGCCCATCATCAGGCAATTGTGTTAATTCCAGATGCTATTTACATCGGTGTCAATGATAATCAAAAATAATAGCTTATCTGTGAAAACATCATGTTTTTTGGCGCATCAAATCAGGTGATGTCATAAACTCAGCGATGTCGGATTTAAAGTAGCTCACTGACCAGCAGGTACCGATATAAAATTGATCATTTCCCCATCCTATAACATATAAAGGAGAGGCTACTATGAATATACCAATGTAAATAGCGTCTAGATTTAACACGACCGTCTGATGATGGACTCAGTCCAAAAAACTATTTAACGCTACAATAAATGGATTTATAAATAAAAATGTGTGGATGGTTGCAGTATTCATTCACTAGAATATTATTATGGTAACCTGCGCTGTTCTCAAGCACAATATGTAAAATAATAAATGGAGTCTCATGGACTGATTCGCATAAGTAATCGCGGCGATTATTACCTGACATTCCTTGAAAGATTTTTATACTGTTAGTGTTTGTCTAGACTTTTACATCTACATAAATACTCTACAAGTTGAAGTGTATGACAGAGAGGGTTCATTGAACAACTTTTATGATGTTTCTCTACATTTACATTCTCTAATAGTTCGTAGATAAAAGGAGTACCTAAATCTTTCCGTTTTCGATCTGGTTTCTCTTATTTTGATGATTATGTCTTCCTATGTAGAGGGATGCTAACCAAATATGTTCGCATTCGCAAGACGAAGTTGGTGAAAGAAATTTCGCAATTATATCTCGTCGCAACGAATAACGCCTTTCTTTTAATGATTTACACCCCAACTCTTGCATCATTTCCATGACGATCTCTCCCTTACATCGCGATAATACAAAACGAGCTACCCTTCTCTGTACTTTCTCTAAATCGTCTGTCAGTCCCAATTGGTGGGGATCCCACAATGCGTAACAATACTCCAAAGTAGGGCGCACAAGTGTGGTGTAGGAAGTTTCTTTAGTAGAACTGTTGCATCGTCTAAGTGTTCTCCCTACAATTTTTCTATGTGTTCGTTCCAATTTAAGTAGTTCGTAATTGTTACTCCTAGGTTTTTAGTTGAATTTACGGTTGTCTGTACTTTTGACTGATTTATCGTGTAAATGAAGTTTAATAGATTTCTTTTAGTGGTCATATGGATGGCTACACACTCCTCATTATTAAGAGCCAATTGCCATTTTTGCACCATGCAGATATAAATCACTCTTTTTCGTATTTTGTGAACTTCTGGGTATTCCAGGTTAGAAGGACTGATGACCTAGTAGTCTAATCCTTTTGTCGTTAAACCAACCAACCAACTTTTATTTTAAAGAGACCATACAACTGATAGATCGTGTTAGTATCTGTTTCTTCTCTGTCACCATCAGGTAATGGTTTTAAGCCCGGTAGATGTCACGGTTTAAAGTTCGGCTTCATTTCTGGTCAAATTGGGTGCATTAAGACTAATATAGAGACATAGCATATGTATAATGACCTAATCCCAGATCTTACAATGCAGCTGTAGTAATAGAACACTGATCTAGTTCTAGACTGTTGCAGATGGACGATATAACACACACGAATGTGACAGGCGTGCGCGACTGCTGGGTAACTCCATATCCAGTAAGGACATGAAATGACTTTTAAGCAGTTATGAGAACGCCTTGCTGGTACCGAGAAGCCTGTCTGACACACATAGACCTCATAAGCGACTGGCCACAGACTGCTTCCAGATTCTCCTCACACGCGGCGCCACACAAGCCCTGAAATAACGCCGAGGTCGGGTTTCCCACTCGGCTGCGGTGACCAGATCCTGCCTAGTTTACTAATACACAGCGTCTCCTCTTGTTTCCGCAATGTGCGAAGACCCCCAAGCGACCGCAGCTCTGATGTCATGAACAGGAAAGCTTAGTCGTGGGTTACTCAGTGTTTTCAAGGTGTGTCCTTCTCATTTACAGAGTGTCAGTTATCTATTTTTTTCTTTTATCTTTGTCGCAGATTGCTGTTTTACCAGCTCATTATTATGACGACATCGCATAACATAAGAAAAAAGTACCCAGAAGGACTGTATACAAGCTTACCATTGTGTAAGTGATTAGATTTACATGACTCTGTAATGTTTAGAAAGCCCATCAGGGTGCATTCGTGACATTACCACCCTGTTGTTGCGAAGTTGCTAGCAGTCAACTGTCACCAGCCACACAGCCAGGCGTTTACGTACAGTCCGAATCATCGGCAATGCCTCGCAGACGCGTTAGGTAGCTTGTCCACGGAGATGAATGCATTTAACAGGAGACGCATCGTTGGACTGCGTGAAGCGGGGTGGTCGTGTCGTGCAGATGCCAGGCATATGGATCATTTAAATGTCACAGTAGTCGATGTTGTAATCAATGATGCCTAACAATGTGAGCCGCCTTTACCTTGGTTCCCGCCATTCGCGAACATGTACTGTCAGTTGCCGCACAGTGTCTCTACGACTCGTATCTATCATATTGGGGTACTACCGCTCCATGCTTTCATTGCCACTGACACCAGAACACCAAGGCCGGCGTTTTGAGTGATGCCGTGCACGGTAAGCGTGGACAGAGCGGGAATGTCGTCGCATCGTGTTTAGTGACGAGTCCTCCTTCTCCACAATCTCAGGTGGGCATCTTGTTTGATTTTGGCTGCGTCAAAGGTAGAAAGCACATCCTGCCAATATTGTGATGAGGCACAAAGGCGTAAGACCTGGCAACATGCCCATAGGATGCGATTTCAGGTCACCTCTAGTCCTGCTTCGGCAGAGAAAGATGGCACAGTGATACGTCACACGTCTGGGTCCGCGCGTCCTAGAGGCCTGAGACAAGTTTCCAACAAGGTAGTGCACGCCCACGCGAAGCACTTGTGTGTGTATCGACTGCCCACAGCAAGTTGAGATTCCCCATGATCAACATCTGGACCCTCTCCATCACCGAACACATGTAGGATGACACTGAAAGGGTCCTCCAGAACCACGGTCTCGAGGGACAGCTGGAACAACTGTAGACAAAAGTGCCTAAAAGGAGGACCAAAGGTTGTGTGATCCCATTCCGAAGTCAGCTGGGTGCAACGCTCCGACTGTAACTGCCAACGTCTCTTTCATACCATATTGCAATCAGCTCACTTTTTTTGTTGGTTTTTTTTTTTTTTGTTTTTTTTTTTTTTTTTTTTTTTTTTTTTTTTGTTAAGTCTGTTGGTCCAAACTGCTATTTTCATCACTAGACTTACAAAGTGCAAGTGCTTCAACTAACACTATCAAGGACAACACACACCTATGCCCGATGGAGGCGTCGCTTTTCCGATGGCAGCAAACGCGTGTTCCGCAGTCCGCAGCAAGAAGCCTCAAAGCGCTCGGCCACTCCACCGCGGCGGCTCAATAAAGACACATGATCTTTCGTCATATGTAGTTTCATTTATTGTCAGCAACATCATAAATGAGAGGGAAAGGAGTCTTCAAGACTTAATGGGAACATTACCACGCCATTTTCGTTTGTAATACGAATAACGAAACAAACAAACAAACAAAAGTCCCCAATCCACGTCTTCCCTTCTTGCTCTGTACCTACTTCTTTTAACCCAGGAAGTTCCCCTGTAACAAATTACATTATCCATCAACTATGTAAAGCTGGAAATTTGTGTCTAACGGGAGGCGTGCTTAGGTAGTCCTTGCAGGTGCAATAATCATTACGTCCCCAGTGCTATGGTGATCAGCGCAACTACCTCGAAAGCGGGAGACCCGGGTTCGAATCCCACCTGCGTACACATTTTCAGCTTTGCCTCCTCGCAGTTGTCATATATTCTGTGAATATGGTAGACTTTTGGTTACTCTAGTTAAAACAATGAAGGCAGTGTGTTACGCATTTACCTGAAGTAAGCTGTTATGCCTAAACGTAGACGTATCATTTCTTTGCACTACTTTTCTCGGAGAACGAAATCTTTGTTGTGAAATTCACTGTAAAAATCGTATTGCCATGTTTAAGATTAACATGGTGAAAAATGGTTTCGATTCAGCTTGATAAATCAGTCAGTCATAACTAGCTGTTTATAATACCCTAGCACCAACTTCTGAAATAAATGTTTTCTTCATTAATAAATAACGGAAAAATTCGTTATACACTTGATAAGAAATCCTCCTTACGTTGATTCCATGAAAAAGGCAATTTTTATATCTAAAATAATGCCACCTTAAACACGTTTTTATTAAATTCCAGTCATGAAACACATCACTGATATTCAGGAGGACAGAGCTTTTCCATCTTCTTAATATATAAAGCAGAGTGTCCGTATGTTTGTACATGTTGCATACAAATCTACAGTTTTATTCCAATCTTTATGAAATTTTGTACACGTAAGCTTCAATCCATGAGGACGGTCGCCGTAACTGTAAGAATCACACACGATACATAGTTCACGAGATATGACATCATAAACAATGAGAGTCACGAAAAACCGCTGCATTTTGCGACAATGCTGCTCATGTTCTCCTAAACCAATGGACCGATTTCAACCAAATTTGGTACACACGTTCCATACCGTGAGGTAACAATTTCTGCATGGTTAAAAATCACATACGGCACATGGTTCAAAAGGTATTACGTTATAACCAATATAAATCGCAAAAAATGCCATATAATGCGGCGAGACTTTCGAAATACACTGTATGAGAATGACAGTACTTGGCGACTTGCAACAAACTTTAAACATAATTTCAAAGCTTTATTAAACTTTTTCTCGCTGGCAACCATAGTAAAATGTTGAAAGGGAAAATGTTTCTCGCTTACTACTTTTCCGCTGTTTATGGAGTAAAACTACGGCTCTCGGTATGACGTTACAATTTATAATTTTAACACTACAAATTGTAGCAGCAGGAAATTTTACAGTTAGTATACACGTATATAGTTGAATGGAACTTCTAAATTGTATCACATTCCGACACGTAGTTCATGAGATATGAGCACACAAACAGTAACGTTTCGCTGTTCATAGACAAACTTCGACATTCGGTATGACGTTACAGTTTATAATTTCTACACTACAAATTGTAGCCGCAGGAAATTTTACAGACAGTATACACAGATACAGTTGAATGTACCTTTGAAATTGTATCACAGTATGACATATAATTCATGAGATATGAGCACATAAACAGTAACGTTCATGGAAAACCGCCCCATCACGCACCAAGTTTTAATCTATTACTTTTTTTTAGTATTGATTGCATTTTCCAGAGATTTTACAGACGTACAGCCCTTATACAAATGAATATATACCTGAAAACTGGCAGGAATAAATAAATAAATACCCGTGTAACGCCGGGTTTTCGTCTAGTTAATTATAATAACGAAAGACATAATATTATCAGTGCGGATTGACTTGCATATGGAGAAAAATGGCAGGCTCAATCATAGCCATTTCAGAAACGATATTTGCGCCCGTCGCGGAAACAGTAATGTATCTGGCAGTTTGTCGTGACGTCACAGCCAGTCGGCTGCTTTACTTGCGCATACGCTCGCCACAGCCGTAGCCACAGCCGTGTGACCCTTGCGACAACAGCTCACGGCCGAGAAGCGGTGCCCCGCAAGCAAGTGAGCGGTCGCTAGCTCTCGAGCGATTGCGCAAGCTGCAACAGCCTGCTTTAGAACATTAGAGCAGCGTTAGTGATAACAATAGACTTACCAAACTCTGTTACTATTTTAACATCGTGCTCATATGACGACTTTTGATGACTTTCAACTTTCAGTCAATTGGCCGTTTTTACTGAACGCTGTACTATCTATATCATCTCCAAAATTGTTATTTCTGAACTCGCAGTTAATTACAAATAGTTAATTTCACTGATTATTAATCTTTGTTAATAGTATCACAAGTCGTAACAAAAATTTTACGTTCAGCATATAAAAAAAAAAAAAAAAAAAAAAAAAAAAAAAAAAAAAAAAAAAAAAAAAGGTAAAGCAGTCAACAATCCGAAGATTGGTTTGAACACCACAGTGCTCTACTAGGCACGGTCCTGTTTGGAGGTGGTATGCCGTTGCCTTCCTCCGACCTTCGAACTGACTTACCCAGCCAGTTATAGGGGGACCTACAGTTTAACGTGGGTTCCGAACCACGGTGCTACTCGGCATTTTTCACATGAGCAATACTGCCAGAGGTGAAAGAAGTGGAAGGTGACAGATAAAAATCCCAAGACCTGGCGGGGATCGAACCCGGGACCTTTGGACTTGTAGTCTGGCACTCTACCACTGTGCAACCGAGGCATACTATAGATCAGTCTATATACCGTTAAAGAAAACAGCGGTTTTTTTAGTATTATTGGCCTGATTAAAATTAGAAAGTGCAGAAATTAAATCTAGATCTAGAATCGACCTCCGTAAGGCAAGTATTATAACACTAAAATTTTACATACTACACAATACTTCTTTACATTAAGTTACACATGTTATTGAACTAAAAACCAAAACTGTTGATGCATAACTTAACCATTATCAGCATATTGTTCAAATTATGTAAACTAAACAAGGAAGTAATAGTAGTATCAACAATAGTAATATGAACACACCAGGTGTATTGAGCAGCATTGGCCGTTAATGTTTTATTTAAAAAAACACAGATCGATTTCAATCACATAGTGACCATCTTCAGTGTCCTTCAAACAAGCATTATGAATGCCCTGAATGTAACTGCAACGGCAAACATAAAATTGCAGTGTGGATCTGTGGTTTTTTTTAAATAAAACATTAACGGCCAATGCTGCTCAATACATCTGGTGTGTTCATCATTGTGTGGCCGTTGAGCACCATCCGGGAAATGGAATCAAACCTCAAAAAATAGTAATATGAAAACGATAATTATGACTATGGCAGTGCTTACAGAGGAAATATTTTTCTTAGTGTGCCTCTGAAATATGACTGTACCTGTAGATACGCTTCGAATCTATAAAGAAAATCGCGGAGGTTTTGGGATTTTTAAGACTACTAAACTGCAGTTTCGTCAAGTCCCCAAAGTAGCGGATTCAGTTCCCGTAGTTGCTTCTCGTGAAGTTAGACGTTACGTATTCATGAGTACTACTGGCAAAATCTTCCGTTAATCAGAATTACAGAGAAACCAATACAAAATTATTTCTATTTATAGCAATGATATTGGAGTTGGGAATTACTTTAACGGTTACTGTCTGGTCCTCGCCAATATGTTTAACTGCGTTCTTAAACACTACATGCTTCATCTTTCGCTTTTTCTATCATTAAAAATTCAGCTAATAGATTAGTGAAGAAATATCTCGAATTATAGACTTTAGCAGATATTTTCTAACGTCTTGCAAGTTAAACGACAGCAGCACTTCACAGAGGTGATCTAAGGAAATAATAGTTACTTACATTAAATTTGCGAAACAGACTCCTTTTAAACGAGTGATTATTATTAAGAACACGAGAATACAGTAACGATTTACTCGGCCATTATACGTTTATTGTAGCAACACAGCTGAAAATTTTGAATTTTGTCATTGTTTAAGGATGATGTATGGAAATGCTGCAACACCTTAGAGCAAGTTAACGTAAAGCGTAAAGCAGGACGACACAAAGAAAGAGAACTGAAACAGTTCCAGGTGGCTGTGAAGCTATTGCGAGACTACTTGCTACAGGCAACCGTTGTGCAACCTGTTCAGCGAAAGAGATAGGACGCCTTCACGTTAAAATGTGTTTCAACTTGTTATGCCAGCAATACGTGAGCCTTCCGCACACTTGCTTCAGAGTTCAGGCTTTGCTTAGAGATCATTGGAATGTACACAAGTCAACGAACTATCCTTTCAGGCAGCTATATTTGAAACGTTCGTCGAGATAAACTCGAGGCCGAATCTCGCTTCTTCCTGCGTTCCTATCACACAATCGTTATAGTGAATATAAAGTAAGTTTATCGTTATAGGATGTCACCTGAAAGAAAGTCTTGAAAAAGTCTCAAGATAGAGGTAATGCATTAACTTGAAAGAGTCCCCAGTCTTATTAACAAATCCAAGCTTGTGTTTCGTCTTCGACGACCTCGTTACGACTTGACGCAAAATGTAATACGGATTTCGCCACTTCCTTTTTTACAGAGCTACAGAATTTGTCTTTTATAAGCAACAGATCATGCTGCAGCAAGAAAAAGAAAGTAATCAGCTGAAAAATGCTTCTGTTGGAGCACAAAAAGGAAACTATGTTCTTGACTGAAACTTTCACTCTACAGCGGAGTGTGCACTCATACGAAACTCCTTGGCAGATTAAAATTGTGTGCCGGAAGCGGGATTCGAACCTGGGACTTTCGACTTTCGCGGACAATCGCTCTACAGTAGGACGTTGCCCGTGAAAGGCAAAGGTCCCAGGTTAGAATCCTGGTTGCGGCACACAATTTTAATCTGCCAGGAAGTTTCAACTATGTTCTTGTTTAAAAAAACTATAAGAGAGAAAGAGGGAAGCAGCTGCCCCAGTCGTCATTCCAACTACATCACCAAACATTTTGTTTGCATGCAAACACATTCGCACATAGTAGAAGGTGGCGGTGGAAGAGAGAAGAGGCTATGCTAGTGGGAGAGAAAGGGAGAGCAAGCCGTCATTCTGGGAGAGAGACAGCGGTAGTAAAAGAGGGAAACGGATGGAGATACCAGCAATGGAATCAGGGAAGGAAGCTTAGGGTTTAACGTCCCGTCGACAGCTTGGTCATTAGATGGACTAACGCTCGGAGTTTTGGGTAAGGTTGGGGAAGGAAAGCGGCCGTGCCCTTTGAAACATCCGGGCATTTGCCTGGAGTGATTTGTGAAAATCACAGAAATCCTAAATCTGCACGGCCGGAGGAGGATTTGCACCACTATCCTCCCGAATGCGAGTCCAGTGCGTTACCACTGCGCCACCTCTCTCGGTCAGGGAGAGAGGAGACAGTAGAATGATGAAGAGAGATCAGTAGAGACCACACACAGGCTCTCGGATCTGGATCTTCAAGACACGGAAACTTTTGATAATTTTTCCCCAATCCCTTTATTCATTTTAATTTTCTCGATCCATCCGAAAGACAAGTGTAAAGAGAAGAAAATGGTGACTGAAGAAAACTTTGAGACGCACAGTGGCAATGTGAGAGTAAAACAATGAGAAATATACAATGACATAGAGAAAGACATGAAGAGATTGGTAGGGAGAGAGGCAGTTAGCAGAACATGCCAATGGGAAAAATAAACGGTAGTTGGGTTGTTTGGTTGTGTTAGGGGGACTAAACTACTGAGGTTATCAGTCCCCCGGGGTTGGAAAAAGAGAGATGTGTGTGAGCAGTGACATTGAAAGAGCGATTGTGTGTATGTGTATTTCCTTACAGTGAGATAAAAACAAGCGCAAATGTGTTGGCATGGTAAGACTGTTGATTAGGTGATTAGGAAGTCGGAATGAGGACTGAGGCTGCTAGTTCCCCGCTTTTCTGTCAGTCTTGTTTAAAACAGGAACATACTGATGTTTCTTGTTTATTCCTCTGAAAGAATTCAACACTTGTTTATCACCCTGTATAGAACGAAGTTAAATGATGTAAAGATGGCAACAGATACTTGCCGAAAGCAGTCCGAATAATATTGAAAACATTCTAATGTTTACCAGCCAAGATCGCTGTTTATTTAATCTCCATCATTCATCTTAAAATAAATTACGATTTCCAAATATTTGAACATTTCGATGCCGCGGTGGAGTAGCCGAGCGGTCTAAAGCGTCTCGCTGCGGAGCGCGCGGTTGCTCGCTGTGGAGGTTCGAATCCTCCCTGGGACATGGGTGTGTGTGTTGTCCTTAGGTTAGTTTACCTAGGCTTAAGTAGTTTGTAAGCTACGGACTGATGACCACGCAGTTTGGTCCGATAGATTTACAAACATTTGAACATTTCGACCGTTTCAGGGCATTGAAATAAATCCAGTGGCAAAGATGAAAGTTTGTGCTGGACCTGGATTCGAACCTAGATTTCCCGCTTTGGGTCAGCGGTCACCTTAACCAGTTAGGCTATCCAGGTACACTTCCCTTCCAACCAAGTTCTCGTCTTTTAGCACACTACCATTGCAGTGTCCCCTTCCCATTTCAGTCCAGTTGTAAGATATCATTGTAGAGTAATGTCTTTTTTAACATACAGAGAGGAATGTCTTAGGACATATCTCTGGTGTGCGACACCAGTAGTTCAGTGGCTGAGCGTCAGCAGTTGAAGTAAAACTTACGGACATGAGCCGAAGCAATTATTAGGCTGTACATTTTAATAATTAGTGGCACACGGTTTGGTGTTCAATCATTTTGTGAAATTTTGTTTTATATGTGTGTGAAGGTTTTTGGAAAATAAATGTGAGATCATGCTAAATCAGACTGCATTTATCTGTTGAATAATCCTAGTCATTTTTGGACGTTAGACGACGCAGGATCTGATTGGGAATAATAATAACTAGTATTGCCTGTGGTCTAAAATCGACGAATTGTGTTTACAATGGTCACTGGGGTAAAATTTTACGTGTCATGTCGGCGGCCTCGTGTGATTATGTTGGTAACATCAACAACACGATAGAAAATCTTTGCCAATTTGTTCGAACCACATAGAATGACTCCATTAGTGTATCGTACAGACCATGAAGTAAACAAATAATGCTGTTCCTGCTTTATTGTTGACAGGTTCTTGTATGTACCCTCGTCCGCCCAGTAAAAATGATTGCCCTCGTAAAGCGAACATTCCACGAGAAAACATCAGCGTTGTGAAGCGATTGGCTAAAATGAAACTCACAGGATTCTCACTATTCAGCATCTGTTGCCAACATTATCATAGGAGGCCGCTGGGATATTTGGTAAAATTTAACAGGCACTGGGAGGTATGAAACGGAATCTTTTACGTGTTAAGGAAAATGCCTAACTTTCATTGCCCTAATATTTGAATTGGAACTACAATTTCGGTGTTCATATATTTATACAACGCCAAGAAATAATGTTATTTCAATAGTGCGATATTCAGAATTCCACAGCTGACATCATGCCGACTTCGTAGTTCCACCCGTGCACCGCTACATGCCTCTCCCGGCGCATCATCATTTATATCGGCATTCTCGACTTCGTAGTTCCACCCGAGCACCGCTAGATGCCTCTCCCGGCGCATCATCCTTTATATCGGCATTCATATGAAAACATCCATTTCCTTTAACCACTCTTAATCACTGCGGAAATGAAGCATTTGAACGGCACAAGAAAGTGAGTTGGGATCGCTCCATGTTTCGATATTCACTTATTTTAATTCGTTATTTTAATACTGCAGATGCTCCACAGACATACATATATGTCTGTGAGATGCGCTGCATTACAGCGTCTTTGGTCGAGGCGAATAGCTAATCAGTAAGCTGATTGTTGGAGAATGTAGAACTTGATCCAAGCTGTAGATAGGAAAATTTCTACTTCCTTTTATCTCTTTTAATGGCTAAATGCACACATCATATTTATATTCGTGAAATCTACGACAAACAATCATTCGAATTATGTAAATTTCATTGGCCTTCTTGTACGAATAAATTAGTAATCTGTACCACAATTTTCTTGTTAGCGTGTTTATATAATGATTAGTTTAGTTGTAGCTTCTAATAACTGCTCTACGAGTACGGTAGGGAAAGCTTGCACACTTGCTCGCAGCCTATACTGGATTCCCGCATGGGATCAAGCGTATTAATACGTCCGCATTGAAACTGTCAATTGTCTGGTGGGGCAGGTGAAGTTTATGGTAATTAAATGCGGGGTTATCAGTCCCTAAACTTACAAACTACTTATGAACTAACTTATACTAAAGACAGCACAAATATCCTTGCCCGAGCGGGGATCGAGCCCCCGACGGGGAACGGCCTCGCGCATCGTAGCATAGCGTCTCAATGCCTCGGCCGCACCGCCGCGGCCTGGGGCAGATATAAAATTATTTATTTGTGTCTGTTCTTTCGGACATGTCCGAAAACAACAGATATCGCGTAAATAAAAGTGGCCGAGGGGACTGAGGCGCTCCAGTCACGGTATGTACGGCCACTAAGGTCGCGGGCTCGAATCGTCCCTCGGGCATGGATATTTGTGCCGTCCTTAGTATTAGTTAGTTCATAAGTAGTTTGTAAGTTTAGGGACTGATGACCCCGTAGTTAAGTCCCATAAGCTATACATGTACTCATACTATTTTGCATGTACTCATACTATATTAGTATTATTATATTATCAGGTATTTAAAAAAAAACCTTAAAATGTATATCTGTATTTATATTATTAGTATCGTCAATTATTCAACTTGTAAATTTTGTTTCTTGAAATGTTCCACATCCACAAGGCTCTCCTCAACATGGATCTACGGAACTAAAAACTAATCTAATCTAACATTTTGAATTTTTGAATTAACGGAAATTGTTGACTCTCTCTCTCATATAGTGAACATTTCATTTCTCTTATTACAATAATAATGAGAGAGACTGACAACAGTTTCTGTTAACATGAATGATGATACCTAAGTAGCATCGAAATCGGTTATCAAAAATTAAATAGAAAGCATTATAGTCGACATGGTCGATTAGAGAGTGTCCGCAACTGCACTATGTTATTTAAATGTGTTTATTTCCGTCGCCAGTTGCAATATAATTGTTTAATAACATGTTTCGATCACTTGGATCATCTTCAGATCTTATAGTTGCGTCCGCAACTCGTCTGGCTGAGTAGTACCAATTAGTACTCAGCCAGACGAGTTGCGGACGCAACTATAAGATCTGAAGATGATCCAAGTGAACGAAACATGTTATTAAACAATTATATTGCAACTGTTGACGGAAATAAAGACATTTAAAATAAATAGAAACCGATCTCGGCTCGAAACCATTATAAATTTGCTTCAGATCGCCCCCAACGAACCCACGTGTTGCACATATAAAATTGAAACAAGTTTAATGTAGTAGTTTGAAGCGATCTTTGGCATAGTTTGATGAACTACCGGTGGCAGCGTGCGTTTGACGAGTGTGAGCCTCTGGTGGCAGAGCTGGCCGCCCTTGGCCGCGACTGAACAAACACGCACGCTGCCCGCCGAATGCGAATGTCCAGCGACCGCAGCCGCAGCCGCAGCCGCCCGCCTTGACCCACTGGTCCGATGTTGCAGGAAGCGCAGCATGGTGGCCAAGAACAACAGCGCCGCGCACGGCATCGACAACTACGCCCTCGACATCGTCATCAGGAACGACGACCTGCCGCCCAAGGATGCCGGCGTCGGGTAAGTGCCCAACCTGTCTGACATTGCCGTACGTCTAACATCTGAGGGGTCTACTCAGAGAGGGAGCTACACTCAGTCGCAAAAGTATTCGGACAGTGGGAAGTTTCACAATGAGTACTCGAGAAACACTGACCATGAAACCCAAACATATTTATTAGCAATATATATGCGTAATAACTTTAATTACAAAAGAATTATTGTATCATTTCGTTTCCAAAGATAAATAACAGAAAAATTAACAACAAAAAATGAAACAACCTGCACACCCTGCTGCTACAAAAGTATTCGGACACTGTCCAATAAATGAGGAGCAACTTTTCAAAACGCATTATGTCCACTGGTGGACAAAATTGAGTTTGATATGGAATCCGGTATTTTATTACCCGCTCCACACACTCCTGCAATCGGATTGTGTCAAAACGCATTTTAACACCTTCAAAAAGAGCGCTGAAAAGTAGCAGATGCAACAAATAGCATTTCGTCCTCTAGTATGATTGAATCAAACTGCATTAAGTCCAACAGTTGCCTTTATTTTGTTTTATTAAGCTATGTTGGCTGCAATGTAAGACTCGTGGACTAAAGCGAAACCATTTAACAGACCAACAATGATCAGTTAATATTCGTTTTCAGTATTACAGCATTGTTGTGTATAAACGTTTATCATTCTGTCTGTTAGGAAGTCAAGCGTAAAATCATCGTTGTGCTAAGATGGAGAGTATTATAGCCATTGAACGTGTGACTGTTGGAGAGGAAATGAAACGTGGAACTAGAAAACGAATGAAGAGAAAATCAAAAAGGGCAGATTGTGCAACAGAACCCACACATTTGGAAAATGTTCAAATGTTTGTTAAGCTTATGGGACTTAACTACGGGGTCATCAGTCCCTAAACCTTCAAACTACTTATCAACTACCTTACACTAAGGACGGCACAAATATCCATGCCCGAGGGGGATTCGAACCCCCGACCGTAGTGGCCGTGCGGACCGTGACTGGAGCGCCTCAGTCCCCTCGGCCACCGCGGCCGGCGACACATTTGGATCAAAAGCCCTACCTGAGTATGTGGTGTAAATTCGGAATAATTAATCGAATATTTTTTGTGGTATACGTTTTTCGCTTCTCCTGAAAAATTTACTTTTTGGGACATAATGCTGTTTGATTAGTAGCTCCTCAAATGTTCATAAGTTGTACGACGAAAATGTCAATACCTTGTGGGTCCACCTTTCATTTTCAATACCTCCTCCAATCTACTAGGCATACTTTACACGAGTTTTTTCGTGAAATCTGGGTCTGTATTTGCCCATTCTTGGCGCAGTTTCTCTTTCAAGGTCTCCTTCGTATAGATGTCGTCCGCGCAGAGGGTCCGTTTCAATTTATCCCACGAATGTTCGATTCAGTTAAGATCTGGTGATTGGAAAAGGGGTGCAATATTTTTGGGCAATTGAAGAGCAACCACATATGTACAATATGCGCGGTATGATTGGCATACAAATGAAAGTTGTTCCCAATACCTAGATGTCGTGCACTCTGCTTGATACGGTTTCTTGTTCGTCGTATCATCAATAAACACTAAATCACCCACACCACTACCGGACATGCATCCCCACACAATGATGCTGCCACCTCCAAACTTTACTGTTGGTTTGAGGTTCCTGGGCTTCAGCTCATCATTGGTCTTTCTCCACACGTTTGCCTTTCCGTCGCTTTGCCATTATGTAATTTTACATTCGTCGCAAAATATCACTCGATTCCACCAAGCCTGATCATATTCGGCGTATTCCCTCGCAAACTGCCTACGTTTCTTCTGTTTCACTGCATTTATGAATGGCTTTCGCCGTGCCACTCGACCGTGGTACTGCGATCGTCGTAGTACTTAAAAATGTTCAAATGTTTGTAGAGTCTATGGGACTTAACTACGGGGTCATCAGTCCCTAAACTTACAAACTACTTATGAACTACTTACAACTAAGGACGGCACAAATATCCATGCCCGAGGGGGGATTCGAACCCCCGACCGTAGTGTCGTAGTACTCTCCGCGCGGTTTCGGGATGAACTTTTATACCAAGGTGTCCCTCCACCTCACTTGCAATTCGTGTGGCAGATATTTTAGGATTCTTTTGTACCTTTCGCACAATCACACGTTCATCTCTCTGTGAAAATATCCGTTGTACTGCAACGGAATTCCAATCGGTCTTCTTTCTCGAACCGTTTAATAATGTCGTGAACTGTACTATTATTCATGTTCACTATCGCGTTAATTTCCCTGCAGGTTTTTCCCTTCGCATGATGATAAACGACAAGCTGCCTTTCTCGAACGTAGAACACTCCCCTCTGCGTCCCATCGTCGACATGCACGGGCTCGCGATACGTGTTTACTAATCATCGCTATTCTCGCGGAAATGTCGGACATACTGCAGTCGCTTCACCCTCTGTGCGCCTTGGAATGAACTATTCTCTCACGTTTTCCGACAACAATCCTTCGTATTTGACGCGTGTTTCACGTTGCGACATCGTACCCGGAGTCCCAAATATATTACAAAGTGCAATTTCTGTATTTGTTCATGCGGCAAACTGAAAAACTATGCGCATTCATGTGCTGTCCGAATACTTTTGTGACTGAGTGTATGCCACTTTGAGGAGATCGAGATTTCTAAAGCGTTGAATTAAGGTATTATTTGTACAGTAAAGGGGTCTTCTTTCATCTTAACATATTGTTATGTAGATTATGCACCAGGGAAAATATTAATTTCAATGTAAATAGCAATGATTATGACCTTGCAGGATTTAATTAATACAACAATATTACAAAAACACAAATTTTATTCACATATCAATAAGTTTTATCCTGGTTGAAATGCTGTTATCCAAGTGCAAATCGTGTTACCAGGCTTACACACCAACTACATTTCAGATCTCTTCTGGAGTATCCTCACTGTCCACTGTTTCTGTGGATATAAGTTTCTTGTAAACACCATGAAAAATCAGAGGAATTTTCTGCTCATGAGATCGAATAACTTTAAGGCTAATGGCGATCTTCTGTGTAAACAGTGCAGTGGTATTTCGTCAAGAAGTTTGGTCACACAAGGATTAACCACGAGGTCTTTCCTGTTTTTAGAGCGACGAGCTGGTATCTTTTTGAAGAGGGATATAGAAGCAAAATTACAGTTTCGAAAAATATGTTCTTCGGTTATCACTGATCAACCAATCTGCAACACCTCTGTGTTGGTATGTTTGAAACTGAAATAGGGGATAACATCGATAAGTGGCATAGCTCCTCCTCTCACTCAAAACGATCGCAGGGGCGCATTCAAGAACTTACAACAACTGCTCCAGAATGAGCGGAAGCTATGCCACATGGTTGTAGTTCACAGGGTTGACGCAAGATGGCATGAGCGTACTGAAAATGACTAAAGCTCAATTTTTCAGGTTATGTGGCATAGCCCCCTCTCTCACTAGATCCCTCATTTGCCCAATTCTTTTTATACAAACAACAGCCAAGGTTGCTAAATAATGTTCTTATTTTATGTTACCGATTTCGTCAGTTTATACTCCCATCTTCGGATCTGTCTTTAAAATTCAACTTTCAGAAAATACGACGATGGCAGTATAACTTGGCGAAGCCAGTAATATAAATATGAAAAAAAATGAAGCGGTCTTATTTTTGTAATATGTACCTGTTGCAAATTTAAATAATGTGCAATCAGTTCCATCCTTTTTACATTGTTGTTTGTATCCTTTTTGTTCTCCTGTACGCTTTCAAGGCCCGTGCGTGCAATAGTGAACTTGGCTATTGTATTAAAAGTATTAGGCAAATGTTAGACGGACGTAATTTTACAAATTAGTTGATTGTTAGATATTTGCCATTGAACACATAACCGAGATAAAGTTTGAAAAAATGTTGTTGGAAGTTGTTAAGCGCTCCCACTATAGAACGCTCGGTAAGCTCAGCTGGGTGTTTGCACTACATCTTAATGAATTCTAAGTTTTCGTGCGTCTCATTGTTCTTATCTCCCAATATAAAGTGTCCTGCAATGATATAATATTCACTGATATATATCGTGAGACACAAAGTTATATAGAGACGACTGGTGGTCACGCCGCAGGTGTTACAGTATCATACAGTCACGACACTGACTGCTGTAAAAGTTGTTACCAACTGACAGTTGCTGCGACACTAGCGCTCCTAGCGGTGGGAAAGCTGCCGAAGTAGTGATGTTTGTTTATAATCGTTTTTGTACGTAATTAACGAAATACTTATTATGATTTTGCGTTACAGGCATTATTAAAACATCGAGACAAACATAATACGGAAATTAATATAAAAAGAGCCTAATTTGAATTATTAAATGGTATAAAGAACAACTCTGTCATGAACAAATACTTACGAATATGTGTTTATTTGCAGCTTATTCCACTGAAAGTAAGTTGCATATATACATAATGGTATAATAAAGTTCTATTATGGTCTGTTCTTACTATGACAGCCAGTTTTTGACGTGTATCAATTCGGTATGGAGTCTTAATGATTCTCACATTTTTACACGTCACTCGTCTTTCTTATATTTGCATATTCTTTTAAGTGTAATTACTTTAGCTTTAAAAAAGCAATGTTTTGATGATTCTTGCCGTTTGTGGTTCAGATGTAGCAACAATTGTGGAATTGGGTTCTTCTTTGTTAGAAAACAGTTTGGTTGCTTTTATCGTCATATTGCCATGTCTGTGACGTTTTTCCTACAGCTACAGCTGTGATAGTTGATTTGGTATGTTAAATACCGCATTTATTGCATTCTATATACGTTTCCTATGTTCCACCCTCACCGATTTTATTGGAATTGTAATGAAGAATACTTAACGTTCCTGCGTAGAAATTGTCATCTCTCTGCTAAAGGGCATGTCTCCTGGTGTTTCCCAGGCAATTTTATTTTTAATAGAAAATGAAATTACTCATTTATGGGCTGTATGTTACAGGATGATTGTAAATTAACTGCCCTGTAATGTACCGTTTCGTACCTTATCAGGGATCTTATGAAACCTAAGAAAGACAAATGGGGAGCTATTTTTAAATTATTACCAATTTATAAGGCACTACATACGTTCTCTAATGTAAAACGTATGCTGACGTCAATGTAAACGATACTATTCGTACTTTTCAACTATCGTATTGAGAAACATAGCTTACCGGCCGCTTGGAGCGCTGCTATCGCAGCGTATAACAAAAATCTGTGCGAGTGTCGTGACTGTATATATTAGTCTGTGGTATCACTCACAGACATATATGCCTGTGCTGTCACTGTATCCAACTGTTTTTGTATTACCGTTGACGTTAAGAGAAGGTCGTTATTGTTGATGTGAGGATGTGGCTTTTACTGATTTCACGTAGAGCCGAAACCCGGAAGGAAAGGATCGACGAACCGACACGTGGACGCATTTCTGCGACTAACACTTCCGTATTTATTAATATGGAGGAGGAGCCATGTAATCATATTAAGGTATGATGAGCAACATTATACTGTAGGATCAAGCTTGCGTAAAGTGACTGTTTCATGGCTGTTACATAATTCTGTAATTCCCAATAAAGCTTGGGAATGGAAACGATAAGCATCGATCGAGTAACTGTCGCGGCAGCGAAATTTGATGTTGTTTTGCGTGTGACAAGGGAATTTAGTTATTTAGTGTTCTCATGTGAGCACGGGAATATCGTATTTCCTTATTATGTTACGAGTGCGTGTATATTTTCAGAAGTATCCGCATTATGACAAAGAATTGAGTCAATTGGAATGTCGACCGTAGTTATCTTTCGTGGCATATATGGTATCGCCAATGAAGACGATGTCACTGCTAAGTGAGGTAAGTGACAGTACCAATGCCTTACACAAACGTAAATGTAGGTAAATAAAATATGAAGTATCTTTGCCCCATTCTCTTTTCCGAATATGTTCTCCATGCCACGTCAGTCTCTCGTTCGAAACGTATCGCTTCCACTTCGATATTCAAGCTTTCTTGAAAATTAACCATAATTTACTTTACAATGTTCTCCGAGTGAAACTATAAGCCCTTTTTATACTGAACTGTTATTTACTGAACATTCCAATATTTTGATCACGATTTCGCTTTGTACGCCATGTTTTAATTTAGCACTCGAATTTACATCGATTATTACGTGTCAAACATCCGCTTGCTTACTCTTGATTTGAAATTTATGTAAATATGCGATATAATAGGTCGATATGGGAGCACAATCGAACTTTATTTTCTTTTCGTTTTCTTATAATATTTCAAAGCAGCCATATTTAAATTTGTCAATAAATGAAATATGATCATCCGAGGTGCGATTATTGCTAGTTGAAAACTCCCACAGACATATGTATGTCTGTGGATCATCCAAGGAGGTTTATTCTAGCCTCCTTGTGAACATCTATGACTCGATCACTCAGAAAGCTAAATTTCAACATCCAGGCACACACATATAGTACTAGACTGGCAATGCCGTGTACAGTATCATTCGTGTCAGAGTAATTTACAAGAAAGCTTTCCATCGAAATAACACGCACTTGCCGATATATCGAACGTGCGATTACTGTTCGGCGAGAGTTACGACATGTGTTACGTCATTAACTACTGTCACAATACAAATACAAGTATATAGTGTACTTACATTATTCCTGAGTGGCGTTTTCCTTGCAAACCAACTCCGGTAAAAGTCTCCATCAGCGGTACGGCCGAATGTACTTACGTGACGTGGTACGGCAGTGTTGGCAACAGTCGCTGTGGATGCTGGGATGAATCGCAGCACACAATGTTTGTAAGATGTGAAAATGAATGTGATAACATCACTTTTCAGTGATTTTATTTTCTCCACATGCACTGTCTCTCTGTTCAGATGTAACACTTTGTTGTTATGTAAATCGAAATACGTGTGTCTGTCTCTCAGGTGATAGGAATTACTATAATTTTTTCAATGTTCATAATGTGGTAGAACGCTTGCAACAATTTAATCTGTACTCTTCGGTTCCTGCCTATCCACATACGTTACAATCGTGACATGTTCGTAAAAATCATAACATTCGCTCACAACAATTGAAGCAGTACTTTTAGGTTCCTGCCTAATCACATACTTTAATATCATGACATATTCGTAAATATCATAACATTTGCTTGTTCACTCGCAACAATTTAAGGTGTATTCTTAGGTTCCTGCCTGATCAGCTTTGCAATTTCGTACTTTCTACAAAATTCCACACTTTTGTCCACCGTCGACAAAGAAGGAATAACTTCCAAGTTAAGCGTTCACCCGCTGAAATTGTAGAACTCGAACTCATATTAATGACAATAGTAAACACAATACCTTCAGTTACACTCAGTAATACAGACTGAAAAAATGCTTCCCGTGTATCACAAGTAAACATCTCAAAATTCGCGCGACGTCTTCACCGACCATCGCGTACGTTCGATGTATCGATAGGTGCGCGGCTATTTCGATGGAAAGCTTTCTTGTAAATTATCGGCGTCAGTGAAGCCTCGCCGCTATATTTCTATAGAATTAATATGTAGGCAGTCGTGTGTGTTATTACACAAAAAAGACGAAAAAATACGGATGCATAGATGTAACTACGTTGTCTTTAGAGTTTTAACATACGGGAAATTCGTGTGTTGTATGAAGCTGTAATTTCTTCAGCTGGAGTAAAATTGACATATACAGTAATGAGTTGCATCGATTTGATGTTATTATTAGTCTCTTACCAATTTCATTCAACTTCTGATTTTCCTGCAGTAGTATGGTCATTATAAAAGTGTTGTTTACCGTGGATAACACGTATCCTTATCCTTTGAAAATTCTTAAGAAATCTAGTCTGCTTTGACACACACACACACACACACACACACACACACACACACACGTATGACTGTTATGAATATGCTATTTACCGTGGATAACACATATTTTTATTCTTCTGGATGTTATTCAGATATCTACTTCTGCTTTAACTCTACGTAACGGTAAAATTTTACTGCCTCACATGATTTTGTTGGCAACATCAACAAAAGGTAGAAAATGTTTGCCAAGATGTTAATATTCTTATAAATCCACATAGAGAGACTTGATTAGTGTTTCGTACAAACGGTGAAGTAAATAAATAATTCTGTTCCTGCTCTATGATTGACAGGTTCTTGTATGTGCACTCGTTAATTCAGTAAAAGTAACTACCCTCGCCGGCCGCGGTGGCCGAGGGGACTGCGTCGCGCCAGTCACGGTCTGCACGGCCACTACGGTTGGGAGCTTGAATCCTCCCTCGGGCATGGATATTTAGTATTATCTAGTTCATAAGTAGTTGGTAAGGATAGGGACTGACGATCCCGTATTTAAGTCCCATAAGCTCTACAAAGATTTTAACATTTGAACTAACCTCGTAAAACGAATATTTCATGACAAAAACGTTTGCAATGTCATGCGATTGGCTAATGCCAACGACACGTGATTGCCAACATTATCACTCGAGGCCGTCAGGGCGAGAGGTAAAATTTAACCGTATGTAACACATTCTTCTCATAACACGATTCTACTATGTATGTGTTAAATTCAATTCATTAGTTAAAATGCAAATCATGTTCAAACCAAGTAAAATAGCTTGCAACGTCATATCGTATCAGATCACAGTAGAACCATACGGAAACTTCTTGACGTGAGGTGAAGCAAGATGACGGCTTCAGGCTTCAGTCACAGAGGGAAATGTGGTTTGCTAGTCTTGTAATATATGTCTGTGATCTCAATACAAACGATATACACAACTATAGTGCTTTGGATACGTGCAAATCAAGACTATTTCATTACATAGCGTATTGATATTGGCAACAGATGAGTTGTGTGATGTTTACATTAGCCAATCGCATGATAGTACGCGGCATCTAATGTTGGTTTCTTAAGCGGAATAAACGAATGCATTTTGTTGTTTGACGTTTAATGTTTTGTTTTGTCGCAATTTTGCACGACAGCTAATGTTGGCAACGAAATGTTCTCTTTGTGATAATAATTAGTTTAGTAATCGGACAAGGCTACATACAAGTACCTGTCAATTATAAGAGCAGGAATAACATTAATCATTTACTTCAAAGTCAACACAGCGCATTAATAAATAGCCTCTTAAGTCAAATTTTACTTAAGGTTATAAAAGGAGGGGCTAAATCCTTCCTGTTGACCAAGAAGTAAATAATTAATATTGTTCCGCTCAGTAAATTAATGATCATCGTAAAGAAAACATATCTTTGTCAACATTAGCTCACTACACCTCCGGTGCCCAACATAAAAATTAATCGATGTCGCGATTCATCGTAACGTGTGAAAGACGGGTCGAACGTCCTTTTACGTCCTTTTGTCCCTTATAATTACTTTTGGACGAAAAATGTAAAACTGTATGAATTCCGATTGGCTGTCTGTATCTGCTCCGTCCTTGGTCGCCTCAATTCCAGGCATTCTCATCTGTTTCCAACATAACTTAACTATTAGGTTGGAAGCTCCGTACATCAAGGCCGTGTTGGTATTTTTTCTATTGCTTTCTTCGAAAATAAGTTAAAACCATCAATTACTTTTACAAATATACGAGGGTAAGTCAATTAGTATCCGCAATTTAGTTATATTTTTGTTTATGTTGGTTTTACGTGGGTGACGCATGCTTTGTTTATTTGTTGTTATATCTTTGCAATTTTCAAGCTGCTACGATAGTTTCGTTGTAGCTGCCGTACTGTTAATCATGGCTGCTCCGCTGTCTATTTGCATCAAAGAAGAGCAACGTTCAGTGATACGTTTTTTGTGGGCGGAAGGTGTATCAGGGGCCGAAATTCATGGAAGACTTTCAGTACAGTACGGGAGCAGTGTTTTGCCACAACGACGTGTGTACGAGTGGATTGAAAAATTCCAATATGGTCGCACGAGTGTTAAGCACGATGAAGAATCCGGACGACCGTTTACCGCCACAAATGAAGAAACCATTGAGCGATCACGTGAAATGATTCTCTTAGACAGACGATTACTTATTGATGAAGTGGCTCATCGTCTTCAAATTAGTCATGGTTCTGCCTATGAAATTATTCACAACAAACTTGGGTTTCGTAAGTTTGTGCAAGATGGGTCCCAAAATAACTCACACAGTTGCATAAGCAAACGCGCCTCGACATCTGCAAAAAACATTTGGATCGCTATGGTAACGAAGGGGACAACTTCTTAGACAGAATCATTACTGCTGACGAAACATGGATCCATCATTACAAGCCGGAGAGTAAACGGCAGAGTATGGAATGGAAACATCCAAATTCGCCGTGCAAGAAAAAGTTCAAGACCCAACCGTCCGCAGGAAAACTGATGCTTACGGTTTTTTGGGATGCACGAGGTCCTGTACTACTGGAACATTATGGTGAAAGGGGCACAACAATAAATAGTGTACGTTACAGTGATATGCTTACTGACAGGCTAAAGCCTGCAATTCGAAGCAAACGCCGAGGATTACTATCAGAAGGTGTCTTGTTGCACGACAATGCCCGTCCGCATACTGCTGTCCACACTGCTGAAACGCTCCAGAAACTCAATTTCGAAGTACTGGATCATCCTCCATATAGTCCCGATCTTGCTCCTTCTATCACTTGTTTGGTCCATTCAAACAAGCATTATGGGGCCGTTGATTTGTCTCGGACGAGCAGTGAAGGAAGTGGTGGAATCCTGGCTCGCAGCTCAACCGAAAACTTTCTTTTATGAGGGCATAAGGAAGCTTGTAGAGCGATGGACGAAGTGCATTGAAAAGCAAGGAGACTATGTTGCAAAATGATGTTCTTGTAAGTTTCGTATTTTATTACAATAAAATTTTATAACTACCTTGCGGATAATAATTGACTTACCCTCGTATAATGGTTACAGAGAATTCCAAGGAAACCAAAAATGGAGTTCAGTCCCACAGATGTGCTACATTTTTATTCGGAACCAATGTTTCTATCACATTGCATTTAATGAATAAATAGCACTGCTTTAGGCGGTACGTCTCAGGTTCAGTTCTATATTAGCCTCTTGTTTATACTGATTTGCGTTTTTAGCTGTCTGACTGCATATGTAAACTGTGTAGAAAATCATGATTTTCTTAGACGCCTCGAATATGTCGTTTAAACAGCTTTATATACATATTTATTGCAGTGTAATTTGTAATTTATTCACTGAATGGAATACGGTAGAAACGCTGGTTCTGCATCGAAATGTATCTCAACTAGATACGTTCGATAAGCCTTTCTTTCTTCAGGAAAACGTTTTCTTGCGTCTCGAATATTTTGTAGATAGTATTTAAATTTTCAGCGGCTATTGCGTATCAGTTTATTCGCAAGCAACTAGAATTAGCGATTAGGAATTTCAGAATGTTATATTCATTTTATATATACTGACTACTGGATAGAGATAACAGGTTCTCCAGCATGGCTACTTCGTAGGCTACTAACCACAGAGTACCTGTGACCTCTCTAACCCCATTTTCATGCGCTCCCAAAAACCGGTTTTCGTAACCGCTTTTTGGCTAGTCATGTAAGCACTCTAATATCGATGCTGGAAATCCGCTTCTGTAGGGCGGCTTTCGTGGCGACTTTCGTGGCAATTTAAACACAACCGTTTTCGAACCGTTCTATGCTTGTTAGGTTGAGTCTTCTTTTAAAATTATGGGCTCATATGGGAGAAGGATATTTTGTGCACGAAGTATAACTATAAGATTGAGCATGAATCTGTCTAAGTAAAGACAAACAGCGACTATGTTATTTAAATCAAGACCTGAAACAGTTGTTTTTCAGACACCATATTTGAAGAGTCTAGCAAATCCGTTTCTGACCTTAAAGTGAAAACACGACAGGAAAAACGCTTTAGGGAATTCGGATTTCGTCTTCCGGAAAAAATAATCTATTCTAAAAAGAAATCCAACTCATCTGAAATCGATATTACTTGATTCGTTACGAAACTCGAAAAATCTTCTACTGAGACACCGCTCTGTGAAACACTAGAAGGTTTGTTTGGAGGAAACGCTATCAACAAACTGTTTAATGTTTGTCAAGCTTAAGGGACGCAACTGCGGGGTCATCAGTCCCTAAACTTACAAACTGCTTCTGAACTACATTATACTAAAGACGACACAGACACCCATGCTCGACGGTGGATTTATTTATTATTATTTTGCGTTTGTAGTTTTCAAGTACCAGTGGTTTACATACTTACATACATATAGATATATAAAATGAGATTTATAATCAAACTGACAATGTAGCAAGCAATCAAAAACAAACAACAAAATTATATTAAAGTTGTATGTCCAGCTTTTCCATCCACTCGACGGCTTAGGGGAGGCTTCATACAGTTCTCCAATAGTACCTGTGAATGCACGTTTTGGGCATTCCAGAATGACGTGCTGGATCGTTTGTTCAAGATGTCCACAGTCACACTGGGGAGTATCTTGCATGCCCCATCTGAAGAGTATCTCTCCACTTCTGCCATGACCTATGCGGAGTCTGTTAAGTGTGATCCATGTTATTCCCTGCAGGTCTGTATGAGGTACATTTATGCCAGGTGATTTTTCCCTATGATTCCTGGCTATGCCAGAATTGGACCAATCATTTTTCCAGGTGGTCTTGGCATCAAAAGGGATGGATCTCAGGCGACAGTTGTTTGGATTAATGTCTTGTATGATAAGGAGATTAATATTGGCGGAAATTTTATTCCACTCATTGACTAACGCAGCTTGCCGTTTGAGGTGTGGTGGCGCTATATTACAGAGACTGGAGAGCCAGGGTAGTGGGGTCGATTTTATGGTCCCAGATATGATCCTCGTGGTGTTATTTAACTCGGTGTTCACTTTGGATGAATGGCTGCTGTTAACCCAAACAGGACTGCAGTACCCCGCAACAGAATACACTAGTGATAAAGAAGAGATCGTCAGATTATGTGCATCAGCTCCCCAGCTAGTATTGGCAAGCTTTTGAATGATGTTGTTTCTTGTTCTTGTCTTAGCTGCTGTTTCTGTTAGGTGAGATTTGAATGTGAGTGATTTGTCCTGTCTGATGCCAAGGCACTATGGGTTTGGGTTGTGGTTTAATTTTTTTACAGCAAAACTAACATCATGAGATTGACTGCCTTGTTTGTTGCATAGGCGAAATGCTGTAACTTCTGCCTTTGATGGATTGGGGATTAATCTCCAGCTTCTGAAGTATTTTTCCATTGTTCTGAGATCTTGATTGAGGATGTTTCCACACTCTTAGCAGCTTCCATATTGCACAGCCAATGCCATGTCATCAGCGTAGCAGAAAATCCGAGCACTTGTTGTCGGTAGATCATTTGTGTAGAGGTTGAAGAGTAACGGAGTATTATATATATATATATATATATATATATATATATATATATATATATATATATATATATATATTCTGGTGACGGGCAATGATCCTTTCGTTAGTGGGGAGGGGTGGGCAAGTTTGAGACCCTTACTCTTATGGGAATTAGTTTCAAAACTACGAGTTTGAGTACCGTGGGCAGGGTAGGGCTGGGAATTTGAGTCTGACGGGAGGCGTGCATAGGTAGTCCCTGCAGGTGCGGTAATCACTGTGTTCCCAGTGGTGTAGTGGTCAGCGCAACTGTCTCGAAAGCAGGAGACCCGGGTTCGAATCCCGGCTGGGTACACATTTTCAGCGTTGCCCATTCGCAATTGATGTCATATATTCTGTGAATATAAAGAATAACAACTGCAGCGTCAGAAGTGACGACTGTTCCTTCGGAACAGATGCCATATGTATATATGTTTAGAATTTAATCCAGGACATTGGTGCAAAGAATGGTGATCAGGGGCTTTTGCACCACCACCCCTCGTGTCCCCTCTGCCCTAAGGCAAAGCGAAAATTGGCAACAGCGCGTGACATACCCGGACAGTTACCCATCCAAGTACAGACCACGCCTGACAGTGCAGGGTCTACCATACTTGTATTTTCTATTTACTACATTTTTATGTTTTTTATATAACTTCTTTTGGCAGGGCGAAGATTTAGTTGTTTTTCCGTTGACTTTTATTTTCGAATTATTGGATATTCACAAGCTGTATTTATTTTCCCAAGAGCTGTTAAATGCATGTAGAAAACAATCGGCCTTGTAATGAAAAACCTTTAATGACTTTTATGTCACGACAGATGTAAACAATCTCCACACACATGGCACAGAAAAAATATTAGTTGCGTTTTATAATTTGACGAAAGCCACTTTTCCTTAGCCTTAGCAGAGCGCTCATTTAAACGAAGCTGTAGCATGTACGGCAAAAGGGCAGCAACCAGCGAAGCAGCCTGTGCCTTTACCTGAGTGTCTCGGATTTCTCAAAACTGTCTACACATTCCATCTTCTCACAAAAGGGTCTTCGCATAAGCGTTAAAACACGCGACATGTCCTGGCTGTAGGGTGGATGCTGTCTGCTCCCAGTTTAGCTTGGCCAGTACACTGTGCGTGACCCTGGAGACGTGTGGATGCGCGTTATCGTAGAGCAGAATCGATCCCTCCGTGAGCAGCTCACGCCGTTTGTTCTTGGTGGACTTGCGTAGGCTATGGAGTGCCTCACAGTACGCCTCAATAGTTTTTCCGTGGTCGAAGAATTCGATGTGTAGCTGACTTCAGACGTTGAAAAAGACTGTGAGCATCACCTTGCCTGCTGAGGGCACAGCCTTGAATTTTTTAGAGGGAGGTGACGACGCAAGCTGCCATTGAATGATGTCCCGCTTTTTCTCTGGCTCGACGTAATGACACCAGCTCTCGTCACTGGTAACAATCCGCTCCAGACAAGCAGAGTCTTTATGATACCGAAACAGGAACCCACTGTGGACACATCTTTTTGGTAACCCAACCTGTCGTGCATAATTGTCAACACTGTTAAAACGCCGGCCCCCTCCATCACTGCCAACACTCGCAATGTAACACGACGATCGCTTCTTACCAGGTCATTCACCTAGTCGATCAGTTCTGCCGTGATTACCGGCTTTGCCTGTCTGGTCTCGGGTCATTACTGAAAACACTCCCGGGCTTTACGAAAACGGGCACTCCACTATCTCAATGACTTGTCAGACACACAGTCTCCCCCGAATACTATCTGGCGATGCTTAACGACCGGTTTAACGCCTTTCGCAATCAGAAATCTGGTAATACCTCGATGCTCCTCAATCATCGAATTTTGCTATGTGCTCGCCGTGATCTCCTCACATGCTCTGCGGTATCAATAGGACGGAGCACACAACTACCTGTTTCTGTCCTGTGTCACGTGCGGGCGTCGGTGTATGCACACAACCAAGTCGGACACTACATTCGCGTCACTACATGTCACACTACGTTATCCCAAAGCACCATAAAAAATATCAACCGATTTGAGAGTTTCGTACCTTATCATTTGAACATTTCAGATGTGGATAAAACAAAATATTGTTAGCACTCCATTTGAGAGTTCACCAGCCACCAATTCGCACAACTAGACACTACTATTATGCAACGTCACTGGCTGATCCTATTGCTAAACGTACGAATGTTCCCACTGATCTACTAACAAGTGCTGATCAGTACTGGCAAATTGTCTATGGAACATCGTTCATACGAATATCTTAGTCTCTTGTCTCAAAGATTGAGTGGATACGTAGCGGAAGTCGACCAAGCTTTTCAGCAATTCACACAGCCATTGCGTCACAGGAACTAACAGATGACAGAATTAGAAGCCCCTGGTACTTGGAATCGAGAGGGATTAGCTCTGAGGGCATGGGTGTGTGTGTTGTCCTTAGGTTAGTTTACCTAGGTTTAAGTAGTTTGTAAGCTACGGACTGATGACCACGCAGTTTGGTCCGATAGATTTACAAACATTTGAACATTTTTTTATTAGCTCTGAACAGGAACCATCAATGAGCACGAGATACGCCGTATTTTGGAAGAGCTCAATGTAATTTACCTTTTCCAAGATGGGCGACGGTTATTTTGTCTTTCGCGTACGTCCACATTCGTTCTTCCTTATAATTTCGGTAACGCTAAAAGACGTTTTACAGTACCGGAAAGACGTCTAAAATAACGAGCTGAGTCACGCACGCGACAATTTTTCCAAGTGTGGAAAATAAGCAGTATTAAGTCGATTATATTGAGCGATCGCGGAGTAGTGAGCTTTGATACGATGGAAGTCGACATTAATTAGATGAAATCACAATTCACCTACAGCTTTTTTTCACCTACAGTTTAAATTGGTATTCGAACCACGTATCGCCGGCCGAGGTGGCCAAGCGGTCTGTGGCGCGCCAGTAACGGTCTACACGGCCACTACGGTAGGGGGTTTGCATCCCCCCTCGGACATGGATATTTGTGTCGTCCTTAGTATTAGCTATTTCATAAGCAGTTTGTAAGTTTAGGGACTGATGACCCCGTAGTTAAGTCCCATAAGCTCTACAAACATTTGAACTACGTATTGTTTCTGGAGACTCCTCCAATGGTAGAGAGGTGTAAGCCAGTTTAAAATGAATACTGATAAAATAAATTTTCTCACTCGCTTTTCCCCCTTCTAGCTCATCACTATTGCATAGATAACGACCTTTATTTAGATCTTATGTTTACATTCAAAAAGAAAAAGGTTATGACGTTCGAAAAAGGGCTGCAGTTTAGGGATGTTTCATTTTATTTTATTTACGTATATACTGAACACTAAGTAAAATCAATAGTTCAAGTTTTTGTTCGTACAAGAAGTAGCCGATTTTCGACTGGTAATATTTCGTAAATTACAAGATATAAACTGGTATAATTTGGTAATACAGCTAGTTACAGTAGGTTTCTTAGTCACTGAATATTGAGCATTCTTGCTTTATCTACAACGAAGACTCAGGGGTCAAAGTGCCAAGAATGTCTTCCAGAAGAAGATGGCATTGCTGTGCGCTCAACTGCCTTGCCTCCAGATTGTCACCAAGAGAGCTGTCGCAGCGGTTAACACACTAGCCTCGAATTCGCGTGACCGCGGGATTAGGATCCGCCTCCAACGATCCAGATTCAGGTTCTCCGTGATTTTTCCTAAAGCACTCCAGGCGAATTCTGGGATGGTTTCTTTGTAAGGGCACGACCGATTTCCTTTTCCATCGTTAGCAAAGACAATCTCAGCTTCGTTTCTGTCTTTAATGACCACGATCTCGACGGAACGTTACACCCTGAAACTTCCTTCCATCCTTTTATTTATTTATTTATTTATTTTATTATTTTTTAACTCTGCTTAAGCAGGAGAAAGAACATTAGATAGTATGTGAACAGTGCCGTAACAGTGTAAGGTTTGGCGCCCTCCGTGAGGTGGCTTGCAGAGTATAGATGCAGCCGCAGACGAGACAGACGGCCGTGGGAAGCGGCTATGGTGGGGCGTGAGGGGTTCCGAGGCTAACTGCAGCCCACGGCGACCCACGCAACCTCAGGCCCTTGGGGACATCCTGTCGCGTAGCGTGTTTCGCCCAAGGACCGCTGGCTCAGCTGCGAAAAAGGCAACCAGCGCCAATCACGAACGCCACTCCAGCCACGCTTTAGCTTTGTTGCATTTAACAGTCGAAGCTGCTGGCAGATTCGTTAAGGAATACTTGTTTCGTAAACGCATCATATAGTTAAAAACATTCTTCCTTTTTTTCCATTTGCAAACCACCCCCGTCACCATCGATTTTGAATTCCTTGCGCTCAGTAAACATTTATGTCCTAGTACATATTTCCATGTAGCTTAACGCCCGCTGCTTCGCATGCGTAGGCTGATTGGTCTACACCAGTTCTTTCTCCCTCTTAATATAAATTTTCATAGATATAGCTTAAGTGCTATCATAATGAAATGTTGTGGTACTACTTGTAGCCGCGGCAGAATGGCCGTGCATATTGAGGCGCCATTCTGCGGTACGCGCTGCTGTTCGCCATCGGGGGTTCGATTCGGCCATCGGGCAAGGGTTTTTGTGTTTTCCTTAGCACCGAAACACGTATTTTTAAATCCTGACCAAGAGTCTATATCGGAATTTCCAACCAAGTATCCAAATAACAATTTTTGTAATTCTGGGTTCAAAATTGGCTTAGTAGTAATGTATTTTGAAAAAACACGTTTCATCTCCTATTTCACCCCCTAAATGATTAATTTTCTGAAAATACCGAAAAACGTATCTTTTTAATTCTGACCAAGAAAACATATACAAGTTTATGTGATTGTAGCTTCAAAATTTCCTTAATAGCAAAAAGTTTTGGAAACATCCCCTCTCCAATTTAACCTCCTTGATCGTTGAATTTCCCAGAATACCAAAACGCATATTTTTTAAATTCTAACGAACAATACAAATACCAATTTTTGCAGCTTCAGCTTCAAAATTGTCTTGACAAGAACGTGTTATCGAAAAGAATTTTTAATTCCCTATTTTACCCCCCTTAGTTGTTGAATTTCAGAAAATACCGAAACTCGTGTCTTTTTAATCCTGATCAAGATTCCGTATCCTAAGTTTCGTAGTTATAGCTTGAAATTTGAGTTAACAGCAACATATTTTTGAAAATAATTTTTTGCATCCCGTATTTCACCCTCTTTTTGGTCGAATTTCTAAAAATACCGATAAACATGTCTTTTAAATTCGCATCCCGAACCCAAATCCGAAAATTTGTAGTTCTAACTTCAAGATTGCCTAAATAGCAACAGATTTTCGAAAAACATCCCATCTCCAATTTAACCCCCTTTATGGTTGAATTTCCATAAATGCTGAAACACATGTCTTTTAAATTCTAACCCTGATTTAAAATCCGAAATTTTGTAGTTCCAGCTTCAAAATTGCCTAAATAGCAACGTATTTTCAAAAAACGTTCCATCCCCTATTTCACACCCTTAAGGACGGAATATTGAAAAATCGCTTCTTAAATGACGCCTACAGAATAAGAGCAACACCCTCTACAAAGTTTAAGTTTCTAACTTTAGTGTTTTGGGCTTGGCGATGATCAGTCAGTCAGTCAGTCGGGACATTGCCTTTTATATATAGGGATTAAATTACCAAGAATGTACACTTCTACTTCCATTATTTCGGACGAATTAAAGGTTATCTGTCAATAATGATATACAAATAACATACAAATTGTCAGCTGGAGTGAATAACATCGAAATGAGTGTCACCTGACAAAACAACAACCTGGAAAAACTAATTAGGTGTAGATTTAATTTCCTTGGAAGTTAGTGTGCCTGTTGAAGGTTCTGAGCACCATCATACAGGTCAGTTTATCATTCGGCTAGGTCCTAGGAATTTTATCTGTCACTTTCCACTTCTTTCACCTCTGGCAGTGTTGCTGATGTGAAAAATATTGAGTAGCACCGTGGTTCGGAACCCATGTTAAACTGTAGGTGCCCCTATAACTGGCTGGGTAAGTCAGTTCAAAGGTCGAAGGAAGGCAACGCACTGTGAAGTTCAAACCAATCTTCGGATTGTTGACTGCTTTATGCTTTACCTTAAGGCAGAGTAGTTAGAGGAAGTCATAAGAACTCGCTCATTCTACCGCACAAGTAAAAAAAAAAAAAAAAAAAAAAAAAAAAAAACCCATGTATACACACTAAAAATGGATTTACTGTCAGAAATTGTGTATGCTTTTGAAAAACTCCATAATGGCAATAATAATAAAAATAGATAAGCAGAAAGGTGAAAATGTACTATCACCACACGAGCTACGGACACAATAAGATGGTTGAGGCATTTTCCTACCAGGTCCTGTTTCTGGCGTTGAGCAACAGAATGTGAATTCGAAGCAGTGCCATTACATTGTAAGGATTCAGTCTGAGTTTGTGGACACTTCTGTTATTAGATTCTACTGACACATCAGACTATAATGCCAAACGGCACAACTATTTTTTCGAACCTCTTCAGTGTCTTTTCCTATCTTACCTACTCTCGATTAAAATGGAATTGCTGGTTGAGAGGCACGATCCTCTGGTAACTCTTCACCGTTCATTTTTCAGTTTATTAAAACAGTACTATATAACAAGTCCAAATTTTACTATCTCCACAGGAATATCACCAGGTTCAGTGAGTTTATTATGTTCATTTTGCATCACTTGTTATCTACTCAGATTATCTGGTCTGTCAGTTGATATGCTCTGAGAAGACAAAAGTCATTGGATAGCGATATGGCGAGAATAAAGTTTACACAATGTAGTGTCGGGCGACTCACTGGCATACATGTCATTTGTACTCTGACGATTCATGTCAAAAGGTTTCTGGCGTGATCACTGTCGCGCGACGGAAATTAAAAAAAACTTTGAACACGAAATGGTAATGGTAGTGGTATAACTGAATGCGTCGAACATTCTATTTTGGAAACCGTTAAGGAAATCAATATTACGAGATCGACGGCGTCAAGAGTGTGCCGAGAATACTAAATTCCAGACCATTACCTCTCACCGTGGTCAACGGACTTTCGACGACCTGCACTTAATGATCGAGGTCAGCGGCGTTTCCGTAGAGTTGTCACTGCTAACAGTCAAGCAACACTGCGTGGAATAACGTACGACGAACACATAAGCTCGGAGAGCGGGCTGCAATTTGGCATTAAAGGGGTGTGGCAGCTGATTAAGGGGTGTGGCAGCTGATTATCGAAGCGAGGGTATCTGTAAAAAATGTTCAAATCTTTGTTAAGCTTATGGGACTTAACTGCGGGGTCATCAGTTCCTAAAGGTGAATTATCTTATACTAAAGATAGCACAAACAACCACGCTCGAGGGAGGAGTCGAACCCCCGACGAGGAACGGCCTCGCGCATCGGAACATAGCGCCTCAATGCGCTTGGCCACTCCGCCGTGACAATGTCTCTGTAGGCGTCTCTCCTGCGGCCGTGGCGGGTGGAACATCCTGTCTAGCTCACATAAATCGCGATATCAGTTGATAAGAACCGATGGTGGGTTCAAGTGTGACGAACACCCCAGGAAATCATGGGCTCAAGAAGGCAGTCTACAATCTGGCGGTGGAACCATAATGCGTAGTGCTGTGGGCGATTCTTAAATGAAATTGACTGGGTCCTCTGGTCCACCTGAACGGATTACGTATTGGAAATTATATGTTCGGAAATTTGGAGGCCATTTTCCTCCATTTATTAACTTCACGTTCCGAAAGAGGTATTTGTTTGAACATTCTGGACAGTTCCAGCGAATTATTACGGATGTACCCTTTGCGCTAATCAAGAATATATAATTCTTCAAGCAGTAACAGGCTATGTTGAACATTGTCAGACTTTTTCACTTCACTGCTGTGTCAAAGTTCTACCAAAGGCAAGTCACAGTTTCATCAAATAATGTAGCGCATGTGTAAAACAAAAAGCAATAGTCTATGCAAGTCCGACAAAACAACACCCTAGTGAACAGTTGGATTTTTAAATAAATGTTTCTCGTTGCGGGTGTATTAGGGGCCAATTGTTCACTTGTCATACACGCCCAAACAAAACGAAACAAAAGTCTTACAAATTAAATAAATTCATTCGTAGTGGTTTATAAACAATTTAATCAACGTACTTAGGTTTTCGTTTCATTACTCTGAGTTTATTTCTCATATAGACGGAAAACATACAGGTCATAAATGTTAGTCTCACCTCACCAAAAGCATAAATATACCAGTATAAACTCGGCTCAAAGAAAAAACCTGTACAAAATTGAGATAAGAAGCCGATATGTAAGTCAGTGTTTGATTTAGAAATAATTTCTCAGTTGCTGATTGCCATAAAACCAAAAGCCCGACGAATCACTTGGTGACAAGCTTAAGTTCACAAATCGAAACGGTAAATAAGTAAAGTCTTGTTCGTGCACCAAAGCCACCTATAAATTTTCCAAGTCAGTGATCGTATCTAAAAATTCAAAGCACGAAGTCTTATCCAAATGACCTAAAAAATTCTAACTTCGCCAAACGACAATTAGAAAAATTTGCTCCATACACTCCCATCGAGAGCGAAACACAAAGAAATCTGAAATATGTCTCGATATATATATATATATATATATATATATATATATATATATATGACTTGATGTTCGTTAGTCTCACTAAAACTCGAGAACGGCTGAACCGATTTGGTTAATTTTAGTCTTGAAATATTCGTGTAAGTCCAGGGAAGATTTAAACGGTGATAAAATATGGAAAAGTTGTCCGCAAAAGAGTAAAATCGGGAAAAAACTAAAACAGATTTTTCCAGTGAGCTATCAATACCGTTCGCCCAATTGCGATGAAATTTTGTACATTTCATATTGAAACCAAGAGGAAGATTCACATCAAATAAAAATTTGGAAAAGTGGCCCGGAAAGTAGGAAAATTTAGGAAAAACCGAAAGCGATTTTTTCTATGAATAAAAATCAATTGCAACGTGGTTCTAGGAGCATCACTTGAGTACGGCTTGACAGGACAAGGTTTGTATGAAATAATTTTTTTGGAAAATCTACCGGAAAATTGGAAAATTCAAGAAAAACAAAGTGCGTTTTTCAATGTGTTTTTGATTGAATTCAGCATTGTAACTGACTCCCATGAACCACAGACATTGCCGAGGTGGGGTGGCTTGCATGCCTCAACGATACAGATAGCCGTACCGTAGGTGCAAGCACAGCGGAGGGGTATCTGTGGAGAGGCCAGACAAACGTGTGGTTCCTGAAGAGGGGCAGCAGCCTTTTCAGTAGTTACAGGGGCAACAGTCTGGATGATTGACTGAGCTGGCCTTGTAACATCAGCTAATGTGGCTTTGCCACACAGCTACTGCGAACGGCTGAAAGCAATGGGATACTACAGCCGTTACCTTTCCCGAGGACATGCAGCTCTACTGTATGAACATATGATGATGGCATCCTCTCGGGTAAAATATTCCGGAGGTAAAATAGTCCCCCATTCGGATCTCCGGGCGGGGACTACTCAGGAGGATGTGATCATCAGGAAAGACAATACTGGCATTCTACGGGTCGGAGCGTGGAATGTTAGATTCCTTCATCGAGTAGGAAAATTAGAAAATTTAAAAAGGGAAATGGATAGGTTGAAGTTAGATATAGTGGAGATTAGCGAAGTTCGGTGGCAGGATGAACAGGATTTCTGGTCAGGTGAGTACAGGATTATAAATACAAAATCAATTGGGGGTATCACAGGAGTAGGATTGATAATGAATAAGAAAATAGGAATGCGGGTAAACTACTATGACCAGCACAGTGATCGCATTATCATTGTCAAGATAGATACGAAGCCAACACCGACAACAGTAGTACAGGTTTATATGCCAACTAGCTCTGCCGATGATGAAGAAATCGAAGAAATATATGAGGAGCTAAAGGAAATTATTCAGACAATTAAGGGAGAGGAAAACTTAATTGTTATGGGAGACTGGAATTCGGTAGTAGGACAAGGAAGGGAAGGGCAGATAGTAGGTGAATATGGTCTGGGCAAAAGGAATGAAAGAGGAAGCCGCCTGGTAGAATTTTGCACAGAACATAATTTAGTTATAACAAACACCTGGTTCAAGAATCACAAAAGAATGTTGTATACGTGGAAGAGACCAGGAGACACCGGAAGGTATCAGATAGATTTTATAATGGTAAGACATAGATTCCGGAACCAGGTTTTAAACTGTAAAACATACCCAGGGGCAGATATAGACTCTGACCATAACTTTTTGGTTATGAACTGTAGGCTGAAACTAAAGAAACTACAAAAAGGTAGGAAAATAAGGAGATGGGACCTGGATAAATTGAAGGAACCTGAGGTTCTTAAGAATTTCAGAGGGAGTTTTAGGCAACAATTGACAGAAACAGGAAAAAATAAAACAGTAGAAGAGGAATGGGTAAAATTGAGAGATGAAATAGTGAAGGTAGCAGAGGACAAAATAGGTAGGAAGGCAAGACCTACTAAAAATCCTTGGATATCACAGGAGATACTAAATTTAATCGATCAAAGGAGAAAATATAAAAATGCAGTAAATGAAACAAGCAAAATGGAGCACAGACGACTAAGAAATGAGATTGACAGGAAGTGCAAAATGGGTAAGCAGGAATGGCTAGAAAGAAAATGCAAGGATGTAGAAGAATGTATAAATAGGGGGAAAATAGATACAGCCTACAGGAAAATAAAAGAAACATTTGGAGATAAGAAAAACAGCTCTATGAATATCAAGGACACTGATGGAAAACCAGTTCTCAGCAAAGAAGGGAAAGCTGAAAGGTGGAAAGAGTATATAGAGGGGCTCTACAAAGGAAATGAACTCCGAGACAATTTTGTAGGAAGGGAGGAGGATGTAGATGAAGATGAAATAGGAGATACTGTATTGAGAGAAGAATTTGACAGAGCCCTGAAAGACCTAGGTCGAAACAAGGCCCCTGGAGTAGATGATATTCCCTCAGAGCTACTGAAGTCTCTGGGAGAACCAGCCATGACAAACCTGTTTCACCTGGTGCGTAAGATGTATGAGACAGGAGAAGTACCCTCAGACTTTAAGAAAAATGTTATAATCCCCATTCCAAAGAAAGCCGGTGCAGACAGGTGTGAAAACTACAGAACCATCAGTCTAATAAGTCATGGTTGCAAAATATTAACACGAATTATATACAGAAGGATGGAAAAGGTGGTAGAAGCCGACCTCGGGGAAGATCAGTTTGGGTTCAGGAGAAATGTAGGGACATGGGAGGCAATACTCAAGTTACGGCTTATCCTAGAAGATAGATTAAGAAAAGGCAAACCTACATTTCTAGCTTTTGTAGATTTGGAGAAGGCTTTTGAAAATGTTGATTGGAATAAACTCTTTCAAGTTCTGAAGCAAGCAGGAGTAAAATATAGGGAACGTAAGGTTATTTACAACTTGTACAAAAACCAGACAGCGATTGTCAGAGTTGAAGGGCATGAAAGGGATGCAGTGGTTGTAAAGGGAGTAAGACAGGGTTGTAGTCTTTCTCCATTGTTATTCAATTTGTACATTGAGCAAGCTATAAAGGAAAGCAAGGAGAAATTTGGAGAAGGAATTAAAGTTCAGGGTGAAGAATTAAAAACATTGCGTTTTGCCGACGACATTGTAATAATCTCAGAGACAGCAAAAGACCTGGAAGAGCAGTTGAGGGGAATGGACAGTGTGCTGAAAGGTGCATATAAGATGAACATTAACAAGAGCAAAACTAGGGTAATGGAGTGCAGTGTAAGGAAATCAGGTGATGCTGAAGGAATTAGATTTGGAAACGAAGCAATAAAGGAGGTAGATGAGTTTTGTTATTTGGGCAGTAAAATAACAAATGATTGTCGCAGTACAGAGGATATAAAATGCAGAATGGCAATGGGTAGAAAAGCGTTCTTGAAATAGAGAAATTTGTTAACATCGAATATTGATTTAAGCCTAAGGAAGTCTTTTCTGAAGGCATTTGTATGGAGTGTTGCCTTGTATGGGAGTGAGACATGGACGATAAACAGTGCGGACAGGAAGAGGATTGAGGCTTTTGAAATATGGTGCTACAGAAGAATGCTGAAGATTTGGTGGGTGGATCGCGTAACTAATGAGGAGGTATTGAACAGAATTGGAGAGAAAAGAAATTTCTGGCATACCTTGACTAAAAGAAGGGATAGATTTGGTAGGACACATTCTTAGACATCAAGGAATTGTGAATTTAGCATTAGAGGGAAGTGTGCGGGGTAAAAATCGCAGAGGAAGACCAAGAGATGGATACAGTAAGCAGATTCAGACAGATGTAGTTTGTCGTTCTTATGTGGAGATGAAGAGGCTTGCTCAGGATAGGGTATTGTGGAGAGCTGCATCAAACCAATCTCCGGACTGAAGACCACAACAACAACAACTGACTATTCGCACGACGGGGTGGAGTAATTGTTTTTTCTCTTTTGTTCATTATGGTTTTCGAAACGTTTTCAAAAATAAATAAATAAAAATAAAAAAATAGGGACAGTTAAAAAGTTAAGTCGCAAAATTCGAACCAAGTTCCTTTTTGAATGTGTTTCTAAATGTACTCAACAATGTAAGTTGAGAACCGTTCATTCGATTACGATACAATTTTGATAATTTGACGTTCAACGAAAGATGAACGTTCTTGTGAACTAAACATTTGGTAAAGTTACCCGGAAAATTTGAATAATCGCGAGAAACTTAAAGAGCTATTTTCAATGAGATATCAATATCTTTCGTCTGACTGCGATAAAAGTTTGCATATTTGACGTTCAAACCAAGTGTAACGTTCTTATGAAGTAAAACTTTAGAAAAGTTTATCGGAAAATCGGAAAATTAAGAAAAAATAGAAAGAGATTTTTCTATGAAATATCAATACCATTCATCTGATTGCGATAAAGTTTTGCATATTTGACGTTCAAAGCAAGAGTTCAAACATATTAGGAATTGCGAAGCATTGTCGAGTCGACTAGATGACTAGATAACCCGGCGAACTTCGTATATTAATATAAAAGAATTTAATTTAAATCATATGTATTTTAGACCCATTAGCTTTATAAAGGCATCATCAGGTAGTCTAAGTATCAGCTCGATAGTGGGCGGAAAGCGTGGGCAAATCACGCACACATGTCCAGGATAATGTTCATGTCACATTCGTGGAAGTTCAGGGAAGGTTTAAACGTTGATAAAATATGGAAAAAATGAGAGGAAAATTTAGATTTAAAACATTTAAAATAATGATTTGGTTGTTGTGTTGGGTGCGTTCAGAAATATACTTTGAAAGAGTAAAGTTCGCTTTACACGATCTAAACCCATATATGAACTATCAAACATAAAATGAATTGCTGTTCGTTAATCTCGCTAAAACTTGAGAACGGCTGAACAGATTTGGCTATATTTCATTACATAATTTACTGTATATGTTACGATGAAATCTGGTATGAAGATAGCTTGAGCGCTGAATTACCGGATAAGATACTTTAGAAAGTGTGTAATTCAAGATATTTTTTGATTTGAAGTATATAAAGCGAAATACCGAACAATAATTACTCTCTAGAAAAGTTATTTACTCTTTGACTTCTTAACTTTACCGTATCTCGGAAAATGGTTTTATTAGTTGCCACGTCTACGCACAGACATACATTACTAGACTGGCAAACCTGCCTCTGTGACTGAAGACTGACGCCACCGTCTTGCATCGCCTCAGTCAAAAAGTTTCTGTACGGTACTACTATGATCTTCTGACACGATATGACGTTGTAAGCTTTTCGAGTTCGTTTGAACATGATTTACGTTCAAGCTAATACTTCAGCAATAGTTTATTTTGACATGTAGGCCTACATTGTCGATCGTGTTATGAGAAGTACGTGTTACGTACGCTTAAATTTTACTTACCGTCCTGGCGCCCTCTCGTGATTATGTTGTTAATCGTGTGACATTGGCATTAGCCAATCGCGTGACAACGCAAATGCTTTGTCAAATCTTCGTTTTACGAGGGCAATTACTTTTGCTGAGTGAACGACGGTACATACAATAACCTGTCAACCATAGAGTAGAAACAGCATTATTTATGTACTTCATAATCTGTACTAGAGACTAATAGTCACACTGTGGTGATTTCTAAGAATATCGACTTCTTTGGGAAGGGCTTTCTACCGTTTTGTTGCTGTTGCCAACATAATCATACAAGGCCGCCGCCAGACAAGTAAAATTTTACCGTTACGTACCAGTACACTTAAAGCAGGCTGTATTTATCGGAAAACACCGAGAAGAGTGATTGTGTTATCCACGAGAAATAGCACATTTATAACGGTCATATTATTAAAAGAAAAGCCGAAGCTGATCGAATCTAGGAACAGATTAGGTCTCATAAAAACAACGCGACGTGACTCAGTGTATGTGTCAAATATTTCGTAAGAACTTTCAAAAGAATAAGGTCACGTGCTATCCCTCATAAACAACACTTTTACAATGACCATACTACTGAAAGAAAATGCGAAGTTGAACGAAATTGGTAACAATAATAACAGCAAATCAATGAAACTCATTACTGTATGTGTCGAAGCTTAGGGGCCTAGTCCAGAAAAAAAAAAAAAAAAAAAAAAAATGCAGCCACATACAACACACAAATTTTCCATACGTCAAAACTCTGAAGAGTGCGTAGTTAGGTCACTTCATTCGTATTTTTACGGCTGTTTTCTGTAATAAAACACACGACTGCTTGCTAGTTTATAGTATAGAAATATGGCGACAAGACTGCACTGACACCAGTGATACTGTATACGGCTTTGCCAGTCTAGTAATATACGTCTGTGCGTCTACGTAATTTGATTCAACACAAGGAATACCAATCACCTACAGCGAGATTTTTTTTTCCTCCTCTTTCTTTTCGTGCTACCGAATTTCAGTCCCCCATCACAATTAGAGCTATTAGAGAATGAACTGTAGAGAAACATCATAAAAGCGGTTCGATGAACCCTCTGCCAGGCACTTCAATGGTATCACTTTATAGTGCGTCAGCACATAGTTTTAATCAACAAACCTTCCAGTAAGGATGTGGTAAACTTTCTGTGGCGATGCAGACATTCCATATGATAATTATTTTTGTCTCAGATTGGGCTTCGATCTTGCGCTGCGTCAATCAAGCACTTCGCACAATGACGCCGCACAATGGGCCAGAATCTTGAAAACGTGGCCATAAAGAAAGAAAAGTTTATAGGGGGGAATTTTGGACTATCAGGTTGATTGCAGCAATGCTGGGACCACTGAATGCCGCCTATGCAGACGGCCAGAGATGTTCATTTGTTCGGTTATATTTCAGGTAAAATGCGGCAGTTCATTGTTAGCGTACATGCAGCTGACAAAGCTACAAGTTATTTGTGTTTTGTGCAAGTGAAGCCAATACTTCGAATATGGAAAGTATTCCTTGAGACATGCACTAAAGACAAAACATACCACTATTATACCATTAATTATGCATGTTTATTTTTCAATTAAATTAGCCTACTACAGGAAATTGGACGAGAAAATTGTAAAATGCTTTTAAAAAGTAGAGCTAAGATACGAGCCGGCCGCGGTGGCCGAGGGGACTGAGGCGCGTCAGTCACGGTCTGCACGGCCACTACGGTCAGGGGTTCGAATCCCCCCTCGGGCATGGATATTTGTGCCGTCCTTAGTTGTAGCTAGTTCATAAGTAGTTTGTAAGTTTAGGTACTGATGACCCCGTAGTTAAGTCCCATAAGCTTAACAAACATTTGAACTAAGATACGAATTCTACGACATTCCGCTTTCTTTTGCGCTGTATCCGGAAGTATATATCATTAAGTTTGCAAATTAATCTTCAAATCCTACTATTAGTTGCTAATCAGGGTTTGAGCCACGTTTTAGCAAAATGTTATTGCTGGGACATCTTCAAATGTTTGTAGAGCTTATGGGACTTAACTACGGGGTCATCAGTCCCTAAACTTAGAAACTACTTATGAACTAGCTAATACTAAGGACGGCACAAATATCCATGTCCGAGCTGAGATTCGAACCCCCGACCGTGGTGGCCGTGCAGACCGTGATTGGCGCGCCGCAGACCCCTTGGCACCCGCGGCCGGCGAGACATCTTCAAAATTAAGAATAGAATTAATGAATTATGGGCTGCATTTGTAAAATTTAAATTGTAATCGACGCAAGTAGTGTTGTAGATAAGAAAGTAATTAGAAAAATGACTGAAAGTGTAACACATACACATACATACATATATTTTAAGCTTCAGCCCGCACACCCCCTTATGGCATACAAAGCGTACAGGTATTTAAGACGGAGGTGCCGTTTCTTTCATTTTTTTCGGCATTTTTAATATCTAATTGTCTTAAAATCTATTTAGTGCGCCATTCGTCCTCCCCTTCCCCATCATACACCTCTCCATAGTTTTCTCACACATTTGGTATGTAGATTTTCCCAATTTTACAGACTTGCAGTTGACTGTGAAAGGAAGAACACACAACTTGAGGGTACACGGAGTACATTGGCCGGGCAAAATAAATGACATTCAGCGTACCCCTCGGTCTTTTTTGACCGGAAGCGGAGAGTGCAATTGTTAATTACGTACCTTCAGACAGATGCACAACGAAGAAAAGACTCATTTCGACTTCCTCTTCAACGGCCTTGAGGCCACTGTGGAGGGCAGAGTGCTGATACGCACTCAGAGAGAATGGGATGGGATTGAAGGGGGGCGCCCAGGTCCAAAAGACCGGTGTACGGGCTAAAGGTTAATTTCAGTTTCATCTGATCCAGCCTATTCCAGAATCAGATTATCGAGGAAAGATATTCTTCTAAAATTTACAAAATAAATAATTGTATTTGATATGAAATGATTATTTGTAATATTTTCCACCATCTTCTAGTCTCTGTTTGGTTGTTTCTTTGCATTTTCTTTGTTATATATTTTAACCATTAACTATAACAACCCATAAATACTGCGTTTATATAAATAAATAATTAGAAATACTTATCAGTTTTTTACCTTCGATTTGTCATTTTTTTCACTTTTTGAACTCATTCTTAATCAGTAACCTAGATTTTTACGGAAATATTACTTTTATATGAATAAAATGACAGTGGTGTACATAGAACCCGCCATCTTCAATCCGCCATCTTATTTTTTTCACTTTTTGATATCATATTCTTAATAATAAACTTCATTAACCCTTGCATACTAAGTGTTGTACAAATTCAACAACTGGTTACATTCTGAGCAGGTGTTTTGGGATTGTAACCCAGTGTACGGGTGTATGTTGCAGCAGCAGCGTGGATGACCTGAAGGCGGCGGACGGCGGAGCTGCGCGCCTGGGCGAGTCACAGGCGGCGCTGGCGGCGGCGGAGGAAGACGTCGACCATGTGGTGTCCACCCACCCCACCTCGTGAGTAACAGACTGCCCGCAACCAGCTGCCTGTTCTGCCCTCCTCCACTAATGTACCCTACTACTGTTTTATACCTATCACACATCGAGCGTTGCCAGGGTACATGGTCGATATGACGTCGATTTGCAGTAGGATTTTGGAACATATACTTTGTTCGAACACTAAGAACTACCTCGAAGAGGACGACCTATTAACCAATAGTCAACACGGATTCAGAAAGTATCGCTCTTGCGAAACACAGCTTGCCCTTTATTCATGTTGTTGTTGTTGTGGTCTTCAGTCCGGAGATTGGTTTGATGCACCTCTCCACAATACCCTATCCTGAGCAAGCCTCTTCATCTCCACATAAGAACGGCAACCTACATCTGTCTGAATCTGCTTACTGTATCCATCTCTTGGTCTTCCTCTGCGGTTTTTACCCCACACACTCCCCTCCAACGCTAAATTCACAATTCCTTGATGTCTAAGAATGTGTCCTACCAATCTATCCCTTCTTTTAGTCAAGGTATGCCAGAAATTCCTTATCTCCCCAATTCTCTTCAGTACCTTCTCATTAGTTACGCGATCCACCTACCAAATCTTCAGCATTCTTCTGTAGCACCGTATTTCAAAAGCCTCAATCCTCTTCCTGTCCGCACTGTTTATCGTCCATATCTCACTCCCATACAAGGCAACACTCCATACAAATGCCTTCAGAAAAGACTTCCTAAGGCTTAAATCAATATTCGATGTTAACAAATTTCTCTTTTTCAAGAACGCTTTTCTACCCATTGCCATTCTGCAATTTATATCCTCTGTACTGCGCCCATCATTTGTTATTTTACTGCCCAAGTAACAAAACTCATCTACATCCTTTATTGCTTCATTTCCCAATCTAATTCCTTCAGCATCACCTGATTTTCTTACACTGCACTCCATTACCCTAGTTTTGCTCTTGTTAATGTTCATCTTATATGCACCTTTCAGCACACTGTCCATTCCGTTCAATTGCTCGTCAAGATCGTTTGCTGTATCTGACAGAATTACTATGTCGTCGGCAAAACGCAAAGTTTTTAATTCTTCACCCTGAACTTTAATTCCTTCTCCAAATTTCTCCTTGCTTTCCTTTATAGCTTGCTCAATGTACAAAGTGAATAACAATCGAGAAAGGCTACAACCCTGTTATACTCCCTTTCCAACCACTGCGTCCCTTTCATGCCCTTCAACTCTGACAATCGCTGTCTGGTTTTTGTGCAAGTTGTAAATAACCTTACGCTCCCTATATTTTACACCTGCTTGCTTCAGAACATGAAACAGTTTATTCCAATCAACATTGTCAAAAGCCTTCTCCAAATCTACAAAAGCTAGAAATGTAGGTTTGCCTTTTCTTAATCTATCTTCTATGATAAGCCGTAACTTGAGTATTGCCTCCCGTGTTCCTACATTTTTCCTGAACCCAAACTGATCTTCCCAGAGGTCGGCTTCTACCAGCTTTTCCATCCTTCTGTACATAATTCGTGTTAATATTTTGCAACCATGACTTATTAGACTGATGGTTCTGTAGTTTTCACACCTGTCTGCACCGGCTTTCTTTGGAATGGGGATTATAACATTTTTCTTAAAGTCTGAGGGTACTTCTCCTGTCTCATACATCTTACGCACCAGGTGAAACAGGTTTGTCATGGCTGGTTCTCCCAGAGACTTCAGTAGCTCTGAGGGAATATCATCTACTCCAGGGGCCTTGTTTCGACTTAGGTCTTTCATGGCTCTGTCAAATTCTTCTCTCAGTATATTATCTCCTATTTCATCTTCATCTACATCCTCTTCCCTTCCTACAATATTGTCTCGAAGTTCATTTCCTTTGAAAGCCCCTCTATATACTCTTTCCACCTTTCAGCTTTCCCTTCTTTGCAGATAACTGGTTTTCCATCAGTGTCCTTGATATTCATAGAGCTGTTTTTCTTATCTCCAAATGTTTCTTTTATTTTCCTGTAGGCTGTATCTATTTTTCCCCTATTAATACATTCTTCTACATCCTTGCATTTGCCTTCTAGCCACTCCTGCTTACCCATTTTGCACTTCCTGTCAATCTCATTTCATAGTCGTCTGTACTCCATTTTGCCTGTTTCATTTACTGCATTTTTATATTTTATCCTTTCATCGATTAAATTTAGTATCTCCTGTGATATCCAAGGATTTTTTGTAGGTCTTGCCTTCCTACCTATTTTGTCCTCTGCTACCTTTACTATTTCATCTCTCAATTTTACCCATTCCTCCTCTAATGTTTTATTTTCCCCTGTTTCTGTCAATTGTTGCCTAAAGCTCCCTCTGAAATTCTTAAGAACCTCAGGTTCCTTCAATTTATCCAGGTCCCATCTCCTTATTTTCCTACCTTTTTGTAGTTTCTTTAGTTTCAGCCTACAGTTCATAACCAACAAGTTATGGTCAGAGTCTATATCTGCCCCTGGGTATGTTTTACAGTTTAAAACCTGGTTCCGGAATCTATGTCTTACCATTATAAAATCTATCTGATACCTTCCGGTGTCTCCTGGTCTCTTGCACGTATACAACCTTCTTTTGTGATTCTTGAACCAGGTGTTTGTTATAACTAAATTATGTTCTGTGCAAAATTCTACCAGGCGGCTTCCTCTTTCATTCCTTTTGCCCAGACCATATTCACCTACTATCTTCCCTTCCCTTCCTTGTCCTACTACCGAATTCCAGTCTCCCATAACAATTAAGTTTTCCTCTCCCTTTATTCATATGAAGTAATAAGTGCCATCGTCAATGGATCTCTAATCGATTCCATATTTATGGATTTCCGGAAGGCTTTTGTCACTGTACCTCACAAGCGGCTTCTAATGAAATTGCGTGCTTATGTAATATCGCCACAATTGTGCGATTGTATTCACGATTTCCTATCAGTTTTGATGCAGTTCGTAGTAATTGATGGTAAGTCATCGAGTAAAACAGAAGTGATATCTGGCGTCCCCCAGGAAAGCGTTATAGATCCCCTACTCTTCCTTGTGTTTAAATAAACGACTAGCTAAATTCCCGCTGCTTCGCACGCGTAGGCTGGATGGTCTGCATTGGTTTTATCTACTTATATAAATTTTCATAGATTTAACTTTAACAATCCTTTCCTAATGAAGTATTTTGATACAACTTGCCTCTCCCTATTGCACCATTGTTGGCAGAATTCAAAACATGCCGAAACGTATTTTTTAAATATTATGAACTTTGTCCCAAACCCAAATTTTCACATTTCTAGCATCAATATAGTCTTAGTAGCAACCTTAAAAGATTTTCCCTTATTTCATCCGGTTAATGGCTGAATATCCAAAAATATCGAAACGCGTGTTTTTAAAATTCCAATGAAAAATCTAAATCCGAAGTTTTGTATCTATTCTTCAAAATTGCCTTAATAGCGACGTATTTTCAAAAAATCGTACATCCCCTATTTCACCCCCTTAGGAATGAGAAACCCGATAAATCGCTGATGCCTACAGTGTAAGATGAACAACATCTACAAATTTCAAGTTTCTATCATCTGCAGATTCACTTCTCAGAGCCGATTTCTGAGAAAGCGAAATTTCTATCTTACGTTTTTGTATCTTTCTTGGTATTTTTACTTTTCAAACCGCAATATGCACTTATTTTCTTTATTCATTCGCTTGCTGCAGAAAAACAACTGAAGAATGTGCATCACGTTTCGCTGTATATAACCTCTTTGCTATTATAGTGTCACAAGTCATCGCTGGTCTTCAGTGCGAATTTTATATTAGCCGACGACTTTCAGCTATCGACACGGAACTGCTAATCCTGTTGCAGTATTTTGATCCTAAGCACTACAGTTGTCTTTCCAGTGTTTATATTGAGATTCTGAGTTAAAGTACGTCTGTGTTTCCCAGTGTTTTATCTTTGAGTCTTTTTATCTTTGAGCATCTGTTGATCGTCGTATTGCTTCACAGTTCACGGATTTTTGTTCGCCACACTCACCCATCGTCACTCACCGTGACTAAAACACCACAGTGCACACCGCGAACCTAAAGGCAACTCTCATGCTTAACCGTCATTGGTCTGCAGTGAATAATTTTGGCTACCAAGTGAAATATACGGACACAAGTCCCGTGTTCCATTTTTATATATGTATATTGATTTAGGAGACAATATGAATAGCTCCCTCAGACTGTTCGCGGATGATGCTGTCGTTCATCGGTTAGTGAAGTTAACAGAGGATAAAAAGCAACTGCAAAGCGATTTAGACAAAATTTCTACATGGTGCAAAAATTGGCAATTAACACTAAATAGAGAAAACTGTGAATTAATACACATGACCATTAAAAGAAACTTCAATTGCGCGATAAATCAGTCAAACCTTAACATCGTGAATTTTACCAAATACCTAGGAGTTACAATTACGAACAACTTAGACTGGAGAGAGCACATAGAAAATATTGTGGGGAAGGCGAACCAAAGGCTACGTTTCATTGGTAGAACGCTTCGAAGATGCAAGAGCTCCACCAAAGATACAGCCTTCATCACACTTGTGCCTGGAGTACTATTACCCAGTGTGGGACCCTCACCGGGTGGGACTGACGGAAGACATTGAGATGGTTCAGAGAAGGGCAGCTCGTTTTGTTTTATCACGTTACAGGGGGGAAAGCGTCACGCAAATGTTGCACGATTTGAGGTGAAAATCATTAAAAGAAAGACGTTATTCCTTGCGGCGAGATCTAGTTACGAAATTTCAATCACCTACTTTTACTTCTGAATGTGAAAATATTTTGTTAGCACCCACGTACATAGGGAGACATGACCATCCCAATAAAATAAGAGAAATGAGATTAAAAACGGAACGATTGAGGTGTTCTTTCTTCCCGCGTGCTATTAGAGAATGGAACGGTAGAGAAAGGTTATAAAAGAGGTTAATGAATCTTCTGCTAGGCACTTAAATGTGATTTGCAGAGTATCTATGTAGATGTATGGTAAGGATGGTTGTTTTGGCCTTGATCAAACACAATTTTTGTTTTTTATCTACCCAAACATGTTTTGGAAAAGTTTCTCCATCATCAGTGGGATTTATTTTAATTGTATTTTAAATCCACATTTTATGTTTTTTGTGACCTTCTGATATTTGTAGTCCAGTTTTAAATGCAATTCAGTATGTCATCTTTTGTGGTTACCTTCAATTTATGTTTTGATCAGGTTTAAGCTCTTTGTTTCTTGTTGTGCTGTTTGTCTGCGTAAAGATGGACAAACTTCTATAATTTTTCTAGAATTTCTTCGACCGAATAGGAACAGTATCCCATGTGGAAAGTCTACAGTTTTGTTTCGAAAGTGCGTGGATTACTACCACCCTTTCTAAATAATTGTGGCAGCGTTTTAAAAATGGATGGGGCATAATACTGCATACCTTTCGGCACAATGTCCAAGGAAAATTCGTTAAAGAAAATATGTACTCAAAAGCTAATATCAGAATTCGCTGGCTACTAAACAGGAGTCGAAAAGAGGTTCGTTACGTTGCTACGTTTCTCGAACCACCATTTTCTGCGCATTAAACACATGTTTTTGATTCACAAGAGTCCCCCCCCCCACAATAAATAAATAAATAAAAACACGATACGTCAAGCTAATGAAAATAAGTCAAGTAGCCTACTTTTCGTGTTGAATTACGACTTATTTCAGATAATGTTCTAATATTAAATAATGTAGCTTTTGTTTTTGAATAACGTCCTGAATGTGGGCTTCCCATGACAACTTACTATCTATTGAATGCCTAGAAAATTGAACTGTTAAGTCTCACTTATCATATGTCCATTCTGTGTAACCAAAATTTTAGTTGCTGTGGAACTGTAAAACTTCAGTCTTACTGTAGTTTAGCATAAGTTGATTTCCTACGAGCCATAAACTTATTTCTTTAACTGCTTTATATATCATAACACAGGAAACCCAACAACACTTCCACCATAATAAACATTACTTCCTGGGCCACAGTCCAAACTGTACGAAAAAGACTCCACAAAAACTCTCTGTATTGTAGACGGCCACTGATAGAGCTCGTCCTTAAAAACCAGTCGCCATGTTACACGCTACAGGTGGACTAGACTGACGAAGAAAAAAATATAGAAAATTAGGGCAAAGGTCTCTCCGTAGATGAATTGCGCATATATCTGATACGAGATAACAGTCGACAACGTGTATGAACGGCACCTGGCAATACTGCACGCTAGAAGTATACCGCAAGCTGACGTATCAGTGATGTTCTGTTTCGGACACCTGTGCATCATGGACAAGCTCAAGGCTACACAGGGGTAACGTCCTACAATCCACCGTTGAACTATTTCATCAGAAGTTTGGGGAAGATTCACGTTTATAGGAGAAAAATCTTGAGTCCATCGTGCAGCCAATGGCAACGATTGCATCTACACTGCTGTTTTTGCCAGATTGGTTCGACCTGTAGTCGCTCCTCTAATAATGAAGAATGAAAAAAAAATATTGTCAATAGCAGAACTGCTATTGCCTAGCACTCTCGTTGGGAAGAATACTGTTTGCCTAGCACTTGCACAATTAATGTTGAAATCGCCACATAAAACCAAATTTTTGAACTTGCTATAAAGTGAACCGAAGATCCTCTCTAGCCTGGGCAGAAACATGTTAAAAATCTGAGTCACGTGACCTATAAATAACAAAAATTACTAATAGCTTAGTTCCACTAATATCAAAAACTCCTGCAAATTCAAATATCTTTTCTGCGCAGTGCTTTGAAACATCGATGGACTGAAATGGAATATCGTTCTTAACATACATGGTCATTCCCCTACCCTACAAGGAACTCTTAGAGAAGAAGGAAAAAATACCTGAATCGAAAATCTATGGGTTTCTTTTTGTTTGGTATGAAAAATATAAAATGTTTTCAGCAAGTGATGCACTTCATCTTGATTTACGCAACAAAAGTTTCTTCGGCACAGTGCAGTTGACTCAGTTTTCAGCCTTGTGCTTCCCTTGAATCAGCTCTAGTTGCGGAGGCGTTCTTTGAGTGGCGAAAAAGTGCAGCACAATGAATCCGCGACAAATAGTTGTGGCAGTGAGCCGGTACGATGAATCGTGGTGTACCGTGCTAAGCTCACTGAGGAGAATGCTCTCGCGGAGTACAATTCCAAGTTACCTTGATTTCTTTCTTCGCTTTAGCTATTTGTCCTTTTTTCCTACGTATTGACTATGGATTCAAATGTGCCATTCTTACTAGGAGTTGCAATTTTCTGGAAAGGTAGAGAAATAAATTAATAGATACATTGTAAAGTCTGTATAAAAAGATGACGCAGCTGGGAGGAGCATTATTGCGTCGTCGGTAGTTCCCATTTAACAGTGAGTTTTTCTTCTAGACTTGATGGGTGTCAAGGAAGCAAACACCAGAGAGCAATATTTCCACATTACAATCATTCTTTGATACAGTAGACTCCGCACCTAGCCTGAAACAGCATTTTTAATGATCCCCAAGTCGTATAATTTGAAGAGCTTATTGTACACTGATGTGGTGTCTGTTCGTCTGTTCTTTCGCACATGTCCGGAGAAACAGGCACCACACCAATCTCTAATAAGTATTTTTACGCGAAGACGGCATTTGGTTTATTTACTTTATCGCAGATGCTGTCATACCTTCGGCTTCGCACGGACACCGATAATTTCGAGTGTAAGAAGGCACGGACGATGAGGGCGCTACACCCGTAGCGAAATATTTGTGGAAGTTTGGGGAAAGAAAGTGGTTAATGCGACCGCTATCCCGAAGAGGGCGACCCGTTTTTGATTCTTGGCCCGGATCTACGTTTCACCTGTCACTATTGTATAATTTCAATGCTCCAATGCAGCTAATGGCAATCGTTTCCTTCCTAATCCTTCTTCCTTCCCCTCCTTAATAAATAATTTGCATTTAAAGAGCTGTTGCTTCTCTGGCTTTGCGATACTCTGCGCTCTTTATTCGCCATGAAATCCGAGTCGCGGGTAAGTCGTGATGAAGTTCCCTTTCTATGAAAACAGGCTCGAAACACTATCGTTGACGCTGTTATCCAATGTTTACATAACAAACATTACAGTGCTTTCTTTCGAGTCGCCTGTCTTACGACTGTGAAGAAAAAGCAGAGTTTTGTCCACCTTCCCACAAAATGATATCGTGCTTGTTCTTATTTACATTGCTCGCAACTGTAATTGTAAGTTATTTATTTATTTTTTGAAATTACAGCCTATATAAATTTTTGTGATGACCTCAAACTTTACCTTATTACTTATTCACACTCGATTTCCAGCTCTTGCCTCACATATAGATCTTATCTAAATCATTTTGCGATAGTTTTCGAACATTTTATAACTTTACTAGATTGTAAATGACAAAATAACTTAAAAACATTCTAAGGGGACTTCTGAGATTGACTCCAAAGTAGTTTATATATACTGAGATTATCAACAGCATAGGGACTATGAAACTTCCACAGGAAACGTAAAGTATCGCTACTGTTTTACGCGATGAGTTTCTATTACTACTAAGTTTGTGATCTTTCTTACAGGAAATTACTAATCTAGTTGTACTATACCCCAAATGCAGGGAATTTGATTAATAGTCTGTTGAGAGAGACGAAGTGGAAGTGTTTCTGCAAGTCTACGAATATGAAATCAATTTGAGATCCGACAAGAACGATATTTTCTGAATCCATAGATCCTGTTATAGTTCCTATCGAATTGAAATGATGCTGGTCTTTTATTACTGTATGTGAGAATTTTTCTAACGTGAGGTAGTTCTGCTTTGCTATGTATATGATTACACTGCTAGCCGTCCAAATTGAAACACCATGAAGACATTGAGATAGCACAGCCAAATTCACACGTGGTACAAAGGTCATATAATTGAAAACACGAACCTAAATAAGTAGCTTACCTAGCACTGCCGTCATTGCTGTCTACGGTCTCCGCTGCGCTTCCCGCCATTGAAGAGACGCTGGGTATGTTGCTGAGGTGTAGCAGTTTACGCAGCTTGCACATGTTGCCAAAGTTGGTCTAATGTAGCGGCGGGTGGTGTATCCAGGCTATTCGTTGTGCAGACACTGACCAGACATTTTCGGTAGGAGAGAGGTCGGCAGAACAGGAATTTCGAGGCATCCACGCAGTCTGATGGCCGACGAACAAGTCTGGGACTCGTGTGGCACGTGTGTTCGTGCAGTATCGTGTTGTAATCTGGCCATTGGCAGTGTGTGTGGCACTTCCACGGAATGACACTTGCTCTGAGAGAAAAGTGTTAACATTTTCCAGGATCCCAGAGCACCGCAGGTAATGTACAGGGTGTTCCGGAAGTAGGATATACCAGCGTGTCCGCCGTAGGACGCATCTCCACTTGTTAGCCCATCAGTATCCACTAGCACACTGCGCTGTCAACGGTGATGCGTTGCCCCTTCTCCAAGTCGCAGAACAGTGTCGTAGACTTGTCTTCCATCAATGTTAATTTGTAGCCTCGATTATGTCATAGGTAGACTTACATCTACATGCTGCTTTTTGCACAGATGAGGAGAATAAATCCACAGGCAGAAGTTCACTGGAAGTTATAAATTTAAAAGCTTATCTTCCAATTAGCATTACTGGAAAAGCGCTATCAGACAGTGAGCAGATAGTGACCCTTAAGTGAAAAAGAAAGTAAGTAAGATTCATTGAGATTCTGTGTTTATTGTTTAAATAAAATGGTAATGAAAAATAAATTTATCAATTTAAATTTTGTCCTTAAATGGGAATATCATAAGACTGAAACACTTCAACAAACATCAAGTTTCGTACTTGGCTGCCCACAATCTTAGCAACAGCAAAATATAAGACGAGATTAGAAATTTCATTGTCAGTTCTCATTCTGTTGAATTTCATTTTCAGTCCGCATTACTACAACAGTATTAGAAATAAATTTGCCATGAATCGCTTCAGTGAGCAACCTTGAAGCGATACATGGTTGCTTACTGCTGTGGTGGGAACGCCAGTCAGCTCATAGGAGCGGCCGACTAACTGCTAGACTTGTTAGTGTACCTGTAGAGTACCTGTGAAATGTCAGTTACCCCGGAAAGTGTCATTCCGTGGAAATGTCACTCATTACAAATTTCAGTCAGTGAAAGTTTTACACGTCATTGGTTGGTTGTGCCTCCAACTCTAATCCGACTGTCACGGTGGAGCACGCAGAATCAGAACTGGAACAATATTGGTTATTATTATTATGTCTGTTCCAAGGGAACAGACGTTGGCGGTGATTCGCAGCAGAGATAAATATATCCATGTATAAACTTCACAAATCGCGAAATTTTTCAACTTCTGCTGCTTCTGTAAGATGGACAAAAGATTTCAACACAGGAAAATTTGTGTCGGACTGTGACTCGAACCCGGGTCTCCCGCTTTTCGAGAGCGCTCGCTTTAACCACTTTTTTTTTTTTTTTTTTTTTTTTTTTTTTTTGCTCTATGAGTAGTTCTTTTCGTTGCGGACGTTGATCATGTTTGTTCGTTCTTGTTCGGTCTGTTGTTGGCTCAGCTTTTTTATTACAGAGAGCGTTCAGCCCTCTGTCCGGGCGCGCTGAGCCACGGCGCCCGGATTCTAACCACTCGGCCACCCGTACACGCTCTCCGGCCAGACCCAAACTTCCATGTGTTGCACTTGTCTCTTTCCCTCACATGCTTACGGCCAGCGTCTTTCCCCTTGGAACAGACATAATAATAATAAACATTAACGCTATGACAGGCTTACGGTGGTAGAATTGTGTCTCTCCCTCTTGCGGGACTCACACTATAACGTGTGCGAGCATGTGAGGGAAAGAGACAAGTGCAACACATGGAAGTTTGGGTCTGGCCGGGGAGCGTGCACGGGTGGCCGAGTGGTCAAGGCGACCGCTCGAGAAAAGCGGGAGACCCGCTTTCGACTCCCGTTCCGGCACAAATTTTCATGTGTTGCAGATCGTTTGTCCATCTTACAAGAGCAGCAGACGTCGGAAAATTTCGCGATTTGCGAAGTTTAAACATGGAAATATTGGTTGTTTTTTCCTGAAAAATCCGTATTCTGACAAATCCCTTATCTGCCTGCACTGTCACGATGGAAACACCGCGGCGAGAGACCTCTGAAATGTTGTCTTACTTCGGGCCTGCACCTGATATTATGGTTTGGAATGTCATTGGATTCCACTCCCACACACTAACTAGGAATGCCGGTGCACTAACCAGCTGACGCTACTCTCACAAGTGAATCATGTCCTCCGGAGTCTGTCGACTGACAAACTAACTTGTTAAGGACAACACACCAGCACTCGTGTCAGAAGGAGGACTCGAATGACCGACGGAAGCGGTCGTGTAATTCATGACTTGGTGCCCCAGACCGCGAGGCCATCGCCTCCTTTGCAACTGGGAATAAACGACCGTACGTGGCACATAAAGCGCAAGACTTCGTCGTTCATAGCATCGCATTCTGCATCGGCCTGCCTGTTCTACCGATCTCTGCCCTACCGAAAACGTCTCGTCGGTGACTGCGAAACGACTCATCTGAGATATACCACCTGCTGCTAAGCAGTATTAACTATGACACCATATGGAAGCCTCTTTGAGTCAGTGTCGAGGCGTGTACTATCGTTTAAGGTCAGCAATCGTGGCAACCGTCAATGGTGATTTCGTCATCTGCACTTTGTATGTACTTTCTGTCATGGGATTGTAGAAAGTGTTAACTCCTAAACAGTGAACGAGCGTGCATTAGTGGGTACACCGGTTCCCGCTAGATGACCAAAGTTAAGCACTGTCGGCGGTGGTCAGCACTGAATGGTACTCGTGTCGGTATGGCGAGCGCTGTTGGCTAGCGGGGTGCGCTTATCCCTTGTGATGCCAACTGAGGAGCTACTTGACTGACAAGTAGCGGCTGCAGTCACGAAAACCGACACAACGGCCGTGTGTGTGTGTGTGTGTGTGTGTGTGTGTGCTTCTGTGTGTGTGTGTGGGGGGGGGGGTGGATCATCGCATCCGTTGACGCCGTTGGGCAGAATCTGACACGATGACCACGTCGGCAATTGTTGGACTTTTCGAGGCCTGCAGGACGGAGTTTAGTTTATTTTTTTAGTTAGGTTCCAATTAAATTTGACGGTGATATCTGAGATCTATCTTGGTGTTGCATTTTTTATGTAAAATGGTTGATAAATAAATAATCTCGTGACTCGCAGTGAGTTGTTACATACGGGTATCACAACAGCCGAAATCGCAATCTTTATCTTCTTCTTTCTAATATATAAAGCAAAGTGTCCGTATATTTGTGTGTTTGTGGCTTCGTGTGTACGTGTTGCATACAAATCTACAGTTTTGTTACAATCTTTATGAAATTTTGCACACGTAAGCGTCAATCCATGAGGACGGTCGCCGTAAGTATAAGATTCACGTACGATACACAGTTCACAAGATATGACGTCATAAACAATGAGATGCGCGAAAAACTGCTGCATTTAGCGAAAATGCTGCTCAATTTCTCCTAAACCACTTGACCGATTTCGACCAAATTTGGTACACACATTCCTTACCGTAAGGTAACAATAGCTGCAGGGTTAAGAATCACATACGGCACATGGTTCATAAAATATGACGTCATAAAATATAGAAATCGCAAAAAACTGCCACATAATGCTGCGAGACTCTTTAAATACGCTATATGAGAATTGCAACAAACTTTAAACATAATTTCATACCTTTATAAATCTTTTTCTCGCTGACAACCATATCAGAACGATGAAAGGAAAAAACTTTCTCGCTTACTACGTTTCCACTGTTCATAGAGCAAAAGTATAGCATTCGATATAACGTTACAATTTATAATTTTTACACTAGAAATTGTAGTCGCAGTAAATTTTGCAGACAGAATGCACACTTAAAGCTGAATGTACGTTCGAAATTGTATCACAGTACGACACGTAGTTCATGAGATATGAGGACGTAAAAAGTAACGTTCATGGAAAACCGCCCCATCAAGCATCACGTTTTAATCTATTACTTCTTTACTATTAATTGTATTCGCAACAGATTTTACAGACATACAGTACTTACACAGATGAATATATACCTGAAAAATTATACAATTGTACAACATATAACTCAATAAATACGAGTTCGTCCGAATTTTATATGCCATTTGTATTTTGATTGCTATCTTTCTTTGTTTGAATACTGCATGTATTATTTTTTTACATTATGCTAGACAGCCTTATTTCTTATATATTCTCCTATAAATACAACATGTTTTTAGAAAGAAAAAGAGATGGACAGACAGAGAAGGGATAGAAGAAGTACTAACTCAAGGAATGAATGAATAAATAAATACCCGGGCAACGCCGGGTGTTTAACTATTAAGTAAATATATTTAACTACGTTTGCTTTTCTAACACACTCCAAGACTGTGGACACAAGTAATCAGAGCGCAGTTGATATTTAACATGTTTATCATTCGTTTCTGTGAAAGTGCCGTTATTGCAGGTACCTGGAGACGATGATCCACCTGCTGAAGGGGAACGTGGGCTCCGGCATGTTCGCCATGGGCGACGCCTTCAAGAACGCCGGGCTGGCGCTGGGCACGGTGGCCACCGTCTTCCTGGGCGTCATCTGCGTGCACAGCCAGCACCTCCTGGTGCGTACCCGCCTCTAAACTCGTGTGGCGGTATTTTTGTACTGGTAGTGGTTTCAACGTTGTCCGCTAACAGATACCTCAGTGACATAGTGACAGAGCTCTATCTGTGTCTACCTTTAAGCAAAGTTTTGGATTGAAGACTTCTTCTCTTTCCTGTCACAGACATCATAAAAATGATTGGAGGAAAGAAAAGGTTATTACACATTCTTAGCCCAAAAGCGGACTACGTCATAGCGTTTGGTTGTGCTGACGTTAAGTCCTGAAACGTACAGTGTGAAAAACAGAGGGGACCGCTGAACATATGGGCGGGCGTCTGAAGGACTGCACAGTCAAAGAGGGTGGAATCATTCCGATAGCCCCGTTTGTTTAGGTTTACTTTTGACATTGCTATGCTACTGAGTAGTCGGTTCAGGGACCTCCATATTATTCACACCTCTTTGTGCCCAGCGGCTAGGGCTTCGGAGGTTTTCATCCACAGGTGTCCTACTTCATCCTTCCAACCCAAGAATTTAGAGTTTTTACAGTGTTCCAAGTCAACAGCCCTCCACCTCACTTGCAGCCGACAAGATGCCTTTTTCTTGCGCAGATATAACGCACATATTTGAGTTTTCATTGGGTTCTGTTACTGTTCATTTCGGCAGTAATATGAGTCAAGCTCCACCAGTGCGTCTTTCAGCTTCTTCTCCACATCCTCAAAAGACAGTCTCTGAGCAACTATGACCCGATCGTCAGCATATATGTAAACGCTAGTGTTGACAGGAAGTAGTTGATCATTTGAGTATACAATGAAAAGGAATGGAGCCAGCCGCGCGGTTGCTTCCCGTCCGAGGTTCAAGTCCTCCCTCGGGCATGTGTGTGTGTGTGTGTGTGTGTGTGTGTGTGTGGTGTGTGTGTGTGTGTGTGTGTTGTCTTTAGCTTGAGATAGTTCAAGTAGTTTGCAAGTCTAGAGACTGATGACCATAGCACTTTGGTCGCGTAGCTTTACAAACATTTGTAACATTTGCATGAAGCCAATACACTTCCCTGGGGAAGTCATAGTTAAGGTTCCGCCATTGCCTACGTTTACCACGACACTCTACAAAGAATCGACGATTCTGTTGTAGGTCTGTAATGATATCAGTAAATTTTCGATCTCTAGTGATCTCTTACAATTTTTCAATTAGTTGTCGAGTATTGGAAATGTCGTAGGCGTCATTCAGGTCAATAAAACAGCTCCGTTAACCCTTTTCTTCTGAAACCCATCTTCAATAAACAGTGTTAGGCCTAGTATATGTGAGCTGCAGCTTCTTTCACGACGTAAATCTCCTTCTTGTGATATGAGTTTGGGCTCTGTCATATATGTGGGTCAAGTTTATAATATTCTTTCAAAAATCTTATGAATATGGCAGAGGAGTGATATAGGTCAATAGCTTTTGGGATCGTTGATGTTCCTTCCAGTCGTGGGAAAGGTGAACCAGAGACTGCGTTTTATTGACAGAACCCTTAAAACATGCAACAGAACTACAAAAGAAACTGCATACACTACGCTTGCTGCCCAGTGTGGGATCCTTATCAAGTGGGTTTGACGGAGGACTTCGAAAGAGTCCAAAGAAGGGCAGCTCGTTTCGTATTGTCGCGATATAGGAGAGACAGCGTTACGGAAATGATACAGGATCTGGGATGGGAATCATAACAACAACGGCGCTTATCGCTGCGGCGTGGGCTACTTACGAAAGTACAATCGCCAACATTCTCCTCCGAATGCGAAAATATATTGTTCACTCCCACTTACATAGGTAGAAATGATCATCAGAATAAAATACGAGAAATCAGAGCTCGAACGGAGAGAGTCAGGTGTTCTTTCTTCCCGCGCGCTATTCGAGAATGGAATGGAAGATAAAGAGTATAATGGTGGTTCGATGAACCCTCTGCCAGGCACTTAAATGTGTTTTGCAGAGTATCCCATGTAGATGTAGGTTTGAGGATGCTATACTTTAGATTTCCCTCATATACTCGGAATCTTACTGTCCTCCATGCATCTACGGTTTGGTCTATGGGCCACAAAGTTTGATCTTCTGACCCGCTGCATTTACGTACTGCCGGCCTGTCTCCAGAACTGGGTGAACGATTTCTTCCACCTTGTATTGCGTGCAAGGAATGATCTGCAATGTTTTATACACTTAAAAAAATCGCACTGACGTGTTTTACGGCCCACTTTAAATTTGTAGTTTTATAAGTTTTTGCAAACATTTTGACAAAAATAATAATCTAAATAATTAATAAGAATGTCTGAAACCCTTTTAGGGAAAAAAAGTTAGGTAGTGACGGTTTCCTAACCACCGACCTTTGGCATCAGAGTCTAACGCCTTGCCCACTACGCTACGGCTATCTATCACGAGTCCTATAATGTAATACTATTGATGGCCGTTGTTAACTGCTGCTAATATGACATTTGTAGACATTAGATTAACATTTATCCTACGAACAACGATGTGTTTTTGTTGAGTCTTAAGTGCGCTATTGCTTTGAAATGACAACGTGTAAGTTACAATAAGAAAATCGTCAAATACACGCAAGATGGCTTATGCCACATAGAGTTCTGCGCGAAGAATGTCACTTGACATCTCCTAACGGGTGGTTTTCGTTAATTCAATGGAGGGTGTCAAATCTCCGTTATTTTTGCAAATATGTCTCAAACGATACGAGATATGGAAAAAACATAAGGGAGCTAAGTTGTAGAGAATTTTCTCCTCTACCAATTAGGTTATTCTATTTTTGTGTCAGTTGAACGGTTCGTTTGCAATTACAATTATATTACAAACGGCTTTTTTTAGCTATTACTACCGTATTTTTGGTCCGAAAAATTTGAAAAAGGGAGGTTCTGGTCTCTGGCGGCCTGCAATCATGTCTGTAAAATTTGGTGCTGATCGGTTGAAGGGTTCGTCTTAAAAACAGGGAACACGTTACGGACATACAGACAGACGGACGGACAGACAGGCACATACATCCCAAAATCGCCGTTATTTTTGCAAATATCTTTGAAACGCTACGAGATGTGAAAAAAAAACATAAGAGAGCAAAGTTGTAGAGAATTTTGTTCTCTACAAATCAGGTTATTCCATTTTCGTGTTAAATGAATAGTTAAGCCGTTATTTTCATTTAAATTTCGAGCTGTCAAAAGACGATCGCAAAGGCCCACTTTAGTGTTACTACCGTAACCTAAAGTGGGCCAAAAATGGCTCTGCAGATGGAAAAATCTACAGTGACACACAGGTTCAGACATCAGAAAGCAGTGCACGTTTCAATCCAGTGCGAGTTAACATGTTTGTGTTACCTCCTCTATATCCAAATTCTAAAATGGTGGCTGCAGTCCTGTAATTACATAAGCTTGTGGAAAACAAGAGCTCCAGCACAATTGGCCAGCAGCGCGATTTCCGCGACGGCAGAGAGGTGCGCGCTCGTACCGGACGTGACGCAGCTCAGCGAGGCGACGGCGAGGCGTCAGCTTCCGGCCGCGTCTGCTTCTTTAGGGCCAGCCAGTAATTGATGTTCCTCCGCTTGAGGGGGCCACGTGCGCAGTGTCGTAACAGCCGAGCGGTGAGGCAGGCGTGTCGCGAAGGCTGAGAGGCGTTCATTCAGGCGCGGCTGCTGACGTGACGGCATACAACAGCTGGCCCGCGATTTGTGCGCTGTGGCCTCCAAATTTTGTACTGAACTTGTCATTTACGCGAAGATGACCCAAAACATTACGAACACCTACTTACTGGTGTGGTCCATTCCGAGTTGCATGGGCTCGAAAAAATTATACCGCTTTTCCGAGGTCTGTGGCAGCAGGTTTAGTTCCCACAAAAGGCTTGGCGATGGCGTCTCGGTGCGAAGATTTGAAAGAGTTATATACAGGGTGTCTCACTAAGTGTGTTTGCCTCTGTAACTTATAAAATAATAGGTGACGGGAAACTTTAATGCGGTAGGTCAACACCAGAAATGTTACTCTTTCTGCGGAGCTATAAACATCGTTTATTGTATCATTTTCCAAAGAGTTACAGCACAAAGATATCATTTTTAAATGGAACAATAGTTTTTTTTCTATCGTGCGTTGGAATCGTTGAAACCAGCTGCGTCCAAATCCATTTAAACTACATTCCTATCACTGTTAGTTTGGGAGCTACAACCCTTCAAAGTTTCAGTGGCAGATACCACACACTGTACATAATACATGGCTGTGTGGTGGGTGATGGATGTTATGGCGGTGGGAAGTTGATTTACATGAGATGTTCAAATATGTGTCCATATTCCTCAATGCATAATGCATTATAAAAGCGCGATATAACTCACCTGTCAGTGTACCTGGGAAGTAGTGTGGACCGATGATTTCATCCCAAGGATTCCACACCACACGTTAATAGACCACGACAGGTCGTACCCACCGAGGATTGTCTGCGGCCCAGCATGTTATGGCGATTCACTGCACCATAATTTGTGAACGTGGACTCATCAGAGAACATTACGCATGGCCCACTCACAGAATGTCACTCTTGCACGGAAATCGTTCCCATGCAGCTCCTGGGTCAGTGATAGGGGGTACGGGTGAAACCTGTTGCCGTGTACTATACGCCACACAGATGTGAGACTGACATCAGCGACTGCAGCATCGGCTCGTAAGCTGACATGAGGATCGGGGTGTAGTGCAGCTACAACAAACACCTCCGTCTCCTCACTTCTTGCAGGTCTTCGTCTGTTACTGCGGCGCATTACCAAGCTGCCTGTTTCCCGAAGTCCTTGTTCGGCACGTAAGAATGTAATGGCTGCCGGGGCTCTTCGCCTAAGATATCTCACGGCATACGCCGTGGCTGATTCAGTGGCATCGTGTCGGCACTCGCCGAACATCAGCAACATGTCAAAGTACTCGTTGTTCGTGTATGCCATCGTCATCCGATGTCAGTAACTGTGGTATATTGAGCCCCGGTTGTTTGTGTGGCTCCAACTGTCGGGTATACGGCCGTATGAGGCAGTCTAACAGTGCATCGAGGAAGAATATGAAACTCAGAACTAACTAAATTTTTTGGACCTCACCCCCACAAAAACGCTTCACATATAATTTACACAAAGCACACAACTGCAGATGGAAATATCCATGCCACGTGGGAGTAACCGAGCGATATGAAGCGCCACGTTACGGATTTCGCGGCCTCCCGCGTCGGAGGTTCGAATCCTCCCGCGGGCATGGATGTGTGTATTGTCCTTAGGTTAGTTGAACTTAGTTTAAGTAGTTTGTAAGAACAAAAAAATGCCACTAAAATGAAATGCTCCAAATCTAACTGATAGCAGCTGCAAATGCTTTTTAAACCTACACTCATACAAATAAGTCTAAGAAGTAAGTGATATACAGAAACGAAAATAAGAACTACAAGCAATCAAACACCAGGATAGTATACCTTCCCTATTTTGGCATCATTTCACAAAAACTGCTAATGCAATTACACCATATTCTATAGCAGTTCTTTCCCTGTCAACAATAAATTACGTAATAGACTGACACTTGGTATAAAAATCAGTAATGATAATACTATGTGCAGTTTGCGTGTTTATTAATGGAACCAATTGGAAATGCATGTCTGAAGGAACAGACGCTGCGGTGACTACAGCTGGCAAATTAACTACAAAAAATGTAATCGCAGTTGCGACTACTGTCTGAATCAGCATCAACTTTACTATTTAATGGTGATATCAAAATTTGTGCCCGACCGGGACTCGAACCCGGATAACCCCCTTTTTTGCGAGCGGTCGCATGAACCTTCACGCTATCCAGCAGGAAATTCGTGTTCGAGTCCCGGTCTGGTAAATATTTTCGTATGCCACCATTAAATCGCACACATGATTCATATTTCCAATTACCGATACTTGTCCATTAATGAAAGATTCTTTCAATAAGGTGTACACAAGATAAAATGCAATCAGTGTTCAGTACAGTATGTAGGTAAGATCATACAAAGCTTATGAACTAGATTCAAAGAGCACATTAATTCATTTAGATATAACACACGCAATAAATCTGCTATAGTTACACAATTAAGGACACAGGACAGTCTATTGATAACATACAGGACATTCAAAATTACTTCACAAAACAACTGAAAATTTTCATGAACAATAGAAAAAAGGACTGGAATAAGGTAAATGAAGACAGTGCCAGTGAACTTTTCTTAAAGAGCTTCGTAGATACACTAGAGGATGCGCTATAACTCTTTCCACTTCGTACTTCATGAGAGATATCAACAAAATATTATCCCAAAAGTACTGTATATAAACAGTAACAACTGTATTAAGTCTGTTTCTATGATCCACACTGGAGCTAGTAATGAATTATCTTTACAGCGAGGCATATTTTTATATTGTTATAATCTTTATTTATTTTGTTGGTTCGTATTGTTAGTGGAAAATTAAGTTAAAATGTATATTTCTGACGAACCTCGTGATTCTGTCCACTAGAATAGATTTTAAATCTTCCATCATTTAAAATTAATGATCTTAGTTGCACATCACGATGAAAATTGCTTTGATACTTTATAGCAAACTCAAAAACTTAACAAATAACTGGCCTCGTCCAGCTAGCAAAAATGTAACATAAATCATTTTGAACCTAACAATGAGAGTGTAAACGCTCTAAACGCATCATGGGATGAAGTAGGAAGATTGGATGGCGCAAATAATTATGTTCGTTTATACTTTTAGTGATATTTATATTTGAGGCGTGATGACGCCTCGGGAGCCCACACAAGAGGCCCCCTCCCTTTCGGAGACTACTCGCTATGAAATTAAGTTACCTTTAACTCCATTGCACACCAAGTGCTTAGCGACTTTCTATGGTCAAATGAGTTATAGAAATACATTCTCGGAGGAGAAACGTATGTGTACTTGGTGTAAAGCATTCTTGTTGAGTTTTGTATTTCCTCCATGTGTGAGCCGAGGCTCAAAATGATCATTTCTTCTTCCTACGCATGCTTATATCTCTTCTCATAATCCCTTGTTGAAGGTAGTTAAACTTCTGGAATATCCAACTCGAATAGCGCTTTTATGTATTCAGTGGCCTTTCACGAGAATCACACCACCATTCATGAGCCCACCAATGCCCTTATGTCATGTTAAAAACGCACACTGCAAAATCCAGGCAATGAAGATGTAAAATACAAGGAAATTTTGTGCAACCAGATGCGCCAAAATCGCTATAAAAACAAAGTTTACACAATCTTTTTCTGGATTTTATTGACTTATTTCACAAGTTGGTGTTGCCATCTGCAGACCTTAAGATCTTTTAAAATTTTAAGACGAGAGCTGTCCGGAAAATAGAGTCGTTTGTGCATATCACCGGAGGTTCGAGTCCTCCCTCGGGATGAAGTGAGTTAGGGGTTCTTTGGATAGGTTTAAGTACGTTAATTTGTAAGTCTATGGACCCATGACCAAAGTAGTTTGGTCCCTAGGTCTACAAACATATGGACATGTGCATAGCAGGGAAATTGGTGGGGCTACAGCTACCACTTCTGCGCAGTGGCTCAGCTGTACAAGGTGGCACATCCTTCCGTCGCGTGTTTATCAGTTACTAGCTGAAACCCGCGGTTACGCTCGCATGTTGGTTGATTATGATAGATAAGCTATCTTTCAGTAGTGTGCTATGAGACTGGTTTTGAAGGATGAAATGAAATGCAATACCTTCTTTAGAAACAAACATTTTTAATCAACATTCAAATAAAAAATAAAATTATTTAAAGTGCTTAATGATTTACAAAAAATAATACATTATTCGTTGTAGCCTGTGTTGCAATATCTCAATACGTATGGTGAGAGTACTGTGAAATTCATTTTTAATTTCATTTTAGGGCATTCTGGTAAACTACGGTATTTTTAGTATTGTTTGGGCGTATATGTAGAAATTTTTGGGTTGCCCACACTTGAGCAAACGACTTATAATTGACCATGTGAAAAACCTGAGGGCTGTAAATGGATTCCTGCGACTTTTTTTAAAGAGATATATTAAAAGAAATTTCTTTTTACTGCTTTATTTATTTATTCTTATATTTCCTTATTCGTATGCTTATCCTTACAGAAAAAGAGCTGAAGGCATTGTAGCACACATAGACCAAAGATATGGTCTGTGGCATCACATTTCGCTGTATGTAACATCCTTGGTATAGAGTCGCAAACGTCATTGCTGGCCTTCAGTCCGAATTTTTTTTATAATTTGACGACTTTCAACCATCACATCTTCCACCCCTTTATAGCTATCGGCATGGAACTGCTATGGTGTACAACGGGAGACTTCGGACAACAATTACACACAGACCATTCGTTTGCGTTCTGTAGTTTTCACTGCAGAGCGAAATATTAACACACACACACGTAGAATTTTATATGCACCGATAACTTTCCATCCCACCCTTTTATCATTATCAACCCTCAAGCAACAATGCCACCAATAAAACCATTTTCAAAGAGTAAATATAATTTTCAAAGAGTAATTATTGTTTCGCATTTCGCGTTATATTCTTCAAATTACTAAATATCTATCAGATCGCTATAAAACCGTGCCTAAAGCTTTCCTCAGGAATAAATTAGTAACTTTACAAATATTTAAGTGTCTGCGTCTTGTCGTTCGGACGTGATAAGCGTACACCGAACAGACATTCACATTAATATATATAGAGATAAATAGCAATTCGATCGCCATAAAACCGTGGCTAAAACCTTCCCCGGGTAGACATTAGTAACTGTACAAATTTTTAGCCCTTTATGTCTTGTGATTCAGACGTGATAAACGTACACCTAACAGACATTCACATTTATAGATATAGATAACTTAAAAAATGAGCAGATCCCGTTAAGTGTGAAATTCGTGACGTTACAAGAAATCTTTGGGCGGAACATCACTCAGTAACCGAAATTCATTATGGATTTGGTTCTTACTATATGCTTTGCTTTTCTCATATCAATAACAATAAGTAATGCAATAAAATACTCAGGTATTACAAATGATTAAACTGTAGGTAGGATGTAAATGACTGAACTGTCGATGGGAAGATAAACCCCAAATTTCCTTTCTTCCCCAATGAACGGAAGCAATCTTTTCCGTTTCCCCCGCCGCTCGTTAACAGTCTCGCGTCAGCCTGATCGCTGTGTCGTGAGTTCCGCCACAGCTCGGAGCCGTCGCCGATTACTCGGGCGGTTGAGTAACTCTCAGCAGTGTTGCTCACTCGTTTTGCGTCGGGCAGGACGTAACAAAACGATCGTTGACGAAGGTCACGCGCCGCGCGCTGACATAATGCGGCTGCTGATGCAGGCTGTCTCTGGATCCGCGCACGGCAAAGCAAGCGCATGCTGCATTGTTCTTCTCTGAAGAATTTGTCCATCCATTAATGATGCCCATATAGGCCGGTTTCACACCTATGTGACAAATCAGATGTCTCTCTCTCTCTCTCTCTTTCACACAGACACACACACATGTGTGTACCTCTCAACTTTTTCACCCCAGATATCTCTGTAACTACAATAGATATTGAAAAACTACTTTCACAGTCATGGACGTCTGGCAGGTGTTTATTACAGCAAGTACAATAAGACAGCCTAAAAATTAAACGCCGACCGCGGTGGCCGAGAAGACTGAGGCGCTCCAGTCACGGTCTGCACGGCCACTACGGTCGGGGGTTCGAATCCCCCCTCGGGCATGGATATTTGTGCCGTCTTTAGTATAAGGTAGTTGATAAGTAGTTTGTAAGTTTAGGGACTGATAACCCCGTAGTTAAGTCCCATAAGCTTAACAAACATTTGAACATTTTTTGAACTTAAACAAATATTATTTTCAACACAAACTTATGTTTTTTAAATGGATACCCAACATTATTTCTTACGCAATAATTACCATGAAAACTTACAAAAGGAATGACGTTCGTTGCATCGCAATATCAATTACGTCGGGAGAAAATGCGAAGCGAAATAGACGTTTGAATATGTCTGAACTGCGCAGCTAGCGCGTCCCGAAACCCAAGCTAGACTCACGGCTGTATCGGGATATGCGCTATCTGTGAAATTCGTGTATATTAAACGTCAGCTTCACCTCGCATTTTCTCCGGACGTAATTGATTTATTGCGATGCAACCAAGGACATTCTTTTTGTGATTTTTCGTGATACTGATTACGTAAAAAATTACATGGAGTATCCATTTAAAAAACATAAGTTTGTGTTGAAAATAATATTTGTTTACGTCGTAGCCTGTCTCATAGTACTTACTTTAATAAGCGCCTGCCGTACGTTCATGACAGTGAGAGTCGTTTTTCAATATCTATTATAATTTAAGAGATATCTGGGCGGAAAAAGTTGAGTGGGACACTTTGTATATATATCAACAAACAGTGGAATTAACCACGTAAGCTGCTGGTGCGTACTGCAGCTATGTTCTACTATGACACAACTGTGGACACAGTGACCACCCGGCCGCGCGGGCCACGCTTGCATGCCTCCCGTCAGCTGCAAATTCTTTTCTGAACTAACGTAGTGCCTTTGCCCATTACCAATCATTAATCGCGGAGATTCGTCAATTTCCGTAAGAGTTAGGGCCTAGGATACATCCTCACTAAAGAAAGGTTCGACGACAGTATGTACAGTGTGTGTTCTTGTACCCAGTGTAGCCTGGGTCTTTAAGTATTTGTTTCAATCATCCGTAGCCCCCTCCCCCTTTTCTTTGCATATCCTCCTCACCTCTTTCCCCTTCCCTGTGTTCACCTACTCCACTCCGCCTTCCTCCTTGCTTCTGTTTCCTCCTGCCTCTCTCTCTCTCTCTTTTTATCAGTTCTTCTCAAAAATGTTCAAATGTTTGTATAGCTTAGGGGACTTAACTATGGGGTCATCAGTCTTTAAACTTACAAATTACTTACGATCTAGCTAATACTAAGGACGACACAAATATCCATGCCCGAGGGGGGATTCGAACCCCCGACCGTAGTGGCCGTGCAGACCGTGACTGGAGCGCCTCAGTCCCCTCGGCCACCGCGGCCGGCATCAGTCTTATATATATATATATATATATATATATATATATATATATATATATATATATATATATATATATATATATATATATATATAAATCTTCTCCTCTTCTCTCTTTTCGTCTCCTCTTTTAACCTGATCATCACCTCCTCCTCCCACTCTCCCACCCTCTACCAATGTCCTCCCTATCCCCACAAGGGCAAAGTTCATTCTTTCCACGTACTGTTTGCGAGTGGTAGAGTTGGCGGTAGAAGAAGTACCATCAGCCGCAAACCATCGGTTGATTTGCAAGATGTTGACGAACATGTAGATGGTAGTGGAGCGTGATTTTGTATCTTTAAATAGTCAGGTGTGGATGTTAAATATGAGTTGTCGATTTTAAGAAAGGATTATGCGAAGAATGTTCTTTGGAACGGACATTGGGTGAATCATGAAATCGGAGAAGATGATATAAATGTAAGAAAAGAACTACTAGTGTCGACATAGAAGGTGAAGGGGAGGTAGAAAAAGTTTGGTATGAGATGTGGAGAGAGTGCGGATGTGACGCTGAGACAATATGCTGCTTAAGCTCTGCTGGGTACAAAGAGTTAGCCAGGCAATATAACGTATAAGGTCTGGCCGTGATACACGAGGTGCTACCAACAGGAAAATGAACTTTTATAAAACATAATAATGCACATTTCAATACAAACCTTCAATCCCCTTCAAAGTATCCTCCCCTTGTAATAACATGATTGTGTAACTTTTTATCACGTTTCTCAAAATATTATTGAGATTTATCTTTTTCGATGTTTTGAAACACCGCCGTCGTTCCTTAGAAAGAAAATGAAAATCGCACGATCCAAGGCCGTATACGTATGAGGGGTGAGAACCTGCGGTCAAACCATTTTTGGTGGAGAAGTGTCTTACAGATAAAGCTGTGTGAGCAGCACTGTCAGCCTGATTAACTGTTTCACACTATACAACGAAGAACATCAACAGCCAACCATACATTTCCGGGCTGAGCAGTGTCTTTATTAAATATGGCGAAATTCATCTTCACTACACGTCGCCGCGCGGGAGTAGTCGAACGGTCTGGAGCGCCAAGTTGCGGATCGCGCGGCCTCCCGCGTCGGAGGTTAGAATCCTCCCTCGGGCATGGGTGTGTGCGTGTGTGTTGTCCTTACGTTAGTTTAACGTAATTTAAGCAGTTTTTAAGACTAGGGACTGATTAGCATTGTTTCAGTGATTTCTCCTAACCAGCTTGCTTGCGGCCAGGCGAACTTGTAGTTTTGGATATTGCATTTATTCAGGATGGTAGGCACAGCATCTATAACAATTGTTTTAAAAGAACTTTCGAGGTGGCGCAGTGCTAAGACACTGGACTCGCATTCGGGCGGACGGTGGTTGAATTCCACCTCCGGCCATCCAGATTTAGGTTTTCCGCGATTTCGCTAAACCACTACAGGAAAATGCCGGGATGGTTCCTTTCGATGGGCACAGCCGATTTCCACCCACATCCTTCCCCGAAAATCCGAGCGTAAGCTCCGTCTCTAATGACCACGCTGTCGAAGGGACGTTAAACCCTAAGCTTCCTTCCTTCCTTTAAAAGAACTTTGGATCATTTCGTGGATCTTGTTTCAAATCACGGCATTTTGCACGTGATATTGTTTTTTTTTTCAGCAGTCAGAAATTTGTAGTACTAACGTGGCAAGTCCCCCCCCCCTAAACGCATTCCCTTTTCATTCTCAAATCTCCTGAACTTCCAGACATTCTCGACAACTTCGCAATTTGTTGAATAGTCAATGTTCGTTTATGAGTGTAGGAATTTTTCAAAAATTTGATGTATTCAGGCCGTGGAAGGAGGACCACAACCGGGCGTTTCATCATTGACATTACACCACTTTTTTTTAAACTAGAAAAGCAGTCAAACACTTAAGCATTCCGTACAGTATCGTCCTTGTACGACCTTTTTATTGTTTTTTCTCTTCCACATTTAATGAGCAAAAAACATAATTTCACCGCCACACACCGATCACGAAATAAGCAGCCGGCCGCGGTGGCCGAGGAGACTGAGGCGCTTCAGTTACGGTCTGCACGGTCACTACGGTCGGGGGTTCGAATTCCCCCTCGGGCATGGATATTTGTGCCGTCCTAGTTCGTAAGTAGTTCATATGTAGTTTAGGGACTGATGACCCCGTAGTTAAGTCCCATAAGCTTTACAAACATTTGAACAATTTTTGAACGAAATAAGCCATTGAGAAAGCGGCGATCAAACAAACAGTTGTCACCAGAAAGTCACCAACGTCGTGACTTGACGGTCACTCAGGAATGTTCATTCTGTACGTTCATAGCGGTTACACGCGGTAATGCTAAAAATTACTTCGGTTTGCTTTGAGTACGCCCTAGTATGCCGTCGGTATTTGGCACACATGTAGGTATCGCACAAAGCAGCGGAAGATGAGCAACGTTATCGGTTTGAAAAGGTATTTGGCACACCCGCAGGTAGCGCACAAAGTAGCGGAAGACGAGCTCCAGTGCAAACCAGTTGGCGCCGGTAGGAGAGTCTGTCGGCCGAGGAGCGGCAGCGCGCGAAGTCTGTGTCGGCCGCCTGACAAGGCACAGACAGCCGCTGCCGAGCCGCGCCTTTCACTCGCGTGCAGACAGCGGTCACGTGACTCACGCCTCCTCTGTACACAAGGAGATTGATTTGCACCGTCTTCTGGTACTTCCCGATTCCGTCCCCAACAGTACTTACCACTTCATCTTTGTATATCACGTGAGAACAGTGCTTTTGACTCCGCTCAAGCAACTGAAGTACTTGATAAACTAACGCTCTTGTTCGTTGGCATATTGTCTGTTTTTATGTAACCTCAACTAACCAGTAAAACGATTAAATTCAGTGATATTCAACACTGAACAACCAAGATCGCAGAATACTTATTTATTTTATGACTACCATTTTCAGTGCGCTATCATCTGGTCATATCAAATTATACAAGTTGGTCATCTTATTTAAAAAATGTAAAAGTGGACCACTGTACGAAATAAAAGCTTAATTATCGTAGAAGGTACCCAGATAAGAGTTTACTTTTATAAAAAAGCAGTAAAATTAGCAAAAGATCCGTGTGAACTACCGGCTACTCCCTGCTGCAAAACCTTGTTCCCTGGCCCAAATTGAGAACTGACTTGGTTCAAATTCATCTACATCTACAACCATACTCCGCAAGCCACCCGACGGTGTGTGGCGGAGGGTACCTTGTGTACCACTATCGATTTCACTCCTATTTCAGTCACGTATTGTTCGCGGAAAGAAGGATTGTCGGTATGTCTCTGTATGGGCTCTAATCTCTCTGATTTTATCCTCACGATCTCTTCGCGAGTTATACGTAGGAGGGAGCAATCTACTACTAGACTCCTCAGTAAAGGTAAGTTCTCTAAACTGCGACAAAAGCCCGTACCGAGCGACAGAGCGTCTCTCCTGCAGAGTCTTCCACTGGAGTTTAGCGATCATCTCCGTAACGTTTTCACGATTACCAAATGATCCTGTAACGAAGCACGCTGCTCTCCATTGGATCTTCTCCCCTTCCTCTATCAATCCCACCTGGTACTGATCCCACACTGGTGAGCAGTATTCAAGCTGTGGGCGAACAAGTGTACTGTAACCTACTTCCTTTGTTTTCGGACTGCATTTTCTTAGAATTCTCCCAATGAATCTAAGTCTGGCATCTGCTTTACCGACGATTGATTTTATATGGTCGTTCCATTTTAAATTCCTCCTAATGATTACTCTCAGATAATTTATGGAGTTAACTGCTTCCAGTTGCTGACCTGCTATAGTGTAGCTAAATGATAAATGATAAATTACGCTTATAACAGGAAGTTAACGATACAGTGGCCAATATACATAGTAGCGCACACGAAATTACACACAAGCATTAATAAACAAGCCACCACAATTAAAGTTATTTCAAAAAGGTGGCTAAGAAAACATTTATGGCGCAATGGAACTTAAACATAAAAAAAAAATTGCATCTGAGCTTGTTCTCAGCACTGGTGAAAAACAATATTAAATAAAAGGGGGAAGGTGCTCGAAAACTACAATTTATAGGAAAGTCAAAATTATACTGAACTTGTTTATTCAGGTCGAACACCAGCCAAATGGGAAACCAATTTTGTTAATACAATGAAAGTGCATATCCTTACATAAGTTAATACTGACGATGCCCAACATTGAATTTAACATGATTTACACATAACTTAAAGCTACTGGGGGGGAAGATATACAAACAATACTCACTCGCTCACACATACGCAATGCAACAGAGAAACTCACCAAAATCAGCGTGCCGAAAGGAGGCAGAAGCAGGCGCCGCTATCGTAGGCGAAATTCAGCAAACCCGGAGGTACCACACAACACAATAAACAATAAAATTGCGAAGATGGCTCTGGTCTGTTGTTCCTGATTTGAGATGGTGCGTGAGTATAGCACAGTTAAGTTGCATTTAGATTAGATATTCCGAAAAATGAATCTAAGTTCAAGAGTCTAAGTTAAACATGCTAGACAATGAATGTCTACCATCTCCGTGGACACAAGAGCAGAACCAACCTTACCTCACCATGATCCGAGCACAAAGTGAAGAGCGAGTGGCCAGGAGGCGCGAAGCTACTGGAAACTGGCAATACCCGAAAAAACAGTGGTGGTGGGGACGCGACACTCACCCTGGAGAGGGCTCGTCGACTGGCTTGTAATGAAAGGGTGTAGAAACCTCTTTGGTAGCATCAGCAGCAGAGGTTGGTAACGACTAACTATCGACTCTGAGCCAGAGAGAACCATGCAAAGCGAGCTATTACCCACATTCAGACAGCCATTAGATTCTCGCACATCCACTTAAAAGTAAAACAAGTACACATTCTCACATGGACAGTGGAGTAGCAGAGAAGGCGTACTTATTGCCACATTCCTAAACACAAAAATACATTATTAAAATAACAAAAGCCTAGCAATATTAACTAACATTTCAGAAACTAATATTTTAAAACATGAAATAAAAATGCTATTCCTCATGCCTCGAATAGAGTGGGGTTCCAGTTTTAACAAAATGCTAATTTAGCGAAATCAAATAAATTACGATTTTATATAAAATATATGGAAGACGACAGACAGTCGTCTTTCAAATGGAGATTAAATAGTACGTTGAACACAGCACTTAGTCTAAACATAAAAATTCATAAGTGAAAACATAAACAGCTTGTAAGACTCTGTTACAAGCTGTTTATGGTTTAGCTTGTGTATTTGTCATATATAGAGTTAAGTACTAATTTGCACCTACTATTTAATCTCCATTTTTTAAATAAGATAACCAACTTGTAAAATTTTATAGGACCAGATGATAGCCCACTGAAACTGGTCGTCATAAAATAAGTATTTTCGTTCTTGGCTTTTCACGTTTGAAGATTATTATCTATCAGATCGCCTCCACAACCGGCGATGTCAAGTAATGTCTAAATTCAATTACACCATATGTCCTGGTCACGGTTCCTGCAAACAATTTTTAATCTGCCAGGAAGCTTCATATCAGCGCACACTCCGCTGCAGATTGAAAGTTTCATTCTGTATGAGATCTCCTCTAATCCTGCCGTGGGAGTGAGTCTTGAGAAGTATCTGGTACACCTAACCACGCTGCTGAAAACCAAATCGTTTGCAGCACGACACCGACTTCCATATTCCATGGATCACATACCCAAAAAAAGTATTTAACACTCGCTATAAGTTAAATCACTAGTTTCCAATCATCGAAATATGATTTTATGGGGAGATGGGAAGGGAGAAAAGCAGTGTGGTTCTAGAGGGGCTTGCCGACACCTAACCTACACACACTCTTTCGTTGGGCGTTTTAAAAATGTACCTACACAGACACATAGCGTTCACTGAAGATTATGTATTGGCAGGATAGCAGCTCTGTCGTAAAACGTGTCACTGTCGATGTTATCCACAATAATGACTGCTTATACAAAAAAAAATGTAAACCATCATTGGAGAAGAGCAGTAGTGCGCGAAACCGGACGGTACCTGCAACGTCCGACGAGCGTTAAGAACGATTGTGGCCAGACAACATAAAACTATTACGGCAAAACCGACTGTGAATCTCAACATTCACTCGACTAATATTGTTTAGATACGAATAGTACGGTTGGAGCACCATTTAATGTCCATCTGAGTTTAAAACTCACATAATCGCCGCTAGGTTCAAGTGGGGAACGGTTGCAGTTCCCAATTCCTTAATAAGGAAAGGCATCGCAAAGATGCGAAAGAGGTGGTTTGACGATCATAAAACCAGGATACTTGACTAATGGAAGTATTTGGTATGGTAAGATGAACCGGCGGATTTAGACTCATATTTCTTCCATACTCCACCGAAACCCAAAGCAGCGAAAACTGCGGTATGTACATTCTACCTGCACAACAAACGGGCATCTCGTCAGCTACAAGTGAAGTTGGAGTTGTTGACTGGGAACATTACAAAAACCCTAAATAGTTGGGCGCAATTCTTTACCGAGCACTATCGTTCAAATAGCAAACACCAAAGGTAAGGTAAGTGGTCGAAACAGCGTTCTGCGGTGACTGATGAGTTCGACATGGGATGCGAGACGAAAGGTTGTAAGGACGTCAGCCTTGTCTCTACGCTTCTCCGCTGGCGTATGTTCTATCCTGATTTGGTTTAGGTCAGCACGCGCCAAACGTCGTTACCCTTATGATACTGCAGGAATGTTTACAGGCAACTTGCAAGCAACGCCTGTAAATAAAATTTATCATCTGGACGGGATTGCACCTCCAGCCATTCGACGAGACAGGCAGCCTACAGCCCATTCCATTGGTTGGAGCCAGGAAAACAGAGGTTTACATCTAGAATCAGTTTCTTCACATCAGCTGAGAACGAAATCGACTACAGAACAACAGTAGAACAAAAGAAGAATGAGACAGGATAACCGTAGATGACACCCTCCGAAACCTTTTCTTGGACACACCGAAAGCTGAATAGTGTGGATGTGTTTAAACCGACTATAAACAACCGTGTTCCAAGTAGAAAACCCAAAAACAAGCTTAGGATGCGACATTCCTACTTGGAATTGGAGATTTGGCATTTGTATACCGTGAAATTCAATTATCATTACCCTCACTGGTTGGATATCTTTGAATCGATACCGCACCCACATCGACAGCAAACTGTTTACTGTGATTGCAAATACTGCGATATACGGAGACGTTGATGCATCCCAATACCCCCTCCCTCCCACCCACCCACCCACACACACACACACACACACACACACACACACACACACACACACACACACACACACACACGCACGCACGCACACACAAAGCATGAAACGTTCGTGCGTGGTTTGTTCAGAATAAGAAAATGACCAAACTTATCCGTTGGACAGCAAAATCGCCATGTATTAACATTACAGAATCGTAATGGCAAGTTTTACATCAGAGAGGTCCAAATTTACAGCTCAACATCGTTCAAATAGTTGGCTGATGTTTTGTTATGCTTTGGTACGTGGAAACTATGAAGACAGTTCACGAATCTGTTGTTCGGGGAACAGGAACGTTTCTCGAAGCTAGTTGTAGGCCAAATCCATATTGTGTCTATTTCATCTACATCTACATACATACTGCGCAGTCCACCATAAAGTACGTGGCGGAGGGTACGCTGTACCACTACTTGCCATCTCCTTTCCTATTCCACTCCCAAAGAGAACGAGGGAAAAAGGAATGTTTATACACCTCTGTACGAAGCCTAATTTCTCTTATCCTGTCCTTGGATCTTCACGCGAAATGTAAGTAGTCGGCAGGAAGATCGTACTATATTCAGCTTCAAATTCCAGCCCTCTAAATTTCCTCAACAGAATTTCTCGAAAAGAACATCATCTTTCCCCCAGCGATCCCCATTTGAGTTTCCGAAGCATTTCTATGACACTCGCCAATTGGTCAGGCCTACCAGTTACAAACCTAGCTGCTCGCCCCTGAACTGCTTCCACGTCTTCGTTTAAACTGACCTGTTGCGGATCCCAAACACTTGAGCAATACTCAAGACGTGGTCGTACAAGCATTTTATACGCTGTCTCCTTTACAGATGAAGTACATCTTCTCCAAAATTCTCCCAATAAACCGAAGTCGGCTGTCCGCCTTACTCACAACTGTCCTCATGTTCGTTCCATTTCATATTGCTCTGAAATGTTACGCTTAGATATTTGAACGCCGCGACTCCATCAAGAAGCTCACAACTAATGCTGTATTCGAACACTGTGGGATTGTTTCTCTTACTCATATGCGTCACCTTACATTTTTTCTACATTTAGCTGCCATTCTTCACACCAACTAGAAATTGTGTCTAAGTCATCCTTTATGCTAGTACAGTCAATTAAAGACGACACCCTGTAACCGCCACGGTAAAATATTATTATAATATTGCACTGAATATATTTGTTAATGCTAACTGCACTACCGGCGGAGTGGATAAGGCGTAAATGTTTGTTATAATGACCGTGCATCTAATTCCGCCGGTAGAACTTTACCGTGAGACTATTAATCACTCGTGTAACACTAATTAGGATTAAAGTCACAGCATATATTAGATAATACACACAAACACGTGGTTGCACCGCTCAACAATTTAATAACGACTATACTGAAATGTTTAATCAGTAGAAAGCAATAAATCACTTTGTATAAAGAAAGACGATGCACCTCAAATTAAACAGACACGTCCATGAATGCGTAACGATGACAGTAATCTCATGTGGTCCAGTTTGCATTTTCACAAAGATTGGCAGTTCATTATTTCGCGGCGCGGTTACCCGATCTTTCTTGATGTGAGGATGGCGCTACGATAGTCTGTGCTCGTTAAGATAATTAAAATCACAGTTTGTTAATAATCGAGTTCAGACAGTCAACACTTCTCACAACAATAATGTAATTCCATACTTGTCTACTGTTTCGCGGCATGGCTGTCCGAAAATCTTGATGTGCGGTCGGCGATACGAAGGTTCCAGCCGTTTCATTAATTAATTAACATAAGCTCAACTTCAGATATTCTGACGACGACCGTTACCGCCGTGGCGCGATTGAGACATCACAGCAACAATACGGGAATGACACACGTAACGAAATGATGATATGTTTCACTTGTACTTCCACACGAAAGGGTACTGAAATGATCCAATTTACTTCATAGCACACTCGATAAGATTCTTTCACGACGACTTTGCTCATTTCCTCGGACATGTATTGTGTCACTGCCTAGACCCAACTCCAACTGAGTGCCGGGCTCGTAATCGCACCAACGCTGGAACATACCAAAAACAAGTGACTCACCCCGTTTACATGGGCTCCCAAAACCGGATTTCGTAAACCGATTTCCCAATTCCGCTTTTGGTTGATCATGTAAACACTCCAAAATCGATTCTGGAAATCCGCTTCTCTAAAGCGGTTTTCCAGTTCCACAATTGATTTTCGTGCCCATGTAAACGCAACCATATTTGAAGCGTTCTTGGCTTGTCAGATTGTGTTTTTTTGGTAAGAATTTTCGGCACCTATGGAGAGAGTGATATTTTCTAATAAGAAATAAAAGTATTAATATTAGAGTGAGCATGAAAAAACAAATTCAAATGTTTGTACAACTTATGGGACTTAACTACGGGGTCATCAGTCCCTAAGCTTACAAACTACTTATGAACTAGGTAAGACTAAAGACGGCACAAATATCCATGCCCGAGGGGGGATTCGAACCCTCGACCGTAGTGGCCGTGCTGACCGTGACTGAAGCGCCTCAGTCACCTCAGCCACAGCGGCCGGCAGAGTGAGCATGAATCTGCGTATTTAAGTAAAGAAAAATAGCGATTATTCTAAATCGGGGACTGAATCAGCTGTTTTTCAGCCGCCATATTAAGTGGATTAGGAAATCCGATTGCCGCGGTGGAGTAGCCGAGCGGTGTAAAGCGTCTCGCTGCGGAGCGCGTGGTTGCTCGCTGTGGAGTTTGGAGTCCTCCTGGGGCATGGGTGTGTGTGTTCGTCCGTAGGTTAGTTTACCTAGGTTTAAGTAGTTTGTAAGCTATGGACTGATGACCACGCAATGTGGTCCGATAGATTTATAGACAGACAGGAAATCCGATTCAGGCTGTGACATGTAAACACGACAGCGAAAAACGGTTTAGGAAAATCGGTTTTCGTCTTCCGGAAGATGTGTTACATGTAAACGTAGTGACTGGCGGACCGCTCGACTATCGATGCTAGCGTTCGATAATGCAAGCGCTGACTACAGTACGCTTACAACCCTTTCATACACTACAGGTGTTGATATTAATTTGTGGGCCCCCTGTGCTATAGTTGGGTTTTCTGCCAAATTGCGAGACAGTATAAATCCGCGTTTGACGGCGACCTCGAGTGCCGCCTATCGCTGGCGCACGTTCCGCTAGCGGCGAAGGCCAGGCGGAGCAGTCCAGTCGCCGTAGCAGCACGCGTCAGCCGTGGCACAGGCATGCTGCTCCATTGTGGCAGCGACACCGACCTGACAGCCGGGGCCAAAGACAGCCACTCAGCTGCCACGATTGACTGGTGCCTGTCAGGATAACTGATCGACACCCAGACAGCAACACAGGTTGTGGTCACTCTCTCGTCCACACCCAAGATATTGCAAAAGAAGCGCAGTTGTTTCCCAATCAATATACATATATAAAAAACGAACGCCGCGGTGGAGTAGCCGAGCGGTCTAAAGCGTCTCGCTGCGAAGCGCGCGGTTGCTCGCCGTGGAGGTTCGAGTCCTGCCTGGGGCATGGGTGTGTGTGTGTTGTCCTTAGGTTAGTTTACCTAGGTTTAAGTAGTTTGTAAGCTACGGACTGATGACCACGCAGTTTGGTCCGATAGATTTAGATGCAATAACTGACGTCTGTGAAACCAGCTATGGTGCTGTCACCTTGCGCCAAAATGTAAACTATAATTTTCAGAGCTGTCAGTATTTTGTAAGCTGTCATGTTTGTAACTTAAGTATTTTTTTATATAGTGACTAAGTGCAATTGTGCACTTCTTATTTTATATCCAATTTTTAACATAATGACCAGTATATATATATATATATATATATATATATATATATATATATATATATATATAACAATGGAAAGTCCAGGTTGGAATTAATAATAGTGAGGGCAGTTTACAACTCACCGCAAAGACGTGGCGACGAGCTGCGACAGGCACATACAAAAGACACACACATACAACACATTCAGCTATCGGCCATGGCCTTCTTCAGAAAATAGAACACTCACGCAATCACACAGGCACACAACACAGTCATACAACCATCACCTCCGACTGCCGCACATATATATATATATATATATATATATATATATATATATATATATATATATATATATATATATATATATATCAGATGATGTTGAAATAGTGCACCGAAACCGGTCCTTACTTAATAAATTGGTAGTTTGCGATCTTGGCTTATAATTTGGAAACTATAAAACGAATTGATCGCCTCCACACCAGACGATGTCAGGTAATCTTAAGATTTAGAAACATTTGAACATTTTCTGAAAAATCGAACGTGAGACGTGTGCCCGTATATTTCACTTGGTAGCCAAAATTATTCACTGCAGACCAATGGCGGTTATGCATGAGAGTTACCTTTCGGTTCGCGGTGTGCACTATGGTGTTTTGGTCGCGGTGTGTGGCGGTGGGTGAGTGTGGCGAACAAACATCCGTGAAATATGGAGCAATGCGACGATCAAGAGATGCTCAAAGATAAACACTGGGGAACACAGACATACATTAACTGAACATTAACTACACTGGATATGCACCAATGACCTTATCGAGGCGGCTGAAGCAGAACTGTCCGACGTTTTGTTAGTGTGTATCTTTCAAGCCGCTAGAACGCGGAATTATTCTCTGGAGAAACCATTTGGAAATAATTTATTTAGTAGACCTGTGACTGTATATATAATACATTAAATACAAATCAGAGACGTTTTACGTTAAAGTATAATCGTCACATCAAAAGCACAATGTTTCAACCAGAAGATTACAGTTGTAACTATGTACTAAAGTTAGCAGGAATCTCGCAAAACAGAGAATAAACTGACTTGCTGCGGCAACATCATCTGTGGCGGTGCGCGAATCCACTTACAGTATAAACACGACGACGACGTACAGTACACGATGATTAGTCGCCACAACCTCAATATAAACATTGAAAAGGCAACTGTAGTGCTTAGGATCAAAATATTGACAGCTGGATTAGAGAGACAAATATACGTCTAGCATCACGGTTTCATAATACATAGTACCCTGTCCATATTATCTTTTAGCTCACTGTAATACACAGACTGTAGATATACGTTAATGTATGTTTGTGACGGAAAGTTCGTCAGTCATAGGTTACTTTGGTTTAGCGGACAGTATCGCGATACTAACAGATTAATAGCATTCAGTTAGGTGAGTAATTAACACCTGTGTGTGTACTCTTTATTTTAGATTTTCTGTTGTTGAACTGCATTTAATGCGGCCCGGCTAGAGCTCGCTAGGTGGTGTCGCGTGTACCGATTCACAAGGAATGAGAAGATTACTAATTTACTAACCGGACAAGGGTACATCGAGAACTTGCCAACCATAGAGCAGGTACAGCAAATCGATTCACAAATATCGTCAGCTTATATAAAATTCGGACTGAAGACCAGCGATGACTTTTGACACTATAATAGCAAAGAGGTTATATACAGCGAAACGTGATGCACATTCTTCAGTTGTTTTTCTGCAACAAGCGTACGAATAAAGAAAAATAGGTGCATATTTCAGTTTGAAAAGTAAAACTACCAAACAAAAAATGCCAAAGCATAAGAAAGAAATTTCGCGTTCTCGTCCGATTTTAAAAGACAGAAAACGGCGCCGAAAAGTGAAACCACAGACCATAGAAACTTGAAATAAGTAGATACTGTTTATCTTACACTGTTCGCATCAGCGATTTTTCGATATTCCCATCCCTAAGGGGTGAAATAGAGGTTTAACGGTTTTCTGAAAATACATTGCTATTAAGGCAATTTTGAAGAAAAACATATAAGAATTTGGATTTAGATTTTTGATTGGAGTTTTGAAAACACGTATGTAGATATTTTTGGAAATTCAACCATTAACTGGTTGAAGTAAGGCAAAATCTTTAAAGTGTGCTACAAAGACTATTTTGATGCTAGAAATGTGAAAATTTGGATTTGGAACCATGGTTAGAATTAAAACTAAAATGTGTTTCGGGAGGTTTTGAATTCTGCCATCAATGGTGCATTAGGGGGTGGCAAGCTATATCAAAATTCTTGATTAGGAAAACATTTTTAAAGCTACATCTATGAAAATTCATAATTTAGAAGTAGAAACAACCGATGCAGACCGTCCAGTCTACGCGTGCGAAGCAGCGGGAATTAAGCTAGTTCATAAGAAAGGTAAAAGAACGGACCCCATGTCATTAACATCAATATGTAGCAGAATTATTGATCTTATTCTCAGTTCCAACATAGTAAATTTCCAAGAGACTGAAAAGCTTATTTCCATGTACCAGCTCGTATGAAATTCAGCTTGCCGTTCGGTAACGCAACATCACGCGAGTAGCGGTCGAAGGGCAACAACAGGTAGACTTCATATTTCTTGATGCTCAAAAAAGGTTTGACACGGAGCCGACTGCAAACTGTTGATGAAGGTACGAGCATATGGAATAGATTCTCAGGTACGTGAGAGGCTCGGATCCTTCATAAGTAACACAACCCGGTACGTTGCCCTCAACGGCGAGTGTTCATCAGAGACAAGGGTGTCGTCAGGAGTGCCCCAAATAGGTATGATAGGACCGTTATTATTTTCTATATGCCTAACTGAGCTGAGTATCACTTTGCGGCTATTTGCAGTTGATGTGGTGTACGGAATGGTGTCGTCACGCCGCGTGGGAGTATCCGAGCGATCTGGAGCGCCACATTACGGATCGCGCGGCCTCCCGCGTCGGAGGTTCGAATCCTCCCTCGGGCATGGATATTTGTGTTGTCCTTACGTTAGTTTAACTTGGTTTAAGTAGTTTGTAAGACTAGGGACTGATGACCAACGTAGTTTGGTCCCATAGGATTACATACAATTGAACATTTTGAACGTTTGGTGTCGTCACTGTATAACAGTGGTTGGATGAAGGATCCCTGGACAACATTTCTAATCGATGTGAGGATTGGCAGCTAGCTCTAAATGTACAAAAATATAACGTTTTGCAGATAACTAACGATCTTAATCTTTGAAAATGCAGTGGAATCGATTAAATTACAGAGCAGTTCCAGAGCAGTATAAAATGGAAAGAGCATGTAAGGACAGTCGTGGCCAAGGTTAATGGTCGATTTTGGATTATTGTAAGAGTTTTGGGAACGTAGAATTCATATGTAAAGGAGGTCACGTATAAAACGCTTGTGCGACCTCATCTTGAGTATTACTCAAGTGTTTGGAATCCCTACCAAATCGATTAAAAGAAAGACATAGAAGCAATTCAAACTGAGGTTGCTAGGTTTGTACCTGGTAAGTTAGATCAATGTGTGAATTTTACACTGATGCATCTGGAACTCATATAGGAATTGCTGAAGGGAAGGTGATGTTCTTTCCAAGAATCGATGTTGACGAAATTTAGAGGGTACGAATTTTCTAAAGGCGTTTTACATGGTGCCGCACCACAGTCTGCTGACGGATTTAAAGAGCATATGAAATGCCCAAATATGTAAGTGGCTCGAAGACTACTTCAGTAATAAAACCCAGTACATTTTCCTCGATTGCGAGTGTTCATCAGAAACTAGGGTATTGTCAGGAGTGCTCCAGGGAAGTGTGATAGGACTGTTATTATTTCCTATGTACATAAATAATCTGACGATCAGAGTGAGATGCGATATGTGGCTGTTGGCTGAAGCTGTGGTGTACAGGGAGGTGTCGTCATTGAATGACTGCAGTGGGATGGTTGATAACTTGGGTCAAATTTTTGGGTAGTGTGAGGAATGGCAGATAGCTCTAAATGTAGAAAATGTAAGATGACGCAGTTGAGTAGAAAAACAATCTCTTAATGTTCCAATACAACGTGTACCGCTTGACACAGTCGCGTCAATTAAATATCTAGACGTAACGCTGCACAGCTATATGAAATGGAACGAGCATATGAGGACAGTCGTGGGGAAGGCGGATGGTCGACTTCGGTTTATTGGTAGAATTTTGCGACGGAAAGTGCCTGACACGATAACAACAAATAAAAACGAAAGTATATACTTCTCATACCATTTTCGAATTATGTAACTTTCATTAGCCTATTTCGGTGTTCGTATATTTATACAACGCCAAGAAATAATGTTATTTCGATACTGCGATATTCAGAATTCCAGAGCTGACAACATGTCGACTTCGTAGTTCCATCCGTGCACCGCTACATGCCTCTCCAGGGCATCATCATTTATAACGGCATTCTCGACTTCGTAGTTCCACCCGAGCACCGCTAGATGCCTCTCCCGGCGCATCATCCTTTATATCGGTATTCATATGAAAACATCCATTTTCTTTAACCACTCTTAATCACTGCAAAAATGAAGCATTTGAACGGCACAAGAAAGTGAGTTGGGAGCACTCCATGTTTCGATATTCACTTATTTTTAATACTGCAGATGCGTTGCATTACAGCGTTTTTGGTGGAAGCGAATAGACAATCAGTGAGCTGAAACTTCCTGACAGAATAAAATTGTGTGCCGGAACCGCAACTCGAACCTGGGACCTTTGCATTTCGCGGGCAAGCGCACTACCGACTGTGCTATACCGACACGACTCACGATGCCGCCTCACAACTTCACTTCCGCCAGTACCTCGCCTCCTACTTTGCAAACTTCACAGAAACTCTCCTGCGAACCATGCAAGACTAGCACTCCTGGAAGAAAGGATATGGTGGAGACATGGCTTAGCCACAGCCTAAGGGATGTTTCCAGAATGAAACTTTCACTCTGCAGCGGAGTGTGCGCTGATATGAAGCTTCCTGGCAGATTAAAATTGTGTGCCGGAACCGGGACTCGAACCTGGGACCTTTGCCTTTCGCGGGCAAGCGCACTACCGACTGTACTATCCCGACACGACTCACTCAGTGAACTGATTGTTGGAGAATTTAGAACTTGATCCAAGCTGTAGATAGGAAAATTTCTACTTCCTTTTAGTACTTTTAATGGATAAATGCACACATAATATTTATATTCTTGAAATCTACGACAAACAATCTTTCGAATTATGTAACTTTCATTGGCCTTCTTGTAGGAATAAATTAGTTATGTGTACCACAATTTTGGTGTTAGCATATTTATATAATGGTTTGTAAGAGTTTTTATGTTACGCTGCCATGCTAGTCTTTGTAGTCTCTACCTGTTGCCTTGATGTGCGCTGTTGTGTGTGCAGCTGACGGCCTCGCAGGAGATGGCGGTGCGGACCAAGAGCGCGCGCCTGCCGCACTTCGCGGAGACGGTGGAGCTGTGCTTCCAGACGGGGCCGCCGCGCCTCAGACGCTACGCCACGCTCTCCAGGTACGTCCTCCACTCGCTGCCCAGCTCTGCGTAGTCGTTCCAAACATCTACTTGCCTGTCCTTTTACTTTCGTTTCTCAATTTACGAGTAATCATCACAGAGCGTCCGCAAAGTATCTCCGCAGTGGCGATCTCCGCGCGTCTCGCGTTGCGGAGCTTGTAAAGTCCTTTTTTTAATTCTTTATTATTGTTAATTATACAATATGACACAATTCCTGTGATCATAAATGGTCGTTTTATGCTACTACGTTACAGTGAGTTTTTACAAAGAGATGAGATTGTTACTTACATTTACAATATTAGTTACAATGCTAATTTAATACTATTCTAATGTTAGACATAAAACTGCAGTGGTACAGGTTGTACCAGCTTGTACAATCCTACTCTCTTCTTTCGTCGTGCCCGCTGAGCTAATCCCAGCGGACATGACCCTGGCACCGGGCAACTTCCCCCCCCCCCCCCCCACTCACTACAGTTGCTCTTAAATTTTGTTGTTATCTTCCCTGACTACACTATTCTACACACTACACTACAACTAGCCTACTTCTAACCTACGGAAGTCTTATGCACTTTTGGAATTGTCACTTTCGGAAGCTCGACGACATTTCGGACATCATGTTGCGGAGTCCAGCAAAATAAGTAAGGAAATTAGCGCAAGAGGCTAAAGCCTCTCAAACAACATTACATAAGGCGGTAACCAAAGAAATGGAGGCGTATCGGTATAAAATTACTGCAGTACAACAATTACATTGTATGGACCACACGAAAAGAATAGCATATTGTGAATGGTTTCAGCGATTTATTAACATACATGGAGTTGGTGTTTTAGATCGAATATTTTTCACTGATGAGTCTTGGTTTCACCTATATGGCTATATTAATTCTAAAAATTCACGTATTTGGTAATCAAAAATTCACGTGCCTTAAGAGAAACGCCATTGCACGCAGAGAAAATCGGGGTGTGGATTGCCATAACACAAGCGCGAATTATAGGGCCGATAGTTTCGAAACTACCGTCACCTCAGAAATCTATTGTTCCCAGATAATTTATCAATGTATTGCGCTGCTGAATGAAGATGAGATCATTCGTTTATTTCTCCAGCAAGACAACGCTACTGTTCATAGGGCACACCAATCTCTACGATTTTTACATGAAATCATTGGAGACAGAATAAATACAAAAGGACCCTCGCCCCCTCGCTCACCGGATTTGTCTCCTCCCGACTGTTTCCTCTGGGGTGCGGCTAAAACATTTGTTTATCAAAATAACCCAAAGACAATACATGAAGACAGCGATAACTGAATATCTGCATTCATTTACACGTGAAACATTGGTAAAGGTATTCGAAAATAAATGTAAACGTATTGAAATACGCCTTCAAGAAAGAGGAATTCATTTCCAACGCCTACGGTGATAATTAATATAACTAACTCATAACTGCTAATAACAAACAAATAAAAAATATTGTGGAACAAAAATACTACGTATTTAAGTTTTTTATAATTCATTGTTTTAATTGCAATAATGTTGACTCCCATCTCGTAACATAACAGCAGCCAGTAGCAGTGAAACACGGCCGCTAGCTTACACATCGGCATGAATGTGCTGCCACCCTTACACGCCCCGCAACGCGAGACACGCGGAGCTCATGTTCTGTGGGTCACTTTTCTAAATGGCTAATGATGTGGAAGGTGTCTCAAGCTACTCCATTCTCTCACTGTACTTCATGTCTTAGTCTCTCGCTGCCGTCTATATCACTAAAAGATTACCCGAAGACTCTGTCTCCACCTGTAGGAAGAAACCTGAGGCTTTCTGGCTGAACAAAAATAAGACACTCAATAATTGGCGTCTACTCATTAAGAAATCGAACTAAGACGAATATTACTATTGGAAACTGTGTGTCTGTCTTGAAACTAATAGCGCTGAAATATGCCATATCTTTCTATCCACTACTCGAAAATGATAACACTTAGCTACTTTCGATTAACTTCACATATAATTTGTAATCTTTACGAAATTTTTTCTCGCTGACATACAAAATGCTGCAATGAAGAAACTTTATGGCTTATTACATTTGCGCTCAGACGCAGTTAAATCTGACCATATGCCATGAGATTTTAATTTATTACGTTTCAACTGTTGAACGTATTCACAAAGGACTTCGCTGGCAGCATCTACACATACAGGAGATGGACTGTATCTTGTTGCAAGTTGGCACCACTGGGTATGTATTAACAATGAAACGCAACCGCAGTGTACATCTGATGTAAGAAGTCTTGGCCGTTGCCTTGCAGTGTATTGTATGGTTTGTTCTGCGACGGTCAAAACAAATGATCGGCGAAATGCGTGACCTCTCATACATGCAAAGAGACCAGCGCGAGCATCTGCGACGAAAACGACTACTCTGTCTAACGTTTAACTAACGTCAGTATCCTCGTATGACAGATGACATACAACTAGTTGAAACATGATTCTCGAAGAGGAATGGTGGGCGAAACTCGAAGTCAAGTGAGAACGATCGACGGACTTCAAGAACTATTGAGGGCAGACAACATGAAATCACCACGACAAAAGCGACTGCAGTACTCAAGCTTAATTTGATTTATTTATTTACTGCCATCATAAAGCCTGTTGTGTATCTAAAGTAGATATTTTTAATGTTTCTTTAAGCAAGATTAAGATTATACAATAAAATTTTAATAATAAGAATGCATATAACTCTGAAAAATAAACTTTAAAACATAAGAGAAAGCTAATGCACATCCATCACAGAATTTACCTCCAAAATCAATATCATGGGACGATAAACAGGTCAGGAGATGTGACGTCATTGAAATGCTTTTATCTAAAGTGGAGTGCCAATTTCTCTACATTCAACCAGTGTTTGATAATGAGAGCGTTTGGTGATTTCTAACTAGCTATGAACGCAATTTGAAACCATTTCTAAAGTTTTTCTCGGTTGCCTGCTTAAAGTAAAGCATTTAGCATATTAACTTATCAATAAGATAATCGGACGCATGAAGCAGTTTTATACATAGTGTGGCGTTACCGGGTCGTAGCTCGTTGCCTCTTGAAGTTCTCGTTGATCGGCGCTCTCGGTAAAATTTCATGGGGCAAAACTACTCTGCTACAAATACTGTAGGCGACACGTAGAACTGCAGTTCATTGACTCTTTAATGAATCATTATTGCTCAGTTGTCCCCGTTTATGGCCACCGTAGACCGTACAAGTCTCATTAATAACAGTTACTACAACCCAGTACGCACATTCCACACAACAATGATACAAGTTCACACAGTTCGTGTGTGGAATACAAAAGTCCGAGGTGTACAATTCATAATACCGGTAGAAACACTTTCCACACAACTAACACTGAAGAACTTTTGTTATATTGGTTCAAATTACAGTTCAGTGTGACGTGGATTGTGCCCTCGATCAGACTCGAAACAATACTCATTTACATGGCGCGAAATCAGCCTATATGTTTCACACAAACAATGACATTGAAAATTACTTATTGTTAACTAGGTAAATTAATCTCATTACAATGGAAAAGTAAACAATTACCTACAACTGGCTATAGTAAAAGGTTGCGTAAATAATACTGAGTAATACGATGTGCAGTGCCCGTGTTTATTGATAGAACTAAGCAAATTTCCCTCAGACGTGCATGCATGTCTGAAAGAACGGACACTGCGGCGACTACAGCTGCTATGTAAATACAAGAAATGTATTCGCAATTGCGAATATTAATCAGCATCAGCTGTATGGTGTAATGGTGACTTATGAAAATTTATGCCGGGCCGGGACTCGAATCCGGAGACTAAAAAGTCTCACCCTGTGCGGGAATTACATCATAGAATGTACGAGCACTCATGGGAAATAGACAATGTGTGGTATATGAAGGCTTGGGTCGTACCGGGTAGCCTAATGGTAACGCGACCGCTCGCGATAAGCGGGAAATCCGGGTTCGAGTCTCGCCCAGGCACATATTTTCTTCATATGTCACCATTACACCATACAGCTGATGCTGATTAATATTCGCAATTGCGAATACATTTCTTGTAAATACTGAGTAAATTGATAGACCAATTTCCGCTGTATTAATAGTATTTCTTCGCCTTCAAATGTACTCGTAAGTAAATAGGTTTCTAACCAATCCTTCGGAATAAACGGTAATTATACATAAACTAATGAGGGCACTACGTTTGTAACATTACTTGTGAAACATAATAATACGTACTTTAATATTATGAGAGAAGAATTTAATTAGTTTCATCAGAGATATTAATAAGCCTATGACTTACAACAATACGCTTCTTGCATGAACTAATTAATATTTGCTAATTAAACAAACCTCTGGAGACGTCAAATAATAGAAAATAACTTCAGCTAGTCATTTTAGAAAAAAAAAAGATCTACCAAAAGTTTCGGAAAAGAAAATGATAATAGACTAATAACATTCGTACCTATTATAACGCTGGTATCGGCAGGTTCAGTAATGCAAGCAGATGGGAATAAATCCCAGCATGCTTCGTTACGTGAGGAAAGCGTTCGATCGTTTATGTAATCGTGGGATTTACTAGTAGGCATGAGTACGTCACCTGATTGCTCTCCCATATGTATCTCTATTTATTTATTCACTTTATGCGGTAGTTAGTTTGGGAAGCGTCGCTCGCAGTATTTTGATGTGGGCGACTTTCGCACATCACACTGCCGCGTGGAGCGGCTCAGCTGACTGGCGCTCGTCGACCCAGATCGCGGCGCCGGCCGCCGTGTTGCGCACTAGGCCAGGCTGGCCATTGTTCTCACTGCAGGCGAGGCGCCCGCCGTCCTCCGACACTGCCTGCCACTCCGCCCACGCGTGTCGCTAGCCCTGCAAGGACGACCGTCGCCATCCTGTAACGGACACTCGAATGCAAATGAGGCATTGCTTACTTACAACATACCAGTCATCTAATATATAAAGCACAGTGTCCGTATATTTGTACGTGTTGCATACAAGTCTACAGTTTTGTTCTAATCTTTATGAAATTTTGTACACGTAAGCTTCAATCCATGAGGACGGTCGCCGTAAGTGTAAGAATCACATACGATATATAGTTCACGAGATATGGCGTCATAAACAATGAGATGCGCGAAAAACTGCTGCATTTTGCGACAATGCTGCTCATTTTCTCCTAAACCATTGGACCGATTTCAACCAAATTTGGTACACAAATTACTTACTGCGAGGTAACAATTGCTGCATGGTTAAGAATCGCATACGGCACATGGCTCAAAAGATATTACGTCATAACCAATAGAAATCGCAAAAAAATGCCATATAATGCGGCGAGGTTTCGAAATACACTGTATGAGAATGACAGTACTTAGCGACTTGCAACAAACATTAAACATAATTTCAATCCTTCATTAAACTTTTTCTCACTGACAACCACATCAAAAAACTGAAAGGAAAAAAGTTTCCCGCTTACTACTTTTCCGCTGTTTATGGAGTAAAATTACGGCATTCGGTATGACGTTACAATTTATAATTTGTACACTACAAATAATTGCCACAGGAAATTTTACAGACAGGATACACACATACAGTTGAATGTACCTTCTAAATTGTATCACAGTAAGACACGTAGTTCATGAGATATGAGCACATAAACATTAACGTTCCGCTGTTTATGGACTAAAACTCCGCAATTCGGTATAACATTACAATTTATAATTTCTACATTACAAATTGTAGCCTCAGGAAATTTTATCAGACAGTATACACACATATAGTTGAATGTACCTTCTAAACTGTATCACAGTACGACACGTAGTCCATTCTATATGAGCACACTAACAATAGCGTTCATTGAAAACCGCCCCGTCACGCACAAAGTTTTAATCTATTACTTCTTTACTACTAATTGTTTTCCAAGAGATTTTACAGACGTACATCCCTTATACAAACGAATATATACCCGAAAACTGGCAGGATTAAATAAATGAATACCCGGGCAACGCCGGGTTTTCAGCTAGTTAGCTATAAATGAATGTACTCATGTTAAAATAAAAATATAAAACAGAACAGTATGATCTGACTAAATGATCAGTGACGACAGTTCAGCATGTGTCCTGTTGCCCAGTAGCCACAGGCTCTGCCATATGGGCCCTAATAAGTCGTATCATGCGAAATGCCATCTTAGCGTGCTGCAGTATTGCCAACATGCTGCATTCACTTGGTTCTGAAGTTTCCATTGGGTTACAGTGCTGCTGCACCCGTCGTTTCACCGTATCCCACATATTTTCGGTTGGTGGCAAGTTTGGTGATCTGTCTAAGCCAGGACAAGAACGCTCTCATACTGCAACACTAAGAAAGCAAGTGTTCGTGCAGCAAGATGTGTTTGTGTATTGTCATGCTGAAACATTGCCGGTGGCTACGGGTGCAGGATGTCAGTCACATAGGTCGTACTGGTTACAGTGTTCTGGACACGCACCAACTGTGATCATGGTTCTAACGTTAAAAAGTTTGTAAATCTATTGTAAATCTACGGTTATCAGTCCCTAACCTTACGAATCACTTAAAGTAACTTAAGTACAACCCGCACATCCATGCCCGAGGGAGGAATCGAACCTCCTACGGAGAGCAAGCGCGCGCTCCCCAGCAACGCGCCTTAGTGTGCTCGGTTACTCTACCGGGATAATTCGTGGTTGTACCCAAGAGTACCCCACACCCTAAGGCCTTGAGTTGTCGCTGTATGTGCCGTGCGAATGCAGTCACTGTGTTGCAGCTCCCTCTGCGGCGAACATAGATACCGCCATTATTTTCAAACAAAAAGAACCTAGATTCGTCCTAAAACACCATCTAATAACATCCCTGTCCACAGTAATGTCGTTCCATACACCATTGCCGTCAAGCGTGCCTCTGTACATTATTTAAAAGTAGGCGGAACAGTGGACGATACGCATGTATCCCATGCCGTAATGAACGGCGACGGTTACAGTGTTCCATTATAGTTATACTGCAGCCTGTTAAGACGTTCTGGTGTTTTCTCTTTTTTTTTATTAGCTTAATGTAGTCATTGACGAACATGTTCACCGTCTTGTATCGTTGGCCTTGTACGTGTACCACGTGCCGAAAGGATGTTAATCGAATGATGCCATTTCGGGATTGCATGTATGACGTGAAAGAGTTTCCTTTCTCTTGTCAATGACATGGGCAGTACGAGGAAGCACCTTATCTTATTACACGATTATCTTTATCGCCCAATAGACGAAGGATCTTGAAAAATGTCTACATATAGCGATTTATTTCACTGTGACAGACCTGCCTCCTCTAATGAGATCAATCATTGGTAGCAGTTGGAAGGCGGCTGCTACGAGGCTCATCTTGGATACTCCCTCCAGCTTTGAAAAATTTTATTTGCGTCCTTACAGTATTGACCTCGCTGCAGACATCTCCACAGGTACGTTGAAGCCTGAGATGAATTTCATCACCACATTTTCCCTGTTTTATAGCTGATTTAATAAGAGAGCGGTGTTCTAACGAAACATTGATGTTGGCCATTTTTCAAATCAACTGTTTTTATCAGTCCGTCATTCTTTCTTAATATGTGCCCAATCCAGTATCTTTTTCTTCTTTTTATTACATCTAGTAACTGTCTTCTCTCTCCCACTCTTCTTAGTGCCTCTTCATTTTTTACTCTATCCATCCAACTTATTCTTTCCATCCTCCGCCATGTCCACGTCTCAAAAGCCTCCATCCTTTCTGTGTCTTTCATCTTAAAACTCCATATTTCAACACCATACAGAAGAACATTTCATAAAAATCATTTTATGAGTCTTTCCCTCAGTTGTCTGTCCAGACTGTTGCAGAAAATTATCCTTTTCTTATAAAATGTCTCTTTTGCCATTGCTATCCTTCTTTTAATTTTTGTACTGCACTTCCAGTCTATGTCTATCGTTCTTCCAAGATACTTAAATTTTGCACTTGTTCTAATATTTCCCCGTTCAGCGTAATTTTTATTTCTTTCCAATCAAATATTCAAATGTTTGTAAAGCTTATAGGACTTAACTGCGGGATCATCAGGCCCTAAACTTACAAACTACTTATGAACTAGCTTACACTTAAGACGGCACAAACATCCATGCCCGAGGGGGGCTTCGAACCTCCGACGGGGAACGGCTTCGCGCATCGTAGCATAGCGCCCCGATGCGATCGGCCGCTCCGCCGCGGCTTTATTTCTTTATTTTTTCCCACCACCAAAACCAGTAATTATTTTTCCCCTGTCGCTAGAAGGACCATATCATCAGCAAATCTCAGAAAACACCCTACTCTTCTTCATCTAATTTCTACTCCTTCGTCAACTAATGAGCATTGGTCAATCATATTTTCGAAGTAGAGGTTGGAAACAGTAGGTGATGGACAGCATCCTTGCCTTCCTCCTTTCCCTAGTCCAATCCAGTACTTTCTCCTCTCACTTTCCTTGAAGCTTTTTGATTCAGATATAATGAGTTTATAAGTCTTCTTGTTTTCCAGTCTACTCTCTTTTCCCTCGAATATTCGCCAGCTGTATACATACCAATCCGATATAAGTGATGTGTCTAAAAAGTTCGGTGAATGCTTTCAGACAACAAACAAATGGACAGAAAGATACAAACGTTCTTTATTGCCCTACGAAATAGTCGCCACCTGTTACGAAACACTTTGACAACGTTCGTACAACTTCTGGAAACTATCTGCAAAGACCTCCTGTGAAATCAATCGTCTGTCAGCTATCACACGATCTTTAATGCCATTGACGTCCACAAAACGTTCACCTCTCATGGCCACCTTCACTTGGGAAAACATGTAGAAGTCTGCGGGAGTGAAACTGAGAAAGTACGGTGGGTGTTCAACAGTTAGCATCTTCTGCGCTTGGAATTGGCGCACAGTGATCGCGCAGTGTGCTGGGGCATTGTCATCGAGCAGAATCCATTACCCTGTCGTGTGCAGCTCTGCCCGAATCCACCGGATACGCTGTAACAATTGGTTCAAAACAGACTCGATGTTTACACGTTGGTCCATTGCGCTGTGACACTTCCTCTCACACTGACTCCTTTCAACTGCTCGTAGTCTGTTTACACTCTCAGTTACATGCAGTGCATGCTGTGTACCGATTCTCCTCAAGCCTTTGAAGACCCATGCGCATTCTTGCACACATACGGTAAATTGCCGTTCAGATGTGGCAGCATTAAACTTTTTAGACACAATATTTAGACACCCAGTATAAAATTAACTTTGAAATGCGTTGACACCAGGATGAACGTATTAAAAATCTAATAAAAGTCAGAATATTATCATATTATCAAGGATTTATCATGTCAGCGTTAGTAAAAGTCAAAGAAAATTGTTGTTTAGATATTTTAATTAATTCTTATTAATTTAAATATGATATTATGTACCAAACTAATCTGAATGGAAGCTTTTCTATCTGTACTTTCGTTAATAGTATGTAACTCGCCACTTAAACTTTCTGGTTTACGTTGCGGGAGCTGTCTCCACTGAACAAATTATGTCACAACGAAACACATACGCAAAACAAACCGTATGCAAAGAAACAGGAAATATCAATCCCTTTCATATTGAATTCGAAATACTTTGTCACGATACACCAGCTAACATATAATAAGTGAATATTTATTTCAAAGCAAAAGTGTATTTCTTTACAGTCTATTAGATGATGTCTGAATGATTGTTGTGCCTATGAATTCATTGCAACTATACCAACACAAAGTCCACGACTTCTTGACGTCTACGCCTTAAGCAGCTGCCCGCGACTCTTCAAAGTTGTGTGTGCAGTCTGTACCGCAGGGGCGAGGCCAATCCCTTTCTCTGCCTCCCACAAAAGCAGTTTTCACCTAGTTGCTCTTCTTCGTTTCAGGTGGATCGTGGACGTGTTCCTGTGCATCACACAGCTGGGATTCTGCTGTGTGTACTTCGTTTTCATTGCAGATAGCATCAAACAGGCAAGTAGATGCAAATCAAGAAGTTTCAGATTATCATCCTGAGGTTGTAACTCTTCTGTCCGTGTTTTCTTGGCAAATAATTTATCCTGACGGAAACTTCCTTGAGAAAAACATAGTTTTTTTCTTCCCCGCTCAGATATGTTTCGCTGAAGGTACACCATCACCAGTGGGGTTTTATTTTCTTTAGTGCAAACCCACCTTATGATTTATTTATTTTTTGCTTTTTTTTTTTGTTTTTGTTTTCTTTGCACAGTTTTTGTAATTATTTCTCGTTTTCCGATAATGTTCAAAATGAATAAAATAATTAGATAAAACGTGGTGAGATATAAATTATAAGGAATTAAGCACGTAATGAGAAAGTGTGAGTTTAGCATCCGTCTGTTGCGAAATCCATCCCAGAATTCACGGTAATACTCTAAAAGGGGACGAACAGTTGTAAAGTTGACAGTCTCTTTAATGAAACTGTTGTTTGTTCTATGTCTGCGTATGTTAACTTCTATAGCCTAAATTCCATTCAGACCCCTCGCCAAACAAGGACACAGTAATTTTTGAAATCAGCGGCAAGCCCATGGGAACTAAGATCTTTTTAAAGGTGTGACATTTCTCCAATAATCCCCCGACCAATCTAAATTATTTGGTTTAACGATGAACGGGAACAACTTGGAACTGACGGTGTTAACATTTGCGTGGTAAGGCGGGCCTAGGTATTCAAATGTTCAAATGCTTGTAAATCTATAGGACTTAACTTCTTTGGTTACTAGTCCCTTGGCTTACTAACTATTTAAACTAGGTTAAACTAACCTAAGGACAACAGACACACACATGCCGGAGGAAAGACTTCGACGGCGAGCAACCGCGCGGTTCGCAGCAAGCTGCCTTAGAACGCTCGGACACTCTAGCGCGGCAAGGCCTAGGTATACTTGCTGTTAGAATGAGCCCACAACTTTAATAACATATCAAGTTATTAGAAACAAAATAATAGTCATCACTGAGTATTGGAAAAATACATTAATTATAGATTGATAAAGTCCAAACATCAGAGTGAAGTCTTCGAAGTTTCTTTGACTGTCAACGAAAATTTATGTCTGAACATGTAAGGAAGTGGTTTAGACACTACGGATCACTGTATCTCACTCTCTGACGAAGCGATGCGTTCCTTCCTGAATCGCTGTTCACACAGCTGGCACGAGGCCCTGATCTAACTGCTTAACCGTGGTTTTGCCAGTCAAGTTTGAGGCTCGTGCTGGTGATCACAACTCACGTCACCTGACAGAAATCTAGGTAGTTTTATTGACAACTGTCGATGTTCCCACGACCGGAGTGTCCAATTGTCTTTGGTGGCATCACCGCCTGCGGCACTTGTGGTGTGACCATGTATTTTAACATTTCCTAAACACCATGTAATTGTTTTATATTGATGTATCTTGAATTATTCTTGCAGGTTCGGTAAAAAATTGTATGATTACGACTCCTTTTAATGGATTCTGCTAAGCAGTGCCCATTAGGAGTAATTAATTTGTCTTCTCATAAGCCGAACTTTGAAATTCTTGCTGCTTGTCGGAGGATAGCTGCATGTTTGCCTTTATATATTAATAGCAACAGCTACTGAATAAATAGGCATAGAAGCTTCATTTAACTATCAAATCGTTGTATTTCTCTTAAAGTACAGAGTCCAACTTGACTCTTCAACATTCAGACAGAGTGAATAGATTTCTCCTCCCAGGATAACAGTAACGTGTCGATGTTTTGTTAGTCACCCATGTATCTGAGGTTCCACTGTATATACGCCAGTTTTTCGGTTGTATCTGGAGACAGTTTGTTCCGTAATGCTGTGTGAATTCGTCCATGAGCTCACCAGTTACGATCACTTGCCGCTGAGGAAGGCGATACATTCAAAATTCTGGAAGCAAGTGGACTTAAGGGGTGTTTTGTACATACGCCTTTCCACCATACATTGGAACATTGCTGCAAACCATAAGCTGTGTTGTTTGAAAAAGCCTTCCGACGCCCGAAATGACGCCAATTTTGCCGTGATAACACCACTGTCATATACCAAGACTTCACTCAATGTTGCAATGTAGTCTAGAGCGTGCATTTCCTCCCCCTGATTAAAGGTTTTTCCTTTAAAACGTGGATCCAACATATTTGCTGCAGCATGCATAGCTTTACATGCAAACGTGTGCCTTGAGCTCATAGCTCCTTTGATCGATAATTTCTCTCCTTGAGAAAGTGTATTACGCTATAGAAGTACAGCATCTACCTCCCTAGACAAGCTACCAGAGACATCAGTACATCGGAAAGTACAGCATTATCGGCTTCAACCCTTCGTATGACTTCCGACATTGCTCGCAAGATATGCCATGACTCCTCAAACAACCGTCATGTTTCATCTGCTAACACAGAACATTTAAGTGCTTTGTCGCACTGCACATTTTGACAAACCATTGTTTCAAACACAGTCTCTTTATTCTTAAGTAAGTTGTCCAAACAAACCACTGTACCTGCCCAACGGGTTGGCGATGGAAGCTTTAGTGTCACATAAGTGTGGCCGTATTTTTCTCTTCGTTTTGTTGTCAATAAAGCAATGGCGACATGACGCCCCGTAAGAATTTTCTACGCTAGATTGAAACACTCTTCCAGCGTTCTCAATGACATTGTCCTTTATTAGTAAGCTGAATGTATGTGCTGCGCAACCTATGCAGATAATGTGTGTATATTGCTTCTCTATTTTCCACGCAGCACACATATTTCGTGCATTGTTGTGACCACTGCTATGAACCTCTCCGCATCTATTTCACGAACGACATCCATTAGTTGTGAAGCAATACACTATGCAATTTCCCTTTCGATTCAGGTCGTATACTTTTATAGAATATTGGCTGAGGTGGTGTCACGATGACGTTAACGATATGTGTTTCCTGATACATCGGTGCATCCATCCGAAATCAATGCAAGAGCAGATCAGCACTCAATTTCTGTAAGACAAACGTCTTCACACGTTTATATTCGGCAGAAAGCAAAGATGTGCTAAGCAGGTGAGGACTAGGAGGCTCATAGGTGGGTCGTAGTTCTGCATTGGTTCCCTCGAGTATTTCGAATTCAGCATAGATAGTGGAGCAGCTAAAGCATATATTGCCCTAGCAATGGCTTCGTCAATATCACCATAATTTGTTAGATGGGTATTTTTATGCCCAGATGTAGAAAGCTGTCGTTCTGATTCTATTGTAAGCTGTTCACTAAGAACAGAACCAGAAGGCAGTGATGATAGCGTAGTCCCGGCTGCGTCAACATTCTGCACCCCTTTATTTATTGGCATATCCGTTTTCTCTTTTTCACCTGCGATGTATCATCTGAAGCTATACGTTTAACAGACGGAGAGCACAGACCACATCTGGTAAGATGTTCCTTTAATCGTGATGCCGAGGCTTTACGATATGTGGTGTTACAATATTTACATGTTGCGTGTCTCTTACCATCAACTTGCCGTACATCGAAAAGATCCTTTGAGGACGCATTCCACTAACAATCCTATCCTGTCTGATTGCATCTGATAGTTCAGCGTAACGGCAACAGAGGAGTGTCCGCACTGTCTGCTTTATATAAACCTGTCGGCAATCACCCCATTTCTCTTCTAGTTGTTTTCTATCATTCCCGACTGGTAGCGCCTGATGTGTATGCAGTTCTTACTGCCGTGTGGTATTGCGGGTTACCGGACATCCAGGCTGAAATGATCCACTCTCCTGAATCATACATGTTTTTAAACGACACGTTTCTGAAATCAGCCATATGAAACCGTATTTTTAAATCTCTATATTGAGTGGACGGGAGTGTGTAACAGAGAAAAACAACAGTCGTTGAATATCATTTTAATTTTCGGAACAAAAATATCAGTTCCAACAGAATTCAATTAATTATTGAGTAAAAGATAGAAAACACAAAGTACCTACAGAATATCTAGAACGTTCATGGCAGTAAACTCATCTATTGGAGAAAAAAATGTGTTAGATGCGAGAATCCAGAGATTCTGTCACATGATGTGACACATTAACAATCCTCTCTTGACAGTATTATTTGATAGTGGAACAGAACACACAAAATTCATCGACTTTTCGTCCAACACTCGGTTTTATTATGATTTTCCGCAATTGCGTAACCCTATCTTTGTCACTCGATAAAGAAGTTTTAATGAGGTTTCATTAATTGTTTTTGCATGATTTTACAATGCAATGTTGAGAAGCAGCAAATTCAATGCTGTTCCTTTTGAAACTCATCAATCTCTATTGTCTGGATGCCCAATTGTACCCCCTCAAAATCAATGTGCAACTTAGCAGGAACCATCCCACCGTTAGGAAGAACTCGTTCAAATTACACATTGAGTTTTACCCTCCCCTTCCTAAACTGTTTTCGTGGTACTCTTTAGTTATTCCACTTCATCAGGGCATTGTAAATAATTAAGCATTTGCAGAGTTTTCGCGTAAAAAACCGGCTTTGGTGCTTCATTTGACTGTTCTTCATTCCTCCGTCCTCCCTCATTATTAATTTCAATTGGGAGATTTCCTCGCTGTGAGGGCGATGCAAGAAACTGCTTCGTTTTTCAAGAGTCCAAATCAACAATCAAATACATGTTGGAAGTAATAAAATGGTCGAGACGTTTATCATTGAATGATGTCTCGGACCGCTCGCAACATTTCGGAATATCATATGTAAAGTAGACTAGCGGTGAAAAACAAGCAATACCGCCAAAACGTGATAGCAATCGTGATGCTACTGACCGGTGTGCTGCTAAAGCAGAATTGCCAAACACAGATCTCCGAAATTCCTTCACCAAAGAAGACGAAGTTAAGTACTCCAAAATTCGAATCAAGGAGAAGCTGCCACCATGCGTAAGTTAGATGTCCCTGGAGTATTAAAGCAACTTAAATCACTTAATGAAAGCAAGTCTTTGGGTCCATACTGTACACCAATTAGGTCACTTTCAGAGTATGCTAACGCATTAACTTCATACCTGGCTAGCCGTCCGCGGTGGCCGAGCGTTCTGCGGCGCGTCAGTCACGTTCTGCACGGCCACTACGGTCGGGGGTTCGAATCCCCCCTCGGGCATGGATATTTATGCCGTCCTAAGTATTAGCTAGTTCATAAGTAGTTTGTAAGTTTAGGGACTGATGACCCTGTAGTTAAGTCGCATAAGCTCTACAAACATTTGAACATACCTGGCTATGACTACAACTGATCGTTCGGCGAAAGATCCGTACCCAAAGACTGGAAAGTTGCGCAGGTGCCGCGGTGAAGTAGCCGAGCGGTCTGAAGCGTCTCGCTGCGGAGCGCGCGGTTGCTCGCCGTGGAGGTTCGAGTCCTCCCTGGGGCATGGGTGTGGTCCTTAGGTCAGTTTAAGTAGGTTTAAGTAGTTTGTAAGATACGGACTGATGACCACGCAGTTTGGTCCGATAGAGTTACAGACATCTGAACATTTGAATTTGTTGCGCAGGTCACTCCCACTTTCATGAAAGGCAACAGTATTGTTCTACATAATTACAAGTCCATATCGTTGTAGCAGGATTTTGGAACATTGTGGAACTACAAACAATCCCACTCTCTATGATTTCCCGAATGTTAAAGACTGAGAGGTGACCTGAGAACAGGCGACATCATCTGAGCCAGGAACATTCTGCAGCACAGATAGCGCTTCAAACGAATTAAGGAGACAAACCGGAGAGGCCTGTCGATCGGTCTCCTTGGAAGTCCTCCACTGCCTGGCACGCTCTGAGGAGAGCTCCGACTCGATCACGGGTAAGCTGTTAACCTCACCTCGAGTAGCACGTGGGCTGTACACTTCTGCGGGCCAATTAGTTGACACACGAAACATTCTGGACTTGACGTCCGTTGGATCCTCTCGGCCGTCTCACAATAGCGGTGCCTATTGAGTCCAGCCTTCAGCTGCGTAGCTGAAGTTAACACATCTTGATGCTGGGAGCAAAGTGTCAGGAACTCATCTCGCATCCTCAAATCTAGTAACATGCAAAAGTCACAAATGCAAAAATCACTTTCTATCTTAACTAAATTGGATTAAAACGGTCTAAAGCCATACCGGCAGGGTCGCCATTATCTAATGCTGACTGTCCTACGGCCTGTCTTAAAAGTCTGGACAGACGATTTATTCAACCTTGTATTATATGTAAGGATTGATCTGCAAAATTTATACCCTAGCTCTGCAAGTGGAACAGATCTACCGTGTCTTGCAGCCCTAGACATCAGAAAGCAGTGAATGTCTCAAGCTAAGATGGGTAAGAGGTTCTTAACAACCACTCCGGTAAGTAGAAAAATAAATAGCTGCTTAGGTACCTCACCGGGTACAGGAATGTGGTATTAAGCATTACCCCAGTAAAATGAAAGTTCTGTTCTCATGAAATTTAAAATTTAGTTTATTGTCTTTACAAAATAAGCTGAAATCGATAAGCAAATAAAGTTAGAATGAACTTAATAATGATGTGAAATAACAATAAAAAGAGAGGATAAGATTGGACTTTTAACAGTATCGCTTTGATACTCGAAACCGCAGACAAAATCAAACAATTTGCCGAAAGAATAATGACTGTTAGATGGTGAGTGAGTTGACTGAGGCCGCGCCTACAGTTGACTTCACAGTTGACAAATGAACTAACGGAGGCTATGAGGCAGTTGTGGTAAATGCGGTGTAATGTCGTTCTGCTGTCGGAGCCATTGCACAGAAGCGACTTTGCAGAAATAAAAACTAGCTTCGGATTAGCGCACAATTTACCGTTCGTTGCATCATCGGTGGCTGCATCTGTGACTCTGAATGTTCAAATGTTTGTATAGCTTACAAACTAGCTAATCCTAAGGACGGCACAAATATCCATCCCCGAGGAGGGATTCGAACCCCCGACCGTAGTGGCCGTGCAGACCGTGACTGGAGCGCCTCGCCGTGGTGGAGTAGCCGAGCAGTCTAAAGCGTCTCGCTGCGGAGCGCGCGGTTGCTCGCCGTGGAGGTTCGAGTCCTCCCTGGGGCATGAATGTGTGTGTTGTCCTTAGGTTAGTTTACCTAGGTTTAAGTAGTTTGTAAGCAACGGACTGATGACCACGCAGTTAGGTCCGATAGATTTACAAACATTTGAACATTTTTTTGGAGCGCCTCAGTCCCCTCGGCCACCGCAGGCGGCGGTGACTCTGAAATGCTACTAAAAGAACCTGCTTATTTAAATACATATCTGAACTGAATCAGCTCAAACTACCTATTAATCTTGATGAAGTCAAGATACGCTATCTTCCTTAATCTACATTAATATGGCAGGGTACGCTGATTCAACAAAACAGCCCACTGTCGTTGCCTTCTCGCTCTGGTTCGCAGACGTTAACTAGATAATGTAGACGTGGCAAAAAATGTCCACTGCTCGCTCTGTGAAAGCTCCGTAATTACAGATGAAGCCTGCAGTTCAACACTTGGCACTGCTAACTGCTGTTTATGCCACAAGGCAAAACCACAGCGGATCACTAAATGTTCGCAGAGGCACTCGTGTCCTGACAGCGGCAGTCACCACAAACGAAGAGCGCTGTTTCATTACTTGCTGGTTGTGTATGTTTCGCATTCGTTCCCAGTTTGCGGCACCTGCTCCCTGCGCATCCTATCAGAAATGATGTCTAAAAACTCCAGTAGCTTCCCCATCTCATGCTCCACCAATACAAGCTAATTTTACAAGCCAGTTGGATGCTTTTTTAAACACTGATGCAATCTGTTGGCATCTGAGTTACACATCTGTGTTTACATGCACGTACATGTGGTGGGGGAGTGAGTCATTGGAGCTGTCCCTGTGACCTTTTTCACGGTCTAAAAGCCTTCTTACTGTGCCATGAGCTATGAGGGTCCCAGGCTTCGCTGCCCGCATTTTTTCCCAAACGATCTCCATCCCTCTAGAAATAAACAACAGGCTCCCACCGCGCAACGTAGTTTAAATGTTTGTACGTCGACAGCCTCCTAATATGTGTAGTATTCTTAGATGCAATGACTTTTGCAAATACAGTACTTACGGACTCTTAATTACCGACACAAATACCATGTGTGAGGTATCAAAATAATCATAAAAGCGATGTGATTCTGCTCAAGCACATAAAAATGGCGTGTAAGGTGGTCAGAAATTCTTGACTCGTTACACATCACGTCGGATTCTACAAATGTTTCCATTCGCGTGTGAATAATTCGTATTGTGCAACCGTGACTTAGTAACCTAATAGTTCTGTAATTTTATATTTGTTTGCAATTGAATCCCACCACTTAACAAGTAAAACGTCGAATATAATACTCTGATATCATTCAGCAAATGCACGATGCCTTCAAGTACGTGCGCTCTGCTCCGAAAAATATTCACAGCACGGAGTACTTTCTGCTAGCTGTAGAGGAGACTTTTCCAGCTTGTTAGGGACACAGGTGAGCTAGTACCTCAGCAGGCTGACAGTGGAAGGCTAAGATCAGTCGGCACGCCTGAGTGGAAGACCTTGTGCTACGTTCAGTGGAAGAAAACCTGCAGTCAGTCTATGTCGATTGCAGAAAAAGACGTGTTCAATTCTTTTGTTTGGAAGTGCTTCAAGTGATTATCGTGGCAATCAGCGGTTCTGTCAATGACTGTCGCAGATGCATTATTTACAGTGAAGATTTTATGTACTAATGAAACAGCATTGATGACATATAGTGCCGCCAATTTTCATAACCAGCATGTACAGGCAGATGTAAACCGGAAGAAATTCAGGAAAGAGGGTATCAACAAAGTTTCGTAATCAATATCTTGGTTGGAGTACTTCAGGATTTCACCAGAAAGGTTAAATGTACAGTGATGTTATCTTGCAAGGTCTTTCTTGGGAAAGCTCAAGACGTCTGGAACTAATCATGAATGCCTGCGTTCGATATATATGTAACATCCGTCTCTTTGATCACATTTCACCATCTTATATGCAACTATCCTGGCTCCGTGCTGACAAGCGCAGAGATTTTCATACACTCTGTTTCCTCTACTCTCTTATCAACGTACACTGTCCCTCATATCTTTCCTCGACCTTAACACTCTTATCTGATCAGCATAACAGAACTACTCGTTCGTGTCAGAGCAAAACCCTTTCTGTCCCTATCCATCACTCAGCCGGTTTCTCAAAATCCTTTTCAGTAGCAGGAACGAGGCTCTGGAACAATCTACCTCAGTATATCAGAGAACTGAATAACACTGCCAGCTTCAAACGGCAGTTAATGGATTATCTACTGAAGCAATAATTACGCCAGTCTTTAATACCCTACGGTCCAGGTACGTCACATCCATTCCGCCTCCCAGATATTCTCTTACTGCCATTGCTCTCGCCAGGTACAGCTTTCTTAACTTCCTTTTGTCAGAATTCGCCTTGCCTTAACCAGTCTCGATTCAAAAGTACATCCTGTATCTGCTAATATCAATGTTGTTACACCAACAGCAGCAGAAGGTGTCTCAGTGGTACTACTAGTATTAATCCTATTAGAATTAAGTCAATACCTTTTATTTTACATCCTTTTGCATGTAGTTAACTTTTATAAATTATGTTATTAATTGCTTATCTGTAAAAATCATTGGTATGTTATAGGTAACTCAAATGTAAAAAAAAATTCTGTATGTGTAAAACCCTGGTCCGATGTAAGAGAGGGCCTGATGGCCCTAATCTGATCAGGCTAAATAAACAAATAAATAAATAAATAAATAAATAAATAAATAAATGCGGTGTATTATCTTTATTTTCTCATTAATTTATTGCTTTTGTTGATGGATGATGAGCCATGTCAGCATATGTGATCCATGCATGATGGCGCACCATCAAGTATTCCTCACATCGTGAGCGAACACCTGACACAGACATTTCAAGATCGCTGGATTGATGGAAGAGGCCCCACACCTTGATCTTATTGTCCCCCAGACCTCAACCCCTAGACTTTTGGTTATGAGGTAACTTGAAGGAAGTGATGACGTAGCCGGGTCGTAGTTCGTTGCCTCTTCAAGTTCTCGTAGATCGGCGCTCTCGGTCACGACTGCCTGAAATTTCATGGGGCAAAACTAGTCTACTACTACATGTAGAATTACAGTTCATTGACACGTTATTGAATCATTATTGCTCAATTGTCCCCATTTATGACCAGCGTACAAGTCTCATTACTAACAGTTTCTTACAACCCAGTACTCACATTCCACACGTCAATAATACAAATTTTCACAGTTCGTGTGTGGAATACAAAAGTTCGAGTTGTACATTTAGTGTGGCACGAATATGAAGAATAAGCTTTTAATCATAACGGAAGAAACACTTTAGACACGACTAACACTGATGAACTGTTACATAGTTCTTCAAATTAGAATTCAGAGTAACGTGGATTGTGCCTCAGATCAAAGATGAAACGAGACACTCTTACAAGGCATGAAAGCATCCTATTTATATTAGTTACACAATGACACTGAAAATTACGTTTTGTTAATTAGATAAATTAAACTCATTACAATGGAGAAGTAAACAATTACCTGCAACTGACTACAGTAAAAAGTAGCGTAAGCAATACTAAGTAAATTGACATATAAATCTCGGTTATATTACTATTGCCTCACTTGCAAATATATTGAAATAGGTTTTTAAACAATTACTTCCGAATAAACGGTAATTATACAGAAACTATTGAGGGCAAAACTTTCCCAACATAAATTTTGATACATAATAATAACACTTTAATATTATGAGTAAATAATTTAAGTAGTTTTACCAGAGATAATAATTACACTAAATATGAACTATAACAATACGCCTCTTGGATGAACTAATTAATATCTGCTAATTAAACGAAACTCTGCGACGCCACATAATAGAATATAACTTTAGCTAGTCACGTTAGAAACAATAATAACAAATATTGTGGAAAAGAAAATGATAATAGACTAATTAATTCGTACCTATCATTATGCAACATTGGTATCGGGATGTTCAGTACTGCAAGCAGATGGGAGTAAATTCCAACATGCTTCGTTAAAAACTGGTCTACGCAACTCCAATGAACTACCGGGAGATCAAAAAGTCAGTATACATTTGAAAACTTAATAAATCACGGAATAAAGTAGATGAAGAGGTACAAATTAACACACATGCTTTGAATGACATGGGGTTTTAGTAGAACCAAAAAGAAACAATGTTCAAAAAACTCTGACAGATGACGCTTCATCTGATCACAAAAGCAATAATTAGCATAACAAATTATAACAAAGCAAAGACGATGTTATTTACAGGAAATGCTCAATATGTGCACCATCATTCCTCAACAATAGCTGCAGTCGATGAATAATGTTGTGAACAGCACTGTAAAGCATGTCCGGGGTTATGGTGAGTCATTGTCGTCGGATGTTCTCTTTCAGCATCCCTAGAGATGTCGGCCGATCACGATACACTTGCGACTTCAGGTAACCTCAAAGACAATAATCGCAGGGACTGAGGTCTGGGGACCTGGGAGCCAAGCATGGCGAAAGTGGCGGCTGAGAACATGATCATCACCAAACTACGCGCGCAATAGATCTTTCACGCGTCTAGCAATTTGGGATGGAGCGCCATCGTGCGTAAAAATCGTACGTTCCAGCAAATGTTTATCAGCCGGGCTGGGGGTGATGCGATTCTGTGACATTTCGGCGTATCTCTCACCCGTCACGGTAGTAGTCACTGACGTTTTGTTGTCCAGCGCCATCTGTCGAATATTTTTTGAACTTTGATTTTTTTTTTTAATAAAACCCAATGCCATTCCAATCATGTGTATCAATTTTTACCTCTCTATTTACATTATTCCGTGATTTATTAAGTTTTCATACTTGTACTGACTTTTTGATCACTCGGTATGTACAGACACTGCAAGGTCGTGTCTTCGATGCATGCCAACAAGTACGAGAACAACAGGATATACTTCATAGGGTGTGTCATTCATTTCACCTAAGGGCAGGGGGATGGATCGTAATGTATGGACACCACGTGGATCACCTCCTATAAACACGTAAACAGATAGTATGAGTATCTGGACCCACAATTATTGTACATTTTTCTTGTTTCGATGAGCACTACCACCTCTCACAATATTCGACACCCTGTAGAAGAGGTAAGGACAACATCATGGTGGTGAGTGCGTTGACCCGTGCGCTCTTCCGGCAGGTGGCGGACCAGTACGGCGCGACGCTGGACGCGCACGTGCACATGGCGCTGGCGTTCGTGCCGATCCTGCTGAGCTGCTGGATCCGGTCGCTCAAGTTCCTGGTGCCGGTGTCGCTGCTGGCCAACCTGCTGACGGCAGGCGGGCTGGTCGCCACGCTCTACCGCCTCTCCATAGACCTGCCCAGCCCCGCCGAGCGCGAGATGGCCGTCTTCAGCTGGTCGCAGCTGCCGCTCTTCATCGGCACCGCCATCTACGCCTTCGAAGGGATCGGCCTCGTAAGTGTTGTACAGCTACTCCCTGTTGCAAACCATAGGTCTATTGAAAAGCTGTTGGCTCACACTGTTCACACGCAAACATTTCATTGCAGACCTAGAATATGTATTGTGCAATGTTTTCTGTGGTGTCGCACAAGTATGAAATCAGCGCCACTTATTTTCGCCGCGCGCCGCCATGTACGCACTGCGCAGCGTTCTTACGACGTCAGCCACGAGCGCCCTCTGCTGCAACTCCGATCGTAGCCACGACTGCTGCATCTGTCACTTGGGAATCAAATAGGCACCATTTAAGACTTGGCTATCGGATAGGCACTAGGAATCATCCGTAGGCAGGCCTCTATATAAACTATGTGTCAGCATTCTGCAGTCCAGAACTATGTAAAAGTTAAGTATTACCAAGACTCCACCAAATATATATCTCGTTCTAATTTACTCTAGTGTTTCTAGTTTCTGCTGTCCCACTGGCTGGTCACCTCCGTACCTGCACACGAGTGCATCGTTTATTCCTGTGTCGGTCTCTTTCTACTCGGCCACCGACCCTACGACAACCGGCGGAAACGAGACACAAAAGTGGCGACGAGGATGGGATACAAAAGTGGCGACGAGGATGGGATACAAAAGTGGCGACGAGGCCGGGACAGAAAATTTTCTCCTGTTCCAAAATGGACCCCGTTGTGTCCTAACTCTCACGAGGCTGCCCCAGGGCTGTGGGTACAAGTATCGGCCATGCAGGCACGATGCGCACGAGGCTCGTATTCTCTTCCTCTCAAACGCGACTGGGACTGCCGATACTCACAATAATAAGATATCACTATGGTGTAAGATGAAGATTAACAAGAGCAAAACTAGGGTAATGGAGTGCAGTCTAAGAAAATCAGGTGATGCTGAAGGAATTAGATTAGGTAACGAAACAATAAAGGAGGTAGATGAGTTTTGTTACTTGGGCAGTAAAGTAACAAATGATGCTCGCAGTACAGAGGATATAAAATGCAGAATGGCAATGGGCACAAAAGCGTTCTTGAAAAAGAGAAATTTGTTAACATCGAATATTTATTTAAGCCTAAGGAAGTCCTTTCTGAAGGCATTTGTGTGGAGTGTTGCCTTGTATGGGAGTGAAACATGGACGATAAACAGTGTGGATAGGAAGATAATAGAGGCTTTTGAAATGTGGTGCTACAGACGAATGCTGAAGATTAGATGGGTGGATCGCGTAACTAATGAGGAGGTACTGAAGAGAATTGGGGAGAAAAGGAATTTTTGGCATACCTTGACTAAAAGAAGGGATCGAATGGTAGGACACATTCTTAGACACCAAGGAATTGTTAATTTAGCGTTGGAGGGAAGTGTGTGGGGTAAAAACCGCAGAGGAAGACCAAGAGATGGATACAGTAAGCAGATTCAAACAGAAGTAGGATGCCGTTCTTATGTGGAGTTGAAGAGGCTTGCGCAGGATAGGGTATTTTGGAGAGCTGCATCAAACCAGTCTCCGGACTGAAGACCACAACAACAACAACAACAACATGGTGTAAAAACTGGCAATTGACTCTAAATAATGAGAAGTGTTAAGTCATCCATATGAGTACGAAAAGAAACCCGTTACACTTTGTTTACAAGATAAATCAATCAAAAGTGAAGGCCGTAAACTCCACAAAATACCTAGGAATTAGTATAACATCAGACTTAAACTGAAAGAACACGTAGATAATGTCGTAGGAAAGAGATTGCGTTTTATTGACAGAACCATTAAAAGATGCAACATAACTACTAAAGAAACTGCATACACTACGCTTTTCCGTCCATTTTTGGAGTACTTCTGCCCAGTGTGGGATCCTTATCAGGTGGGTTTGACGGACGACATCGAAAGGATCTAAAGAAGGGCAGCTCGTTTCGTATTGTCACGATACAGGGGAGACAGCGTTACGGAAATGATACAGGATCTGGGGTGGGAATCATTACAACGACGACGCTTATCGCTGCCACGTGGGCTACTTACGAAACTCCAATCGCCAACATTCTCAAATGTCAAAATGTCAAATGTTTGTTAAGCTTATGGGACTTAACTACGGGGTCATCAGTCCCTAAACTTACAAACTACTTATCAACTACCTTATACTAAGGACGGCACAAATATCCATGGCCGAGGGGGGATTCGAACCCCCGACTGTATTGGCCGTGCAGACCGTGACTGGAGCGCCTCAGTCTCCTCGGCCACCGCGGCCGGCGCCAACATTCTCCTCCGAATGCGAAAATATATTGTTGACTCCCACTTACATAGGTAGAAATGATCATCAGAATAAAATACGAGAAATCAGAGCTCAAACTGAGAGATTCAGGTGTTCTTTCTTCCCGCGCACTATTCTAGAATGGAAAGAAAGATAAATAGTATAACGGTGGTTCGATGAACCCTCTGCCAGGCACTTAAATGTGATTCGAAGAGTGTCCCATGTAGATGTAGATAATACACAACCCATGGCAAACGTTTAAGTTTGTAATCACTTTAAACTGCACTGTAATCATAATTATTTTCTGTGGCTCAATGTCCTGGTGCAAGTCGTTCAATTGGACCCCACTTTCGCCGACTTGCGTGTCCCTAACCTATCCCATTTATCCAACCGGGTAAAGGGGACCTACAGCTTAACGTGTCGTTTCTGGCGGCTTCTCACACCGTTGAGAGATGAAAGCTGGGTTAAAACGCAGACTTAAAAAATCCGAGGTGCGACGGGTTTCGTATCCACGATCTTTCGGTTTCCAGCCTAGCGCTTACCCCGAGACCACCGGGCACGACACGTTAATTATTACAGGGCGACATTAAAACGAATACTAACTACTCTATGCTTATAACATCTGCATAGCATTTCAGGAAGTACATCATTAAAGACCAATCTAATGGTGTACAGAATTGCGTAGAAAAGAAAATGGAATGAACTTACGTTAGACTATGTTGTTTTTTGCGCCATCTAGTAGATCGCATAACTAATGAACAGGTACTTAACAGAATTGGTGAGAAAAGGAATTTTTGGCACACCCTGACTAAAAGAAGGGATCGCTTGGTAGGACACATTCTTAGACATCGAGGAATCGTAAATTTAGCATTGGAGGGAAGTGTGTGGGGTAAAAATCGCAGAGGGAGACCAAGAGACGCGTATAGTAAGCAGATTCAAGTGGATGTGGGTTGCCGTTCTTATGAGGAGATGAAAAGGCTTGCTCAGGATAGAGTAGGGTGGAGAGCTGCATCAAACCAGTCTCCGGACTGAAGACCATAACAACAACAACTCGTCACAAGAGGTTTTTCATATATATTATTGGACCGTAAAACAGTCGTGTTGTTTTCAAATGGCCCTCAGTCAGTGAAATTTGATTTTTGATATTTCAGTGTCTTTTATAGGGAGTAATCTCTCCTTAAGCACGTGACTTCACTATAATTCACGAAGCTCTGACTGAATTTCAGGAACTGCACATCGAACGCCCATTGCTAAAATTCTAAATCAGTCACTACTTTGTATCATATAGATAAGAAACTTCTGCCTTTATGAGCTAAAATGGCATTAAAGATTTTTTTAAATCACTTGTAAAAGACCGTAATTTCTTACCATGGTATCGAAGAGCAAAAACATTCAATTGCGAAAGTCAGGAATTTGTTATCTTCATAGTAAATCAGACGAACCTTCTTCTTTCAGTAAATTTGCCCTCAGACAGGTATCAAATGGACATCCTCCATATCTTTCTGTCCTGAGCATCGTCCTTCATTTGCTTGTAACTTCTTCCTTTCTTCACGTCTGTTACAATTCCAAAACTCCTTCTTCCCCTTAATCTTTTTCCTTCTACGTTCCCCTCCATTATCCTTTGCAAGACAGTCCCTGCGTAATATTTGTTCCACCCAAGATGTTTTCCTCTTCTGTATCATCCTCATTAGGTTCCTTTCCTCTTTTACCCTGCTCAACACCTCAAAAAAAAATGTTTGTATAGTTTATGGGACTTAACTACGGGGTCATCAGTCCCTAAACTTACAAACTACTTATGAACTACTTACGAACTAGGACGGCACAAATATCCATGCCCGAGGGGGGATTCGAACCCCCGACCGTAGCGGCCGTGCAGATCGTGACTGGAGCGCCTCAGTCTCCTCGGCCACTGCGGGCGACCAACACCTCATTTTTCATTCTATCAGTCCATTTCACTTTCCACATATCTCCATAGCCACATTTCAAAACTTTTTTAATATTTTTGTTCTTTCTTTCTGACTGTCCACATTTCAGACCCATAAGATACCACGCTCCACACAAAACATTTGACGAACTTTTTTCGGATATTAATGGGGGATGCTCCTGGCTGCAATTAATCTTTCAACCTCCCAAACGCTTTATTTTCCATGTATATTCTGCGTCTCACTTATTCCGTACAACTTCCATTGGAAGTTATCACGTTTCCCAGATACTGGAATGATTGAACCTGTTGCAGTTTTCTTCCATCTAGTGATATATTTATTGCCATCTTCTTTTTCGATTTACATCACCTTGCTCGTATCGATATTCACTTTTATTCAGAATTCTTTCCCCACCTTTATAATATTCTCCATCATTACCTGAAGCTCCTCTTCTGTTTTTTCTAGTACAGTCATATCATCTACATATTTGATTCTTTTTATTCTTTCTCCTCCCACTACAAGTCCTTTTGCATTTTCCAAGGCCTTGTTGATTATTTTTGCAGCATATATATTAAAAAGTACTAGTGATATACAACAACCCTGTCTCACATCTCATCCAATAGCCACGACTTTAGTTTGGCCTTCATCTATTCGAACCACTACTTTCTGTCCCAGACTTATATCTCTCCAATCAATACCAGTACTTTCCAGAATCTTTAACAGCAGACGCCAGTCAATCCTGTGTAAAGATTTTTCACAGTCGACAAAACAAACACACAGCTATTTCGCTATTTAATTCTAAAAACCTTTCTGCTAACATCTTCAACACCCAATTACATCTCTTGTTCCTCTTCCTTTTCTAAATTCAAAATGATCTTCTTCTATATTCTCCTCTATTATCACGTCTATTCTTCTCAGCACTAGTCTGGTCACAGCTTTGGCAACATTGCATATCATATTAGTTAATTATCCTATAATCTTTGCATTGTTTGGCATTTCATTTCTTTGGTAAGGAATCCATTATCGGCTCTGAAAGGTCTGCACGCCAGATACCTGTGTCATACAGTCTGTTGATCAGATTTGTAATTATGGTTATAGCCCCATTCCATAAGGCCTTCAGTGCTTCTACCGTTATTTGGTCACAAACCGTTTCTTTCCCTGAGATCTTGGATCGCCTTTTCCACCTCCCATTTTTCTACCGTCGGTCCCCACTGATTTTTGTCACATTCTTGTCCCTCCTCTAAGATCAATCCTTCATGATCAGCTACAGAATCATATCGATTTTATATGTATGCCTTCAAAACGTCTTTGTTTTCTTCGGTATTCTTTGTTATCTTTACCTGCTTGTTTAGGATTCCTTGCTTACTAATTTTTCGTGGTTCTTTCACTATTATCTATTTTGAAGCTCTGTACATTTCATCTATTTTGTCTGTACTGTCGCTGTCCTTCTTCTGATGGGTCATTTTTCCATTTCCTCTATTCATCCACATTGTCTAATACACACTGTATGATCCAATACTTCTTCAAATGTTTATTAAGCTTAAGGGACTTAACTGCGGTGTCATCAGTCCCTAACTTACAAACTACTTATGAACTACCTTATACTAAAGACGACACAAACATCCATGCCCGAGGGGGGATTTCAACCCCCGACCGTAGCGGCCGTGCAGTCTGTGACTGGCGCGCCGCAGACCTCTCGGCCACTGTGGCCTGCCAATACTTTTTATTCCTCCTTTTTTTCCACTTTTCCAACTTATTTCTCTAAAGCTTCCAGTATTGCATCTCTGGTGGTAACCCTTTCTTCTGTTATGTCCATATTCGGTCTTACCCCTCCCAGTTTCCCTTCAATACTATTTGTAAAGGGCCTGGCATCTTCATTTTTCAGTTTTGACAGAGTCCTCTTCTTTACAAACTGTTTCTTTTTTAATATGTTTCAGCCTAGCTCCTATGTCTGCTACAAGCAAGTTGTGATATGTTCTAGGAAAAGTTTTACACATCCTGATGCTGTTTTAAAATCTTTGATTGGTTAGAATGTAATCTATTTGGTATCTGACTATATCACCAGGACTTTTCCAAGTATATAGTCTTGTTTTATGATTTTTGAACCATGCGTTAGCAATCCAAAACCCACTACTCTCACAAAACCCTTTTTTATCTCTTCTTTCATTCCGTTGTCCTTCCTTGTACACTTGAAGAACCTATTGATATCACCCTGTCATTGACAAGCATTACCTTGATTATTACTTATATTCTCTAGAAACCAGTTCTCCTTATTTTTCCTAAGTCCTAAAATACTGATGTCATAGTTCTTCATCTCTTTTTTCACATAATCTAATTTACCTTTTTCAGTCATTGTTCTGACATTCCACGTTCCAACCTTTATTCCAGAAACTTCTACCTTTTTCTTGTTGAATCCCACAGTAGACTGTTCTTGGGACAGTGTCCACCCGGAGATCCAATTATGGGCATATTACTCCAGAATATTTCTTCACGGGAACAGGAATTCCATGAAGTATTTTGTCCAGTGAGACTAGAGATACTGACGAACATAGCTGCCAATATTAAGAACTAGCTGAAACCCCGGCGTTGCCCGGGTATTTATGTATTTATTCATTTGTATAAGGGCTGTATGTCTGTAAAACCTCTTGAGAATACAATTAGTAGTAAAGAAGTAATAGATTGAAACTTGGTACGTGATGGGGCGGTTTTCCGTGAACCTCACTGTTTATGTGCTCATATCTCATGAACTTCGTGTCGTAGTATGATACAATTTAGAAGGTACACTCAGCTATATGCGTGTATATTTTCCTGCGGCTAAAATTTGTAGTGTAGAAATTATAAATTGTAACATCATACTGAATGCCGTAGTTTTACTCCATGAACAGCGGAACGTTACTGTTTACATGCTCATATCTCATGAACTACGTGTCGGAATGTGATACAATTTATAAGCTACATTAAACTATATATATGTGTATACTGTCTGTAAAATTTCCTGTCGCTACAATTTGTAGTGTTCAAATTATAAATTGTAACGTCATACCGAGAGCCGTAGCTTTACGCCATAAACAGCGGAAAAGTAGTAAGCGAGAAACTTTTTTCCTTTCATCATTTTACTAGATTGCCAGCGAGAAAAAGTTTAATAAAGGTTTGAAATTATGTTTAAAGTTTGTTGCAAGTCGCTAAGTACTATCATTCTCATACAGTGTATTTCGAAAGTCTCGCCGCATTATATGGCATTTTTTGCGATTTCCATTGGTTATGACGTAATATCTTTTGAACCATGGTGCCGTTTGTGATTCTTAACCATGTTGCAATTGTTACCACACGGTAAGGAATGTGTGTACCAAATTTGGTTGAAATCGGTCAAATGGTTTAGGAGAAAATGAGCAGCATTGTCGCAAAATGCAGCAGTTTTTCGCGCATCTCATTGTTTATGACGTCATATCTCATGAACTATATATCGTATGTGATTCTTACACTTACGACGACCGCCCTCATGGATTGAAGCTTACGTGTACAAAATTTCATAAAGATTGTAACAAAGTGTAGATTTGTATGCAACACGTACAAACATACGGACACTCTGCTTTATATATTAGATATCAATATAAATCAGTTTCAAATTGATCTAAGTCGCTGAATGAGGTATTAAGATTTTCTAGCAATGCCTATGAGACTGCAACAAATTCATTAAATGGTTTGCTCATGTATCCTTTTCAAAATTTCAATTATAGCTAGTGTAGTATTCGCAAAGTGCGCCAATAAACTTCCTGAAGGATGGTGTGTATGCAATAGCAATATTCTTTTAAAAGCTCAAAATAGTGTCTAGAAGATCGAAAATACTTTGATCAGTTCACAGCAAAGTTGTACTAAAGACATTGATGTGCTTCGTAAGGTTAGTTAGAAATCCAATATCTAATATCCACAGGGGTCCGTATTTACTTTTAGAATATCCACACTCCTCATCAACCATTTTGTACCCTCTGATTTTGTTGTACCACGACCGCCAATGAGACTTCGGCCACGCATACACTAAGATCACAAACTTGAGAAGCTCTTCTTTCTGCGATGTTAGCGAAGAGGTGGAAGGGTAACTGCCCACAGCCACACGCTGTAGTTAGCGCACTTACCCACCTCTGGTATATATGTTATGTGAGACAACGCAGTTTGTTCAATGTGACTTTATTCCATAGTCGTAGAAAGCAAGTAGCAGTCACCAGAATAATTTCAATTTCCACCATAGAGCTATTACACTGCAGATTAGTAAGAAGAAAGGAATTGAAATATACTCATGATTCAGGAGCACAGCCAAAGACAACGCCAGACAGAGGAGGCGACACGGCTATTATAGCAAACAGAAATAGTCGAGACGATCTACGAGTACATGTACTACCTCAAGGTGCGTGGCGGAGGATCCTCATACCACTACTAATCATTTCCTTTTCTGTTCCATTCCCAAACTGGACGAGCATCACTACACTCGTTTTTCAGTCAGCTTCAAATTCCAGCACTCTAAATTTCCTGAAAAGTGTTTCTCAAAAGTAGTCACCTTCCCGCCAGCGATTCTCATTTGAGTTATTGAAGCACCTCTGTAACATCGCGCGTTGATCGAACTTACCATTAACAAACTTTGCAGCCTGTTTCTGAATTCCTTTAAACCTAACTGGTGGGTACACAACATTTAAGTAGTTCTCAAGAAGGGGTCGTACAAGTGTTTTATGCGCGGTCTCCGTTACAATTCAACCTCATCTTCCCAAAATTCTGCCAATAAACCGAAGTCGACGATCAGTCTACCGCACGACTGTCTTTACATGCTCGCTCCATTTTATACCGCTCTGCAACGTTACGCATAGATAATCAATCGACGCGATTGTGCCAAGGAGCATATAGCTAATGTCGTATTTGAACATTATGAGATTGTTTGTCTTATTCATCTCCATCAACTTACGATTTTCTACATTTAGAGTTAAAAAAAATTAAGCTTATGGGACTTAACTTCGGGGTCATCAGTCTCTAAACTTACAAACTACTTATATGCTAACTTATACTAAAGACAACATAAAACCCATGCCAGAAGAAGGATTCTAATCCCCGACGAGTTACGGCCTCGTGCATCAGAGCATAGCGCCTCAATGCGCTCGCCCACAAAGACATCTTGAAGCCTGCTACAGTCATTTAATGACAACACCTTGCCGTACATCGCAGCACCTTCTTGTACTCAATGTTAGAACCCGATCCATTGTGGGTTGCTACGCGTCAGTATGAGCGAGAGGAAATGGTACGAAAGATATTTAATTACGCCGAGGCGTGTAATTGAAGTGGAGGTCGCTTTGAGGCCGCTTTATTCAAATTAGCAAGGGCAGCACCAAGTCCGCCTCAAGCCGCCCGGAAGGCGTGTGTAACGCACTACGGCCGGGGCTTTAATGACGTCCGGCGCCGCTGGTCGTCCCTGACGGAAACGGCGACCGTCGTGGGCTGCTTACGAAACTCCAATCGCCTACATTCTCCTCCAAATGCGAAAATATATTGTTGACTCCCACTTACATAGGGAGAATGAGCATCAGAATAAAATACGAGAAATCAAAGCTAAAACGGAAATATTCAGGTGTTCTTTCTTCTTGCGCCGTATTCGAGAATGGAATGGGAGATAAATAGTATAAAGGTGGTTCGATGAACCCTCTGCCAGGCACTTCAATGTATTTGCAGTGTATCCCATGTAGAGTTTTGTGCATGGCTGTGAATCAGCGACTGTTACAATACAATTAAACTTTTAAGGGGCAGACCTCAGTCGCAAAGTACGAACGTAATCGTAACCAGGTTTCAATGCCGCTATGGGCACCTTCTTCAGACGAAGATGAATATGTTAAAACTACATGTCAAGATCTAAAATAATGCAAAAAATATCTGACATAATCAGATAGTCAAACCTAAAAAGTAAATAATTGTGGTCAGTTGTATGTCGACGTTAGCAGCGGAGACATCGCAGCCCCTAGTGACTGCTACGCCTGGCCACAATTATTTACTTTTTAGATATGACTATCTGATTATGTCAGATATGTTTTGTATTATTTTAGATCTTGACATGTAGTTTTAACATATTCATCTTCGTCTGAAAAAGGTGCCTATAGTGGCATTGAAACCTGGTTACGATTATATTCGTACTTTGCGACTGAGGGCTGCCCCTTAAAAGTTTAATTGTATCCCATGTAGATGTAGATGTAGCCGCTAGCTGCCGAGGTGCCGCGCTAGCGGTCCCTGACAAGCCCCCTGGTGTTCGGTCAGCTGCACATCCCCGTGGTATCCTCGCTTGACGCTCGCCTGCAGGAGACCACTCCAAATGTTTGTTGCTCAATACCAGTGCTCCGGACACCCAGCAGGTGGACGAAGTCGCGTACATAGCTGGGAGCAGACGGCTTGTCAGGCTGTGGACCAAGTCCCTCAGAAGACGAATACTGGACGCACATCGACTACTAGCCCGCCTCTTGGTGGAGTCCCACACGTGCTCCTGCCTTACCACAGAGTTCATATGCCCTGGTTCGTAAATAACTTGGCAGACTACCCACAGATCGCCACTACCTAATCGTGCTTCTACTAGTATAAAGCAGAGTGTCCGTATGTTTGTACGTGTTGCATACAAATCTACAGTTTTGTTACAATCTTCATGAAATTTTGTACACGTAAGCTTCAATCCATGAGGACGGTCACCGTAAGTGTAAGAATCACGTACGATATATAGTTCACGAGATATGGCGTCATAAACAATGAGATACGCGAAAACTGCTGCATTTTGCGACAATGCTGCTCATTTTCTCCTAAACCATTGGACCGATTTCAACCAAATTTGGTACACACATTCCTTACCGTGAGGTAACAATTTCTGCATGGTTAAGAATCACATACAGCACATTGTTCAAAAGATATTACGTCATAACCAATAGAAATCGGCGAGACTTTCGAAATACACTGTATGAGAATGACAGTACTTAGCGACTTGCAACAAACTTTAAACATAATTTCAAACCTTTATTAAACTTTTTCTCGGTGGCAACCATAGTAAAATGATGAAAGGAAAATAGTTTCTCGCTTACTACATTTCCACTGTTTATGGAGTAAAACTACGGCTCTCGGTATGACGTTACAATTTATAATTTGAACACTACAAATTGTAGCAACAGGAAATTTTACAGACAGTATACACACATATAGTTGAATGTACCTCTTAAATTGTATTACAGTACGACACGTAGTTCATGAGATATGCGCACACAAACAGTAACGCTCCGCTGTTTATGGAGTAAAACTACGGCATTCGGTATGACCTTACAACTTATAATTTCTACACTACAAATTGTAGCTGCAGGAAATTTTACAGACAGTATAAACGCATATAGTTGAGTGTACCTTCTAAAATGTATCAAAGAACGACACGTAGTTCATGAGAGACGAGCACATAAACAGTAACAATCGTGGAAAACCGCCCCATCACGCACAAAGTTTTAATCTATTACTTCTTTACTACTAATTGTATACCCAAGCGATTTTACAGAGATTTTATAAAAATGAATATATACCTGAAAAAGCAGGATTATATAAATAAATACCCGGACAACGCCGGGTTTTCAGTTAGTCTATATATATAAAGCAGTGTGTCCGTGTGACCATCTTGCATTCAAATCTACAGTTTTGTTCCGACCTTTATGAAACTTTGCACACGTAAACGTCAGTCCATGAGGACGGACGCCATAAGTGTAAGGATCACACAAAATACACAATTCAAGAGATATGACGTCATAAACAATGAGATGAGAGAAAACTGGCGCATTAAGCGACAATGCTTCTCATTTCATCCTAAATCACTGGACCGACGTGAACCAAATTTGGTACACACACTCCTTACGTGAGATAACAATTGGTGTAGGAGTAAGAACCACACACGACACGTCATAAACAATAGGAGTTGCAAGAAATTGCCACATAAGGCGACAAGACTTTATAAATACACTATATGAGATTGATAGTATTTAGTGACTAGCAAACTTTAAACATAATCTTCCTCAATACTTCTAATATTCCTATGGCTCTCATACACAAACATCTTGGGACCTTTCTTGTTGGTTTTGATCGTTATTTTCTTCAGCGTCTCCAATTCTGAATTTTAGAAAATATTTCTGGAGAAACAATCGTTAATGAAATTAAACTTTTTTCGTTGACAACCACATCAAAATAATGAAAGCAAAAAAGTTCGTAGAGTAAAACTATGACATTCGATGTGACGTTACAATTTATAATTTCTATACTACAAATTGTAGCCGCAGGAAATTTTACAGACAGTATACACCCATATAGTTGTATGCGTCTTCAAAATTGTATCACAGTACGACACGTTGTTCATGAGAAATAAGGACATAAACAGTAAGGTTATGGAAAGGCGCCCCATCACGCACCAGGTTATAATCTATTACTTCTTTGCAACTAATTCTGTTCGCAACAGATTTTACAAACATGCATCACTTGTACAAATGAATATATAAACATGCACAGTACATTATTAATCCTTGTTATTTTCATTATATATTATGGTTTTGCAGCTGTTAATAATTGCGGACTTAAAAACAGAAAAATGAAAACACTTACGACGAACTATTTATGTATCAAAAGTAGACACTATCAGGTTATGAAGGAAATTTGATTAAGACGTGATAGGATAGAAGGGGCCGAATGCGATTCCGGTTTGTTGCCACTGCTGCAGCCACCTCGCTAGCTGAGTGACCGCATGAGGGTTCCCTTTGTCCGAGTGACGTATGTAATCATAAAATCGAATGAGACTACGTACAGATTTATCGCTAAAGGTCCCGCACAAAAGCAGCTTATTACGTGATTTGAACGAAAATATTTACTTCGGGTAGATTTGCTTAGTAAAATCGACGAACGTATGTCAATGAAGAGAAACACAGATAGCCCAGTCTTGTAACTAGAATACTGCATACTAAACTGAATTGTTTGATTTGGGACGGTGACTGATAACGGGACACGTGTCGCGGCTTATTTCAGAAAGAGCTTCACCTGGGATTCTCTCCCGTCAAGAAAGCGCCTCTCCACACTGCAAGCGTGCCATCAGCTCTGCAAATATGTGGCCAGCGGCACGTTTATCTGTGACTTTACCACCATAATTAAGCTCCAGAGGCTGGTCTCTTGCGTCACTTGGCAAAGAACACGTCGGCTCACCTCAAACTCACTTGAACAAAATTCTTACTCGTTTTACAGAACGTAAATTGTTCTAAACTCTGTCTCGTTCTTAGTTAAATCTCTCACATTTCCACCGGGTAATATGGCGTAGTGAGTAGAACAGGGAGAAGCGAGAAACAGCATATCCACGATCAAGTTATCCCAAATTAACGAAAGTGAATGCTGGGTGGGTGAATTGCCCAATTTTATGTTCCACTGTCCTGTAAGAGCGGAGCACCGTCTGTAAACTTATCCTTATCAAATAGTTTTAATTCGTAATCTTCCTCAATTCTTCTAATATTCCTATGGTTCTCATACACAAACTTCTTGGGACCTTCCTTGTTGGCCGACCGCGGTGGCCGAGGAGACTGAGGCGCTCCAGTTACGGTCTGCACAGCCCCTACGGTCGGCGGTTCGAATCCCTCCTCGGGCATGGATATTTGTGCCGTCCTAGTTCGTAAGTAGTTCATAAGTAATTTGTAAGTTTAGGGACTGACGACCCCGTAGTTAAGTCCCATAAGCTTTACAAACATTTGAACATTTCTTTCTTGTTGGTTTTGATTGTTATTTTTTTCAGCGACTCTAATTCTCAATTTTAGAAAACATTTCTGGAGAAACGATCGTTAATGTAATTATATTCTGTTTAAACACATTCTCGATCGCGATCGAGACTCTTAAGTGTGCCAGTGAAACTTACATAAACATTGACAGAATGACATAATCACAGGCAACATTACACAGATGATATTGTAAAAATAGAAGTCTTAAGACTCTTCTCGCTTGTTGCATAACATCTTTTTCCAAGTGAGTCTTCCTTATCATTCAGTCGAATGATGCAACACGGCATAATACTTTACCTGACAACTAGCAACTTCCTCGGTTGTCTCCTGGGTCGTTTGGTCTTCAGATCTCCGATGACTTCGATGCAACTTCTCTATGTTCTTTACTATTTCATGTTCCCTTCGTTTTCTTACTTTTTCATTGCAATAAAATTAAAATAAAGTAATCCGCCCTCAAAAAACGTCTCTTACAAAACCTTCATCCGACTACTGTTCGTAATCGTTACCTAATTCTATTCCCTTAAGAAATACAGAAGATTCTTACATGAAATGTAGTACACCGGGGTGGCAAAACGTCATAGGATACGGATGTGCACACATACAGGTTTACTTCACAAATTTCCTAATTGACGTTCACATTGCAAAAATATGAGACAATCTCATTAAAACATAAAGTTAATTAGCTTAAGAAAATCAACTGTTTTGAAAAAATAAGAACAGAAGTTTAATTCTTCTCTTAACTTCAAAATGCCTGGATGATTCATGCTCTTTTCTGACTTATTTAATATATGCAGCTATTCCGAAATTCATTTCATTTCATAGGCGTTATTTGATCCAAATCTTTACAACAACACCAAATGAAAACGAGAGTACCCTTACAAACAACACAGCGGTCTGTTTGCTTGGTCCTATTGTAGAGTAAGTGACGCGCTGGCGCCTTCCTTCGGCAGGCAGCCACAGTGACACATGAAGTTTTGTGTACACCGCTTCAAAAATGTGCAAATGTTTGTACAGCTTATGGGACTTAACGACGGGGTCATAAGTCCCTAAACTTAGAAACTACTTATGAACTAGCTAACACTAAGGACGACACAAATATCCACGCCCAAGGGAGGATTCGAACCCCCGACCGCAGCGGCCGTGCAGACCGTGACTGGCACGCCGCAGACCGCTCGACCACCGCGGTCGGAGTACACCGCTTGTGACGCTCTTGGGGTATAAATACATATATAGTTAGTTATGAAATGTTGTTTTGATTACGATCGTTAACTGTGGGTGGATATTTAGTTGGATCTAACCGTATGCCTGCCCACAATTATTAAAAAAAAAAAAAAAAAAAATTCAAATGTTTGTTAAGCTTATGGGTCTTAACTGAGGGGTCATCACTCCCTAAACTTACAAACTACTTATATATGGAGGATTCGAACCCCCGACGGGGAGCGGCCTCGCGCATCGGAGCATAGCGCCTCATTGTGCTCGACCGCTCCGCCGCGGCCCACAATTAATCCCCTGAACTGTTAATATAATCCACTTCCAAACTATGCACTTCACCCTGATGCAATATCGTCGATAAAGGCTTGTCATTCATTAATAAAAGTTTATTCAACTTTGAACCAGTATATTGAAAATCATGCAATAAGATTTGGTGGCACTGTAGCAAAACAAAGATAATAACAGTTAGGTTGAAGGCACACACATTGTTGTAAATCAGTAGTACACAATGCGAATAATTGATTCTCCAGTTTCAGAATGAATTCAATCTTGAGGTATTATGCATTTATTACATCGTATGCTGTTCCAATATGCTGTTCACGTGCGGTGGCAGTCCAACATTAATTACAGCAATTGTTGCCAGTTCGAAATGTCCTGGCAGTCCAGTAATTTTTGCCAGTTCGACATACCGATGGCGACGCGGTTGTCGATAATCTTGGTGTCACGGATGCGACAAAAGTTTATATTTTGCGAGATCAAAATTCCACGTTAGTCAGATACTCTTGATTTAGATCCAATCCATATATAAAACAGTTACCGTCGGGGCGCGGTTGATTGTTTCTCTCGACAACACGTCACGCGTTAGCGAACACTTTAACAGAAATATACATTCCACTATTTATGTTGCGTTCGATATGCCAGATGCCTTACAGTACTATACATATTCAAAACGAGAAACTAAATTAACATACAAATGTAACAAAACATTATTCATTATAAAATTAGTTATACATATTACAATGCTTATAAACCTATAGTGCATACATGTAGTAATGTGTCAAATAATTAAGAATTAAACGGGTACATAAATTTGTCAAAATAATTTAAAATTAAACGGAAACAATTAAATTACAAAGCTAAGAAGTAGCAGTGTCCGTCAGTCTATGCAGATCCTCAAGCGAATAGTTCCGAAAACCATGAATTTCACATCAATCGTGTGCTGCATCGTCTGTATTTCTTCGCAGTCCCAGTGAGGGTCGTCCGCGTAGCCCCACTTGGCTATCAGCTCGTCGCATCGTCCAACACCAGTTCTCATTCTCTTTAATTCCATCCAGGATCCTCGACGGAGGTTGAAGCCAGGAACACGATCAATCGGATTCTTAATGAGATGACCATTGTTAACATTTACTTGTTGCCATAGATGGTACCGTTCTGCTACGGTGTTCCGTTTGTTCGACGAGTGGTTCCAGAAGGGATTTCTAGACATTAATCGTGTCGGGCCATGTAGATCAGCTTGTATTGGAAGTGTGGTGTCAGCAGCAATTTTTTGCATTTGTCTTTGGATTGCATGTTGTCTGCGGAGTGACGGAAGTTCAATATTTGCCAGCACAGAGAGGCATGGTGTTGGGATAAGTCTCACTGTTCCAGTCATTGTTCGCAAGGTGTCATTTAGGCTAACATCTACTTTGACGACGAGCGAACTGTTGGCCCATACAAGCGCGCAGTATTCTGCAACAGTGTAGACTAGAGCCATGGAGGAAGTGCGAAGTGTCGTAGTATTGCTTCCCCGGGTAGAGCCTGCGCGTTTCTGGATTATAATAACTCTGCCTCTGAGTTTTTGGCAGACATAATGCAGGTGTTCTTTGAACGTTAGCCTGCGGTCCAGTTTAACACCCAGGTATTTCAGTGCTCTTTCGTGTCTTATATTCTGCCTTGCTACATTTAAGCACAGTTTCCTTTCTGCTTGTTTGTTGTTCAGGTGAATCCGTGTGCTTACTGTTTTTGATGCATTAAGGTTCAGATGCCAGGTCCTGTAGTAGTTATAAAGCTGCACCAAATCGGAATTTAGGCCTGATTCCAATTGTTCGAATGATTCACCCTGCAGAGCAATAGCCAGATCGTCGGCATATGCGAACTTCCGTGATTTCAGTTCCGGCATATAAGAGATGTACAAATTAAACAGTAAAGGAGCTAGCACAGAGCCTTGTGGGAGTCCATTATTGATTATTGATTATTTGGGTCCATGATTGTTTTTTCCGTGAAGATGTACTCTGTACTTCCTTGTAGATAGCATATTGTAGAACAGCTTTAATGACCTTAATTTGATTACTGTAGCAAGCTTATACAGTAAGCTTATACCATCCACTCGACATTCCTCTGACTATAAAGATACACGATACTTTAGCGTGGCTGATCAATACGATTCACTGTTAAATTAGTTGCACCAGCTACAAACAATAACCATTTCTATCAATAACATTCTTCTGGGTATGACACCGCGTCGTCATTTTATAAATTGTACCGACGTTTCGGCCACTGTTGCAGGCGGCCTTCATCAGGGTCTGTGTCTGACTGCTGAATGTACGATCTCTTGGTGTTTATATATCAGCGGATGAGGGAGAGGAGCCGGCCGCGGTGGCCGAGGGGACTGAGGCGCTCCAGTCACGGTCTGCACGGCCGCTAAGGTCGGGGTTTCGAATCCCCCCTCGGGCGTGGATGTTTGTGCCGTCTGTAGTCTTAGCTAGCTCATAAGTATTAAAAAATGCTCAGTCTCTGTTGCAGTATTTTATTTTCCAATTACGCGTTTCGCGCTGTTAGCGTATCGTCAGACTGGAAAAAGACAAATATTTTGTTACCGTCCGTGTACCTGGTGCGCAGCGAACCTAATGTGGCTAAGGTGAGTAAATTTGAAAATTCGGACTTACTTGGGCGGAGATGGAGCCACAGAACTATCTATTGCTGTCTCCCTCCTAGGAGGGAGACAGCAATAGATAGTTCTGTGGCTCCATCTCCGCCCAAGTAAGTCCGAATTTTCAAATTTACTCACCTTAGCCACATTAGGTTCGCTGCGCACCAGGTACACGGACGGTAACAAAAGATTTGTCTTTTTCCAGTCTGACGATGCGCTAACAGCGCGAAACGCGTAATTGGAAAATAAAATACTGCAACAGAGACTGAGCATTTTTTAATATTCAACACTGTTGCTGCACCAGCCGCCACCACCACCATCATGGAATGGAGTGAAATGTATAGCTCATAAGTAGTTTGTAAGTTTAGGGACTGATGACGCCGTAGTTAAGTCCCATAAGCTCTACAGACATTTGAACATTTTGAGGGAGAGGAAGTGGGACGTTGGTTATCCTTTATTGGTGGTTATATTATTGCACGCCATTGGTGGAAAGGGGCGTGTTTTAAAACACCAATCAGCAACGCCCCTTTCCACCAATGGCGTGCAATAATACAACCACCAATAAAGGGTAACCAACTCCCCCCTTCCTCTCCCTCATCCGATGATATATAAACACCAAGAGATCGTACATTCAGCAGTCAGACACAGACCCTGATGAAGGCCGCCAGCAACAGTGGCCGAAACGTCGGTTCAGTTTATAAAATGACGACGCAGTGTCATACCCAGAAGAATTTTATTGATAGTGACAACTGCCGCGGAAGCCGACGTTTGCAAATAACCATTTCGTTCGTGCCACTGCCGTAGATAGCTAGATCTTCCAAATCTCAACCACACACTCCAACTGCTAATGTTAAAACTCTTTGCGCGCGACCGAAAATCGTTATTGCTCGGACAGTCAAAGCTGTACGCTTACACGCTGTGGCCGTCGCTGTTGGCAGGTGCTGCCGCTGCAGGAGCAGATGAAGGAGCCTCGGCAGTTCACCAGCCCGCTGGGCGTGCTCAACGTGGGCATGACCGTCGTCTGCCTGCTGTTCGTCGTCACCGGCTTCCTCGGCTACCTGCAGTACGGCGACGCCGTCAGGGGCTCCATCACCCTCAACCTGCCGCCCGAAGAAATGTGAGTACTGCCGGCTGCACAGCGCCACAGACTGGCCCCCACCGTGCGACCCAGTCAACTGGGTCCTCAACACCCTACATCTACTATGTGAGAAACCTTATCTAACCTGAATGAAACTTTCACTCTGCAGCGGAGTGTGCGCTGATGTGAAACTTCCTGGCAGATTAAAATTGCGTGCCGGAACCGGGACTCGAACCTGGGACCTTTGCCCGCGAAAGGCAAAGGTCCCAGGTTCGAGTCCCAGTTCCGGCACGCAATTTTAATCTGCCAGGAAGTTTCTTATCTAACCTGCCAATCACGTCAATTGACGGGATATCGAAACTTCTGTAGAATGCCAATTACGTCATTTGACGTGATCTTTGTTTTCGTACTTTTAAACACAAAATTAAGTTTATTGGCGGGCTAGATCCACCTTAAATGCCTTACTTGATAAATCTAGTGTCTAAAGCAGCCTATAGATCTTGTAAATTTAGCTTCTAAATCGGCCGACTGGTATCCAAGTATGAAACGGGACAGGTGGGAAGTGGTGCCCACTCTCTCAGTAGGTAAATGAACGGACATGGCTTCACGCTCTCTTACGCTGGACGAAATTTTACATCAATTTGAGAAACATTTTATTGACAATGGCAGTGAGGACGACGAAATTGACAATTCAGATGATGATCCAGTCTTTGTGCAACAAGAACTGCGTCAAATTATTTCGAGTTTGATGATTCTTCAACCGATTGTTTTATAGGGAGAGGGAACCTTATTGCTCATTTTAAAGAGCAAACATTTTTTTTAATGCCAGACAGAAGATAAGGAAACCAAGTGCAGCTCGGCTTACTCCTGCAAGCAGACTGTCTGGCATTCTAAGGCATGGAATGGTTTACATGGCCGGCAGTTAAGGTTTTAATGAATGATTCTTTTAACAGTTTTCGTACCTTTCCAAGTTGTGTCTCAGCAATACTCCCTTTCTAAATAACTTATAAAACTACACCACTTACCATATGATGAGTTTCCTTTGTTGTGGTTGTACGTGATTCTTAGATTAAAAAGTGTGGTGTAGGAAATATTCTGTCCAATTTAAACTTATATACGAGGGGGAGTTGGAAAATAAATTTTCCCTGTCGACTGTGGTCAGAGTTGCGTATGAAAAGAAAAAAAAATAGAATGAGACATTACAGATAAAGACATATCTTCATTTTTCGACATAATTTCCAATTACCTGGTGATCAAAAAGTCAGTATAAATTTGAAAACTTAATAAATTACGGAATAATGTAGATAGAGAGGTAAAAATTGACACACATGCTTGGAATGACTTGGGATTATATTGGAACGAAAAAAACTAAAGTTCAAAAAAGTCCGACAGATGGCGCTTCATCTGATCAGAAAAGCAATAATTAGCATAACAAATTAAGACAAAGTAAAGATGATGTTTTTTTATAGGGAATGCTCATTATGTTCACCATCATTACTCAACAATAGCTGTAGTCGAGGAATAATGTTGTGAACAGCACTGTAAAGCATGTCCTGAGTTACGGTGAGGCATAGGCGTCGGATGTTGTCTTTCAGCATTCCTAGAGATGTCGTTCGATCATGATACACTTGCGACTTCAGGTAATCCCAAAGCCAATAATCACACGGACTCTGAGGTATGGGGATACGCTTTGTAAGCTTCAAAAATCCTTCCAGGGAAAAATATGACCATTGCATAAGGAAGAAGCGTTGAATGCCTTGATTGACGTCAGCATTTCTTCCAAAGCGCCTTCCGCCGAGAGTCTTCTTCAAAGCTGGAAACAGATGGAAGTCACTTGGTGCGAAATCAGGACTGTACGGCGGATGATGTAGGCGCTCCCAATCAAGAGTTGCAATATGGTTTTACGTTGTGGTCGCCGAGTGTGGTCTCGCATCGTCGTCTAACAGCAGAACGCCAGACCTGAGAAAGCCAGGCCGCTTTTTCGGAATCTCATCTTTCAAGGTACAGTACCGCACAGCATTGATACTTGCATCCTCCAACAAGTCCAGCAACACAACTCCTTAGGCGTCCCAGAAAACGGTTAGTAGCACTTCACCTGCAAACGGAGTGCTTTCGGAGTGCTTTCCACTCCTTGGATGCGCCCTTCGTTTCGGGCCTTTAATGGTGGATCCATGTTTCATCCCCCGTCACAATCCGAAACAGAAAATCTTCTGTTTGATCGCGATCGACCTCTACCCAATGGTGTAACGGTGTCTTGCACGTGCGCGTTCACCTGCTGTGTCGTCTTTCGCCCATAGCCGTTCAACGCTTCTTCCGTACGAAACACCCTGATTTTTTCCTGGACGACTTTTTGAAGCTTATAAAGCGGTTTGACAAAGTCTCAATGTACTTGTAAATTATGTAGAAAAATAAAGATATGTCTTATCTCTAATGTCTCATTCTTTTTCCTTTCATACACAATTCTACCCACAGTCGACGAGGAAACTTATTCTCCAACTCCCCCTTGTATCTAGAGCTGAGATATTTTTACAATTACAAACATCTACAGACTGAAGTATCAAATGAAAGTCCAGGATTGTAACCATACTGTCCTGCTCACTAGACTAGAGGCACTTTGGCACAGTGACTTCGCATAAGTGCACCTCAAATGTTGAAATATTTGTAATCCTAAGGGACCTATCTTATGTGGTCATCGGTGCCTAGACTTACAAACTACTTTAACAAACTAATGACAACAGACACACCCATACCCGAGGGAGGACTCGAACCTCTGAGGCGAGTGGTCGAGGTATCTGTAAAGTAGCGTTCCATAGCACGCGGCCATTGCTGCGCGGCAGGTAGCTTCGGGGTAACATTGGAGCTATTGGTAGTACACAACAACGCACAGTTCTTTGTTGGGTAGTTGCTGCATTCTTTTGGCTCAAACTTTCCTTTCTTTTGCTTAACATACGAAAACCATTTTTCGTCACCAGCAATGGTACAGGATTGGAATAGTACCTGTTGTTCGGGAACCAAAAGATGAAGAGCAAGTGGACGTGCACATATGGGTACATACAGACTTTTAAAAAAAAAAAAAAAAAAAAAAAAAAAAAAAAAAAAAAAAAAAAATTGACTTGGACCATGTGATGCACACGCACCACAGTTTTCTGCCTTCGCCACTGCATGCCAATGTCGCACAATGGTGGATTGAACACCATTCATTACATTTACCAGATCTGGTGTACAGTTAGGTGTATAACTTGTGGATTATTGCGTCTGAACGATCTTCATCAAACGTTAAGTCTTTTTGAACATGGAGTAAAAGAATCGAGAATATCATTTTCAGCCGTGTTCTGTCCAGTGGCATAACGGCGGAAATTATTCTGGCTGCTTCCTCCGTTACCACCCCTCTACTGAACTCAAAAGGAGAAATATATAGGGCATTTTCCTCTTTATCCAATTGATTTTCTAACGTTCTCAGCTTTAATGATAAAGGTCGAGCACTGAATTAAAATTTGTGATACGGCCGGGAATCGAACCCCTACCTCCATGCTTACTCCATGATTCCCGACCGCACCAAAAATTTTAATTCAATGCTTCACCTTTATCATTAATGTCTCTGACGTTATCGAGACGGAAAACAGCTAAGGGCGTATAAATTTCTATTTATAATGATGTTCTCAGCTTTACTTACAATCTCCTAAATACAAAGTGACAATATGTAAGCTTCAATAGCAAACGAGAAATATATATATATATATATATATATATATATATATATATATATATATATATATATATATATATATATATATAAAACTATTGATAAATGAAAGCAAAACAACAGGAAAGTCAACATACAAAATAGAAAAGCTACGAACTTGTGGAAGAACCTAATATATATATGGTGTAAATTTTAAGATTACCTGACATTTGCTGGTCTGGAGGCGATCAATTCGTTTTATAGTTTCCAAATGACAAGCCAAGATCGCAAACTAACAATTTACTATGTGACGACTTTTACTTTTACGTACAATAATACTTTTACTTACTTTTACTTACAAAAATACTTTTGTAAGCTGTCATGTGTTCAACTTATGTATTTTTTTATATAGTGACTAAGTGCAATGTTGCACTTCTTATATAATATATATATGACCAGATGATGGTGACACAGTGCACCGAAACCGGTCGTCACTTAATAATTTGTTAGTTTGCGATCTTGGCTTATCATTTGGAAACTGTAAATTTTAAGTTGACAAACCAGTATAACTCAAAAAATAAGCTTGACACGAAATAATGTGTAGAATCCAAAGCTGATTATTTTCGAGGGGGGCACCTGCTAGTGCTAAAATTAGCCCGCCATACCAGTCCCCTGGGGGTGAGGTGGAGGTAACTTTAAAATTTCAAAATGGTAACCCCCATTTTTATTGCAGAATCAGATTCTACACAAAAAAAACGTACATTTTGTCTTAAACATTTGTTTTGATTCTTGGTGTTTGGCACTGTAATTCAAGAAAATCATGTTGTCATTTTTGCGTAGTAAATGGTTACGGATGAATAAAAAATACTTATTCACTTCGTAAATTTTGATTCGCTAAAAGTGAAACTCTCCCAATAGGGGTTTTGCTCGCTACCAGACGGGGAGAAAAAAATAGCGTAGTTGGTAGCGCGTTCAGCTGCAGTGCGGAAGTTGAGAGTAACTCGGTTTCGCGTCCCCATACTAAAAATATTTTGCCAACGGCCATACCACGTTGAAAACACCGGTTCTCGTCCGATCACCGAAGTTAAGCAACGTTGGGCCGCGTCAGTACTTGGATGGGTGACCACCTGGGAAAATCCGGCGCTGTTGGCTGTGATTTCATTTGCCGGAAGCCATGGCTCAGCGCGCCCGGTCAGAGGGCTGGACGCCCTCTGCAATAAAAAAGCTGAGCCAACCCTTCAACGAACAACTACGAACAAACTTGATCAGCGTCCGCAACAAACAGAACTACCAATAGAGCAAAAAAAAAAAAAAAAATCGCGTTGACGCGGGAGTTAGTACTGCTAGGCGGGATTAAGCGTAGCAGGCTGCTTCTCGCTCATGTAAAATCTAACCCTGCCTAGCAAGGATTCAAGTCCTCCATTGATACGTTCCTGGTTTGAGAACCACACCATAACCCTTTCGAACCTCGACTGGCTAGCAAGGTCACGCGATCATAAAACAGCGGCCAAAATGCAGCAACATTGTGGCAAATCTCAGGGGCCTTATCATCCAGTTTGTCATGACACACCTCACAGGACTTGTGACTACTCTTTCTCATTGCATCGACGCCCTTATGAAGGAAAGAGGCTGTTTTGCAATTAACGATATTCCCCTGTATGTGCCTATTGCTTGTCCGGTGGGCTGAGCTTGCCATTTGTTCATCCCTCTCCCTATACCTAAGTAAATTAGAGTAAGCCAAATTTTGTGAGGTAGGGTGAGATGGTGACGGAGGTGGCACTGGCAGTCTGTCGCAGGTGATCAAGGTGGTGATCGCGCTGGGCATCCTGTTCTCGTACGCGCTGCAGATGTACGTGCCGGTGCGCATCATGTGGCCCGGCGTGGTCAGCCGCTGGGGGCCCTTCCAGAGGCCAGTGCTCGTCGAGACCGCCTTCCGCACCGCGCTCGTCACTCTCACCTGTGAGTACCTCTCCTATCACTTCACTGCCAATTTCTGCTCTGCTACTTGTTTTGAAGATAGTTTCACCTGCATATATTATTTATGGTTGCGTAACTGTTTGATGTTTATAAATAGGTTGGTTTCTCTTTACATTGTATGTTTGGGGTACATCTAATTTTTAATTTTATGTGCTTTTCTATTAACCCATTACTGGCCATTGTCCCGTTTTTGGGACGCCAATATTTTATTTTATTGTAATTAGATTCAATTTTGTGCCAGCCCACCACAGCGTTACAATGAAATAAAAGGTTTGAGTTTGGTAGGCGATGTGAGATGTTTATTTTATTGTAATTTACAACATATCGATTTCGTCCCTATGATGGGACATCATCAGTGCGTGCAGAATTGCAAGTCATTATAACCTATGTGCTCTGCTTAAAACATTTTTTCGTCATGTCATAAAATACATTTAAAAGGTCTTGCCGGTGAAAGTCACTACCTCATTTTCTACTTGTGACTTGTACCGGCAAAACCTTATAAATGTATTTTAAGCCGAGCGGTCTAAAGCGTCTCGCTGCGGAGCGCGCGGTTGCTCGCCGTGAAGATTCGAGTCCTCCCTGGGGCATGGGTGTGTGTGTTTGTCCTTAGGTTAGTTTACCTAGGTTTAAGGAGTTTGTAAGCTACGGACTGATGACTACGGAGTTTGGTCCGATAGATTTACAAACATTTGAACATTTAAAAATGTATTTTATGACATAACGAAAAAATGTTTTAAGCAGAGCACATAGGTCATCATGACTTGAAATTCTACACGCACTGATGATGTGCCATCATAGGGACAAAATCGATGTATTGTAAATTTTATTAAAATAAACATCTCACATCGCCTACCAAACTCAAACCTTTTATTTCATTTTATTTTATTATAATTACCTGACATCTTATTCAGGTTGTATAAGAGGCGATCTTTTAATGTAATGGTTGTTGAATCCCTTTATGAGATCTTCATTGCCATAGATCACTTATTGATTTTACATGATGACTACTCTCGACTCATTAAAGAGTCATTATCAAATCTTACTTTTCCAGGCATGGTAAGAAATATACTTCAGATGAACCAACATCATAGTGCCAAGTTATAAATGGTATGCACATCAATTGAATATGCCTTTGGGTCATGTTGTTCATTTGACATGACCCAAGGGCATATGCAATTGATGTGCATACCATTTATAACTTGCCACCATGATGTTGATTCATCTGAAGTATATTTCTTACCATGCCTGGAAAAGTAAGATTTGATAATGACTCTTTAACGAGTCTAAACTAGTCATCATGTAAAATAACTAAGCGATCTACGACAATAAAGATCTCTTAAAGGGATTCACAACCATTTTATTTAATTCTACATGAGCAATTTAACTTTTACCTTCGATTGTGGTATCTGAAGGATGTATAATGCCTCAAAATACGAAATAAATTATTTTTCTTTAATTAGATTTAGGAAAGAATTTGCTGTTTTCTGTACTTTCTCTTAGTTCCATATTTTACAGTGGGAAAATCACATTTATTATTTGAATTTGTTTCCTGTTTGACAAGTATGTTGTTAGCAGTACTAATTCTGTACCAGTAATTCCACAAATTTCACAATCAGGATGCTGTGGGAGAGTGTCAAGGCTTTTGTTAGATACACTAAAGTATTTTGGGTGTACTGTTTATTTTCAAAGCCATGTATGACATAATAGGCTACAAGTACTTGGATTCCATTACGGAAACAATATTGAATATTCTTTAGTATGTTCTTGGTTTAAAATTAACCATTCATTTGCTTTCTCATTAGTGCTCCAATGATTTTTGCTATTATTAGAAATATAGCAATAGGCCTCTAATTTCCAGGATAGTTTCTGTCTATTTTTTATATATGGCTAGGAAAACTGTTAGTTTCAATAAATTGCAACATGGACTCTCCGATAAAGTCATGTTCATGAGGTAGGACAGATGACTAACTATGAGTCCTACTATTCTCATTATAATCTAATTGGAAAGCCTATAGATGTTCTGCAGATACTGACTGATGCTTATATCAATTTCATTTTAGGGTGGATGGGATTCCACGTGTAATTGAAATGGAAGAGCAAATAGAAAAGATACGATAGGATAATATACAATACCGCATGAAGAATTTGATAAAACAGTGAAAGATTTGAGTCGAAACAAGGCCGTGGGAGTAGATGATATTTCCTCTGAACTGCTGATATTATTGAGAGAGCCAGTCATGAGTAAAATGTTCCACTAGGCAATATTCACATTACGACTTGTCTTAGAAGATAGATTGAGAAAAGAAAAAACTGCGTTTTTAGGTTGAGTACATTTTTAGAAAGCTTTTGATAGACTAAAGTAAACACTTTCAAATTCTGAAGATATCAGGGCTAAAATATACGGAAAGTAAAGTTATACGGAACTTGTGCAAACACCAGACAGCAGTTATTAGAGTGAGACATGAAAAGGAAGTATTTGTTGGGAAGGGAGTAAGACAGGTTGTAGCCCTTTTCCAATGCTCTTTAATCTGTACTTTGTGCGAACTGTGAAGGAAAACAAGGAGAAATTTGGAGAAGGTATTGAAGTTCATGGAGAAGAAATAAAAATATAGAGGTTTGTCAATGACATTGTAATTCTGTCAGACACATCAAAGAATCTGGAAGAGCAATTGAACAGAATGGTCAGGGTCTTGAAAGGAGCGTATAAGATGAATATTAGCAAGAGTAAAACAAGGGTAATGGAGTGTAGTGTAAGAAAATCTGGCGATGCTGAAGGAATTAGAACTAATGAGGCAAGAAAAGTAGTAAATGTTTTTTTGGCCCACTTTAGGTTACGGTAGTTGTGGAGATTTTTCTCCTCTACCAATTAGGTTATTCAATTTTCGTATCAGATGAACGGTTCGTTTGCAATTACAATTATATTACAAACGGCTTATTTTGGTGTTACTGCCGTATTTTTTGTCAGAAAAATTTTGAAAAGGGAGGTTCTGGTCTCTGGCGGCCTACAATCATGTCTGTAAAATTTGGTGCTGATCGGTTGAACGTTTCGTCTTAAAAACAGGGAACACGTTACGGACAGACAGACAGACAGACATCCCAAAATCGCCGTTATTTTTTGCAAATATATTTAAAACGCTACGAGATATGAAAAAAAGAAGAAAAAATAAATATAAGAGAATTTTCTGTTCTACAAATTCGGTTATTCAATTTTCGTGTAATATGAATAGTTAAGTCGTTATTTTCATTGAAATTTCGAGCTGTCAAAAGAAGATCGCAAGTTCCCAGTTTTAGTGTCACTACCGTAACCTAAAGTGGGCCAAAAAAGGCATTTGTAATATAATTTTAATTGCAAATAAACCGTTCATGTGACGCGAAATTTGAATAAACTAATTTGTAGAGGAGAAAATTTTCTACAACTTTGTTCTCTTATGTTCTTTTCATATCTCGTATCGTTTGAGAGGTATTTGCAAAAATAACGGAGTTTTGACACCCTCCATTGAATTAACGAAAACCAGCCGTTCGCAGATGTCACGTGACATTCCTCGCCCAGAACTCTCTCTGGCATACACCATCTTGCGTTGGGTATTTGATGATTTTCTTATTGTAACTTACACATTGTTATTTCAAAGCCATGGCGCACACGTCGTTCTTTATACGATAAATGATAATCCAGCGTATACGAATGCCATATTAGCATCAGTTAAACACGGCCATCAATAGTATGAAATTATAGAACGCATCTTCGAACATTTAACTGTAGTGTAGTGGGCAACGCATTGGAGTGTGACGCTGAAGGTTATTGGTTTTGAGCCCGCCACTACCTAATTTTTTTTCCTAAAAGGGTTTCAGACACTCTCATTAATTAATATTTTATTATTTAAATTATTATTTTGGTCCAAAATGTTTGCAAAAACTTATAAAACTACAAATATAAAGTGGGTCGTAAAACACGTCAGTGCGATTTTTTTTATTTGGGTAGCAAAATAACTTTTTATGACTAAATAAAGAAGATAATACAGAATGACTATGGTAAGAAAAGGGAAATTTATTCTCACCCAAAATTAATTTAAATGTTAGCAAGTCCTTTGCGAAAGCTTTTGTCTAGAGTGTAGCACTGTGTGATGTTTTTGGTGCGGCTGCGCTGAGCCCTTTTGTGACGGCCCTCCCGTGTGTCGGCAGTCGTGCTGGCGGAGGTGGTGCCCAGCCTGAGCGTGTTCATCTCGCTGGTGGGCGCCGTCTCGTCGTGCACGCTGGCGCTGCTCACGCCGCCGGTCATCGACGTCGTCTACCGCTGGGAGGCCGGCCTCTCCTGGCCGCTCGTCGCCAAGAACGCCTTCATCTTCTTCGTCGGCGTCGTCTCCTTCTTCACCGGCACCTACGCCAGCATCGTCTCCATGGTGCAGGAGCTGTTCTGAGCTGAGCCACCGGCCTGAGCCACCGGCCACCGCTGCGCGCACGACGACGCGTCTCCTGCGAACTGGATGGCGCCTCGCTCTCAGTATAGCATGTGGCCCTGGCCGACCACTTGACCCCTGCATTCGAAACGGAACTCACTCCGAAAAGAGGCTCCGTATCGAACACGGCTGTCACGAAAATGTACAACTCGAGGGAAGAGCACCTCACTTGTATATAACAGAGAGCTGTAAGTGTTTCTAGTTTTCACGGGACTTTAATGCCGAAACGTGCGACCCTGCTTGCCGTTACATTCAGCCTAGAGGACAACTCGTTCGCGATGTGATCACTGACCAGATCTCAAAGCAGGCTGCGGCCCGAAAGGCCTCTTAAAGACGCGTCTGCTTCACCAATAGAACTAAGTGGGCTCTTTTCACTCCCGACTGGTTTCATTACATTGCATAGTTCGATAAAGTGTCGCGGGTATATGAAAACATTATTTCGCATCCTACTTTTATACATTCACATTTCCGTCAGAGAACTTACGCAGCCAAAGAGCGAAAAGATGCTTTTCGCGCCACTGAGTATTTGCGTAGTTTCGTTGAAACTAGTGGTTGAGCTAAAATAAGTAATTAATTGTTCCTTTCCTTATTTTCCTGCGTGACCACTCACGTCCTCTTGGGAGACTTAGTGCACATTTAACTTTTTTTTCTTTATTGTGAACAACGCATCAACCATACATACTATTTATGCATACATTGCCATAACGCAACATAAAAGTTTTTTCTATTATCTTTCTATCAATTTTACGCACATCGCATGTGTTAAACATGAACATCGGCAAAGCAATAGACATTTAGAGCCATTCTCAAGCACTGACCAGCGAAGAGGCACATTGGGTCCACTACACCTATCGAGATTTGTGTGCCCCGTGGTTTTCCTAAATCAGGTGCATGCGAAGTGATTACTTTGAAAAGGGCATGGCCGATTTCCTTCTCGGTGTTTTCCCCTTCTCGATCATTTCAAATTAACTCGGCGACGACGAGACGTTAAATAGTAAGTTTTTTCACTATTTCTTTTAGTTCCCTTCTTTTTTCTTTCACATAGTTTAATAACACCCATAAAAAGCGAAAGGTCACTTTAATCTGTTCATCTCACTACAATAATCATACGGTATAATCTCTGATGACCTGATCGGCCACAGAAAATGAGATGCACTTCTGATTGACCTTTCAATATTTAGAAGTAACTATTTAGTTATAGAATTCTAGATCAAAAGGCGAACGGCGACTATGACGCACGAAAATAAACTTAAATGTATCTTGCATCATTAGAACCAAAAAATTAGTTCTTCCTGTAGATAAAAAATTGCAAGACTTGGTTGTCTCGGTAGAGGACAGCTTTTATAAAACCAGTAAGCTCAAAAATTCAAATGTTTGTAAAGCTTATGGGACTTAACTACGGGGTCATCAGTCCCTAAACTTACAAACTACTTACGAACTAGGATGGCACAAATATCCATGCCCGAGGGGGTATTCGAATCCCCGACCGTAGAAAACCTGTAAGCAAGAAAGCCGTAATACAATCGCTTCTCAAAGCTCCAAAATCTGGACATTTATCCTCGATTTCTTCCTTATTCGTTTCGTTTACCTTACTTGACCAAAGAGTAGTTGCTTTATGTTTTTTTTTTTTTTTTTCCCCTCATGACATGAAACTGCTGCGTAGAAGTCGAATTAGCCTTGTCTCCAAAAAATGTTGTTACAAAGTACGTAAAAAACTGTGTGTTGTGGTTACCGAATAAAACGTTAAATTATGGTTTGGCTTGTTAGTGTTCCATACTTGCCTGAGAAGTGGGTTCTTGAGAACGTCGAGAAAGCTCTTTACTGTTTTTTTCTTTTTTTTTCGGTGTTTTCATTGCAGTGTCGAACACTTACAAGCGTCGTGTCCGAATAGTGCTAGGCCGCTAACGTCTGATATTTTCGCGTAAAGTGCGCAGTATTAAAAAGTGCCAGTTTCAACCATCAAGTGCGACTATAATTTCCATGATATCTTTACGACTCGAATAACCATTCAATTGCCACGTAGAGAAAACTCAGAAACATGAGCCACTTTACATAATTTTTACGTCACTCGTAAACTTGGACTGATACTTCATGCGGACTGCAGAACTTAATGGCTCCCACAAAGCGATAATTAATAAAATAATAATAAATTGCTTAAGGGCACGGTGCAAGTCTTTCAATTGGACGCCAGTTGGCTGACCTACGTGACCCAGTTATCCAACTTCGGAGAAGGGTCCTACAGTTTAACGTGGAATCCGAACCAAGCGAAGTTTCTGGCGACTTCTCACGTCGTTGAGAGCTGAAGGCTGGGTTAAAACGCAGATTGTAAAAAAATCTGTGATCCGACTGGGTTTCAGTTTCCAGTCGAGCACTGTACCCTGATACCACTAAGGCCGACCCTGGGAGTCATCAAAACACTGTACAAGTGTAACCAAGTTTACACAGACAAATAACTATTCTAATAATACTGTTAAAGATATGCTGTCTAACGCTGTGTCGCCAATGTTTTTATAACACGTTCCTCTGGGATAAAACCGTGAAATTGCTCTCTATTTTTGTAACTAGCTATACAGGCCACAACTTTCATACTGTACACATCCCAGCAGGCCTGGAATAATAATTTAGTAGTCCAGAAACTGCAGTGTTTCTTTATATGTAAAACAATCATAAAACTCCTATCTCGTTGTAAATATTTCTTCGGTGTAAAAAGTAAGAATAAGTAAATTACCTAAATATTAAAAACCGACAATATTATGCACATTACTGTGCTGCATACATCTTTTTATTTTTGACGCTCGCTTATAAAGTGATATCTACCGAAGAAGGGCTCTAGGTACCTGAAAACGTGTAACCGTTACACGAAGTAACATTTCCTTTGTGCAACTGATTGCTTGCTGAATTATTTTTTAAACCTTTAAACAGGGTACATACAGAGTGGATTATAAGCCAAATAAAAGTGGCCCAGATAACAGAGTTCCAGTGTACATAGGAACACAGCGAAGTACTCCTACTGATCTGACTATTGCAAATTTTGAAAGTGACCGAAACAGTCACTTTTCGGGCCTGGTCAGAAAGATGCCGAAACAGGATTGCTGGACTTGTTCTCATCTCATCCGATGTTTCCAGCAGCACTTTCTGAAGACTATGAGGGTTGCTGCGATAGTCTTTAGACTTGTGCTTCAGGGTTTACCACACAAAGTAATCGCACACTGACTCATCACGTGAGCAACGTGGTCAGCTATGTCTACGACCACGTCTCCTAACAACTCTGTCAGGCGTCGATATTGTACAAATGTGCTCCAAGGTTCGATCGGCTGTATCAGCTCCATTCTCTTGGAAGTAACCGTGGGTTTCTTCTGCTCCGTTGATACTGTCACAAATTGTTTCAAGGGCCACTTTTATTTGTCCCACCTGTCACAGATACTGAGGGTAGATAAAGTACTGAAAATAACGAAACACTTTACAATTCCTGTTTGACCTCAGAATAAAAATTGCTAACGGTGTAGCTGTTGTATTACTCATATAAGATTCATAACAACCCGTGACCAACAGGATAATAATATATTGACAGAACATTACAGTATAGTGATTATGGCAGTTCAGTATTTAAATGTGATAATAGTACCTGGCCGATTATAAATTAGTAAGTCTTATGCTGTATGATACGTTATAGTCTTTATATTATTTATCGTTGTGTATGTCCGACTTGTTCTGAGGAGATGGTACTGAATATCATGTGTGTTTATTTATCTTCAGTGTTTGAAATTGTGTATATATGTATATTTAGCAATTTTTCACTTTACAGTGAAACCTTATCAGTACACCCCGTTGCATATTGCTATGTCAATTTACTAATAAATCCATTCCTGTACAATAACGTCTTTTCTTTTATTGGATGGGAAAGACACGCATACCACACAGCAGAAATTAATTTCTTGTTCTTTTATTGTTTAGGTTTTTTTTTTTTCAATTTATTGATATTTCTTGTGTTCGTTCTTGTAAACTTATTTAGAATAAAAAAAGAAACATTATGTGAATCCTGTACAGGAAGAGAGACTGTCTACTGTCGGAGGTGTTACTTTGCCTGGAAACACAATGTTAACGTTCATATTTATTGACTTCAAACGTGCATACATGTCACTACACACTGCAGTTCACAAGAAGTTGGCAGAGGGCAAAGTTATCTAAAATCTCTACAGAATTTGTACAACATGAAGATAACACTGTGGTATGGGACCAAACTATGGAAAACTGCAAAGAGAAAACTTAACAAGGTATCTTTACAGGGACAGCTACCAAATACAAAATTAATGAGACCAAATCACAAATTATATGAACAAATAGGCAATTCCAGTTGTGTAACCAGAACAAGAGAATTCTAAGCTTCTCAGAATACATATCATGTTAGTATGACACATATCCCCAAAATGTGATAGGGAGCCCCCTACAAGCACCAAACAGACGTACAGGGACAAATATCCACGATCTCCACCCTCAGTTTCATATGAAATAAATCTCTGCATAGAGGAAACGACTCAGTGTATTGAATTTGAGACGAAAATATCACGTATTTCACGAAGAAACAGAAGTAGTATGTGGCGCAATTCAAAGTCACCAGCTTCATATTACAACTGATATAATGCCCGGGTCATTGAGCTCATGAGGCCATGTAGGGGAGGGAAGTGGTCCCCAGCCTCCTGTGCAAATTTTTTAAGAAATGACGTCAAGGGTATTATAATATTATGTGACGTCTCAGTGTGCATATATTGCACCTCTGAATTCCCACAAGAGTCAATATCTAGGAAACGATTCCCCCCACCCTCAGCCCTAGGTATTATAGTGTAATGTGAAGACCCCCTCCACTTCCAAATTCCCAGAAGACCCCATATTGAAAGAAATTATAAAACATTCCATCATGTCCATGCTGAAAATCTCCACACACCCCCACATGACGAGTGCTCATTTCCACCTAAAATTCTTTTATGGCTGGATACACATGTCCTCAGCTGTCCTCCCCCTCCATCAAGCCCAGCTCTAAGCCACAGAGTAAAGCTATTTTTTTTTTACTTTTTTTATTTTTATGCCCATAAGTACATAGGTAGGCTGGCAGTAGGCTCCTCTTACACTGCTTTTCAGTCGAGCGAAAAAACATAATGGGCATAAGTTTAAATTGTTGATAATGGAGTTAAAATTTGGAGAATTAAAAATTAACAATCAGAAATTTTTGGATAGAAAAAAACCATGTTATACGTTAAAAAACGGTGCTACGGTGACGGTTAAAACACATTGAAGAATAGTACACTAGACACGATGACACAAACGGAGACACTGTTATAACAACAGAAGCAACACTTGTCTTGATGGCGGTGGATGCACTGATAAAAGACACTGATCCACTGGACACTAAACACTAGACGAATCACTTGATAAAATCGACTGTACTGAGGACCCCGCAGAGGAAGGGAGGCATAAGGATAGCCAAGCGGTGGAAGGGAAAGGGAGGAATGAGGATAGCCAAGCGGCGGAAGGGAAAGGGAGGAATGAGGATAGCCAAGCGGTGGAAGGCGAGAGGAGGCAGAGATGGGTGTTTGCATCTGTGGCTTGGGACGAGGATTAAGGTTGGTATGAAGGATAGATATAGGGATGGATGACGTCATCCAGGAGGGGTAGGTGGCAGAAGTTTCCTTGGGAGAGGACATGAAGAGTGTGAAGTAGAATGCAATGATGAAAGCATGACAGAGGCCTGGGTTTGGTAAGAATAGGGAAGACTAATGATTTTTCGGGAATCTATCGTGCAGGTGGTGTAAAGGATTCGAATTGGTTCTAACAACAGCAGGAGATGGGGAACGAGATGAGATCATAAAGGATCCATGTGGGAGGAAAGGAGTTAGATTCTGTAGCGAGACAGAGCGTGTGGCATTAAAGGAGTGAAGGGTTTTATAATAGTTTGGAAGGAGTAGAAACCCAGGCGGGATGGAAGCTGCAGAAGACGGGACACACTGATGGAACGGTAGGTGTAGAGGATAGTGGAGGGGTTGTGTCCCCAAGTCCGTCTGGAGAGGAGTTTTAGCAGGTTTAGGCAGGACATGCCTTTCTTTCAGACTGTGCACAGGTGGGAAGTCCAAGAGAGGGTTCGATCAAGGGTGAGACCGAGGTATTTGAGGGTGGAGGTTATGACAGATGGGACGATCATGGAGCATGAGGTAAAATCATGGAGTTGGAAGGAGGGAATGGTTCAACCTATGATGATTGCCTGGGATTTATCTAGATTTATGGAAAGGAGCCACTAATTAAACCATTCAGAGAACTTGGTGAGAAGAGACTGCAGCAAGTACTGGGAGCAAGTGAGGGAGAGGGTAGAGCTAGAAATGTGGTGTCGTCAGCATATTGCAGGAGATGAGGCTGGGTTTGGGGTATATCGGCAGAGTAGATGAGGTAAAAGAGATAGGACAGAGCCTTGTCACACCCCAGCAGAGGGGTAAAACAAATGGGAGTTGGAGTTGCAGACAGTGACATAGGAGGGGCGATGGGTGAGGAAGAAAGCGATGATGTGGACATAATTAATAGGAAGGGCCTAGGTCTGGAGTTTGAAAAGGACACAAATTACTGATTTTTTCTCTTTATTGTCATTTTAAAGCCACCATTAGTGGCAGCAGGCTGGCAGCAGCATCAGCGCCACTCTTCAGCCTACAGACTTTTAACAATGGGCATGATGAATAAATAAAATATAATGAAGATTAAAACTGTGAAATTTAAAAAAGATATGGAGTAATTATGAAGATAACAAAATAGTCATAGACGATAAAAACATATAGTTTGTATAATGATGGCCATGGAGGCGTTGAAAGCACACTGATGGACACAAATACTGGTTACGAAGAAAATACGGAGAAACTGGATAAAAGACACTGGCGACACACGCATTAGATGCGGTAGTCGCACTGATTTAAAAGACAATTAACAGACGCACGTCACAGCACTGATAATAATTCACCAGTGTGGGGGTGGGTTGGAAGAATGGAAGGGTAAAGGAGGAGGAAGGGCGGAGGAAAGGAGGGGAAGGAAGCGGAAGGGAAGGAGGTGTGCAAGGACTATTTGGATGAGAAAGGAATGGGAGGCCAAGTGAGGCAAGGGATAGAGAGATGGTGGGGGAGGGGCGTTGAATCTATTGGAAGGTTTAGGGTTGGTAGAAGGGGTAGATATTGGGATGGAGGGCGTCATCCGGGAGGGGGAGGTGGTGGAAGTGATCCTGTGAGAGGATGTGGAGAGTGTGGAGGTGAAGGGAGGGAGGGATACAGTGATGGAGGCGTGCCAGAGGCCCAGGATTGGTGAGATTTGGATAGACCGTGGGGTATGGGAGTCTATTTTACAGGTATGTATAGGATACAGAATTTTAGAAGGTGAGGGAAAGGAATTAAGTCATTGAAGATCCATCTGGGGGAGAGGAGGCGGATGCAGTAAGCAAGGTGGAGGGCATGGCATTCGAGGATTTGAAGGGATTCATGATAGGTAGGAGGAGTGGAAATCCAGCCGGGGTGGAAGCTGCATAGGACAGGACGCATGATGGAATGGTAGATGTGTAGGATAGTGGAGGGGCTGAGTTCCCACATCCAGCCGTACAGGAGCTTGGAAGGTTGAGGCAGGTCAGAGCTTTTCACGGACAGTGCAGACGTGGGGAGTCCAGGGGAGGGATCGATTGAGGGTGAGGCCGAGGTATTTGAGGGTGGGTATGTGATGGGTAGGACGATCATGTAGTGTTAGGTAGAAGTCATGGAGGTGGAAGGTTGGGGCAGTTCGACCTATGTTGATTGCCCGTGATTTACCTGGATTCACAGAAAGGAGCCACCGGTTACACCGTTCGGAAAACTCGTTGAGGTGAGGCTGGAACAACTGCTGGGAGTGGGCAAAGGAGGAGGAGGGACCGGAAGGCAGTGTGTCAGCTTATTGTAGGTGGTGGTCAGGAGGCTGGGGAGTACATGAGGTAGAGGAGGGGGAAAAGGACGAAGCCTTGTGACACCCCAGCAGAGGGGTAAAACAAACGGGAGTTGGAGTTATGGACAGTGACATAGACGGACGATGGGTCAGGAAGCAGACATAGGAAGAGCATAGAACTGGAGTTTGGAAAGGAGGCAAGAATGTGATACACAGTCGCATGCTTTTTGGATATCGAGGGAGACGGCGGAGCGACGGAAGTTAAGCTGGACAGAGAGGTGATGGATAAGGCGCAGGAGCTGGTCATCTGCAGAGGAGGGGGGTCGGAAACCACATTGGGAGATGGGGAGGAGCTGGTGTTGGCGAAGGTGCCGATTGACGCGGCGGGAGAGGATGGTTTCCAAGACCTTGTTGAACACGAAGGTGAGACTGATGGGACGGTAAGGTGACGTGTGGAATGGGGGTTTGTCGGGTTGGGGAACATGAGGATATATGAGGTCTTCCACAGCTTGGGGTAGGATGACGTTATAAAGGGAAGCGAGTGCAGTGTGACAACTGAATTCCATTGCTAGTTACGCAAGAGGACCTGAGGAATGCTGCAATGAGTATGTATCAAACTGCATACAAATAATAAAAAACTAACATTTGCAGATGAAATGTAAGTAATAAAATAGTAATATATAGTATAACTATCAAGTTATTTACATTAAATTATATAGCACTAATTCTAAAAAAACGCGAAATAACTTCATTTGTAGTGTAGTCTCCAAGTTGCTCACTTCTAACAGCAGGTGGCAGCAGTGCAATCTTGCCAATCCTGTCAATAGAAGCCAGTTGTGGCAAAACATTTAAATCAAAAACTGTAATGTTATAGTAACATAACAAATAATAATAATTCCATAAGATTACTCATTAAGCTCTTGACACAATATTGAAAGGATTATGGGCGTATTTATTAAAAATTGATTACAATATTATTATTATTATTTATTATTATTATCGCCGGCCGCGGTGGCCGAGGGGACTGAGGCACTCCAGTCACGGTCTGCACGGCCACTACGGTCGGGGGTTCGAATCCCCCCTCGGGCATGGATATTTGTGACGTCCTTAGTATTAACTAGTTCATAGGTAGTTTGTAAGTTTAGGGACTGATGGCCCCGTAGTCGAGTCCCATAAGCTATACAAACATTTGAACATTATTATCATTCAAATTTTCTTTGGGCAGACATGTAAGTATCTAATAATTATTTTCTATTTTACCAATTTTTGCTACATCTCTAAAATAATGTATAAAAATGTATCGGATTAATTAACAAAAAAAACCGCAATTGTAGTGACTATAACAAATTACAAAAGAAACAAACTACAAAAAGGCAAGTTACAACCAAATTGTATAATATTGAACATCAAACATGGTCTCGAAAAGAAGAACTACTTAATACTTCACAGCAAAACGTATGCTTTGTCATGTGTACAATAACAGAGTGTGTGAAACGTCACAGTTTAATAAATGAGCATGTTCCCCTTTTGGTAGAAATAATGTCACATACACACAAGGCATAAAATGTCAGAAAATACAAACTAATTTACGCTGTGATAGCAATAATCTGAGATTTACCGATTTGCAAGACTCCACGAAGATACTGTTTGTATAGAAATTAGCACAGCACTGCAAAATAAGAATCTAGAGGGATGACAATATCTTTCCAAACATCTCAGCATGATCCGAGGCTGCCTTGGTCACAGAGTTTGAGGTCGACTGCTTCGTGAGACTACGTTACAGGCAGGGCCACCCCACAGTGGTGCATAGGGTCATCGACTGCTCTGCTGCACAGGTTGCCTCACTACACTGGGCAGTGCTACTGCCTGGAGTGAGGCATAGCTGTTCACACACTGCTGGCCATACAAAAGGCAATACCTGTGGTATCACTGCCAGATTTGTTTGAGAGATAACACATTGCACAAAGATCTCATGATTCAAAATCCAGCCCCACATGATGAAACTGGTATTCAGTGTAGCCACCACTGTCAGCTTTGACTGCTCAGCATTGAATCAAAGAGGTTCTCTATGTGCTGCTGGAGTATACGTACAATATTGACGTATTTATGTGGTGTAGCTATGAGTGATGTATCCCTGAGCCAGTCACTGACCTCACGTTTTCAACAAGTGTGTAATAGGGAGAACAGGAAAGCCAAGGCAGTACTGCAATCCGATTCACGACTAAGAAGTCTTGAACATTGTATACCACATGTGCTCGTGTATTATCCTGTTCCAATGTGGAAATTGGCAAACTTCAGAGGTATGGGACGACCACAGGCTCCGACACTTCAGAGATGTAACACTGGCTGGTTAGCGTACTGAGAAAGAATGCCGGAGTGGAATCCAACAGCAGCCAAAACCATAATGTCAGGTGTAGAATCGATATCACAATGCATAAAGTAACAGTTCAGTAGTCTCCTACCACTATGTCTCTGGTCTATAGTCAAACCGTCCTGATAGTGCAGACAGAATGGAGTGGAATGACATTTTTGATGCTTCTGCCTGCACCACCATGATGGTGGTATTAGAGCTTGGAGGCATGGTGGTAAGAGACTGTCATATACACCGCCATACTGGTCCTACTCCCAGTATTATGGTTTGGACTGGTATTGCATTCCATTCCCGCACTCCCTCAGTTATATCTCTGAGGTGTTGGAGTCGTCCTCCCACACCTTCAGAGCTTTTCGACACCCACATTGCAGCCGAATAATATGGGACCACATGTGGCGAGAAATGTTGAAGACTTCTTCATCTGCATTTCTGCCCTGAGCTCCCTATTCTCCCAATCTCTTATAGTTCATTGCTGAACACTGCTAAACCACATCAACTTTGACAATATGTCGGAGCAGCAAGAACTGTTATACCCCAATTGTCTAAAGTCCCAGTTGGAGGGTTGGGTGGGTTGAAGCCCAAGAATTTAATCTGACATGATTAATGATTTCCCTGACATGATTTATGATCCCCTCCCCCTGAATGTCAAGGTCATCCACATACAGGAATCGGAATAATTAATGACCCTAATTATAAATGACTTAATTTATGACCCTACCTCTCCCTCCCTACCGCACACAGTGTGTACGTTCTTCTGTAAATCTAAATGAGGGGCATCATGAATAATTTATTACCCATATAGGGTGATTTCTGGAACTGGATTAATTATGGGATATTCCGGGAATTGAACCTGTAACCTTCCACCTCCGAATCCAACTTGAACCTCCCAGTGTGTGGGTTCAAGAACTGCAACAATGTTATGTAACTAATTGATTGATTTATAACCCTTATTATTTATAGCCCTCCAATAATTTCCCCTCCAGACTGAATCATAATGTTTTTAATTCTAAAATCAAATTAGCAAATGAAACATCTGTCATGACAACATGAAAAAGACCCTCGCACAAGAATTATTATTATTATAGTCTCCTCTATCTGGCATAAGCCCGTAGGTGCGGGAACACATCGTCGGCTGGGGAGACAAGGGCATCAGTGCCTAGTGGTGGCTGGTGTGGTAATAAAAAAGCAGCAGCAGACAGGATAGGGGTGACACGCTGGCCGTGCAACACTTCACACCTTGGGGGAGGTTGCAGACACGTGCACTTACTATTGAAGTTTAGACATACAGATCAACCATCTGACACGAGGAAATAAAATACGACCACATAAGAATTATTAGTTCCCCCAGGCTACTGCACTGTCGTAAAGCTACGGGTGCAGGGGGTGTGTCGCCATAGGCCGTAACGATTTCCTGAAGAAAAAATTCAGTTAGATGACATAAATGCAGTCATTTCTCCAAATAAATGACCTTCCTTCGTATGAAGTAAACTTAATACTTAACATTAGGTTTCTCGTGGAAGACAGCACCCCTCGTTTTCCTGTATTGACCCTCTGCCTTAAACCCATTCAATCCTATATTTAAAAAAAAAAAAATCTATGCTGATGAAATATTGTTATTCCATCTGATTTTAGTTCTGGAAACGGTTTTTCTGTTGGTATCGCGCAACATTAAACCTACCACAGTTAGATACAATGTAACCATTCTTTTTAAGCAGAGAATCAAACGGAAGTGTGGCATTAAAAACATATTTTTCGTGTATCCCGTAATGTAGTAAATGCCATCGTTTCCGTTCATTTCAGCCAGCAAACATGTGACCAATCTCCATTACTGTTTACTGTAAATGTGGATATTTTATATTCCCCAGTCAAAGGGAGATTTCTCCATGCAGTGTGTTTAAACGAATTAGTCAATCGTGCTTGCACATCTGAAATAGCATCATCTTTCTCCAAATGTAAATGGTATCTTCCTTTAAAGCACTTTTCTTCGCCATATAATCCAGCTTTCGTTTCTTGACATCCATCTTCTCTATTCCCAGCCGTCTTTTCCGTGCACATAGTACATTAACTGCACTTAGAGATTGTATAAGCTTTTCTCTGTGCTTACTGTCAGGGCTTCCTTGCCTAGTTTCTCCAGTATTTTTGCTGCCACACCACTGTCACCATATAGCAGAAATGCTAACTTGACTTTAACATCATCTTCGCAGGGAGTAATTTTCGAATTTTCTATGCAGGTAAGAGTTAAAAGATCTCCTTCTTTAACATTTCCGAATCCTGATCCTGCCGGTAGTTCTTATAGAACATTCGGGTAGCTTAACTCCACTTTAGAAGGTATAGCCGCAGGATTTCCTCGAGATGTTTTCCAGTGTTGCCTTACCTACTTTCTCATGTATTCCTCTTGCTGCCACACAACTGTCACTGTGTAGGATAAATGGAAACTTGGCCTTAATGCCATGTCTCGCAGTGACGAACTTGTCTAATTTACTACGCAGGTAGGAGTTAAATAACCCACGCATTTCCTTCTTTAACATTAGAGACCGCCTCTTTTCTATCTGCCCCTGACAGTACACTCGATCACAGATTTTAACAACCAAAATGCAATCACAAAAAGACTTTGTAATGGGGTAGGCTCATTTAAATTCTTCTTGCTGACCAGTATAGCACTTTCGGGGCAAATTATGTTACCGATATCTGTAACAAGATTACTCGGGTTTTCCAGTAAGAGCCATAATCCAAAGCATTCGTCCGTTGGTCTTGTCTTCCTTCCCAGTAACTGAGGAAGATTTAGCACATTCGAAGAGTCAATGTTGACACCTCCAGCCGTAACCATTCAGTATTTTCTCCACGCTCCAAAGACCTGAAAAACCGAAACGTCCTTCAACAAATAACTGTTACAGATACACACTAATACATATTTTAGGTAATCATATCGACGACTGTGCGTTCCTTATCACACATCAATCACCTACAGAGGCAGTACTAGATATGATCTCCAGCAGATGCCTCGTAAAGGCAACCTATATAAGGCATCAAAGAGCAAAAGAGTCATTCACAGTAGCAAAAATCTTAGAATGCTTATACCTCGCTTCTCACATCGCGACAAATGTACTGAGCTACGGAATCCTACAACACAACTTACCCATCTGTAACCCTGTGTAGGATAAAATAAGTCACAGGAGAATTTCACATCAAAATAGTCGGATTACAACACAACAGACCAACATCTAACCTCTTTTTTAGTACAAGATGATCAACAGATCAGAGAAATTCACATCAAAACCATCGGTTCCTTCTCGTTGACATCGCTGTGACTCATCGATCGTTGTGTTTGTTGAAACAGCGTAATTCTATGTTACTTTGCGTTTGTTTCTCTGTCGAAGTGTTTGTGGCCTATTATATTCGTATAATTAGCTCTAGTTTATTTGGGGTCAGTTGTGTGAAATACGTCCTGACTTGTTAGGGAAGCGTTTTATTACTGACGACTACGATAACAGGTAGGGCTTGTTGCCAACTGTCGGATAAATGCTTCATATTATTGGTGAGCAGATAAGCACTCAGATGATTGGTAGAAAAAGAAAAAAATGCTATGTATTTGGAAGGGTAATGGCGTTGCGTGCAAGTTCGGTTTGGTGTTTTGTCGAATAGACCTTTGGAATGCTCAGTCCTTCAGGTTTTTTCTCTGGAGATGCCTAACTCAGATACCACAACTGCAGAAAAGATAGTTCAAAACTGGATAATTATTTGATGTAATCTAAAGCAGAGGTGTCACGCAATTGTAGATATGAATTATGGTGTACGCAACTCGCCTGTTAGTGGTACTTACGATACGAGTGGGCATATCTCGGTAGCGTACAGGAGATGTTTGTGGTGGTAAATTATTGTTATTTAATCGAGAAGCAGTGGGTTGGATGAAGCTCTGATAGTTTGATGTCTTTGTACTAGTTACTAGCACGTACTGAGTGTGGAAATGTTGTACTTATGTTTAATGTCAACAGGATTGCTCGTGGCAATCGAATGCTGTGTTGGACTTATTTGGAATTGGCTAAGATGCAATGGGATTACTCTATGTTAGCGGGGGAATGACTGTTACCTGGAGCTAGTAGAAGAGACGCATGCAATAACTTGTGTAATTGATAATTCCATTTGTTGTAGGTTAAGGGCGACAGTAAGAATAATGCTGTCACTTCTTTCAACTTGATTGTTGTTACAGTGAATGTCGTAGACTAGTTAGCTCGGAACTTTAGTAAAACTGGGCATAATTACTCTAATTGAGGTAGAGCTTGTTTGCTACAGTTGATGATGATCAGTTACATTGGGCTGTAAAGAAATCATGAATCACTCTAAGCGTTGTCGAGAGCTACAAGCAAGGGTGGTGTACGATTTTTAGCGATATTAAAAAAAAGAAAAAAAAAAAAGAAGAAAAAAACATGGCGAACCTCTTCGATGATTACAGTAACCTATCTACGTCCACGTCCGGTGTAGGGGGTGTGGGAGAAAATCCTTTTGTTGCATGGAGGACTCTGTCACTTGATTGAATGTTCGAATCAGGTAAAAACAGTTAGAACTGAATCAAAGCATTCCATGTTTGGCATTGCATAATTTATAGTAATTTTTCGAATGTATGATGATACGTTCACGTGATTCTTGTTGGCCTGACCTTTCGATTATAAGTACTGTAGTCTCTGAATACCGTCCGGGAGCAGCAAGCCTGTTTAGACCACTTTAGATAGGTAATTCGCTTATGTAGAGCTTAACAAATAGATTCGTAGAATACTGAGTGTTTTCCGCAGTGGTATTCGTTGAAAACTTCAGTAAATATGTGGAATTACTCTAATGTTACAGATAGATTGAAATTGGAAGTGGAAATTGGTATCAGAATTTTTTCGAATAGACGCTAATATTCTCACGTTGACCCCCGTATTCAGTATACCGGAAGGTTCTTTGTTGATAGAGGCAGTAACTAGAAACGGTGAACCTGTGGAAATTGAGTTGTGCAGCAAGTTTATTTACTATAGTAATGGCGGATTGATTTAGAGCATGATATTGAGTACACAGATGGAAATCAAAAAATCTGTAGACGTCTGTCTATCTTCACACTGTGAACTTTGGACATTATGTGGTGTCGCTTAGGGAAGGGATGTGCGCCTACTTGGATGTAAGAGGATGTCGTTTGAGAGCGCCTAAGACATTGCTTTCGCTCATGTAGCGTTTTCATGTAAATGGTGGATTGAAATTCCATGTTCCGTCCAGCTGAATGGTTCTAATCGAGGGGGAGTTGTATTCTCGAGTTGTATTATGCAGATCTAAAAAGACGTAATACTTGTTTTTAGCATTTCAAGGATTTTGTTTTCGGTGGCTGTGATTTACATCTCACAGTTTAGTATCATTGATGTATGTGACGTGTTTTTGTAGTGCTGCTGCGGAATAGCCGTGCGCACTAAGACGCCTTGCTGCAATACGGGCGACCATTCGAGAGACCTGATACTGAAAGATGGTAGTAATTTCTCAGGTGTTTGGAGTTTAATGTGTTAACGAATATTTTAGTGAAGTTTTAGTCGTTTTCACTGATAATTCTTGAGTACGAAAAACAGTTTCCTAAAAGCAGTCCTCGTGATAAGCAGAATTACAATTATCACAATTCTGCACAATTCTCATTCCTTGTTTTTGTTCCATAAAATTCGTTATTTAAGTGACGGGAGTTGTTTCTAGCGCGCCTAATATTGCTTCACGACGCACTCCGATGTTTGAAGGGTTGCAGCATTCATAGGTGCACAATGCGGATTAATGAAATGTTTCAAATGTTTGTATAGTCTATGGGACTTAACTATGGGGTCACCAGTCCCTAAACTTACAAACTATTTATGAACTACTTACGAACTAGGACGGCACAAATATCCATGTCCGAGGGGGGATTCAAACCCCCGACCGTAGTGGCCGTGCATACCGTGACTGAAGCGCCTCAGTCCCCGCGGCCACCGCGGCCGGCGCGGATTAATCCGAATATGAACTTTATAACAAATGTTCAAATGTTTGTATAGCTTATGGGACTTAACTACGGGGTCATCGGTCCCTAAACTTACAAACTACTTATGAACTAGCTAACACTAAGAACGGCACAAATATCCATGCCCGAAGGGGATTCGAATCCCCGACCGTAGTGGCCGTGCAGACCGTGACTGGAGCGCCTCAGTCCCCTCGGCCACCGCGGCCGGCAACTTTATTACAGTTAGACTCATAGAACAGAGTGCGAAAGATGTGTTGGCTGCGAATGTCAGTGTTGTGAGTAATGAATTTCAACGTGTTTTTTTTTTTTTTTTTTTTTTTTTTTTTTTTTTTTTTTTTTTTTTTTTTTTGCGTGTGAGAACCTTCAAAGGACGTTCTCTCTCTGTAGTTGCCACAAGCCTCATCTATACAATGAGTCAATGGCGGTGCAGTGTGGCCCCACGCCTTCAAGGCGCGGCCCGTGTATAATGGCGACACGCTCCTTCACGACTGCCACCGCGTGAGGGGACGCGTATGTCTCTTGTCTTCGGCAGCGCGTAGCCTTACGAAAGCACGGCAGCCTGAGGGGAACTAATAATTCTTATGGTGGCGTATCTCATGTCCTCGACGGTTCGGTCAATCATCGGCTTCTTTGTGTGTGAGACAGTGATCGATCGACACACGTGCATGGTCTGTGTATCGCATCCGACGCTCGGGACGATGCGGCGCTGCCGTCCACACCTTCTGACCTGACATCACTTTTTATGGAAACAAAATAAATTTGTCTGCTGCTGTTATTGTTCTTTAGGATTTGTGGTGTTATAAGCCAGAATTAATGTTAGGTTACAGAAATTAACATTGGATAATCAACCTGCTAAGGAATATTTTAAGAATCACAGTGATTTGGAAAAAAAAAAAAAAATACGTATTGCTATAACAGATAAATTAGGTCCGTTTAGTCTTAGTTCTGTACATTCAGCTGGTGTTCCGTGGAATAAGTACACTGGAAAGAATAGATTTAAATTTGTTAACTATAGTAAGCCTGAGATAAATTGCCGGCCGCGGTGCCGAGGAGATTGAGGCGCTCCAGTCACGGTCTGCACGGCCACTACGGTCGGGCGTTCGAATCCCCCCTCGGGCATGGATATTTGTGCCGTCCTTAGTTGTAAGTAGTTCATAATGTAATGATTAATAAAAAATTAATTATACATATTATTATGCCTTTTTTTTAGAAAGTCAGTAATAAATGATCTCCTAATTTAAATTATGAATTGAAATTAACAAACTCTTGAAAAATATCTGTCTAAGTCCAATTTCTGCTGTAAGTAATTATTTGAATTGACCGCGTTTATTGAACCTAATGGAATCTTTGGAATAACAGATGGAGGTTCGTATAGAGAAGAAAAGAACCACAGTATTTATCAAAAATCATATTACAGTTCTTACTTGATGATTATGCTACACTTCGTGGCGTAGCCGACGATTTTTCTGTGTATCTGGAACCAAATTCTTTCATGAGAAAAGACGGAATCGATTGTGGCTGTTTGTTCGATTTTTTTTATCGGTATAATATTGTGAATTGTAAAATATTCACTTAGAACGTCCACGAAAGCTTACTAAATGTCTTTTATGAAGTATCCTTTCCACATAAAATAATTTCAATTGTCTTATAAATCTCATAGAACACGCAAAACAGTTTCGGGAACAATACCTCGGAAATATTTCATTGGGCCACAATTAATTTCTCTGGCGACACACAGCCTAATATGTCAATAATGAAAACAGCTTTTTTAATAAGTTTTTGAAACACCAGTTTTAAGATAACTTCTCAGATATATTCTCACCTTAGATTCTTGATACAATAAATATACATCAGAAAGACACGATCACTCCAAAACAAAAGCACAGAATAAAAAACAATGGCAGAACGCTTTTTTTTAATGAGAGCATAGGATTTCTATATCCTAAGAATAGTAACACTACGTATTACTTGTACAGTCTTTACTACACTATTTATTTATTATTTCTGATAAAATGGCAAATGAATGAATAATGTTCTTGTTTCTATTTTTTTTATATCAAGAAAAATGTTCAATTACCGAGTTCGCATAATATTTAATTTATCCAAAGAAATTAGCTTTTAGGTCTGTTCCAAAGTGTGTGTGTATTATATGGCCCCCCAAAATTGGAGTTCTGGAGCCTTACATGCTCTAAGAAGTACAATTTTCCACAGTCACACACATTATTAGTCCACACACTCAATGTATGCACAGTACATTTTCTAAGAATTGTCATTCATTCTATTCAAAAAATGTTAATACATTCACAAATATTATTAAAGAAATTAAGTCTTCAGCCTCGATCAACAAATATTCAGAGTTTGTATGATTCAAAATATTATTTAAAAGCTCTGTTTAATTTTTTTTTGACAAAGCAAATAAGTGTGCTCATTAAAAATAATGTTAATCAGTGACTAAGGGTATTCACAAGTGCCTGCATATTATAAGTAACCAATTTCTGTTTTTTTTAATTATCATCTGACATTTGATTTACATGTACACATATATTAAAACTAGAAGGTGAGAATGGCAATATCATCTAATAAACATCGAGTGTATAAAAATTTTGTATTGGTGTTGATGTTACATATATGTGAAAAGAGAAGATACCCAATCTCCTGGATAAGACCCTTGCTCCCCCATTCGGGCATAGCTCTTGGGAAAAAAACCAGGAAAAATAACCACACGAGAGAGCTTAATCTTCTCTTCTCTGTGTAGGTGCTCAAAATATAGCACATTATGTTTATTTTGGTGTAATGATGTGACAAAATATGTAGTACAAACTTTGAACATATACAGAAACAGAAATTTAACATTTTTTTTCTTACAGCTCATATTCTGACGATGCATAATTTCGACGCACTGAAATTGACTTAGCACTGCACTTTATACAGCACACACATTGATAACACATGGGACAGGAGGTATTCCAGCTCTCACTGGCTGGCCAGCAGCGATGACTGACAACAGGTGTGGCTTGTCTCAATGCTAATGCTGGTAGATGGGTGACAGGTTCTTGGTTTCCACCCTTGCCTGCCATCTATTCCCGCAAACGGTATAAGTTCGGTTTATTTTTTGCAGATGTGGTGCATGAAACAGATCGAAAAAATGGAATCAGTCTCATATAATGTAAAATATGTCTTTGCCCCCCACATATGAAAGCAACAAACACTGGTCTTTAAAGTGTTTCGATGCATTAAAAAAATGGAGTGGCAAATGTTAATACCAAAACCTATGAAAATTTTATCAAAGTTCCTTACTAATTATTTATCAGTGCGTCTTACCAGAAATCAATACTTGTGTTGCAGTACTTGTCATTCAAATCTACGAACAGTCCCACATCAGACTGAATCTGAGTGTAGACACTGATTGACATTTGTGACATTTCTTAAATAGACTAACATTGATGAGTAGAGTTTTGTCGATGCATAAACTTGCTTCACCAGGTTCCAGTAGTCACAGATTTGAAAATATTCACTGGAGAAGCAAACTCTGTGATGTATATTAATACCGTCACAGAACTGACACATATATTAAACTTTGCTGAAAACACCAAGGCAATATGGTTTCTGTCCATGGTGTACAGGTTTAAACCATAGTTTGGATCAAATCGCTGGTACACTGATGCAGTTTGATGACCGTCCCCAGTGCACAGGATGGAACAAGGTAAGTCAAAAATCTAGGTATGATCTTCACAAGATGTGTCACTGAACTGAGTTTGCAACATCTTGTACACACACACATACACACCGTGTTACATAACACTTGCACGTACATGTAAGATCATGTACAGTGAAGAATTTTTTTATTAAAAGACTTTTGAATCAGAGGCACCACACACTAATAATCGTGCGTGGTACACATTTTATAGTAAGTCAGAAAACATTGATTCAATCTTCCAATGAAGTTTTAATCCAGAATCACTCGCTATTGAAGACAGTCCGTGATTCATGTTGGCACTATATTAATTATTTGCACTAAACTTTTATCTACTTGAATGACAATGCATTTTTCCAGTTGAAAATCACAAGAATGATACATGGTTAACACTGAGTAACAATTATGCAGTTGAAAATAATTATAGAAAAGTACACACATAATTAGCAATGTTATTGAAAATTATAGGGTTGTTTAAGAAGTGACAGATGTGTTCACCCCTACCCCAGAGAAAAAAAATCTAAGATCATGGGAAAAATGTGGAAAAATCCTAACCTTATCTAACAACGGCAAAAAAAATGTAGTAAGCAAATCTACCTTAAGCTGATGTTGAGCATCAATTACTATTGAAACATAGAAACGACAAGAGAGAAAAATAAAAACCTTAACCTACGCATAGACATGACATGACAAACAATACATGCTGAAAAGAAAAGAAATTACATGAAACACATATATGACATAAGACATTACAGATCATACAAAATAAGAAACACTTAGCTTAACACATTTACATACAATGAGAAAAACACAAATCTCCCTACACTAAATTCTTCACACTGCTAATGTGTTTTTCAAAAACTGTAAGGCACTGGAATTTTCCTGCTCCTAATGCCTACCTCTTTTCTCTCTTTTAGGAATCTTGATGCATCTATATCCACATCTTTCTCACTTTCTTCTCTCATTCCATTGTTGTGATTAAAATTCTCTTCTTCATGGCTTTTCTGCTTCCAAAATCCTGTAAGTAAATTCTGAATTTTTCTTCTTCTTTCTTCCTGCTACTTTTCCCCTTCACAATTATTTATTACTCTTCATATAATATTTTCTTAAATCTGAGTGAGTGTATAATCCTCTTGGTCTCAGAGATTTAGGATAACTTAGAAAATAACACCCTGGGTGAGCTATGTTAGTGATCACAAATGGCCCTATATATAGGTGTTGCCATTTACTGTTAAGCTTCTTAAGTAGAGATGATTTGGGATGATTCCTCAAAAGAACTTTTTCTCCAAGCTGGAACCTCTGGATTTTCTTGAGGTGGGAATCGAACTTCATTTTCCTTAACCTGGCTTTATGTTGGATGTTTTCATGTGCTCGGTCCAGTTTTTGCTGATGAGGAATAACAGTAGATGGATTCTTCGGAATCGCTTTAACCCATTCATTGTCTTCCTGCTTATTTAATAACAGCTCAGTGGGTGTGAAGTTTGTGGTGGTATGTGGCAAGTTGTTAACTATCTGTTGGTATGGACCAATTAAATCGAACCACTTAGTTTGTTTATGGGCTACATAAGTTCTCACAAAACGGTTAAGGTCTCTGAAGCTTCTTTCTATAGGATTAGCACTGGGATGAAATCTGCTGATCAGTATGTGTTGTATATTATTTTGTTGGATAAATTCTTTCCACACATTTCCAGTGAAGTATGAGGCATTATCGGTTAGTATAGCTGTGGGTTTTCCTATTGAAGGTAGGTAATCTTGTACTAGCTTCTTTACAATGGCTTTAGCTGAAGTAGACTTGATGGCATATAACTTTAAATATTTTGTAAAAATGTCTATTATTACCACGAGGTATTTGACTCCTGCACGAGATTTCGAATATGGGCCACTGACGTCAAGGCTGACTATTCTCAGAGGTTTATCTGGAATTATGGGATGAAGTTCTGAAAGATTGGTTTGGTTCAGGTGCTTAGTCCTTTGGCATAAGCTGCATGTATGAAGAACTTTAGCAACATATTTCCGGAGGTTTGGAAAATAAAAATAAAAATATTGTTTTAATTTCGCCGTACATTTGCTGGTACCAAAGTGACCCCATCTTTGTGAGTGTGCAATATTAAAGTTTCCAAGCTATCTTCCGGTATACACGGCTTCCATTCCTCCGAGTCTAGATGTGTTCTGTAATATAATATTTGATTGTTGAGCCGAAAATGTTGTGAGAGATTTTGATTGTTATCTGTTAAAAGCTTCTGTCTAATTTCAGTCCATCGCTGGTCTTATTCCTGAAGCTTAACTTTATTTTAAGAACACTCACTTAAACACAGAATAAAAAACAATTGCAGAACGCTTTTTTTAAAAATGAGAGCATAGGATTTCTATATCCTAAGAATAGTAACACTATGTATTACTTGTACAGTCTTTACTACACTATTTATTTATTATTTCTGATAAAATGGCAAATGAATGAATAATGTTCTTGTTTCTATTTTTTTTATATCAAGAAAAATGTTCAATTACCGAGTTCGCATAATATTTAATTTATCCAAAGAAATTAGCTTTTAGGTCTGTTCCAAAGTGTGTGTGTATTATATGGCCCCCCAAAATTGGAGTTCTGGAGCCTTACATGCTCTAAGAAGTACAATTTTCCACAGTCACACACATTATTAGTCCACACACTCAATGTATGCACAGTACATTTTCTAAGAATTGTCATTCATTCTATTCAATATAACTCAGATATTTAATCCGCCGGCCGCGGTGGCCGAGGGGACTGAGGCGCTTCAGTCACGGTCTGCACGGCCACTACGGTCGGGGATTCGAATCCCCCCTCGGGCATGGATATTTGTGCCGTCCTAGTCCGTAAGTAGTTCATAAGTATGACTGCGTAGGCTTTCCCGGCGTAATGCTTCATAATATTCTTCTCGGGTTTGCTGCCGGATCAAACCCGAGAAGAATATTATAGTTCATAAGTAGTTTGTAAGTTTAGGGACTGATGACCCCGTAGTTAAGTCCCATAGACATTACAATTTTTTTTAATTTTTTTTTTTTTTTTTTTTTTTTTTTTTTTTTTTTTTTTTTTTTTTTTTGGAAAAGTTGTGTCCAGATCTTTGTACTGCTTTCGATAAATCACACATTGACGGTTTCTTTGCGAACATAATCACCTCTGAATGATTAAAGTTCGCACACTTTAGATAAATGATGCAACTTTGACAGTCCTTTGTTATTGTCGCAACGAGAGCAACTGAAGGTGTACCCAGCCAGGTGATTGATGACCCAAATGCCGGCCGCGGTGGCCGAGGGGACTGAGGCGCTTCAGTCACGGTCTGCACGGCCACTACGGTCGGGGGTTCGAATCCCCCCTCGGGCATGGATATTTGAGCCGTCCTAGTTCGTAAGTAGTTCATACGTAGTTTGTAAGTTTAGGGGCTGATGACCCCGTAGTTAAGTCCCATAGACTATACAAACATTTGATTTTTGATGACCCAATTTGTCGGGTTCTTTTGTAGTGCTCGGCCTCGCTACAGGGGTAATTTCATTGATAGATGGTTACACACACCGATGCACGTGCGTGGTCTCTGGACCACCCAATGTCGTGGGAGGGCAAATTTGATCGATGGTTCGATCAAGTATCGGCTTCTAAATATGGTTCTCGAGCGAGACGTCGGATGTTATTTTCGTAACTTTGAAGATTTCGGCCAGGTGTGCTGACGAAATATTGTGCAGTTACGACAATAACATCCGAGGTCTCGCCGGAGAGCCATACTTAGAAGAAATCCGTCGGGAAAGGCTGAAACAACACAAGTGTCAGCTTCTTTTGTAGGGCTCCGCCTGGCTACAGAGGTAATTTGGGTTACGCCCCCTTTGAACTCAATTGTTTGTTAAGCTTTTGGGACTTAAATGCGGGGTCATCAGTCCCTAAACCTACAAACTACTTATGAACTAATTTATACTAAAGACAACATCCATGCCACAGGGAGGATTCGAATTACCAATAAGGAACGGCCTCGCGCATCGGAGCACAGCACCTAAATGCGCCACTTGGACTGTCAAGTCACACAGCTGCTGGAGTGGCAGGGATGCAGGGGATGGAAGGGGAGGAGGTCATTGTTTGATCACTCAATTACAGGCCCCTTCGTGGGCGTGACAGTAATTGATCGATAGTGGGAATGTCTTATGTTGCAGATAGTGGGAGCCGGCCGCGGTTGCCGAGGGGACTGAGGCGCTTCAGTCACGGTCTGCACGGCCACTACGGTCGGGGGTTCGAATCCCCCCTCGGGCATGGATATTTGTGCCGTCCTAGTTCGTAAGTAGTTCGTAAGTAGTTTGTAAGTTTAGGGACTGATGACCCCGTAGTTAAGTCCCATAAGCTTTACAAACATTTGAACATTTGAGATAGTGGGAAAGCTACATCATGACCATACAAGGTGGGGCAAGGCGGAGATGGATCTCCGCCACCCACTATGAATAAATTATGGCTCTACTAGTGCATATTGAACACATTAAGTGATTATAGTGCGTTCTGAATGTATTATGTAATTATATTTACAGAACAGTAACTCAAGTAGTACTGAGATACCAGATGTCAATGGATATTAGTATCGATGCATATTAGTACATGGTGTAAGCACCGTAAATGCCAATGAAGGCGCTGATTAGATGGCGGATACTGCCTTGGTATATATTATTTCATATTAGATCCACCAGTTAACGTAGTTCTGCAAGAGTTGTGGGTTGACGAATTGCATGTGTCAGTTGTCATCCCATCATATTTCACACACGTGCTCACTTGGAAATCGTGCTGGTGCTGCAGAACACACTATGTTTCGCAAGCAGTGTGTGGGTGAGAATTATCTTAACGCAACAGCAAATCTCCTTCCTTTCGCAAGGATGGCGGAAGACTCCACATTGGTCAACTTTTCCTCCACAAACACAAAAGGTTAACGAGAATTATAGCTTATCATACCCGATACCATAAGGCCTAGGGTTGGGCAATTTTGTTTTGGACGACTGCACTCTACGAGACAGTGCTCACCAGGTCTACATCGTATGCGCAAACGACCATCACTTGCGTGCAGACAGAAGGCCCTCCATTCCAAGTGATCCTTTGAAAGCACGTGCATATGCACGTGAATGCTGTGCAAAGCAGCCCGAATATGTGCGTGGCCGTAGCCCCATTGCCAGCACCCAGTTGGAAACACTTCTCTGCGGGCGCAAAAACCCTCTTATCTGTGTTGTGGTAGCTGCACGATCTGCCACCTCTGCCCTTGGAATACGACCATTCTGGCGGACGACTACGCTACGTGGACGTCCAGACCCCCGTCTACTAGAGCGATAATGTTCAAGTTAACACTGCAGCCAGCTTCGTTGTACAAATGACGTACCACGTCCAACTCTTGTGACAACTTTCCGAAAGGACCATCCCGACACTCGGAAGGTCACCCGTTGATTCCTTTTAAACTGCTCAGTTGCTGTAGTGTGGTGCACCATTTGACGTCACCAGCTTTTTTATATGAGTCACCGCTACTTACTAACAAGAAATCCGAGATGCGTATGTAATAAAAATTTAATTGAAGTGTTAGTTCATGTTCTGATATGTTTCGCTTTGTATTTGTAATTATTTGTTGTAGAAGACACTGCAGCTCGCAGCGAGCCTTGGAGTCTGGTGATGGTGCAGCCAGCACGCACTCATCGACTCCACAAACACACACACACGCGCGCGCGCGCGCGCGCGCGCGCGCGCGCGCGAGCCGTGGCGTTCCATTCTGTCGATGAGTTGGCCACAAAAATACAAAGGCGGAAAGCAATCCAAATAATCTACGTATTGTCGAACTGAAGCCAAAGCTGTACCTTTGTTCTAAAAATAGAGCGAGAAGCTTCGCGAAAGTTCCAGCCAAGATTGCGGTGAAGAATCTGATTAATTCAGAAATACATGTCTGTAACGTCCTTTTTATAGTTTTATTCTCTAAGAAGCAGAGAATACTCATGCTAAAATGCAACCAGAGGAACAAATGTGAGTAAATTCGTTTTTCGTGCGAGTTGACTTATGTGTTTCAGACGAGGTCCCTTTTACTAAGATTCTGTGGTGTGATAGGGATCAGCGAGCCCTTAAGTAATGATAAATAGTCCTGTGAATTTTTGGTTTATGAGTCGGTAGCAATTACATGTTTGACTCCGGGAAAGTGATACTGAAGCCTTTAGTAAGGTTTCGGTAATATTTGATGAATAAATTGCACCCTCGAACCATAGAAACGAACTACGAGTGGTTTTCATTTATTTTATGTGTTGTTACTCGGACTGCATCGCGAATATGCCAGAATTTTGGGATCAGAATCTAATGATAAGGGTGACTTTAGAAATCACGGATCCTGGAAGTTATATCATACATACAAAACATTTAATTATAGTCGCACTAAAGAAACGCGCAAGCAGGAAATTCATAGTTGGAACTAGAATGTGATATACCTGTAGATTGTATATTTCAACAGAACATTGCGCAGCTAAGTTTTCCGTTTGCATTGATTAACGAGTACCATAAAAGGGTTCAACGTCAAAAGGTTAGTGCCAACACCTGAAGAGATTGAGCTTTGCATTAAATATTTTTTTTCTTTAAGGTTAGTAAAAAGTGTGGTGGTCGTAGATTTATGTATTTATTTATTTATTCATGTTTGCTTATATCCAGTACCGTTAGAGTGGGGAACGATTTGTGCCAGCCCTCGTTACTCACCTTTTGTCTGTGTACTGAGAAAACATAACAAAAATTAAGCTGTGATGCGTTAAAAGGAATTATACGTATACTGTTATTTGTAGCCGGCCGTGGCTGCCGAGGGGACTGCGGCGCGCCAGTCACGGTCTGCACGGCCACTACGGTCGGGGTTTCGAATCTACCCTCGGCCATGGATATTTGTACCGTCCTTAGTATTAGCTAGTTGATAAGTAGTTTGTAAGTTTAGGGACTGATGACCCCGTAGTTAAGTCCCATAATCTCTATAAACATTTGATTTTTGATTTGTTATTTGTAGATTTATGACTGATATGTATATAAAGCAGATTATTGAATATTAATTATTCTACTTATAAAAAAGGGAAAGAGAGTAGACAATTATTGTTTAATTGTTACCTGAAACAGTCAATCGAGTTACAGCTTACATAAGCTGGGATCGTGAAGCAAAATTTTATGGAAATTTCTGAATATTCTCCAAACCAGAAAAGATACTGTACCAGTTTTAAGGTAATAAGATAAGAAAAATAATAATTTCTGAACTGTTCTGGACGTTGAAAACGATAATTTTCACATTTTAATAAGTTTCAAATATTACGATTATGTAGCAACGGCCAGAGAGTATCCTAGCGCTGCAGCAGTGTATGTGTTTTTCTCTGAAACAGTCGCATGCTGGTAAACAGCTGTTGCTAGCATCACGACTGATAAAGATTTTCGTAAAAGATTTAACATAATAAGAACCACAGACTCGCAGCTGGTTAAAGTTTACGATGTTATTCCACGAAGTATATTGAATTGCCATACTTAATGACTGTGTAACGGAAAAAGATAATTAATTTTGGTACTTTTTTATGATGAGAAAATATATTAGTAGTGACACGACTGTCTTATTCGTTCTTACTATCGGTAGTGAAGTGGTCCACAATGATATTTATCGAGTTACGACAAGGCAATGCAGAAAGTGGTACCACTCTGACTATATTATAACTTTTTCTTGTGTGTTTACAATTGAAATATCATTCCTTGCACATGAAGTTCCGTTGAAAGAACATCGATCTTTAAAGGGAAAGTCAGATGCGTTTGTATTATTATTTGGTATTCATGTGTGCTACACGAAAAATGTGTGTCTTAGTGAAACTTGTATAGAATTCGTAGACATTGTGATATTATTAGTACACTGATACTATAGGTCGGAGTGTTAGTTCTTTGGCAAATGTTTGAGATACTATGACGGACTACAGTCAGTGTTAACGTCTACATCATATGAAGGGTCCAGGGAAAGAACCAGGTAAGTCACTATTTCAATGAAGCTAAGAAAACGATTTTTTAATTTAACACGCAATAAGTATATCTCATACAAACAAATGTTTTCAAAACCATATAAAGCATTGAAGTCCTGAGTGTAGCGAACAAAATAAGACTTTTTGTATGGTGTTCAACTTTGATACCACGAAAGTGTCAGTCAAATACTCTTCGTTTCCCTTGTATGAACGAATGTTTTATTGTCATTTCAGTTACTATTATTGTAATTTCTTACATTATTCTTATTCATTACAATAATATAATTATGATTTCTAACGCTATTATCATCAGTTATAATTTTAGTTTTATTATATCCTTGGAAACTCACAGATCTGTTCCAATTTATCAAGCATGAGGCAATGAATGGAAACCTCCACTTCTGAATACATTGATAACTGATGCTTATAATACACTTAATTTGTAGTTTGGTAATGACACATTTTAGCAAAATGCCTTTCATCTCATTTGTGTTGGTAGAATATTTTTGCTTTTCTTTTGTGAAGAAAATTCATAGTTGTTAACTTAATTTCTTCTTTACCTTTTTCTGGGGAGAGTTGTTTTTAGTTTGTCTGACAATTCATCACAATGAATGCACGTGCCACTACATGGGTATCCGAAGGATATATTGAAATTTGTGTTCATAATGCATCTATAGCTTTCACTGCAAACAGCAGCTGCAGGATAAAGTTCCTAAAACATCAGAAACATTTTCTTGACATTCAAATTTTCAGGCAAATAGGTCTTTCTTGAATCTTTTAAGCTGTAATGGCATTGTCGACCTTTAAAACTGTATACCAACGATCTTATAGATCCATCAAGCTTCTTGGGAAATGTGTGTGTTTACCCCTCTCGTCTTGCGGTGAAAGCCAGTTAGTTTCAAGCTCTTCTGTATATATTCTAATTTGTTTTGGTGATATTGTGTGTTAAACAAAAAACTTTCGAAGTAACTGGTAAATCACGCTGTCACACCCTCCAGGAATTCTGACTCTGTATGCAAATGCAGAATCTCGTAATTTTACGTTTTCTTCTGTCTGACATGGTCGGCTTCTGTTAGCAAACAGAAATGTTATTAAACCTGCCAAATACGTATTCTGATCGTTGTGTGTTTTTAGAATGTTGAATTTGCGTAGTATTTCAGCTCTTTCTGCTTGAGTGGTGACATCAAAGCATTTAAAACGGGGAAATTTATACGACTCCCCTATTTCATGTGAACTTAGCCTTAATTTATTACTACCAACATCAGCAATTCGGCCAGTTTCCCTCCGCTTCTGAGGTTCAATTTGTGGAATTCCATCTTCTTTATTTCCTAATGTCGACATCACAGCACAGCACGATTTTTAAACAGTGCCGAAATAACAGCTCACACTAAGGTACACAACTTAGAAAAAATAATAATGGAATATCAAAGATCTAATGGCGCGAAACTGGTGATCACACGGCCATCTGTTGATTTGCAGTGGACTTACCTGTGTTTTTCGCTGAAACAGTGGATTTAGCTACTTCTTTTCCTGTATGCCAAAACTTTAAGGGCAAATAAGCTCGTGACTAAGCTGGTTTATGCAGTGTTTCATACTGCTAACAGATAGCCCTATCGATGGAGAATCTAATGGCATCTTAAACTCATTTCGAGAAAAAAATGGACTTACCTGGTTTTTTCCCTGGACCCTTCATATATAAGTTTCAATAAGGCGCAGTATAGTATAGTAGGAAGCACGACTGCTTGTCCATAGCATGGGGCGTGTGCAGCTCATTCGTTTATATCACACTGCCCCTTATGGTTGTAAACATTCCGTATTAAAGGGAACACATAGGCGGTGCTCTGGCAGCTATGTCAGCAGCGGACGATGTTGAAACCATTATCAGTACACTAATATCCCCCAGGTGACATGTTCCATCATCGAATCAGAATCGGCGGCGTGTTTCCAAGTGTACGAATTTTTTCCCCGGCAGTATATGACACAGAACTTTATTAGTTGACTATAGCCGTGGCGGAATGGCCGAGCGCATTGAGCGAGACTGTTTCCCGTCGGGGATTCGAATCCCCCCTCGGGCATGGATGTTTTTGTTGTCTTTAGTACACGTTAGTTTATAAGTAGTTTGTAAGTTTAGGGACTGATGACCCCGCAATTAAGTCTCATAAGCTTAAAAAATATTTGAACATTTTTGTGTTCACTATATTACACGTTAGTCGTGGAAGCAGCGGTGATTCATCCAGTTGGGGAAGCAAGTTTCTATTTACCCATTTGTGAGGTAGTATGTTAGTCTTATTGCGGTGTCGTAAAGAAATACCATCAGAATAATTGCCAGTCCTGACAGACTGCGCCTGCAATATGTTGTTTGCTACCCCTGGTACTTGTGTTGCGCGAGTCAGTTGCTTCCTACGCGATCTGATATGATGCCGACGTTTTCTAAACTGTGGCCTTAATTATATGGGTCCTTTTCTTACAGTAAGCTCCTCCTCCAGTCAATGCATGTCCTGACTGTTACCCTGCCCACCGTCAATGAATATAATGACATTAACCCTCCAGATACCAGACGTCATCAGCACGACCCCAACAGCCACACCACTTCCCCAGTACATTCGCGGAATACAGCAAAAAATTAAATGTTTGTAAACGTAAGTGACGAAACTGTTGAGGTCATCGGCCTCTGGAATTACGAACTACTTGAACTACATTATCATAAGGACAACAGACACAACCATGCTTGCAGAAAGACTCGAACCTCCGGTGAGAGCAGCCAAAATTCGAGACTTGGCGCATTAGCCCGCGCGGCCATTCCTGCTAGGTTTCGAATCAAGATGGGTGCTTATGGATCATCGTCACATTTCTGCGATTGGATTCGCGATTTCCTGTCAGAAAAGACACAGTAGGTAGTAACTGACTGAAAGTCATCGAGTAGAACAGATGTGATATCTGGCGTTCTCGAGTGAAGTGTTAAATGACCGCTACTGGTTATTATCTTTACAAACGATTTAGGGGACAATCTAAGTAGCACTCTCAGACTGTTTGCGGATGATGCTGTCGTTTATCGATTAGTAAAGTAACACAAAAATCAAAAGCAAATTCAAAAAGCTTTAGTTAAGACATCTGCATGGTGCGAAAAATAGCAATTGACTCTTAATAATGAGAAGTGTGAAGCCATCCTTATAAGCACAAAAATAAATCAGTTAATCATCATTTACACGTTAAATTACTCAAAACTAAAGGCCGTAAATTCAACTATATTCTTAGGAATTACAGTTTCGTGCAACTTGGAATGAACACATAGAAAATCTCGTGCGGGAGGGGAAACAAAGGCTAAGTCTGACTGGCAGAACAATTAGATGCAATATTTCTGACCATTAACAACAGTAAAACAAGGGTAATGAACTGTAGTGTCAGATAATCAGGTGATGTTCAAATGTTTGTAAAGCTTATGGGACTTAACTATGGGGTCATCAGTCCCTAAACTTACAAACTACTTATGAACTACTTACGAACTAGGACGGCACAAATATCCATGCCGGAGGGGGGATTCGAACCCCCGACCGTAGTGGCCGTGCAGACCGTGACTGAAGCGCCTCAGTCCCCTCGGCCACCGCGGCCGGCGTTTCAGGTGATGCTAAAGGAATTTGATTAGGTGATGATACAATAAAAAGTAGTGGATGAGTTTCGTTATTGGGGTAGCAAAATAACTTCTGATGGCCGAAGTAAAGAAGATATAAAATGTAGAATGGATATGGGAATAAAAGCGTTTCTGAAGAAGCGAAATACGCTGACATACGATATAAGTTTAAATGTTAGGAAGTTCTTTATGAAAACATTTGTCTGGAGTGTAGAACTGTATGGGAGTGAAAAGTGGACAGTAAGGAGTTCAGACAAAAAGATGATAGAAGCTTTTGTAATGTGGTGCCACAGATGACTGATAAAGTTTAGATGGGAAGATCAATGAGGAGGCGCTCAACGGAATTTGAGGAGAAAAGGAGATTCCAGCATATCCTCAGAGAAGGGATAGGCCGGCCGCGGTGGCCGAGGTGACTGAGGCGTTCCAGTCACGGTCAGCACGGCCACTACAGTCGGGGGTTCGAATCCCCCCTCGGGCATGGATATTTGTGCCGTCCTAGTTCGTAAGTAGTTCATATGTAGTTTGTAAGTCTAGGGACTGATGACCCCGTAGTTAAGTCCCATAAGCTTTACAAACATTTGAACTTTTTTTTTTTTTTTTTTGAAGGGATAGGTTAGCGGAACACATTCTGAGACGTCAATGAATCGTCAAGGAAGTGTGTGGGGTAAAAATCGAAAAATCGTAGAGTAAGCAGATTCAAAAGGATGTGGGTTGCCGTACGTATTCTCGGATGAAGAGGCTTACACAGGTCACGGTTGCCTGGAGAGCCGCATCAAACCAATCTGCGGACTGAAGACCACAACGACAGTTCTAGTAAAGAAATTGTCTACAGTACAGTTGTCCGTCCTATTTTACTATATTTATATGCATGGTGGGATCCTCGCCAAATGGAAGGGAAACTTGGTTAGTACTGTCGCGATAGTGAGAGAGTGTCACAGAAATGATGCACGAGTTGGGTTGGAAATCATTGAAAGAAAGGCGTTATTTGTTGCGGTGGGATCTATTTGCAAAATTTCTTTCAGCGACTTTCTCCTCCGATTGCGAACATAATTTGTTAGCAGCCACGTACATAACGAGACATGATCATCCCAATAAAAAAAGATAATTCAGATCGAAAACGGAAAGATTTATGTGTTCCTTTTTTCCGCCGGCTATTAGAGAATGGAACGGTAGAGAAATAATATGTAAGCGGTTGGATAAACTATCTTCTAGACACTTAAATGTGATTTTCAGAATAAACATGTAGGTACAAATGTAGAATCCAATACTTCTCCAGCCGTCAGTGAAGCTACTTTGGTAAGGTAAATGAGGATTGGTTCTTTCTTTCATAGAAACTATGCTTGCCAATGCATTGTTGGAGATACATGAAGACGAAACGAGAACTTCTTTATGACGCTCATCATAAACGGTGTGATATCCGTGACAAGAAGAAAGACAATAAAGAAGAAAGTCTGACGTAACAGTAATTCCTAGGTATTTGATGGAGTTTACGGCCTTCACTTTTGATAGATTTATCTTGTAAAAAATATGACTGACTGCGAACATATTTTCAGCTGTCCTTTCCCCTGCTCATGCCGTGAATTGTAACAACGCGCTTTACTACCCGGCTCGGGCTGTAACTGGTCACGTGACCAACTCAGTTCACGTTATAGCCGGTTTTTATTTATTTACTATCCGCTTCGTTGACCAAAGGTCAGAGCAGTTTTTTTATTTTGTGTTACTTCGAAAACTTCAAATTAAAAATATACTGTTAAGTAACATTTGGAAAACAAGCAGATCCACATTATTAAAACCGATATCGTGACCTAAATCTTACTGACATACTGACGATACAAACGGGTACGCCCCGCAAGCACGCAGATGCGTATCAACACGGATAACCGTCGGACGTAGTGCTGGAGGTAACTCACACCTTGCATCCTGCAGGGTGGCCATAAATCCGTAACAAATGTTCAAATGTTTGTATAGCTTATGGGACGTAACTACGGGGTCATCAGTCCCTAAACTTACAAACTACTTATGAACTACCTTATACTACAGACGACACATATATCCATGCCCGAAGGGGGATTCGAACCCCCGACCGAGTGGCCGTGCAGACCGTGACTGGAGCGCCTCAGTCCCCTCAGCCACCGCGGCCGGCTAAATCCGTAACAGCACGAGGGCGTGAAATCTCTTCTGAACAGCACGTGGTGCAGTGGCGTAGCTATCATAGGGCTAGGCGGGGCAGTGCCCTGGGGACCCCGAGATAAGGGGCCCCTCGGCCTCCGTTGGCAAAGTACGGAAAAAAGTTACAGTTGAGCGTCGTTTTTTTATTATTATTTATTTATTTACCTTCCCACCCTACCGACCATCAATTCCCCCTCCCGTCAAACTAAGCTGCCCACAGTAGCCGCACTGGGCCACAGGGTAAAGGAACATTGCTTCCAGTGGGGTCTGCTGACAGGCGAAGCCGACAGTCGCTAAGTACAACAGTCGGCAGAAGTACAGTAGCTGCAGCATAAAAGCTGCTCAAAGCAACAGCTGCGCCTTCGAAGTGTTGCGGCGTGCCGCTCGGCGCAATCTGAAGGATCGCGCGACTTCAAATACTGTATAAATACATCTACTGTACAGTACTTCTTATTGGCAAATAGAAGTGTACAGTTCGATTCAAAAATGTTTGTAGAGCGTATGGGACTTAACTACGGGGTCATCAGTCCCTAAACTTACAAACTACTTATGAACTAACTAATACTAAGGACGGCACAAATATCCATGCCCGAGGGGGGATTCGAACGTCCGACCGTAGTGGCCGTGCTGACCGTGACTGACGCGCCGCAGGCGGCTCGGCCACCGCGGCCGGCTACAGTTCGATTACACGAATAATGGGTTTTCCCAACATCCATGTCCCCCAATTACACTTCGGATAATCAACGTTCTACTGTATATAATATTTTAGCTGAGTGAAGCATTTTCGACTTTTAACTTTTTGAACACTGCCAACAAACTTCAAACGCACGAAGTGAAATCCAAAAATTATTCCCATCTCAGAATATAATCATAAAAAGGTATTGCTTGTCCGCTAAGACGTGCATCCTGCCACCTGCTGAATTACTAGCAGTGTGTGACAATACTGTTCATGGTTTGATTCGCGGCAGGGGAAAATATTTTCGTTTTGTTCATTTTTACTAGCTTCTGTCTGCGACTTCATTAACCTAGTATGGAGCAACTTCGAGAACTATTCCATGGTAGTTTTATCTGTATGTCCTACCCAGGTCCAACTCTATCCCTCTCCAAAATTTCATCCAAATCCATCCACTAGTTTCTGCTTGAATGCATAATTAACTTTCACAGTTATAATTATATTAGAGAGTACGATTAAATATTATTACCTGCTGCGTGACACACAGTAATTTACTTAAGAGTATTTAGGTTTGCCTTATTATGTCTTCCAGTAAGCGATAAGGACCTGATGAAGTAGTATTGCATCTGTATAGTTCATAGGCGCCTATTACGGGTATGCTCGGTTGCTCAAGCATACCCCAAAACTCTGAAAATTATTTTAGTAGTTACTACAACGGGAAAACAGGTTCAAATGGTCGCAAAAGCCGCCCATTAGTTTGGGAACATGAAACTGAAATTAATGGCTGTTAATTTCTTTACTGTATGTTAAAAATAGTTTTCTCCTTTCAGAGATTAAAATGATCCTAAATTAACGCCAGATGAAGGAAAGAAGAAGAAATAATACTAAAAACAAAAGTATTACTTTACCTTTGTACCTGGTATTGGAAAAAAATATAATAAAGATTTTTTTTTTTTTAGAAATACCTGTCGGGGGGGGGGGGGGGGTGGGGGGCGGAGGCCGGCAACCAATTCCCCCCTATTGGAAACGCCACTGAGCATACCCCAAGATTTTCAAAAGTCGGCGCCTGTGGTATAGTTTTAGTTTAGAGAGGGTCCCAACGTCATTTTTGCCCCGGGGCCCTTGGTGTAGTAGCTACGCCACTGGGTAAGGCATCACTTCATTCATTACTGAGATACACACATTAGGCTTATTTTAATAAATTATGCATTATTGTGGCCAGAATAAATGAAATAATGACTCATGAAAATAGTCCAGACATATGTAACTGAAAAATAGTCGAATATATGAAATGGGATGTGGATGCCCTATGGTTGGAACCAGAAACGACGGGTATCTACTTAGGACTTGATTTGCGCATTTACGTCATGCTTTCTCTGACAGTAAAATTGCTTTCAGTATTGTTCTGAACACACTGCTGCGGCTGCGGTAGACGCTGCCAAAATTAAAACTGATTATTGCGAGTTATTTTATTCTATGTTTTGCAAGATGTGATCGGTGATTATGCTGACTAGCAACAAATTCTACGCAATCAGGTGAGCGGCGTTACATGCAGCTTACAAGGTTTCTTCAAGCGCAAAGCACATATATATTGCGTACTTCAACTGTCATTTGAAACCGACAAAGATGCTTTCGCCCTCTTTGTCTAGACATACGCGACCTATCTTCGTGGGTCGAACTATAGTATACAAATTACGAGTATTGCATTGTCGGTTGAGAGATAGTAACACAGAATGGGTCAGTCAGAAGAGCCCAGTTAGACTACATTAGCTCGAATTCTCAAGCTACCCTCGTCAATAGATGATGATGTCGTTGTGAAGTGGAAACGAGAATCAACAACAGCAGCTGAACTAACCAGCGCTGACCTCATTCCAAGAAATGAATCAGGGTCACAAGCTGTTACCAACAGCAGCGAACAAGAAATAGATGGTTTGGCCTGAGTCCGATTTTGTACAATCGAACGTTAGCACTAGAAACCTTTAACAATGCCACAAGGTTTTCTGTGGACCCAACAGCATAAGTAAAGCGACGAATTTAATTTTTTTATCATACATATGGAAATTTCTTTAAAGATATTGCAGCGTCTATTGAGATTTCCGATCATCAGTGACAGGGGCATACTACGAAGTACAGCAGGAAGCACAGAAGTTCGTTTTAATATTATGCACTTTTTATTCAAAAAATAATAATAATTACGATAAATTATAACGTTTTGTGGCAGACTGAAGCATCTAAGGAAAATATGGACCAATTCAAAGATTGATATAAGCTAATTTGTCTAAAATTTATTATCTATTTGAATCCTTTTCTAGCGGAATGGAAACAAGATAATGCTGGGTGGGTACTAAAACAGCATTCGCAGAAGGTTTGGCAGCTTCACACCAGGTGGCAGCATATACTGGTCACACGAGCGCCACACTGTGATGTTATACTGAACTACTCGCACGTGGCCTATAGGCGTCGTAAGGCGCCCATGCACAGTAAAACGTTATTTATTAAAGTTCCTCATTCGTATCTTATCCAGTGGTTTACCAAACTACTCCGCAGACATAACAAAATAGTTGGACGCATTAACCTCTCCCTCCCAGCAGACAATTTTCGTTTCGCAAAGTATTTTGAATTAAGAGAGGAAATATGTTTTGCATTGACTTCAGATCTGTATACAGGGTGTGGAAGGAAGTAATCTTAGCGTTTAACGTCCCGTCGACAGCATGGTCGTTAGAGACGGACCTCACGCTCGGATTTTTTGGGTAAGGATGGGGAAGGAAAATGGCTTTGTAGAAATGAGTCGTTGCAGCATTTGAGTGGAGTGATTCGGAGAAATCACAGGAAATCTAAATCTGGATGGCCGGAGGTGGATTTGAACCACCATTCTTTCGAATACTGGTCCAGTGTGTTACCACTTTGCCACCTCGCTCGGTATACAGTGTCATTCCATCTCCCCCTAACCCTCCCCTCCAAGGAAATCAATACGGACACTTTCCTTACAACAAAAGGAGAAAACACAGGCTTTAAGAACTAGGAGGAGATATTCCACAGTAAGACTAACAGCTGCTGACAGCCCTTACGGTATTCATTGTTCAGCCCATGTATGCAGACTTTCTCTTCGTATAAGGAATCAGTCCACAGGTTTTGTCAGAGTATTTTTGGAACACCTTGTATAAGTCTATAAAAGAAAAGAAGACGCTCGTCTAAGAAATGGTTAAGATTGAGAGAACAAGAAACCCCCAAACTCTGCTAAAGGAAAGTGAGAACCAGGTGATAAAAACAACTTTTAAGACTCCACAAACTCCTAATAACTCTTTAGAATTATTTCACTCTCAAATCGAAAACAAAGACAGAAATTTCCAAAAACTACTCCCCTTCTACTTGCTCCTTTAAGGACATCTCATCAGTATTCCAGACTATAGAAACATACACTTCCTCCAAGGAAAAACTCTGCTAAAGAAAGTGAGAACCAGGTGATAACATCAACTTTTAGGACTCCACAAACTCCTAATAACTCTTTACAATTATTTCACTCTCAAATCGAAAACAAAGACAGAAATTTCCAAAAACTACTCCCCTTCTACTTGCTCCTTTAAGGACATCTCATCAGTATTCCAGACTATAGAAACATACACTTCCTCCAAGGAAAATCTAGATTACTTCGATTTTTTTCAAAAATGTGAAAATGTTTGTGAACCTTATGGGACTTAACTGCGGGGTCATCAGTCCCTAAACTTACAAACTACTTATGAACTAACTTATACTAAAGACAACACAAACATCCATACCCGAGCGAGGATTCGAACCTCCAACGCGGGAGGCTGCGCGATTCGCATCGTGGTGCTCCAGACCGTTCGGCTACTCCCGTGCGGCACGATATTTTTTTTTTTCGTTTTATTGCACTTCTACCTATATATTGGGGATAGAATACTGATTTTCTATTTGATCCCTTTCCTACCTAACATATGGTTGCGAAAGACAAAGCACTTTCACTGTGTTGGAAATAATGATTGCTCTATTGGAATGTAACTCTTTAACACGAAACATGTGTGGCGTATTAATCACAAACAACGTCCACTATTCTGTCAAATATGCCACCATTTAAATTTTTTTCCATGTGTTAAACACACTCATGTTTAACAAACATGTCAAATATAGAATGACACATGCCAATAATCGACAAACCTAGTAAAGTTTGGCAACTTGTAGATCGTAACGGGACCATTACATTATCCTAAGACAGCTCCGTAAGGCTTTTCTTTCAAGCAAGAAATTCGAAGTTCGAACTATTGAGGAACTAAAAAATAAATAAATAAATAAATAAAAATAAAAAACATTTCGACCACGTGACGAAGTGGTATTCGCTGTCTCAGCTTTCTTAAATACCCGCACGCATGAGGAGTTGGGGGTAAGGGACACAGTCTCGTATTCCGTCGCCGCCCACTCCCCTTCACAAAAAAGTAATGCTTGGTCTTATACGTGATACAGTGGAAATTTCATTCCTCATTCTGATTTAAAATCAAGAAGTTGATTACAACAGCAGAAGAAGCATCACGGAACTATGAGCCTTCAACTATTATAAAGCAGAGTAGACTGTGAACAGTTTGGCAACATTACCAAGACTGTATTTCCGTGTGGATGAAAATATATCACCCAAGGACGGGACTGTGCTAATTAGCTTCTTTTGTTTTCGTCTCAGTGCCATACTTAGCCACACAAGGAAAAAAGTACGTGTGACTTGCCTGTATCGGAACTATTTCGAAACAGAACAGAATGGACTTCACGTTAGTATATTCTTCCGAAAACTTGAGTAAAATAAATAGATGCCTTACACGTGAAAAAATAAATAAATAAAAGAAAAAAATGAGGATGATTTTAATACCATGGCGTAAGCGAACATATGTAACGTTTTAACATACTTCAAAAGTTAATAAAGTCAATGTTCTTCACCGAATTTCTTTGTTTTTGTATCGAAAGGAATATTTAACAGAAGTACATGTCAATGATTTCAGAAAGATAAAAGTTAGCTGAATGGAATGGAAAAGGAATGAATAAGGTAAAGGGACACAGTACTAGGAATGGCTATATAATCTCTTGCAACAATATTGTGTAAAGAAAAAATAAGGCTTTTAAAATGGCTCCATTCTAGAAATCAGAGGAAGTTTCATTGAAGAAATAAACTAAACTAAACAGATAATTACAGTATTCAAGCAGAAATCAGGTGAATACTTTGGAAATAAGTGGGGAAGTTTGGATCCAGTCGCTGGAAAAACTCTCTGGAATGTAATTAGCAGTCTTAGAAAGGGACGAAAGAAGGAATTGACACGTGTTTTGGACAGGTCAGGAAAGCTGCTAGTGAGTCATGTGCATGCCTTGGGCAGATGTAGGAAATAGATTAAGGAAAGGACCACTACATTTCAGCTTATGTGGATTTGGAAAAAGCTTTCGACAATTCTGGTTGGAATACACTTTCAAATTCTGAAGTCAGTAGGGGTAAGACATAGGGAACGAAAGGTTATTTACGATATAAAAAAAGTTAAAAACAGCAGTTATAAAGGTCGAATCGCATCAAAGAGAAGCACTGGTTGGGAGAGCAGTAACACATGGTTGTAGCCTTTACCCTATGTTATTCATTCTGTGCACTGAGCAAGCTCAGAAAGAAAGTAATATGCCGCGGTGGAGTAGCCGAGCAGTCTAAGGCGCCTCGCTGCGAAGCGCGCGGTTACTCGCCGTCGGAGGTTCGAGTCCTCCCTGGGGCATGGGTGCGTGTGTTTGTCCTTAGGTTAGTTTACCTTAGTTTAAGGCGTTTGTAAGCTACGGACTGAAGACCACGCAGTTTGGTCCGATAGATTTACAAACATTTGAAAGCAATATGAAATTTGGAAAAAGGAATTAAAGTTCGTGATGAAGAAATTAAAACTTTGCGGTTTGTCGATGACATTTTAATTCTGTTTACAGACAGCAAAGAACCTGGAAGAGCAGTTGAACGGATGGGCAGCATCTTGAAAGGAGCGTATAAAATTAACAAAAGTAAAACTAATGGAATGATAACGAAACAACAAAGGTGGTAGATGCGTTTAGCTACTAGGGCAGTAAAATAACATATGATGATCGAAGAACAGATAATATAGAAAGCAGAATGGCAATGGGAAGAACAGCGTATGTGAAAAACAGAAATTTGTTGACATCGAATATCAAAATAAGTCCTGAAAAGTCTTTTCTGAAAGCATTTGCGTGGAGTGTTGCATTGTACGCTAGTGAAACATTGATGATAAACAGTTCACAGGAAGAGGATATTATCTTTTGAAATACGTTGTTACAGCCTAATGATAAAAATTAAGTGGGTAGTTTGTGTAACTAATGAGGAGATACTAAACAGTATTGGAGAGAAAATAAATTTCTGGCATACCTTGACTAAATTAAGGGATTGACCGGAAGACATAAAGGAATCGTGAATTTAGCAATGAAGGACAGTATGTGGGGGTAAAAATCGCCGAGGGAGACCAAGAGACGAATACAGTAAGTAGGTTCAAATATATGTGGGTTACCGGTCTTATAAGGAAATGAATAGGCTTGCTCAGGATAGAGTAGGCTGGAGAGCTGCCTCAAACCACACCGGACTGAAGACCACAACAACAAATGAAGTACAGCCAACAAGCTTAGATGGTGAGGGTCATGTTTATTGCCTATTTATGCACCTGGATTAGTATTGCAACTAGATTAGTATTGAATTTATTTTCTAAAAGAGTGTCCTAAGTTTCTGCTCCTACCAATTGCTTTCCACCAATCTTACAGACCAGCAATTTTTTTTATTTTTTTTTTTTTTATTTTTTATTTTTTTTTTTTTTTTTGCGTCGCTGTCCAATATTTTCAGGCCAGCTCCTAAACCACTGACAATGCCGGGGTGGGGTGGCTTACATGCCTCAGCGATACAGATAACAGTACCGCAGTTGCAACCACAGGGAAGGTGTGTCTTTGGAGAGGCCAGACAAACGTATAGTTCCTGAAGAGGGGCAGTAGTCTTTTCAATTTATTTAGATTATCCATTAAGGATGTTTCAGAACCCGTGACTGTTAATTTCAATATGATTTAAGAAAACTGCACCAGTCACTTTTTCTTGAAATGATGTTTATTCCATGAACCGGTTTTCAAGCCTTTTCAGGTTCATCTTCAGATGGATCATGTTGCAATATTATTTTAAGCTTCATGTTGGATGCTGGCTCTGTGGTGGGAAGACGGAAATATATTTTAATAACTCGAATTGCACGTTGTTTAGGTCGTGTTTTGTATTTGTAAGATTACGTGAAATTTGTTGATATACTTACTGCGACTGTTTGGCCGGATTTTGTGGTTAATTTCCATTTTCTTTCATCTCATTTTGTTTATGTCACAATAACACATCACATTTTCTATTGGGTTCTACACTGCAATATAAACAACACTTTACCAGCGTCCAACATGTGCTTTTACAGCTGCTGTTATCAGTTAAAAGTACAAGAATAAAATTCGTATTATTGCTATATTTATTCATACACTAGAATATTAACATAGACTAGGTTCTGTTTATTGTGTTTAAAGACAGTACTAATATGGTTGCTCTATTATTGTAGAATGGAAGGGGTAGGTATTTAGATGTCGGTAAAGCATTTATGTATTTGTTCTTTAGTTGTGTTTTTACCTAGAGTCGAAGAGCATACTCTTCCAAACAGTAGTTATTAGAGTCGAAGGGCATACCTTCTTCCAAATTCTGAAGTCAGCATGTGTAAAATATAGGAAGGTTATTTAAAACTCGTACAAAAACCAGACAGCAGTTCTTACAGCCGAAGGACGTGAAAGGCAAGCATTTGTTGGAAAGGGAGTAAATCAATGTTGTAGCCTTTGTCCAATGTTATTCATTTTGTACACTAAGCAAGCTGTGAAAGAAAGCAAGGAGAAATTTGAAGAAGTAATTAAAGTCCAGGGTCGCCGATGTCATTGTAATTCATTCTGAATGAAAGACACTATATAAATGTGTAAATTGTGCAAATTTATTGTTTTTACTAACCGGTTTTCGGCTGTTACGCCATCATCAGATAAACACTACAGAGATATAGCAATGCAGTTGGGAGATTATGTTCAAAGATCTTAAGTCGCTTTAACGTTATAGATACTACGTGTACATTCATTTTCAAAGAAGACTAGTATGGCAGTTAACATTGATAAAATATTACAAGATATAAAGTACAACATTTATCCTATGAAAATAAATTTAATAACTGAAATTGGCTGAACAAATTATTTTAGTGCGCTTGGCCGAGAAAGGCAAAGGTCCCAGGTTGAGTCCCGGTTGCGGCACACAATTTTAATCTGCCAGGAAATTTCATATCAGCGCACACTCCGCTGCAAAGTGAATGTTTCATTCTGGAAACATCCCTTAGGCTGTGGCTAAGCCATGTCTCCACCATATCCTTTCTCCCAGGAGTGCTAGTCTTGCATTGTTCGCGGGAGAGCTTCTGTGAAGTTTGGAAAGTAGGAGGTGAGGTACTGGCGGAAGTAAAGTTGTGAGGCGGCATCGTGAGTAGTGTCGGGATAGCACAGTCGGTAGTGCGCTTGCCCGCGAAATGCAAAGGTCCCAGGTTCGAGTCCCGGTTCCGGCACACAATTTTAATCTGCCAGGAAGTTTCAAATTATTTTAAGTTTAACAGGTCAAAATTTGGAAATAAAAGTGTGAGAATACCCTAGGATTTCTGTGAATATATAGAATAAAATTTTAAATGATTAAATTACAACTACTGGCTTAAATGTCAAATATTACTACAAAAATAATAAATCACAATTGATATCTGCCGAGTAGCTAAACTTCAGTGGTCATACATAGTAATTATGCTATGGGTTATGCTATGTTATAATCCCCATTCCAAAGAAAGCAGGTGCAGACAAGTGTGAATGCTACAGAACCATCAGTTTAATAAGTCATGGTTGCAAAATATTAACACGAATTATATACAGAAGGATGGAAAAGCTGGTAGAAGCCGACCTCGGGGAAGATCAGTTTGGGTTCAGGAGAAATGTAGGAACACAGGAGGCAATACTCACTCTACGGCTTATCCTGGAAGATAGATTAAGAAAAGGCAAACCTACATTTCTAGCTTTTGTAGATTTGGAGAAGGCTTTTGACAATGTTGATTGGAATAAACTCTTTCAAGTTCTGAAGCAAGCAGGAGTAAAATATAGGGAGCATAAGGTTATTTACAACTTGTACAAAAACCAGACAGCGGTTGTCAGAGTTGAAGGGCATGAAAGGGATGCAGTGGTTGGAAAGGGAGAAAGACAGAGTTGTAGCCTTTCCCCAATGTTGTTCAATTTGTACATTGAGCAAGCTATAAAGGAAAGCAAGGAGAAATTTGGAGAAGGAATTAAAGTTCAGGGTGAAGAATTAAAAACATTGCGTTTTGCCGATGACATAGTAATTCTGTCAGATACAGCAAAGGACCTGGAAGAGCAATTGAACGGAATGGACAGTGTGCTGAAAGGTGCATATAAGATGAACATCAACAAGAGTAAAACTAGGGTAATGGAGTGCAGTGTAAGAAAATCAGGTGATGCTGAAGGAATTAGATTAGCTAACGAAACAATAAAGGAGGTAGATGAGTTTTGTTACTTGGGCAGTAAAATAACAAATGATGGTCGCAATACAGAGGATATAAAATGCAGAATGGCAATGGGTAGAAAGGCGTTCTTGAAAAAGAGAAATTTGTTAACAGCGAATATTGATTTAAGCGTAAGGAAGTCCTTTCTGAAGGCATTTGTATGGAGCGTTGCCTTGTATGGGAGTGAAACATGGACGATAAACAGTGTGGACAGAAAGAGGATAGAGGCATTTGAAATGTGGTGCTACAGAAGAATGCTGAAGATTAGGTGGGTCGATCGCGTAACTAATGACGAGGTACTGAACAGAAGTGGGGAGAAAAGGAATTTCTGGCATACCTTGACTAAAAGAAGGGGTAGATTGGTAGGGCACATTCTTAGACATCAAGGAATTGTGAATTTAGCGTTGGAGGGAAGTGTGTGGGGGTAAAAACCGCAGAGGAAGACCAAGAGATGGATACAGTAAGCAGATTCAGACAGATGTAGGTTGCCGTTCTTATGTGGAGATGAAGAGGCCTGCTCAGGATAGGGTATTGTGGAGAGCTGCATCAAACCAGTCTCCGGACTGAAGACCACAACAACAACAACAACAACATGGGTCTTTAGTAGGGACATGACGCAACTGAATAGGATAGGGTAGTTCATGTGGCTTGGTTATAATCTGCAGGTAGAAGTGGCGAGACTGGAAATTGTGTTAGTCATTATGTTTATTAATTTTCAATATCTCAGAGAAGTTCATTTTCCTCCCTTTCTGAATGTGGTGTAGAAATTCGTGTGTTACCTTGTAGCTGTGGTTTTGGCATGAGGTCTGAAAATGTTAAATTTTATTCCCTGAGATTCTAGCTCGTTTCAATCTGTTACATATGGCCTTGCCTGAGTGACCAATGCAAAAAATGGCCCCAGGTGCAAGTAATTCTGTATATTCTACTCTTTTCCAAGGCTGGAATGTTGTCTTCAACATTGGGATGAATATGATCAATCGTATTGTGTACGTAATAGGAAGTTCAGTAATTATTTTATTTAAATTTTCTGGCCACATACAGAGATACTTTTCTTAAATCTGTACTGTGCGCCATTTAGTAGGTTGTTGGGGCGCTGAGGTGTTCTTATTCATTATGGAGTCTATCAAGGTAGGAGGGTAGCCATCGTTTGTTAATATTTGTTTTAGAATATTAATTCAAGTTGTAAGTTTCCTTTACTCATAGAGACTGATAATAAGCGATGGATCATAGAGTGAAAAACTGCATGTTTGTGACTAATTGGATGTTGTGAACTCGTAGGATTACAATATCTGTGGTGGACGATTTCCTATCAATCTTGAAGTTGTGGAATGATTGCTGATATTTATCGTTAGGTCTACGAAAGTTTATTGACTTACCCCCAAACTCCATTATGAACTTGATATATTTGTGAGCACAATTTAACTGTTTAAGTAATGTTTTAAGCGTCCTGGTACTACGTGTCAACTATCACAGCACATCATCAACATACCTAAACCAGTATCCAACCTTGAAGGTGAATGGTTTACTTTCCAAGAACTATTTCTCAAAATTGTTCATGAATATTTCAGCTAGGATTGGACTAAGGTGGAGGGTGGGGGGGACGAACCCATAGTTTGACCATCGAACTGATAGACGTCAGCAATCATTCCTATACCTTTAAGATTTATAGAAAACCTTCCACCCTAGATATTGTAATAGCTGCCGGGTCAAAGCATGCAGTTAGTCACAAACATGCAGCATTTAAATCTATGATCCCTCGCTTATTAACAGTCCCCAAGACTAAAGAACACTTCCAAACTGAATTGCATATTATCAAACAAACAGCAACAAACAATGGCTACACTCCTACCTGATAGACTCCATAACGCACAAGAAACAGAAAAAAATCTCACTACTCTTATTTACCTTGTTCTTAACACCTCAGAACCCCAACACCCTGTTAAATAGTGCACAATACAGAATTAGGAAAAGTATCTCTGCATGTGGCCAGAAAACTTAAATCCAAAAATTTCAAAACATCCTTTTATGTACACAATAACATTGGACACGTTCTCCAAAAGTAAAGACAACATTTCAGCCTTGGAAAAGACTGGAATATACAAAATTACTTCCAACAGTGCCATTGGTCAGTCTGGCAAGGTATTATGTACCAGATTGAAACAACACTATAGAAGTTGGAGTCTTAGGTAATAAAATTCAACATTTTCAGACCACCTGCTGAAAGAAGACCACAGCTACAAGGTAACACATGAGGTCCTCCACCATATTCAGAAAGGGATGAAAATTAACTTCTTGGAGATATTGGAAATTAATAAAAATGTCGGCTTCCCAGACTAAATGAACATATACATTTTCTAATCGTATTCTCGCCGCTTCTACCTGCAGATTTTAATCAGGCCACGTAAACTATACATTCCTATTCACTTGTCTCTACTATAGACCCATAGCCTAATTACTTTTTTATGATCACAGAAGTTTTAGCTGCTTGCCACACATCAAATTTAATTTATTACTTTTGTAGTAATATTTGACATTTAAGCCAGTCACTATAATTTAATCATTTAAAATTTTAATCTATATATCCATAGACGTCTCACTCAGTTTATTCTCTTCCTTCTATATTCGAAATGTTTAACTTGTTAAACTTAAATAATTTGTATTTCTATTGTTCAATTGAGTTTATTTGGACAAATATTGTACTTTACATCTCGTCATATTTTATCAATGCTAACCTTATATTTTTATTAGTGTTCATTGCCACACTAGTCTTCTTTGAAAATGAATGTACACGTAGTTCTTATCACAGTTACAGCAACTTAAGAGCTTGGAAAGTAAACTCCAAGCTTCATTGCTTTATCTCTGCAATGTTTACTTGATGGCGTAAAAGTCAAAAAAGTTTAGTAAAATCAATAAATTTACAGAATATTACACATTTATATCGTAAGTTTCAATTGAAATTAATAGAATATTTTGTCAAGACCCGATACAATGTAATTCTCTCAGAGACAGCAAAGAATTTGGAAGAGAAACACAACGGAACGGACAGTGTATTGAAAGGATCATATAAGATGAACATTAACAAGAGCAAAACAAGGGCAACAGAATGCAGTCAAAGAAAATTAGGTGACGCCGAAGGAATTAGATTAGGTAACGATGGTCGCGGTACAGAGGATATAAAATTCGGAATGTCAATGGCAAGAAAACCGTTATTGAAAAAGAAAATTTGTCAACATTGAATATTAATTTAAGTGTAAGGAGGTCTTTTCTTAAGGCATTCTTGGGTAGTGTTATCTTGAACGGGAGTGAAACATGGACGATACATAGTTCAGACAGCAAAAGGGTAGAGAACTTTGAAATGTTGTGTTACAGAAGAATGCTGTCGAATAGGTGGGTAAATCGCGTAACTAATGAGTAGGTACTGAAGAAAAATAGGGAGAAAAGGAATTTTTGGCATACTTTGACAAAAAGAATGGATGAATTGGTAGGACACAATCTCAGGCATCAACGAATCGCGAATTTAACATTGGAGTGAAGTGAGTGGGGTAAAAGTCGCAGAGGGAGGCCAAAGTGACGATCACAGCAAGTAGCCGCAAGTAGATTCAAATGGATGTGAGTTATCGTTTTTATTATGACATGAAGAGACTTGCTCAGGATGGCAACGGTGGAGAACCACATCAAACCAGGCTGCTGATTGAAGACCGCAACAACAAGATATCACTAATAAAAACACGACATTGTTGCAATATTCCAAAATATTTATTGTATAGTACAAACTAGTTTTCGGATACCTGTGTACCTGATGATGGGGTAACAGCCGAAAACTAGTTTGTACTGAACAATAAATACTGTGGAATATTGCAACATTGTCGTGTTTTTATTAGTGATCATGTATCAAATCTTATACCAAGAACCAGCGGAACGTTCTATCAACGCAACAAGATATTTTTAGGTCAATGTGACGGAAGACATATTAATGCAATTCGTATTTTAAGAGATTTTTAGTAAACTATGACTAACGGAGACTAGATAATTAATTCCTTTTATCCAAAAGCTGCATTTGCTGTAGAATTGAAGCTAAGTATAGAATAGATTACATATTTTAGCAGGATGGATCACCTGAACTATAATCTATACTGTTAAATCAAGAAAAAAATTTTTTTTAAAGGGGCTACCTAAAATCTCGAATTGTTATTAACCCTTTTACTGCAGTTCTCTAATAAACATTCTGATTGACATAGGCTACATGTTGTTTAATAAAAACAATATTGTCTTTCTTATATATGGTTTCCCACTTAAATTTACACCCCAGATATCTCTGGAACAACAGTAATATTTAGAAATGACTTTCACGGGCCCAAAGGTATTGGAGGAGCTTATAAAAATAATTACTATGAGACAATGTAAAACGTAAACAAATATTATTTTCAACACAACGTATACTTTTTAAAAGTGGATATCCCATATTATTTCTTATGAAATCAATATACTGAAAAATCGCAAAAAGAAAGGCGTTAGTTGCATCGCAAAACGTCAGTTACACCAGGAGAAAATACGAGGCGTACTTGACGTTTGAAATATATGAAGCGCGCTGATAGCGTGTGGTTGACATACGTAATCTTCATTTCATACTTATCAGTAATTATGGGGTTACCTGTCACAAATACTGATATGCACATAATGGCTTTTCTCTTGCATCTTGTATTTCTCTGCCTACACTATACTGAAAATTATGTAAAGGGTTAGGAAAGATCAATAACGCAAAAATGAGTTACCCCTTTCCTTACTGCTGTCGATGAGACAAAATCCTAGCCCGCCTCCCTTCCTTCGTTTCCTCATTTTTCGTTACGTGTGACGGGAAATTTGTATTTTTTCCAGTGAAGTGAATAAGAGAGTAAATAGCAATACGTACAGCGTTTGTCGCATCGCTGCAGTCAATGACATCGCAATTACTGTCAGCGTAGGGTTCACTGTTAAATCTAGGGATGAGCTAACTGCGCTTTTCTTTTCTTTCAAACGTCAGCTTCGCTTCACATTTTCTCGAAATGTAATTGACGCGCCATTAATTTCGTGATTTTTCATGCCAATGATTGCATAAGATATAATAGGCAGCATCCATTAAAAAAAAAAAAAAAAAAAAAAAAAAAAAAAAAAAAAAAAAAAAGAAGAAAACCCAAGTTCGTGATAAAAATAATATTTGTTTACCTTACAGATATAAAAGTAAGTATCCACTAATTAGAAAAATCCCATACTGTTGAAACTAATACGAGGGTTGGAACTTAAATAGTAGCAACACTGCTGTGGAGGCAGTATGCAATGGAATCTACTATTGTCGCTGACAGCACACGTTGTTGGCATACGTACCTTACCTCGGGGCTAATGGACTCGCCCGTCCCACGTCATCGGCGTGCGCACAATCGAGGAAAACACAGTCACCTGTGAGCGATCGGTCTAACAAAACGGTGTCACTATGTTTTCGAAACAGAAACAACGGAATTAGGTCAAGATTGAATATGTCAGAGGTCGTACAGCACAACAGCGTCATCAAGAACTTCAAGATACGCGCAGGGAATCGGCATTGCCGTTCAGATCAGTGGCACGTTCAACGAAGGTCGGCAAACTGTGGCAGACATGCGTCGGGCAGGTCGTCCTAGCGTCTCTGAAGAAGCAGTGCATACTGTTGCCGCGGTGGACAGTGATCGACCGCAACACATTCTGCGCAACCCAGCCACCATTTTGGACAACAACGCGTGGGTGCATACGCGAGAGACTGTGGCTGCTCTGTTTGGTCGATGTGACTGGGAAATGCTGTACCATCCACCATACTCCTTCGATTTGATTCTTCAGATGAAGGAACCACTTCTTGGCATTCGCTTCGCTGGCCGCGGTGGCCGAGGGGACTGCGGCGCGCCAGTCACGGTCTACACGGCCACTACGGTCAGGGGTTCGAATCCCCCCTCTCGGGCATGGATATTTATGCCATCCTTAGTGTCATAATTAGTTTGTAAGGTTAGGGACTGATGACCCCGTAGTTAAGTCCCATAAGGTATACAAACATTTGAACATTTGAGCATTCGCTTCAGGACTGTTCCAGAGATTCGACAACCAGTAGACTGAGCCTTTCGCACCATCAACATAACAGGCTCTGATAACGATATATTACGCCTTCCACATCGCTGGAAACGTGTTCTAAAAAATGTTCAAATGTTTGTATAGCTTAAGGGACTTAACTACGGCCGGCCGCTGTGACCGATGGGACTGAGGCGCTTCAGTCACGGTCTGCACGGCCACTACGATCGGGGGTTCGAATCCCCCTCGGGCATGAATATTTGTGCCGACCTAGTTCGTAAGTAGTTCATAAGTAGTTTGTAAGTTTAGGGACTGATGACCCCATAGATAAGCCCCATAGACTATACAAACATTTGAACTTAACTACGGGGTCATCAGTCCCTAAACTTACAAACTACTTATGAACTAGCTAATCCTAAGGACGGCACAAATATCCGTGCCCGAGGGGGGATTCGAAACCCCGACCGTAGTGGCCGTGCAGACCGTGACTGGAGCGCCTCAGTCCCCTCGGCCACCCTGCCGGCAAACGTGTTCTACACAACGCTCGTGACTACTTTGAAGGACAGTAACGGTGGTAATCGTGTAACGCTTTTGAATCAGTTGTGAATAAATAGGTGCTATTATTTAAGTTCCAAACATCCTATATGTTTGGGTTTCAGGTATACTAGGAAGTATCCATTGCAACAAACATGGTGTTGAAAACAATATTTGCCTACGTTTCAGACTGTCTCATAGTATTTAATGTCGTAAGCCCCTGCCTTCCGTTCCTGCCTGTGAAAGTCGTTTTTCAATATCTTCTGTTGTTCCTGAGATGTTTCGAGTGAAAAGTTTAAGTTGGACACCCTGTATATAAAGTAAATATTGTTTGTGTTTCATACAAATATATAATTTTATTCCAATATTTATGAAATTTTTCGCATTTGGCTCTCAAAATGAGAGAAACATCATGTCTACATAACGTTTGGTACATTGCATGGTACAGGGTACTTTACAAGTAACTTCGACACCAAGCTACATTTTATTGTGATTTTGATTAATTTTTTCAAGTATGACCTTCAAAACAAGTGAAAGATTATTGTCTATAATAGATTTCGTACAGTGAATGGCGAACGCTGTTGCGGGGTAGTTATTGGTAAGTCGACGTGGGCACACTTTAAGATAAAAATCCCACAACATTATCAACATGTGAAATTCACTACAAGTACAATAATACTCAATTCCGGGCTGTGCAGAAGTACAATCATTCCAGAGTGATGAAGTTATACGCCAGACATTTGCGAGAAACTTCGAAGTTCCTTGACTGTCTGCGAGAATTTCCAAGTCTGAACGTAAACAAGTCTGAGGTACGGTATCAAGATGCAGTCTCTTCGGAATAGCGCAGCAACCTGTCCTGAATAGCTGAACACAGTGCTGGATCGAAGCCAATCAGGATTCACTCACTCGGGTGAGTTCGTAATGCGCGGCCTCTTGCGGGAATGCACGAGCTCTTGATGCCAACTGCCTGTGTTCCCGTGGCCGTATAGACAGTGGTGTAGTTGTCTCTGGCGTCCTCACGATACGCGACAGTACAGAGGATAGAAATGACTTCCACACCGATTGACCGATCACTATGAAATTTGGAAGTGTATGTGATTTTTCATGTAACGGTGGAAGAGGAACTGAGACAGACGAAGGGGGATATGGACAGAGAGGTGGTATTAGATAGGCCAAGAGAGGAGAGGGAGAGGATGTGAGGCAGAGGAGAAGAGGAAGAGGGAGGAGGGAACAGGACATAAAGTCACACAAGGTTCCAATAAATCAATATCCGGCAAATGCCGAACTTTCAGACAGTACACCTATCAAAGCGAGAGTATCTTCAAGCCCCTGTACAATTATATCAATGTAAACACATACACACCGAGCGAGGTGGCGCAGTGGTAACACACTGGACTCGCATTCGGAAGGATGGTGGTTCAAATCCACCTCCGGCCATCCTGATTTAGGTTTTCCGTGATTTCCCTAAATCACTCCAGGCAAATGCCGGGATGGTTCCTTTCAAAGGGCACGATCGATTTCCTTCCATATCCTTATCCAAACATTCCGAGCGTAAGCTCCGTCTCTAATGACCACGCAGTCGACGGGACGTTAAACTCCAAGCTTACTTCCTTCCTAAACACATACAACCACAGGAAAAGTGAAGGTATTGACTCGGAATCACTTGACTAGGGATCAATATATGACAGATTTCGCCCAATTGGTTTCTGAAAGTAATTTTTTAGTTTGTTCGGTATAATAGGTTTGTCACTTTGGTAAGCCAGCACATTCAATATTTTGTATTCTTACTTCAATTGTAGATATAGTATCTCCGATCATTGGAGTTGTTGCAAGTAATGCGAATCACTAAAAATCCTTATTTCAGTTCTTCGAAATTGAAATAACATCAATCACTGTATCCAGCCTATAAACATTTCTAGCAGAAGAACTTATTTAATGAGGTACTAAGATACCTCTCTTTCAAAGCCAGCAAAAAATCATTTCTTAATATCTGTTCTAATAATAAAATGGGTAGCACAATTCCGAGTTCACGTTACAAGACACTGTTTCAAACAGAGTTAGTTGGAAATTCTAAAACACAAGGACCAGGAATCGATCACTGGTTATTCATAATTATAACATCGATTAGAATTAAGATCTACTCATTCAAAATGCAGCAAAAAACAAGACATTACTGTAGATTCATGATTCCGCTACCTAGGTAGATTATATTAGATGAATAGTGATAAATAGCTACAGCTGGCGGCACTTCCCCGTGGCTCAGTCTGATAGAAGTGAGTGGGAAACTAAGTTAAAGAATATTTTAGTAAACGTAAACGCACCGAGAAAATATGTGAATCAAATCAGTACCTAATTTGCGTTGGTGTGACTATGTGGAATGAAAGGAAAGTTTAAAAAAATGTTTTCTCAGAAAATTATTTATTGTAAAACCAACGGATTTACTACTTTTTTCCTCTTTATGTATAAAAATAAACATCAAGTGGTTTACCGATTCTGGATCATGCGACATACAATAGCCCCTGAGAAAAGATATAACATTTTTTACATTCTGTCAATCCTCTCAACATCCCTTCTCTATTTACGAAGAGTACTTACGTTATTCGCCGGTTACTTTGCCTTAATCGCTAATCTTCGGTCCAGTGCATAGGCCGAAGCGACAGTAGTAAAGCACAGTTGACTCTTGTTTATAAGAATGGCAAAAGAACGGATTCCATTCATTACAGACCAATAATTGAAGGCCCTTCCACAAGTAATCCAATGGCGGATGGTCGACCTCAGTATGTTGGAGGAATTTTGGGAAAATGAGGTTCATCTGTAAACGCTTAAGTCAAAAACAAGGGTAAAAAAAAAACATTCGAAAGCTTATTGTCGTCATCGTACCCTACATTTCCCTAAGAGCATTTCTTAGGGAGTAGCCGTGCGCTCTAAGGCGCCTTGCTGTTGGGTGCGCGGCGTACGCCGTCGGAGGTTCGAGTCCTCCCTCGGGCAAGTGCGTGTGTGTGTGTGTGTGTGTGTGTGTGTGTGTGTGTGTGTGTTGTTATTAGGATAAGTTAAAGTAGTTTGTAAGTTTAGGGACCGATGACCACTGCAATTTGGTCCCATAGCTTCACAAACATTTGAACAACATTTTTCGTTAATTTTTAATGTTGCTCATTTGATTAAATTGTGTTACACAGAATATTGCGAAACTTAAATAAATAATGGCTAAAAATTCTGAAGTTTTTTAAACTAAAGGTATCTTGAAAAAACAGCAACCAGTCGCCTTTTATGTACAATGTTTTTGTTAATCTTTTCCCATTACCGGTTTCGATATGCCCAGCGTAATCATCAGATGGTAAGATAGTTTTTTATACTACATTTGGTGTTGAGAGCAAATGACGTGTAATTTCATATAATGTGGTGTGGTATTTATTACATATTGGTATAACTAGCTGAAAACCCGGCCTTGCCCGGGTATTTATTTATTTATTCTTGCCATTTATCAGGTATATTTGTATAAGGGCTGTATGTCTGTAAAATCTCTAGGGAATACAGTTAGTAGTAAAGAAGTAATAGATTCAAACTTGGTGCGGGAAAGGGCGGTGTCCATGAACGTTACTGTTTATGTGCTCATATCTCATGAACAACGTGTCGTAATGTGATACAATTGAGAAGGTACATTCAGCTACATGTGTGTATAAAAAAATGTTCAAATGTTTGTGAAGCTTATGGGACTTAACTACGGGGTCATCAGTCCCTAAACTTACAAACTACTTATGAACTACTTACAAACTAGGACGGCACAAATATCCATGCCCGAGGGGGGATTCGAACCCCCGACCGTAGAGGCCGTGCAGACCGTGACTGTAGCGCCTCAGTCTCCTCGGCCACCGCGGCCGGCATGTGTGTATACTGTCTGTAAAATTTCCTGCTGCTACAATTTGTAGTGTACAAATTATAAATTGTAACGTCATACTGAATGCCGTAGTTTTAGTCCATAAACATCGGAAAAGTAGTAAGCGAGAAACTTTTTTCCTTTTCTCATTTTGCTATGGTTATCAGCGAGAAAAAGTGTAATAAAGGTTTTATATCCTGTTTAAAGTTAATTGCAAATCGCTAAGTACTCTCATTCTCATATAGCGCATTTTCATAGTCTCGCCGCATTATGAGGCAGTTTTTTTGCCATTCCTATTGTTTATGATGTCATATCTTCTGAATCATGTGTCGTATGTGATTCTTAACCATGCAGCAATTGTACCTCACGGTAAGAAATGTGTGTACCAAATTTGGTTGAAATTGGTCCAATGGTTTAGGAGAAAATGAGCAGCTTTTTTCGCAAAATGCAGCAGTTTTCGCGCATCTCATTGTTTATGACGTCATATCTCGTGAACTATATATCTTATGTGATTCTTACACTTACGGCGACCGTCCTCATGGATTGAAGCTTACGTGTACAAAATTTCATAATGATTGGAACAAAACTGTAGATTTTTATGCAACACGTACAACCATACGGACACACTGTTTTATATATTAGACTAGCTGAAAATTCGGCGTTGCCCGGGTATGTATTTATTCCTGACATTTTTAAGGTATATATTCATTTTGTATCAGGGCAGTATGTCTGTAAAACCTCTTGGGAATACAGTTAGTAGTACAGACGTAATAGATTAAAACTTGGTGCGTGATGGGGCGGTTTTCCATTAACGTTACTATTTACGTGCTCATATCTCCTGAACTACGTGTGATACTGCGATACAATTTCGAAGGTACATTCTACATGTCTTTATATTGTCTGTAAAATTTGCTGCGGCTACAATTTGCAGTGCAGAAATTATAAATTGTAACGTAATGACCGCTGGTCGGGGTGGCCGAGGGGACTGTGTCGCTCCAGTCACGGACTGCACGGCCACTACGGTCGGGGGTTCGAATCCCTCCTCGGACATGGATATTTGTGCCGTCCTTAGTGTTAGCTAGTTCATAAGTAGTTTGTAAGTTTAGGGACTGATGACCCCGTAGTTAAGTCCATTAGGCTTAACAAACATTTGAATATTTTTAAGAAATGTGTGTACCAAATTTGGTTGAAATCGGTCCAGTGGTTTAGGGGAAAATGAGCAAAATTGTCGCTAAGTGCAGCAGTTTTCTGCGCATCTCATTGTTTATGACGCCACATCTCGTGAACTATGTATCGTACGTGATTCTTACACTTACTGCGACCGTTCTCAGGGATTGAAGCTTACGTGTACAAAATTTCATAAAGATTGGAACAAAACTGTAGCTTTGTATGCAACACGTACAAATATACGGACACTCTGCTTTATATATTAGACTAGTAACCTTTATGTGTCCATTCTGGTTATTCCACACGCTTTTGCTTTGCAGCTACACTATACACACTTCAGCACACTTCCCACATTTATTTATTATTATTTATTCTATTTGTGAGTAATGTGTTCATGGACGGATGTTGCGGAACTCGGCAGGAAGTGTCGCGGGGAGGCTCGCCGGCCATTGTGTGGTTGGCGGCTGCGGTGCTCGCTTGTGGACGCTTACGTAACAGCGCTGTCCCCAGTGACTCGGGCGAGCAGCGAAGAGCGACGGCACGCGGTCGCCGAGGTCGCCCGTGCGCGAGCACTTGCCAACAAAACGCTGGCCACACTGGCTGGCGACCCGTGGGTCGCCCGGGACGCAGTGCACTCCTTGCAATGAACAGACTATGGAGCCAGCGCTCGAACGCTCGTCGGCTTCCACCGTCCATGCTCACGTCAACACAGGATCTATTGCCCAATCCAGCCCTCTGCCTCGTCAACATTTTACACGTTGTTGCAGTCTTCAGTCCAGAGACTGGTTTGATGCAGTTCCCCACCCTACTCTATCCTGAGCAAGCCTCTTCATCTCAATTTGAATCTACTTACTACATTTGCATCACACCACATTGACACTTGTGCAGAAAGGTGTACAGTATTCTGCGGCATCCATTTTCAATATGCTGCCACAAGAACTAAAGAATCTTAGCACTAATCTACAAGCTTTCAAATCTAAATTGAAGAGTTACCTCATGGCTCACTCCTTTTATTCTGTCGAGAAACTCCTAGAAAAGTTAAACAATTAAGCTAATTCATTTTTTTATTGATTCTTTACACTTTGTCTTAAGATTGTCGCGTGCAAAGGACTACTTTAATTTTTTTTCTATTACCATTCTTGTGTAACAATTAATGTATTGACTTGTTCCATGACTACTCCTCAATTGGGTCCTATGGAACAGCAAAAACCAATAAATAAATAATAAGGGACCGACCGAATATTCGGTTTCAGTTCAGGCCAGTTTCGGCCAAAATATTGGAGGGGTGACGTTTCAAAACGCGATAAGTCCACTCCCGGACAAAATTAGTTTGAAGCGAATTTCTACTCACAAACTGTATACATCGAGCTATGGTGTTGTTTTTATTGGAAACGATATTTTTAACCGTTTAAATCAGCTGCTAAATTTGATTTTCCTTTCAAAGTGCAATAAGTCCAACGGTGATACTGATTCAAATCATGATAAGTCCATTTACTAACGATTACTAACTAAATTTTTCGAGTAAGACAAATAAAATCTGTGGCGCCAATATAGAATACGTTTTAAAACATCAATACAATGTATCTTTTGTATAACCGTATCACTTATTGTTGTGTCCAGTGTATTGTCACATGAAAAGATAATAGAAATAATGTCGTGTGGCTCATTGGCCTTGTGCACGTCTTTCAACTGGACGCCACTTCGGCCAACCCCAGTTATCTAACCGGGGAAAGGGGACCTACAGCTTAACGTGGAATCCGAACCACGTGTCGTCTCTAGCGACTCCTCATATCGTTGAGAGGTGAAAGATGGGTTAAAGTCCAGACTGAAAAAAAATACGAGGTCTGAGCGGGTTCTAAAGCCCTTCGGTTTGCAGTCGAGCACTTTCCCCCAAGACCACCGCGCCCGATACATGAAAAGCTTGGCTTGCGAGTATCTTGTTTATGTGGGAGCTTGCTGTTTCTGAAAAATATGACTGACGTGGAAGGACTTGTACGTGTAGGGGACCACACTTCTGGTGCTAGAAAGCGGCAGAAAGGCGTTGCGAAAAGGAAGATACAGCAGATGGAGACATTTTTTGGGAGATTGTCTAAATTGATTTTACTACACATACTGACAACGTGTTTCGATTTAATTTCTGGATATGAATCCACTTAAACATGTACTATATATATCTTTCAGATACCGTGATAAGGACCCTGAAATGCTGGAGTTCGAGTCTGATCATGGACACAAAGAGGAAAGATTCAAATGCTATAGCATCCCTTTATATCATCTAATCAGAAATAGGATGAAAGTCTACAGACACTTAAACAAACTACTGCAGGACAGGGCACTTCTTCCTCCTTCATTTGTGTTGTGTCTTATTGGTGTAAATAAAATAGAAAGACTGGATTCTTGTTATTTTATTATATAAATTTGTTTCAAAACACATTATGTCCTTTCGACTGGTGCAAAACAAGAAAAGTCCATAGATTTTTTACAAATTGTCTCCCTGATTCCATTCTTTTAACTTCTTGAAGCTTACTAAATTCTCATACACAAATCCTAATTTACTGATTAACTTCGCCTAACACAAGTTTTGGGCTCCTCCTGTAAAATTTTTATTTGTGGACTAATCGCGTTTTAACAAGTTACTCCTTATTTGGTTTCGGTTTCGGCCACAATTCAGCCGAATATTCGGCTTGGCCGAAATTAGCTTTCTTGATCTTACTGATGAATTCCGGTCGCGTTCTGGATGGCTTCAACCAACAATAACGCTTTACCTCGGTTGATGGTGCGCCGTTTAACAGCTAGGACTCTATCCTCACGCATAAAAATTGTGGGTAGTTGTTGTTAAGCACAATATAAAGTAATCGTATCTTAAGTGATACACTATGTTAGTAACAATTTAACTTAATCAGTGTTCTACGTAATGTAATGGGTTATCATATTGTTATGCTGTAAAGCTTTATTAATGAGTTTCCTTGAAAGCCATGAGCTTTATATATAATATGGGTTTACGAAATATTGATCATGTAGTAAACACTTTTTCCTGTTCAGTTTCCGTAAATTTATACTGACAACAATCATACTGTTAGTATGAAATACTTTCTGCATCGCTGATTGATGTTGCTATGCATTCAGGAATGCCAAAAAGGCGATATGTACAGTAATTTGTCGATTGCAAAAATCGGAAATGAAGATATGCAGTGGAGTCTTCTCAATAACAAAATCATAAAGACTACTTATGGAACGAAAAAAAAAAGTTTGTAAATCTATCGGAACAAACTTCGTGGTCATCAGTCCGTAGCTTACAAACTACTTAAACTAAGGTAAACTAACCTAAGGACAACACACACGCCCATGCCCCAGGAAGGACTCAAATTTCCGACGGCGAGCAACCACGCGCTTCTCAGCGAGGCGCCTTGGACCGCCTTTTTCTTTTTCTTTCTTTTTTTTTTTTTTCTTTTTTTTTTTCTTTTTTTTTTTCGCTTGCCGTCTACTGCCTTCTCGGCCTGGCTTCAATGCCGTTTTTGTCTTCTCCGTAAGAAAATTAAAATTTTAACTTCTCTAAACACAGAAATTAAAGTTAAATGTCTTCTTCAAACAAAAATCATATAAACATAGTTGAAATGAAAGTAATAATGCTATGGAACTCAGTTCTATTGCACTGTGGCTGGCTGCTAAACTAATATACGCGCCTCGTGTTGGAGTCGGGCACGTCTTCTTGATAGATTTTAGAGTTAGTTCCATCGTCCTGATCAGTTCTAGCTCTAAGTCGGCGAATACATAAATTAACTTCTCATACCCGGTACTCCCCAACTGCGCGGGGGATCGCTCATAGCACTTCCTAGAAAGTTAGCAAAGTAAAGTTTGTACTTCTTGTGGTTCTTGATCATAGAATGACGTTCTTGTAGAAATGTCCAAAAGTCAAGTACGTTCTTGGGGCCTTCTCTGGAAAGGTAGAGGACTGTCAATACTCGAATCCAAGTTACTGCATTGATCTTAGTTCGGGGATAGTATGTCTTGTCCGGGTAGAGTAATATCCCTGGTTCGATATCTTGCGGAGCAACTCAAAGGAAAAAAGCTATAATTTTTTGCGCCAAACTCCACACTTCTGCGGAAGTGCCGCATGTCAGGCGATGTTCTTCATTATCCAATTCATTACACTGAGTACACAAAGCAGTGTCCACTCTATGTATAGCACGTAATCGGGCACGCGTCATGAATTTTCCACTGACGATCTGATACTACAGCGTACGTGTCTCTGTGTCAAGAAACACAAAGTGCATTGCCCGCCATACCACTGTCCACGTTACTGCCGGGTGCCATCTCTCTATCAAGTTGCCTGGTCGTCCTCGTAACAGTAAGTAATATATATCACGTGCTGTTGTGGTCCTGGTAGTCGGTAGGTCCGCTTGTACATAACTGTATTCGACGAAAAAGGTACGAATATGGGCAAGAGACGGTGATATGTGCCCGACCATAACTAGCGCTCTCTGGGAAGGTGGCGCTAATTCCTCTATCAAAGTTCCGGACAGACTTGACTGGTGTCGACGCCACATCTTGACCATCGTATTGACATAGAGAGCCACAGCGGACGTGGACAAGGCCGAGACACCCTCGCTAAATGGGGTGAGAGTTTCGTACCGAACTTTGAAAATTAGACCTGCGCTCACTAAGTATCCAAAGGCCGCTAGGAGGCAGCGTGCCATAACCACAGCCATCGGGAGCACTTGCGCCAAGTGTGGAATGCATGATGCCAGGTGAATGTTCACAAAAGTGACCCGTTGCATTATGTCTAATGCTCTTAACCTGTTATCTCGAACACTCGTTCTGATAGATTGCAGGAGCCGTCTATAGTTGAGCGTTGCCGTGCGTCTGACGTCGTTGGTGAATGTAATTCCCGAACATTTCATTGTGTACATTTATCTTAATGGTGCCACGCTGTTATCTGGCAGCCCTCGTCCAATGTTCATAGCCCCAGACTTCGTCATATTAACGCGACTTCCTGTAGCCGAACCATACAGATCAATCCATCTCTTCCCCCGACCGCGCCAGGAAGGTAAGGTCGTCTGCATATGTTCTGCAGATGAATGTGTGGCCCCTGAATGTTATTCCTGTTAGCTTGTTCCTAAGGCCACAAAGTAACGGCTCGATAGCTATGGCGTAGAGCATCGACGACAGCGGACACCCTTGCCGCACAGATCTGGAGATTTTGATTGGTCCTACCGCACGTCCGTTCACGAGCACTGTAGAGGAAGCACCGTGGAGTAGTCGCATTACTACGGTAACGAAATCGTGTGGAAAGTTCATTTTCGTCATCACTTTTGTCATGTACGCATGGCTCACTCTGTCAAAAGCGCGACCAAAGTCAACGGACACCGAAACAGCATTGAGACGACATTGTTGCCAATGCTATCACGTCGCGGTAGTCACTGAGCGCTGTCTGAATATTGCTGTCACCGGCGAGAGACGTTTGATCAAGGGAGATAATTCCTCGTTTGATACGAGCTGCAAGTATCCTTGTTAGGTCTTAAAATCTGAGTTGAGTAGTGTCAGCGGCCGGTAGTCTTGTATTCCTTTCCCACCTGACGGTTTGGGTACAGGAATTATCATGCGCTCCACAAAGGCAGATGGAAGAGGGGTATGCGGAGACATCAGTTCTCGGTACATATCAGTCCACCGAGGCAGCATGAGAGTTTTGAATGTCCGATAAAATTCTAACGGGAGTCCGTCCGGTCCCGGTGATTTGTTTGCTGCGCCTTTACCAGAGCTTCTGCCACTTCGTCTTCCGTAACCTCTGCCATGAGTAATCCTTCCGCCGTCGCATCAAGTTTACCCGACAGTGTTTGTGGAACTTCATCAAAAGCTGCCTCATTGTGTTCCACTCTGTCGTCGAGGTGTCGTTAATGTTCCAGAAAAGCGGTGGCAATATCTTTTTCCGATGTTAGACTGTTACCATCCGGCAAGTCGATGATATGTATTAAAGCTCTCCGACTGCGTCGTTTCTCCCTGATGACGTGGTGCATCGATGGTGGTTTCCCTGTACTCGGTCAAAAACTCTAGCTCGGACGACAGTGCCTTCTAGGTTGCGGCGCATTATAGATGTTATCTGAGCCTGTACCCGTTTGACTGCAGATTGCCGATCTGGTGAAGGTGCCTGTGTTGAGAGGTCCGGTAGCGTCGTAAAATAGAAGTCCACGGTGTTCCGTCTCCACAAGGATTGTTCTCTTCCGTATGCAATCATCGATCGGCGTATAGCAGGCTTGGCGCAGTCCAACCACCACTGTAGTGTCGTGGGGAACGTCGGTAGGCGTCGCTCGCAGGTGTTCCAGGTGTCTTCTATTAAGCGTCTGCACTCCGGATCCCGGAGGTGTGCGACGTTCATTTTCAAGGTACCTCGACTCCTCCACACCTTCTGGCGTTGTAGTTCGATCGTGGAAAATGTATGCGGTACGGTCTGAGAAGGCAACGGGCCACAATTCCGCATCAAGAACAGCATTTGTGAGACCACGTGTAACATAAACTCGATCAATACGGTTTGCTGAATGACTGGTATAGTATGTGTGTCCGGTCCGGTTGCCACGGACGCGTTCCCAAGTATCGATCAAGTTCATATCTCTCACCAGCAGTCGCAACTCTTGACACGAGGTGTAATGTGGGCATTGATCTTTCGGGGCAAGCACACAGTTGAAATCACCTCCAAGTAAAAAATGATTATATCGACCCAAGAAAAGAGGAGCAATCTCCTCTGCATAGAATCTGGCACGGTCCCGCCTTCGGTCTGTACCTGACGGAGCATATATGTTGATGATGCGGAGGCCAAGTACTGTCAGCGCAAGCCCCCTTGCTGACGTCTTCAGCATCGATACCGTCACATAAAAGTATCGCCGTGCCGTTGGCGGTGTCATGCGTTGGTGTAATATATGTGTGTCGTACCCATACAGTGGGGGAAAACTGTCGACACTGACTTCTTGTAGGAGGACTATATCAACATCCGACGCCCCCAACATGTCCTTTAATAGCTGTAGTTTGACGTGTGCTCTAATCGTATTGATGTTGATGGAATTCTTGTAGGAGGACTATATCAACATCCGACGCCCTCAACATGTCCTTTAATAGCTGTAGTTTGACGTGTGCTCTAATCGTATTGATGTTGATGGATGCTATTCGATATGCCTGCTGCTGCACTACAGGGTGGAAAGCGTTCATGATGTTCGAGTTTGTTGGTGTGGAGTTGAACATCTGTCGATTGCTGTCGTGTCCTTCGGAACCTTCCGCATCTCCTGAGTGACTAGTGTTTGGTTAAGGTCGCGGCCGCTGCCGCGTCCGTGTCGTCGTTCATTGAGTCATCATCATCGTGATCCTCGGACCAGATGATATGAGGCAAATCTCGCTTGAGATATCCCCGCGTTGCTTTGCAATGGCGGTGGATCTGTATCAGGGTTGGGCGGCGGACCCACTTGTTGGTCTCCGATGAACGACGTGGGATGTTTCTCGTGTACTGGGCGGTTCGCGTCATTCTGTTGTGCGGTGAGAAGGGACTCCACATGTGTGCTTTGAATTTCATTATCCTCACTGTGTGTTGCAGTGTCTCCCGTGGAACAGGTGTCCGACGGCGATAGACAGCGTTTCTTGTGCCGCTTCGGCGATCGTTGCTTGCGTGTGTGTACCTCCGTATCAGAGTGCGGCAGCGATTCCCGGCGTTCAGAGGAGCGACGACGGGTGTGGACGCTGCCATGTCAACGTCCATTCGTGCTTCCGGGTCCTTCTCTTCAGCCGTCGATGTCGACGGAGAAGTTGTGCTCTGGTTGTTTGGAAGCACATCTGTGTCACCGGCCACCAATTCTGACGGTTCTGGTATCTGTTCTTGTGGAATGGGTGGGTCAATATTCGGCGTAGCGCCTCTCCGGAGCACATTGACGTATGACAGTGGGAGTGCCGTCGGCGCGAGCGTTAGCACAGCTTCCCCTGTCGGTACTTGTGCGATCCTCCGCTGCATGCATTCAGAGCGAACGTGACCTTCTTTACCACATCCTGAGCATGTCTTCGGCTGCATCCTCCTATGAACAGGTAGGACGGGACGTGTTTGGTAAGTTCGATCCGGATTTGCCGAACTCCGTTAAGAACTGGGTACGTCGTAAAAGTGGACCACTTTTCCGCAACATGACTGAGCACCGTACCATAAGGTTGGAGCGCTTCAAACACGAGTTCAGATGGCACTTCGAATGGGAATTCAAAAATGCGTATTGTACGTAGTCCGAGTCCTGCATGATCAATAACCACATCGCCGACATGGCCGTCAGCGTGCTTAAATTTGAGTCCATGCTTATTAGCTCGAATTATTCTTTCACATACTTCTTCGCTGATCATTTTCAAGTAGACAACACTACTCAAGATAGAGATGTGTATGCCTATAAGATCATGTGGATCGATTTTAACATCTTCTCGTATAAAGCGCTCGATTTCGTGAGCTTTTGGTCGGGCATAATCGTTCGAAAAGCTAATCTTTATCGTCGACTTGCGCCATGAGTGAGCCATTCTATAATAGGAAATACTACACCCGCGAGAGCGGCCGAACACGTAAACAAGCGCGCGCGCGAGAAGCTCTGCGGCGGGACGTAAACACGCCCGTCCTCACCGCGTCGCTGCCTGACGCGGACTATAAGGTCGCCCGTGCGCGAGCACTTGCCAATAAAACGCTGGCCACTGGCTGGCGACCCGTGGGTCGCTCGGGACGCAGTGCACACCTTGCAATGAACAAAATGTGGGGGGCCTCCGAACGCTGGTCGGCGTCCACCGTCCATGCTTACATCAACACAGGATCTATTGCCCAAACCAGCCCTCTGCCTCGTCAACATTTAACATTTTGTTGTAATCTTCAGTCCAGAGACTGGTTTGATGCAGTTCCCCACCCTACTCTATCCTGAGCAAGCCTCTTCATCTCCTTACTAAGAACCGACCGAATATTCGGTTTCGGTTCAGGCCAGCTTCGGCCAAAATATTGGAGGAGTGACGTTTCAAAACGCGATAAGTCCACTCGCGGCCAAAAATTAGTCTGAAGCAAATTTCTACTCTACAAACTGTGATACATCGAGCTATGGTGTTGTTTTTATTGAAAACGATATTTTTAACCGTTTAAATCAGGTGCAAAATTTGACTTTCGTTTCAAAGTGCAATACGTCCATCAGTGAAACTAATTCAAATGATGATAAATCCATTTACTGACGATTACTTACGAAAGTTTTTGAGTAAGACACATAAAATCTGTGGCGCCAATATAGAATACGTTTCAAAACGTCAATACAATGTATCTTTTGTATAACCGTACCACTTATTGTTGTGGCCAGTGTATTGTCACATGAAAAGATAATAATAATAACGTCGTGTGGCTCATTGGTCTGGTGCGAGTCTTTCAATTGGACGCCACTTCGGCGACTTGCGTGTCCTTAGCCTACCCCAGTTATCCAACCGGGGAAAGGGGACCTACAGCTTAACGTGGAATCCGAACCACGTGTCGTTTCTAGCGACTTCTCACATCGTTGAGAGGTGAAGGATGGGTTAAAGTGCAGACTGAAAAAATCCATGGTCCGCGACCCTTCGGTTTCCAGTCGAGCACTTTAGCCCAAGACCACCGGGCCCGATACATGAAAAGATTGGCTGGCCAGTATCTTGTTTATGTGGGACCACACTTCTGGTTCTAGAAAGCGGCAGAAAGGCGGTGCGAAAAGGAAGATAGAGCAGATGGAGACATTTTTTCGAAGATTGTCTACTAAACTGATTTTACTACACATACTGACTACGTGTTTCGATTTAATTTCTGGATATGAATCCACTTAAACATGTACTATATATATCTTTCAGATACCGTGATAAGGATCCTGAAATGCTGGAGTTTGAGCCTCATCATGGACACAAAGAGGAAAGATTCAAATGCTATAGCATCCCTTTATACCATCTAATCAGAAATAGGATGAAAGTCTACAGACACTTAAACAGACTACAGTAGGAAGGGACAGTTCTTCATGCTTCATTTGTGTTCTCTTATTGGTGTAAATCAAAGACAAAGACTGGATTCTTGTTATTTTATTTCATAAATTTGTTTGAAAACAGATTATGCTGGTGCAAAACAAGAAAAGTGCATAGATTTCAAAAATTCAGTTGGCAACACTGCCTTTAAATAACGAGTCATTTGTCTCACTGATTCCATTCTTTTAACTTCTTGAAGCTTACTAAATCCTCATACACAAATCCTAATTTACTGATTAACTTTGCCTAACACTAGTTTTGGGCTCATCCTGTAAAATTTTTATTCGTGGACTAATCGCGTTTTTTGAAAAGTTACTCCTTATTTGGTTTCGGTTTCGGCCACAATTCAGCAGAATCTTCGGCTTGGCCGAAATTAGTTTTCTTGAACTTACTGATGAAGTCCGGTCGCGTTCTGGATGGATTCAGTCAACAATAACGCCTTACCTCAGTTGATGATGCGCCGTTTAACAGCTAGCACTTTCTCCTCAAACGTAAAAATTGTGGGTTTGTTGTTAAGCTCAATATAAAGTAATCGTATCTTAAGTGATACACTATGTTAGTAACAATTTAACTTAATCAGTGTTCTACGTAATACAATGGGTTACCGTATTGTTATCCTGTAAAATTTACTTAATTAGTTCTCTTGAAAGCCATGAGATTTTTATGTATAATTAATATGGATTCAGGAAATATTGATCATGTAGCAAACACCTCTTCCTGTTCAGTTTGCGTAAATTTATACTGACAACACTCATACTGTTAGTATGAAATACTTTCTGCAGCGCTCATTGATGTTGCTATGCATTCAGGAATGCCGAAAACGAGATATGTACAGTTGTTTGTCGATTTCAAAAAACGGAAACGAAGATAATGCAGTGGAGTCTTCTCAATAACAAAATCATAAAGACTACTTATGAAACCCAAAAAAAAAAAAAAAAAAAAAAAAAAGTTCAAATGTTTGTAAATCTATCAGGCCAAACTGCGTGGTCATCAGTCCGTAGCTAACAAACTACTTAGACTAAGGTAAACTAACCTAATAACAACACACACGCACACACACATACCCCAGGGAGGACTCGAACCTCCGACGGCGACCAACCGCGCGCTCGTCAGCGAGGCGCCTTGGACCGCTCGGCTCCTCCACCGCGGCAGTTATGGAACCAATCAGATGATTACTTATAGGATATTGCCATGTTTGTTGTGTACCTAAAGACTATCTTCCTACAAGAAGTATGCAGGACTGTGGAACTTGTGGTAGGTGTTGAGCTGTCTCGTTAATTCGAGGTGATCGGGACTGGGATCACATCGAACTTTACGAATGAAGAAGAAGAAAATCGACCTTGAATAGATACACTTGTAAAAAAATAAAAAATAATTTTAAAAAAAAATTTTAAAACTGTTTTAAAACAAAGATTTTAAATAGTCATTAGCATTGGTAGCCTAAAGGTTAACCCTTTTCACTATTTACTTCGCGTTATAATGATGGAGTGCCTTTTACTATGCAGACAGAATGTACCCGCTTTTGTTGTTTTGTTTTATGACGCTCGTATTTATGGTAAACTCGTAATTCCGAGACTAGAAATATCGAGACTCTACTGTATCAAGTTCAGTTTACCTATTGTCTGCCTTCCTTTATTTTTTCTTTATTAGGTAGAAAATGTCACAACGAGGAGAAAAGAATCCAATTTGGGTGTACTTTAATAAAAGTACCGTCGATTTGTCTAAATCTGTTTGCCTCCAATGTCATTATCTACGAACTCGTGGTTAGGCTTACACACACTCAAGAAGGCTTAGTACAGGCACAGACAAAAATATGTTACTCGGTGGTACAGGGAGGGGGTGTTAGGAAATGTGGACAAACTAATGATTTGTGGTGTAACGTAATATACAGAAATTTTAACTTGATTACGCAAGTTTCCGTTACGTTTCGGCTTCGGCCACAAATTGTGTTTCGGTCGGACTCAACTACTTACTGTATTCGTCTCTTGGTCTCCCTCTGCGATTTTTCCCCCACACACTTCCCTCCAATGCTAAATTCACGATTCCTTCATGTCTAAAAATGTGTCCTACCAATCGATCCCTTCTTTTAGTCAAGGTATGCAAAAAACTCCTTTTCTCTCCGATTCTGTTCAGTACCTCTTCATTAGTTACGCGATCTACCCACCTAAGCATCAGCTTCTTCTGTAGCACCACAATTCAAAAGCTCCTATCCTCTTCCTGTCTGAACTCTTTATCGGCCATGTTTCACTTCCTTACAAGGCAACACTCGACAGAAATGCCTTCAGAAAAGACTTCCTCACGCTTAAATTAATATTAAATGTGAGCAAATTTCTCTCTCTCATAAACGCTTTTCTCTTCGCATTGCCAATCTCCATTTTATATCCTGTGTACTACGACGATCATACGTTATTTTACTGCCCAAGTAACAAACTCATCTACCACCTTTATTGTTTCGTTACATAATCTATTTCCTTTAGCAACGCCTGATTTTCAAAGACTGCATTCCATTACCCTTGTTTTGCTCTTGTTAATATAAGCCCTCATCACAGAGTTTCTTTCGCCATTACCTCGCCTACTATCTTCCAAATTTCACAGACGTTCTCCAGCGAATCTTGCAGGATTAGCACTCCTGGAACAAAGTGTATTGTGGAGTCACGCCTCAACCAGAAAGACATTTTCACTCCTCATGTACATTAGTGTAAAAGTTTATCACTGTTATTCTAGACTACGATCTATATTAAATACTACTCTTAACAATTATTAAAGAAAAATGATTAAGCAAATTAAATAAATCCATCAAAATCTCACATGGATCTTTTTTGGGGGGAGGGGACGGGGTGAGCGGATAGTCAAATCTCAAATCTCACCAAGGGCTGGATTCCATTAGACGCCAAAATCACCTCATGTAATTAAAGGACGCACCCATGGACAGTAAAGGACACTCATTTTCCGTCGCCCTGCTGATGTATGTGATGAGTCACAGGCAGCTAATATCTTTCCTGTCATAATTATTCACACAGCACTTCCACTGCTGGAAATTGAAGTTGCGACTTCGCACTCGGGAGCTTCTTGTCGGAAATCACGCAACTACTCTGTCGTGTCGCAACTGACAGGAGTAACCCAGTTCCTAAAGCGACAGCAGCGTTGTCCGTCCAACATTTAGGCTACTTGTGGATCAGATGATCGCGTGCTTATTAGTTCTGCAAGTGCATTCCCTTTTAGTGTCTCTACAAAAGAAACACGCAGTATTAACCAATGTTTTTTCCCATATGATGAAGTTGTAGCATTAGGTACGAGGAGGTTTGCAGGGCAGATGGCGCGGTACTGGCGGAAGTAATGCTGTGAGGTCAATTCGTGAGGCATGCTCGGGTAGCTCAAAGTTTGCCCGCAAAAGCAAGGGTCGCATGTTCGAATCCTGGTTCTGCACATTTAATCTGCCTTCAAGTTTCAATAAAATACCTATTAAAATTCTTTCCATTTCCGTCCAAACACCAAATTTTGGATTTTGTTACCATTCTTTTCAGTACTTCTGGTTCCTGTATAGCGGTTTCGTTGAGCTTATGCCCCTCTTTTGTTATTATTCAAATGTTTGTTAAGCTTAAGGGACAACTGCGATGTCATCAGTTCCTAAACTTGGAAACTACTTATCAACTACCTTATACTAAAGTCGACACAAACATCCATCCCGAAGAGGGATTCGAACCCCCGACGGGGAAAGGCCTCGCGCATCGTAGCATAGCGCTTCAATGCACTCGGCCGCGGCTTTGTTATTATTCTGGGATTCGTCATTTTTTTCTGTTGCCTATTTCAATTAAAGTTTTAAGGACTCGTTAAAAACCCTGTTTTGTGGTCATTGTAAGTTATGCAGATCTGTTTTCACGATAGAACTCTAGTAAACAGTATGTCCTAGGTTTGGATTCTGACCGCGAGATAAAATTTAATCCAATGCCTCTACTTCAGATTAATATCTTTAACAGATATCGAGACAAATATATCTCTGGACATTGTTTATTTCATATTTATATATCACCTGTGCCTGAGGAATAAGGCAGGATTTCTCGCTAACATTCTTTACTTGGGTGCTATTACGCTGTTGGAGAGCCTTAACGATACGTATTTATGTGGGAATATGAGGCAGTGTTGAAGTTTGTATAGTGGGGGAGGGGGGAGACGTTCCTCAAGACCGTCCGTGCAGGCGCTATATCCATTAAGTCTAGATGGCGTAGTGGTTATGGCGTATGCTTAGTGCATTGAGGAGCTATGCTGCGATGCGCGAGGCCGCTCCCCGTCGTGGATTCGAATCCCCCCTCGGACATGGATGTTTATGTCGTCTTTAGTATAAGGTAGTTCATAAGTAGTTTGTAAGTTTAGGGACTGATGACCTCGCGGTTAAGTCCCTTAAGCTTTACAAACATATGGACATATGTATGCTTAGTAAGTAGGTGGTCCCGGGTTCTAATTCCGATTCCGTCTCATCTTAGGCCGAACGTGCGGCGTCAAGTCTTCCCTTTTCGGAAATCTCTGCTTCGCTGCGTTTCATAACTTTATGACTTCTTCCTTCGCCGCCACACGGCTCGTATGCCGCAGCGTTCGTCTAATGCTACGTTTGGCTGGCTCGCTAGAGAATAGAGCGATCCTCATTATTTGCGCAATCTACCAATCTAAACTTCAGCATTCTTCTGGGCATCACATTTGAAAGGCATCTATCATCTTCCGGTCTGAACTATTTATCGTCTACATTTCACTCCCATATATCGCAACACTTCACACAGATGCCTTCAGAAAAGACTTCCTTACACTTAAATTAATATTCGGTGTTAAAAAATCTCTCTTTTTCAAGAACGCTTTTGCTTCCATTGCCATTCTGCATTTTATATCCTCTTTACTGCCCAAGAAACAAAACTCGTCTACCGTCTTTATTATTTCGTTACTTACTCTAATTTCTTCAGTATCGCCTGTTTTTCGTAGATTGCATTCCATTACTCTTGTTTAGCTCTTATTAATGTTCATCTTACACGTCACTTCATTGTTTCGTTATCTAATCTAATTCCTTCCTTGTGACAAAAGAAAATTATTTCCTGAGGTCCCCTACCCCTTGCGTGAAATTGGGTGAGATTCGGCTCGACCACCACATTCCTAAGCGCCTCACATCGTGATGGTGCAAACCTTTGATCACTGCGGCGTGACATTTTGTATTCGGTGTTCATGGTGCAAGGTAACGGTTCGTTTTGATCATTTCTGAAGTGTAGCAACATGCTCTGTCTCGCTCCTGATGCACGTCGTGACTCATCAGCATCAACATTTTTCCTGACATAAATGTTAACACAGCACCTAAAAATGAGCGTCACTAGAAGTTGACTTGGTACCTCGTACTCAAAGTAATCGCAGGAACTAAAAATTACTTTATCTTAGACCAGCTTATCTCTGAAGGACACCGGCCAGTTTCGCGGGCTACCTTAGAGACTCAGATAAACATTATCCGCAGAGAAACGTCCGAATGTCGCTCAGGTAGGTTTAAGGTGCTCTACCTACTGTCAGGAGGGAGAGAGAGAGAGAGAGAGACGAGAGACGAGAGAATGTTCAAATGTTTGTAGAGTCTATGGGACTTAACAACGGGGTCAACAGTCCCTAAACTACTTATGAACTAGTTACAACTAAGGACGGCACAAATATCCATGCCCGAGGGGGGATTCGAACCCCCGACCGTAGTGGCCGTGCAGACCGTGACTGAATCGCCTCAGTCCCTTCGGCCACCGCGGCCGGCCAGAGACGAGAGAAGGCAGGCTGTAAGTGTAATGGCATAATGACATGCAGTGACAAGCTTCCTTAAGACTTGCCATTCTTAGTGCAGGACCTAAGGGGTTTTCTTGTCAGCATGTTTCATTGACAGCCACAGTGTGCATGATAGGCGTAGATTTCACATGCGTCAGAATTGCCATACTTCGGCATATGTCAACATGTTTGGCGTGTAATGTACCGTCTGAATACATTTCCTACGATTTCTGCAAATGTCCACACGTTTGAGTTCTGAGAATTGAGATCTTAGGACTATTATTTTCATCTCCTATCGCCGACAATTTATATATACGAGTGTTGAAAGTTAAATAGTGGCAACACTGGTGTGGAGACAGTATGTTATGAAATCTACTATTGTTGCTGATAGCATACATTGCTGACATACCTACCATACCTCCGAGCAAATGGACTCGCCCGTCCCACGTCACCGGCGTGCGCACAATCGACGGAAACACAGTCACTTGTGAGCGAGCGGTCTAACGTAACGTGTCACTATGTTTTCGAAACAGGAACAACGCAGTTGGATCAAAATTGAATGTGCCAGTGGTCGTACAGCATGTCCAGCAATGCGAAAGAAGCCGCAACACTTTCTGCGTAACCCACCCACCATTTTGCACGAAAATGCGCGGGCGCATATAGCGCAAGTTCTGGCTGCTCTCTTCGATCGATGGGACTGGGGAGTGATGTACCATCCACTATACTACCCGGACTTAATGACTTTGATTTGATTCCGAAGATTCAGAACTGTTCTAGAGATTCGACAGGCAGCAGACCGGTTCATTCGCACCATCAACAGAACAAGCTCTGCTAACGGTGTACTAAGTCTTCTACGTCGTTGGCAACGCTGGTGACTACTTTGGAGGACAGCAATAGGCGCGAACATTTATCGCTTTTGTATCGGTTGTGAATAAATATTTGCCACTATTTAAGTTGTAATCCTCGTATTTTTACTTCGCTATCTGTAATACAAGTAAAACGCGAAATGTTATGTATTGCATACACTCAATGTTTAGAGACGGGTGTTACACGTACATTTCTTGCCTGTGATAGTTTTCAGTTATTGCCTTCTTTTGTGGAATATACGCGTCTCTCCTGAACTAATACATTTATCCAGCTGCACCTTCTTTAAATTACACATACAGATATATAAATAAGTGTTGCATCACCTTGGTTCCAAGGTCTCCTGCGCAGTGACGTTGAATGTATACACTGCCTCAAGGGCACGTTACCTAAGATTGTCCAAAGATTTTACTTAACCAGCACAAATATGCAAACATTGACCTTTCCACGGAGTAGGTAAGACGGCCGCTGACTTCCAGTCGTAACACTGAGAAGTAAGTACACTACTTGTGTTGATTATAGTCCTGCTATCCCTAGAAGGTCAATTCTGAAGTCTGATCCAGTTTCCAGACGTCTCGTAGTGAACTAAAGCTATTGTAAGATACCTGCTGGGGAAAGGTATACATTTCATATTAAAATGTTGAGACCAGTGTCAAGCTAGTTAGGCATTGGTGATTTATCTTTCGTTGCAGGCTTATTTTTCGATGGCAGTACTATCGATATTGGATCGATACTATCGATATTGTTGCCGGGAAATAGGGTTGTGATTATTGAGAGTGCAGACTTTGCTAGGCGCGCGGATGAGATTGCAGAAGCGTGGGGACCTTGGTTGTGTGCAGTTTTCGTTCCGGTGGGATAGCCGAGATGAGATTTTGAGACTTGAATGCTGAGCCAAGCTGTTCGTTTAAGATATGGAGACGAAATGAATAGATGACGTTGGAGAAACGATCTTTAGAAGTTTTTATAAGGTAAAGTTTTTCATGAAATACTTGGCATGGTTCTATGTAGGGTTACCATATGTTCATCATCAAAAAATAGGACAGTTCATACAAAAAAGAGGACACTTTATCTTCAACATAATGTAATTTACAACTTTATTAATGCACCACGTAAAACTACTACAAACTAAAATAGTAACCCTGTGTGGTTGTTGGAAAACGAAATATTACGAACCTTGACAGTTTATTCCTCATCACTACTCTCAATTGTCTCATTATTGTCTTATTCACTTTTGAACCAACTATATTTCGTGGACGACGAAATCTGTCTCAAGAGGGTTTTTTTTTTCCTAACAATTATTGTACACATACAGTATACGTCTTTCACTGCGGCTGACCCTTCTAAGGGTCCGCGCTCAATGTAGGATAGCGTCAGCCGCAGCGCAATTGATAATTACAGTATATTTTAAATCTATTCCTGTCTTTTGTTCACTGTGTGTTCACAAGAGAAAACACAGGTTCTTTGTCGGCATTATGACTGGTTATAGAAGAAAAGAAGATTACAATTTTCAGCAGTTCAGAATAACTAACAACACTAGATGACTGATTTAAATATGCACACCACACTTCAGCTGCTTGTATTTTCTGTTTCATTTCATAATCTTTATATATATATATAATTACGAAGCTGATCGGAGCACAATGTATCATTAATTCTTACATTCGTTTGATAATTCTCTTCAATGATTTGTATTTCTCCAGGAGCACATATTTAACACTGAATTTCTCTTCGGTATTACGTTATATTTAAGTTCGTAATTTATTTTGAAGCAAAAAGCTACCTACCATCTCGAACACACAATAGAGCTTTAACCTAAACCACAAAGTATATCAAAACCAACGCCATAGAACGTAATGCACAAGACAGAATGCACTGGTTAAATACAGGAGAGACAACCGGGTTCCTTCGCAGAGAAGTCCCGAATCGTTTGCAACTGTCAGACCCATGCGGAGTGTGAAATTGTGAACGGCAATTTCACTCTGTCTATGCGCGTAATAGTTGCGAACAGTTTGGAACTGCGGTGCGAATGAACGTGTTGTTGCCAATGACACAAAAATAAATTTTCTTTCCCGGAACCCAAAAAAAGAGGACATTTTGTAGAATTTTATAAATTTCGGCCGGACACATTTTCTTGCCTCAAAAAGAGGACATGTCCGGGAAAAAGAGGACGTATGGTAACCCTAGTTCTACGGCACAACTTCGCATTGTTAGGCTGAACTGATGGTAACAGTAACGGTCGGGAAAGATCTTGCTGTTAGCTTGTGGTCTCACGATTCATGCTAGGGACCCCTTTCTGTGTTAGGAAAAGTATTTATTGTAATAGTTTAGTTTTGAGATTACGTTTCTTATGAAATAGGAATTTCATGGATAGTGTTCTTGAAATATGGTATTGTTGTAACAGTGTTTTTGTAAATCGAGTTAAATTTATTAACAGTAAAGAAATGTTTATCTTTGTTTAAAAATAATTTTGTAGGCAGATTAAATATCTGAGTTATATTTTTCTCTGAAAGATTTTAAAATCTAAAACATGACATTGTTTGTAATTTTTATGAAGCTACATCAGTTAGAAAATAAACCAGATATTTCATTTTTAATAATTAGTTCGAGTTTCTTAAAAAGATTATCAGTTTATATCTCCTCAGATGTTTTCTGTAGTTAGTTTTCCAGTAGTTAGTACAGCAGGAAGCAGTTTGGTGTTGCGCAAATTTATGCAGTGTGGCTAAAAAAAATGGTTAGGATTGGGAAGTGAAAGTAATCGAAAAGTGAAAGTGAGAAAGAATCAGTTTTTGTCAAGCTTACAGTTCAGTATGATTTACAGATTTCAGGGTAGGCCAATTCATACAGTGCTCAGGTTAACAAGTATTTGCACTGAGTGAGACTGCATTGATAAATACTGTGTTCGTTACATTCCGTTAAGGACTGTTAGTTTAGTCAGAAACAAGTTTGTAGGGCCAGAATTATTAAAACAGTGATTTTTAGGATCAGTAATTTTCAGACAGTTAACTTTGTTACGACACTTTCATACAGAAACAATTAGCAGTTTGTGTCTCATTATAATAAACATTACGCAGTCAGATAGGTTTTGCAATACCTTTACATTCACAAAGAATACAGTTAAAAATACGCAGTTATATTAACATAACGTTGTGCAAAGGCATTCAGGTAGAACAAGTTCAAACACATTCAGTTACATTTCATTCAAGTAGCATCAGTCAGTTACATTTCTTAGATCATATGGTAAAACACATAACTTTCGCAGCAGACGTAAATTTTGTAAGAGAGAAGGACAAGCAAGAAACTTTCACAATGTTGTTTGGACGTGGTGCAGAGAATACAAGAACATCCGATGACTTGCCTCTTTCTGGCTGCCCAAAGGCTACCACAGCAGCTGATGATTAATAATTCCGGATTTCACCTCGGAGGAACCCCGAAAGTGTGTCACCTCGCTGAATAATGATTTTCGTGCAGCCACTGGACGTTGTGTTTCGACTCAAACTGTACGTCATACGCTGCCTGACATGCAGCTTCACACTCCCAACGTTCATGGCGAAGTATCTGACTCCAAAAAAGGTCTCCGACGATTGTCTGGTTGAAGGCAGATGCGAGTTTTACCTGTAAATAACAGCATGGTGCTGGGTCCCTTTTGTGCCGCGCTACATGAATGACCTAGACAGCGCTGCTTTTGTCTGCGTCGACAGTTATTCTTGGATTAAATAACATGATTCACGCAGAGGATTCTTCTTTCCCCGCTTTCCAGGAACTCATGTGAGTGTGTCCAACATAGAAAATAAAATATTAATAACAAGTCAGGTAGATTTATAACATTTTTATTATTATTTAACAATTATCCTCGCTAGCTTCAGTTATATGATATGTGGTAACCGTTTGGACGCCGTTCGAACAATCGTAGATTGTCAAATAATTCATTATTACCAGCAGTCGCCTTTCAGTTTTTATATGTCAGAACGTGCAATTATATCTTTAGAAAAACGAAGTCTGATAGGGGTGGTTTTTCTTGTTGAGGTCTAGATGTAAATAATTCCGTGCAAATATTATTCACAATTATCTGCCCATAATTATTCTGCTTCTTTGATTATACAGAGTTCCAAGGAGACTTACGGCATCTTTTGTACAACTAATAAAAATTCTTTGCAGTTACAGATCAAAAAATGTTCAAATGTTTGTAGAGCTTATGGGACTTACCTACAGGATCATCAGTCCCTAAACTTACAAACAACTAATAAACTAGCTAATACTAAGGACGGCACGAATATTCATGCCCAAGACCGTAGTGGCGCGCCGCAGACCGCTCGGCCACTGCGGCCAGCAGTTACAGCTCCATTAGATAAAACAAAAATGTATTATAACGTTTCCTGCCACCCTACCGTATTTTTATATTTAAATGTAAGTTTTGATTCATAGTAGAGGCTCACAACATACTATTGCTCTCTTTTCCTCTCTCTTCTGTTTTCGAAACCTTATACATAGTAGCCCCTCGATTGGTTCTCTAAGGATACACGAACCTCTTTTAGACACGTATTTTTGTCAGGATTGGAACGCAACACGCTCGGCAGGAACAACTACCGACCCGGGCGTCTCTCAGGTGAAGTTGCGTGAATAAAAATGTACAAATGTTTGTATAGTCTATGGGACAACTACGGGATCATCAGTCCCTAAACTTACAAACTACTTATGAACTAACTAAGACTAAGGACGGCACAAATATCCATGCCCGACGGGGATTTGAACCCCCGACCGTAGTGGCCGTGCAGAGCGTGACTGAAGCGCCTCAGTCCCCGCGGCCACCGCGGCCGGCTTGCGTGAATAGAAGCCCAGGTCAGTCCGCTCGCCGTCGGCCATACGAGCGTTCTTTTCACGCGCGTTTATATGGGATTTCCTTTTCTGTACCTCTAATTCAAGGATAGACTCCTGCTTATGAAACGTATATGGTCTCCTGAATGATGCACCAGTCACCATTAGTTTTTGGCATATTTGAAATAACTCTTTCGTACTCTTCCATATCTTCTGCACTTTTATCCCTAAAAGACATCGAATAAAAATATTACAGACTTGTGCTTAAAGTTATATAATTTTACAGGTTTAATACTCTAAAACAGAAAAAAAGCGTTATCTTCATAACTCCAAGGTAAACACACATTTTTGAAAAATCTCACGTCATATTGGAGGGGGGGGGGGGGGGTTAAGAGATGCCAAAATCATCTCACGTAAGTAATACACGCCACTTAAGGTGTGCAGTGGGAAGGAGTGACAGGATGTCTATCTACAGAATGGACGTAGAGCGGCGAGATGCACTGGGTTCTCTACAGGCTACTGACTTGATGCAAGGAGAGGTCGAGGACCACAGTAACAAGAATTTCTTGTGCCGTACTGACAACTTACGTTTCGGGGACTAACTAACAATTATTTATTTTTGACACTGGGTGCCTAAAAATCACAAAACGACGTACATAAAGTAGAAAAATAAGTTAATAATCAAAAACATAATGTTACTTTTAATTAGTATTTTAACATAATGTAACTTTTAATTAGTACTTTGTCCATTGTTATTTCAGCCCTGAAATAACAACACTATTTTACTAACTAAATCATTGTCTTCACTGCTGATTAAGAGTTATCAGTTTCCTTTGGAAGAAAGGTAACTTTTTTTTTTTTTTTTTTTTTTTTTTTTTTTTTTTTTTTTTTTTTTTAATGGGGCTTAACTACGGGGTCATCAGTCCCTAAACTTACAAACTACTTATCAACTACCTTATACTAAAGACGGCACAAATATCCATGCCCGAGGGGGGATTCGAACCCCCGACCGTAGTGGCCGTGCAGACCGTGACTGGAGCGCCTCAGTCTCCTCGGCCACCGCGGCCGGCAGTAACGGTTTATTAGCTTCCTTGGAACGTTTACTTGACATGAAATGCATATGTTTTGACGGTGTCACATTCTTATGTTACTGTGTTATTCAGAACAGTAATAGAGCGTCTATAATTTTTTTTCTATTCTGGTTCGCTTCAGCCACTGCCACTTGTAACTAGGCACGGAGGGCTGTCCAGGTTTTTAGATAAGCTTCTCCATTTTCCGAAATGAAAAGACCGAATAATCCCGCCTGTACTCGCGGCAACTAACTTGCACTGTGCACTTGATTCCTTGATCAATATAGTATCAATAGAAAGAAAAGTCACTACTTCATTAAGGTTCTTTGGGGGTGTCGCCATAATTGTTTGTACTTGGAAATGGGTCGCGTCTTCAAGAAGGTTGAAAAAGATTGATTTAGCGGATACTGGAAATAAAACAGGGATATTTTATTATGTAAATTGCACATTATGCAAGATGTGTGTGTCTGTATGTGTGTGTGTGTGTGTGTGTGTGTGTGTGTGTGTGTGAACCAAATTTCAAATCAGACAGCAGGAAACCTTGCATTTTTGAGAGGTTTCATTTTTCAGTCATAGAAAGGAGGCGCTAAGTTAATATCTTTGATATCTGATGATCTGTGATATGCAAACGCTTCCGGGTGTTTTTAAGAGCGAACGTAATGTATCATGAAATCGCGCGATGATGGCACTCATAGTACGGAAAATATTCATAGCAAAATTTTCAAAGAAATTGATACGGTTTTTATGCGGTATTTTATAACTTAAAACATTTCAAGTACTTTTAATCATTAGTCGTCTTTTGCCTGTAACGTGCATTTTAAATGGACTAAAATGTATGCCATATTTTTCAGCCATAGCCAGTTCACCATTTGATTAAAAAATACTACCAGTTTACAATTTCATGGTGTCTTAAATATAGCCGGCCGCGGTGGCCGAGGGGACTGAGGCGCTCCAGTCACGGTCTGCACGGCCACTACGGTCATAAGTACTGTGTAAGCTTAGGGACTGATGACCCCGTAGTTAAGACCCATAAGCTATACAAATATTTGAACATTTGGAGACTGCACGCAAGAGCAAACTAATAAAAATAAAAACATCAGTATGTTCATTTACTATCAGTCTGAAAATATGATTTGTTAATCAAAATTCCTGTTTGAGCATAGATTATTTATATTTAAGCGTCGCAGTACTAATAAAAAGAAATAGTGTCACCCACAGCTTGTTACATTTATCATGCAATGCAAAATTTGTAGCAGCGCAAATGTAATTAGTTAGCTTCAAAATGTAATGCTGATACCTAAAGACAGCAGGCAGTGCACCATATTTTAAAGATCGGATCTGTTGGCTTTTGTTGAAGAATCCAACTGTTGGCGTGCAGAATGCAAATTTATTAAACGTAACCGAAGGCCAGCTCAAAATCATAAATCTGATAAAATTTAAATAAATCGGCAGATGTCAGGGACGTGAAAATCATGAAAAGTTATTTCTCTTTTATATTCCGTGAACGGAATCGGTTTCAGCACCGTACGAAACTCCAACAATTGCATCCGTTCCGCGCCAAGATGGAGGTCGGCGTATTGCTGCAATAGAACATCACAAGATATTTAAGAAAATTATGATAAGAAGATCAAGGTTGTTTAACTCATCACAACTCATCGGAATTCTGAACTTCATAATTGTTATTGCAAAAACATCTTTTACCAACAGACACTTATATACACGACAGAATGTTCTCCACATGAAAATCTGTTAAAGTCAAGAGAAGTTAACTAATACGTTCTATCAGTACAAGGTCCTAAACAAGAGAGAGAGAGAGAGAGAGAAAAAGAGAGAGAGAGCGAACTTCCTGCCCGTGCTCCTGGCGCTAGCTCAAAACAATTGACACCAGAAAATATTTATATATATCGCCTCTGCTTTCTGGTTAGTTAAATTAGTTCTTTACCTTCGGGTTGTCAGATTAGTTGAATAACAATATTATTTGCCGTTAATCTGTCGTATTTTTTTTAATTTATTGTTCATGTTACAGTTAATTAATTCCCGCCGGCCGCGGTGGCCGAGGAGACTGAGGCGCTCCAGTCACGGTCTGCACGGCCACTACGGTCGGGGGTTCGAATCCCCCCTCGGGCATGGATATTTGTGCCGTCTTAGTTCGTAAGTAGTTCATAAGTAGTTTGTAAGTTTAGAGACTGATGACCCCGCAGTTAAGTCCCTTAAGCTTAACAAACATTTGAACATTTGAATTAATTCCCACTTAAATCATTTCTTATTCCCCGTAATATTTCTAGTTCGCCGGTTTGAGGATCCAGATCCTACCGTACCGCCTCTTCTTTGGTCCACCACCACTTTGCTAATACCTTTCTTCACAAAAAAAGCGCAAGTCAGTTCGCAATAATTTTGGTTCCACAGTTTTTTGCCAATGCTGTTTAAATAGGAACATGAGTATTTGCTTCTCTTTCCTCCGACAGAGCGTTTTTCAACTGTTTCCGTTATTTTCCTTGGAAAAGCAGGGTGTGCTGGTTACATAAAACAAATTCTGTGTGTCAAATATGATGTAACAATTTCTTTCTATGCCTCGACACATTTACAAACAGGGTATGACAAATAACAAAGAAATTTCGTAGCTTACTGAGAGGATATACCAGACCCTAAGATGTCTAAATAAAATTTCTCACAGAGTACTGTTCACGCAATTGAAAGAAAAGTGCATTGGACAAAACAATTAGGGGATGAGATGAGATATTTAGGTTCTGAAGTATTGTCATGGGCAGAATGAACTAAAATGGTTCGACGTCTTTCTGTCGGTTATACAGAGTGATAATAACAGAAAGTTGCTACAGAGGGGTTTGGTGTTGACTTGTATTTGGTCTACTAAACGAATTACATAAGCAAGTGGGTTCAGGTATTATAGTGAGCAGGTAGCAGAATGCAACAACAACGTTACTTACCCAAAGCTATGGATAGGAAGGTTCGAAGTAGGGCAGACACAGAGGAAAGATACTGCAGCTATTGGAGTGTCTCAGAGCGTAATTTCTAGGACCTGGACGTTAAAAGAAGTCAAAACCAAGGTCGTCCTCAGGTAACATCAGCAAGAGATGACCGTTATTTCCGGTTAATAGCCCGTCAACACAGATGGACGAATGCAACTCAATTGCAAAGCATCATCCAGGTAGCAACAGGACGCGCAATATCAACACAAATAGTCTGAAATCGCCTTCGGGTATGTGGCCTTGTCTCATTAAAACCTGGCCGGAGGAACATCAGGATTGGAAGCGTCAAGAATGGCGCCGGGCTCTGTTCACAGATGAGTTAAGATTTTGTGTTCAGCTGGACAATCCCTTATCTGGATAGAACGTGGAACAATACTGCTTATGTTCAGGAAACATCACCATATCATGATGGTGAAAGAATGGTGTGGGCAGGAGTCAGTATTATCGGTCTCACGGACCTCTATGTCGTTCAGAGTGGCGCTTTCACTGCTCAGAGATACAGCGATGAAATTCTTCGACCTTTTGTTGTGCCCTATGCTGGTGCCTTAGGAGACGGGGTCCTTTTGGTGAACGATACCGCTCATCCTCACAGAGCTGCACTGGTGGTCAACATGCTTGAAGCTGAGGGCATCTACATCTACATGGGATACTCTGCAAATCACATTTAAGTGCCTGGAAGAGGGTTCATCAAACCACCTTTTTGTACTATTTATCTCCCATTCCAAATAAAATGTTCAAATGTTTGTAGAGTTTATAGGACTTAACTACGGGGTCATCAGTCCCTAAACTTACAAACTACTTATGAACTAGCTAATACTAAGGACGGCACAAACATACATGCCCGAGGGGGGGATTCGAACCCCCGACCGTAGTGGCCGTGCAGAACTGTGACTAGCGCGCCGCAGACCACCCGGCCACCGCGGCCGGCTCTCCCATTCCATTCTCGAATAGCGCGCGGGAAGCAAAAACACCTGAATCTCTCCGTTCGAGCTCTGATTTCTCGTATTTTATTCTGATGATCATTTCCACCTATGTAAGTGGGAGTCAACAATATATTTTCGCATTCGGAGGAGAATGTCGATGTCCTCCGTCAAACCCACCTGATAAAGAATCCCACACTGGGCAGCAATACTCCAATAAAGGACGGACAAGCATTGAACGAAAAGAGTAGCCAGTTTGTTCACCGAACTTAACCTGGTTGAGCATGTCTGGGATGCACTTGGCAGACGCATTGCAGCCAGACCAGCACCTGTAGTGGGACGAAATATTATCCCCTCCTACTACCTTTACGTCAGTTCAGTTTCGTAGGTAAAAGAACACGTTTATATATGTTGTTGTTAATAATGTTTAGTCTTAATAGGTTGTATTTTATTCTCAAAGGAAATATGTGTCGTTTTTTATGTTTCATGTGCGGTGACAACGAAGGAACTTACGAAAATAGCATCTTCTCTGCTGAAGCCGAAGATGATGCACCTGGCCACCAATCGTCGCTGATCGACATCCACATGCTCAGAGACGATCCTGTTCGAGTACTTCCGTTGCCAACCGTCACAATCATACAAACAAGAAAAATTGAAAAAAGTATTGTAATAAAAAGTGTGTTCATGTTTTGTGTTAAAAACAGTTTCCGTCTTGATGTTGAATCCTTACGAGCAAGTTCTGATTGTATGTCATGTATTACGTGGATTTATAACTTACGAAATAAAACGTAAACTTTTACTTCCAGTACCAGTGTGTGAAAAATAATTATTGCACTGAATAAGAAGAGAAAATATTTATATGTTGAACTGAATTTATATTTTTGGAACTTATAACAGAATTTCTCCGATTTTATACCACTGTAGGAACTCAGCAATAATTTTATTAACTGGAAAACAGTGAGATCAAGTTTTATGAATCGATATATTTTACCACTGATTCAGTGAGCAACATCTGTGATAGTAAAAGATTATCTTGGGAAATCTTCAACAAGACCTTTTTTTTTTTTTTTTTTTTTTTTTTTTTTTTTTTTTTTTTTTTTTTTTTTTTAGAATATTCAACGAAAGTGCGTTCCAGATTTTGAACTTTTACAGTATTTTTTGGAACAGTTTTTTTCTGTTATCTTGCACAAGAACCTAGCAGCGAATATTTAAAAGACTTTTTTTTCCTACGAATGAAAATTTTTATTAATTCGAGTGTACTTGAATGGCCAGTGTCGAAGTCCGACTAAATCAAACTGAAGAAATTTGCTCCTGAATACACAATTCCATTATAATCTGAAGGAAGAATCGGCTGTTCCACCACACACCTCCCACAACGATTACGTCAAGGAAGAATCGCCAAATATCCTCATGAGCTGATTGATAACCTCGTTCTGTCCATGCCACGCAGGTGTGCAACTGTACTGGCCGTCCGAGGTGATCACACGCCATATTAGAGGGCAACGAGAATGACTTTTTCACTATTATTATAGCTACGTAAACCTGTATCACACAGAAGTTACAGTTATAACCAATGTCTGAATAAAATGCGTTACCATATGTATGTTGTGTCTGATATATCACGTGATTCCCTAATTGTTTTCAGCGGTGTATTTCGCATAAGATAGAGGTGGGCATGGTACGAGGGTTCATCCGTCCGATACGACACCATTACCTCGAGAATGCTTCTCTATTCTTCGATGAACTTTTCAATCTTATGCACCAGCATGCAGAAAGGTTTCTGTTAGCCATAGCTACGTAATTACCAGTTACATAACTTTTGCTGACAACACCCCGTAGGAAAGATAACCGATGTGAAAATACAGTGCAAACGCGATAGTATTATTTACCTAGACTGCAGGAAGAAGCAAGAATGCCTCGTAGACGTCTGTTGTTTGGTGTGGCAAATATTGATCACAAACAGAACGCTGCAGTCGTCAGACTGAAAGAGATACTGGCCGTTGAAGGGGGGGGGGGGGCTGGAAGGGAGGCAGTAATTTTCCACACAGACTGTACTACAGTCAGGGTCCAACTGCACCGAGGGTGCTAACGAGTTACTCACCAACCACCCCCAAATGGAACTTCCCCACGGAAATCCGAGCAAATCGATCATGCGGAAAGCTACATACTTTAATATCCAGGGTATTACCCGATAGACAGTGTAACGCCTCAGTTTCGGATACAGCGATTTTATTTTGAAAAGGTAAAGCTGTCAACAATCCGAAGATTGGTTTGAACACCACAGTACTTTACTAGGCATGGTCCTGTTAGGAGGTGGTATGCCGTTTCCTCCGACCTTCGAACTTACTTATCCAGCCAGTTATAGGGGGACCTACAGTTTAACTTGGATTCCGAACCACGGTGCTATTCGGTATTTTTTACATGAGCAATGAGCATGGCGGGGATCAGGCGCCATGCTACGATGCGCGAGGCCGCTCCCCGTCGGGGGTTCAAATCCCCCCTCGGGCATGGATGTTTGTGCCGTCTTTAGTATAAGGCAGTTCATAAGTAGTTTGTAAGTTTAGGGACTGATGACCCCGCAGTATAGTCCCTTAAGCTTAACAGACATTTGAACATTTTTTTTTTGTGGGGATCGAACCCGCGACCTTTGGATTCATAGTCTGGCACTCAGCCACAACGCAACCGAGTAAATTTTTTATATTTTCCACGCATCAGAGTAGAAGTAATTTTTGCTTTATTCTTTTCTAGAGAAAACTCTTGGAATATGCGGTAGACTCAATAGTTCGATTTTACTCGCGTATTTTTCATCAAAATGTACAAATTTGTTGCATATCGATTTGGTCCATAATTATATTTATATATGTGAAGTAATGCTACAAGGATGAATGTACATAGACATGCTTTGTAACTACAACATCTTTGAGCATTTTTATGTTTTCAATTGTTATATTTGGAAAAGTGTATTTCAGTCTTATGTGGATTGTAAAATGTAAATAATGTTGTGACTACTTTATTGTAATAGCTTTATAGAGGATCAGACCTTATGATTTTGTAAATACTAGTGTAATGTAAAAGCCTGTGGCAAGAAGTGAAAAATGGAAAGAGCGAATGTGAATGGAAAAGGTGGAAAAGAGCGCTACGAAGGTTCTAGTAGAAAAGAATACTATCTGAGCCTGCAGCATGCAACGGAGACAGTGTTATATTAATACCAATATTGCAGGAGTTTATGGCTTAATTGTTTTGAATTTCCGACGCCAAGAAGACTGCAAAAGCCACAGCACTTTAAGAGCCCGCACTTGTAGGATTGCACAACGGCGAACCACGCACTTGCTCTTATCTGCGAACAGAAGGAATGCAAACTTTATCACTTTTGTAACTACAGCCAGTCACTCACATTTGTGTGCGTTATGAATAACAACCTAATTTCATTTTAACCTGTGTTCCATCCGTCATTTTCCTGTCACTGACATATGTAGGGTGCCAACCTTACAAATGCAAAAGACTACCTGAGCGTCCTAAACTTTTAATAATTCAGTGGAATGAAAAGCAACTGCTGTTTATTCTTCATAATTGTGTTCTAAACAGAAATACGTGTCAATTTTCTTAGATAGTCTATATAGAAGTTTGTATTAATAGATTTTGATTCAAATTACAAAGCTAGACCATAGCTAGAATTGGCGACTTTTTCATAATAATCTTGCTACATAAGGAATTCAGTGTTAGATTTGTGACTATCCAGCAACTTAGTTTGCACAGTGTGATTTTTACCGTTTACTAATTCCGGAGATAGTTTACTCAGTTCAGACTATTTAAAACAGAAAGGGAGTAACAGAATAATTTTTGTGCTTCATGCTCTGTTCAGGTTTTGTATATCAGCGTAAATGTTTCTTGCTTTTCAAATCAAATATTCTACAGTCATTATATTTGAATAACAGTAGATAAAGATAACTACCGTCTCATACTGCAAACAACGAGATTGGAAATCAATTTATTTGGCCGAAGTGAAAAGTTTTGTCCCATGTAAGTACACTATTAACGTAGGGAAAGTGTTTTACTGCTAAAGTATACAACCGTATCAAAATATACAATTATTACACAGTTGATACTAACAAGTTTGGTAATACTTAGGGAAGCAGCCAATTTAGGTCTAGAATGTACAAGGTTCGTTATTCCTTACAAACTGATTAGACTTACAGTGAAATATTTGGCACAACATCTTCGGAGCAGTGTTTATTATTGTGGGATACATTTTTCATTTTCTGATTACAAAATTTGCAATATAAATTATTTTCAAACTTACTTTCATAATAGAGTGCATGCTTGGAAACTGACAGACTTTGGTCTTTTGTATGCCTATTCCAAAGTTACGAAATTATTCACATGGTTAATGCTACTGTTTATTTAATCATTTTAAACATTAATTTGACTATATAGCCTGGCGACTGTAATTATTACATAATTTCTTGGTACTTTAGTACAAGTAAGCATTAATTTTAACACCAGTATTGCATTCGTTTATAAAGTTTCCCTAAGTATAAAGTCTTCGAGAGACGAAACATTAGTAAGCACACGTAATTTTCTTGGACGGGCGCATTATTGTTCAGGAACAGTGTGTAATTTTGACAAGCGGTTGTGAACAGTGCGTTGGGTGGAACTTTAACAGCGCAAACTTATTGCATGTAATTTGTCGTTTTCCATAGATTATTTCAGAGTATCCCAGATAGCAGGAGCATTGCAGACTGTTAGTAAACTAAAACCCACAACAGTATCTTATAAATTAGTTGCACTTTTTTTTGGTTCAATGTAAATAAAAGAACCTAAGCGAAAGCTTCTGCGACCATTGTCATTGTCAATGGTATTAATCTGGGCGTTGTACCGCATCATCAATATATTAAAATACACCGACGTTTCGACCACTATTGAAAGAGGCCTTGTTATGGATGTCGTGCTTACTAAGAACACTAAGAACAAGGCCGTTTGCAATAGTGGCCGAAACGTCGGTGGATTTAAATTTATTGATGATGCGGTACAATCCCCAGAATAATTTTATTGACAGATATAAGAAAACTGTGTTTACATTGTTACGATTTCCAGCCAATATATTACACAATGTACGAAAACTAAAATATTTTTAAAACCTAATAAAAAAAGAATGAGTAGAGCTTAAATATCTGTTGTTGTTGTTGTTGTGGTCTTCAGTCCAGAGACTGGTTTGATGCAGCTCTCCACCCTACTCTATCCTGAGCAAGCCTTTTCATCTCCTCATAAGAACGACAACCCACATCCACTTGAATCTGCTTACTATACGCGTCTCTTGGCCTGCCTCTGCGATTTTTACCCCACACACTTCCCTCCAACGCTAAATTCACAATTCCTTGATGTCTAAGAATGTGTCCTACCAATCTATCCCTTCTTTTAGTCAAGGTATGCCAGAAATTTCTTTTCTCCCCAATTCGGTTCAGTACCTCCTCATTAGTTACGCAATCTACCCACCTAATCTTCAGCATTCTTCTGTAGCACCACATTTCAAAAGCCTCTATCCTCTTTCTGTCCACACTGCTTATCGTCCATGTTTCACTCCCATACAAGGCAACACTCCATACAAATGCCTTCAGAAAGGACTTCCTTAGGCTTAAATCAATATTCGATGTTAACAAATTTCTCTTTTTCAAAAACGCCTTTATACCCATTGCCATTCTGCATTTTATATCATCTGTACTGCGACCATCATTTGTTATTTTACTGCCCAAGTAACAAAACTCATCTACCTCCTTTATTGTTTCGTTACCTAATCTAATTCCTTCAGCATCACCTGATTTTCTTACACTGCACTCCATTACCCTTGTTTTACTCTTGTTAATGTTCATCTTATATGCACCTTTCAGCACACTGTCCATTCCGTTCAATTGCTCTTCCAGGACCTTTGCTGTATCTGACAGAATTACTATGTCGTCGGCAAAACGCAATGTTTTTAATTCTTCACCCTGAACTTTAATTCCTTCTCCAAATTTCTCCTGGCTTTCCTTTATAGCTTGCTCAATGTACAAATTGAACAACATTGGGGAAAGGCTACAACCCTGTCTTACTCCCTTTCCAACCACTGCATCCCTTTCATGCCCTTCAACTCTGACAACCGCTGTCTGGTTTATGTACAAGTTGTAAATAACCTTACGCTCCCTATATTTTACTCCTGCTTGCTTCAGAACTTTAAAGAGTTTATTCCAATCAACATTGTCAAAAGCCTTCTCCAAATCTACAAAAGCTAGAAATGTTGGTTTGCCTTTTCTTAATCTATCTTCTAGGATAAGCCGTAAAGTGAGTATTGCCTCCCGTGTTCCTACATTTCTCCTGAACCCAAACTGATCTTCCCCGAGGTCGGCTTCTACCAGCTTTTCCATCCTTCTGTATATAATTCGTGTTAATATTTTGCAACCATGACTTATTAAACTGATGGTTCTGTAGTTTTCACACCTGTCTGCACCTGCTTTCTTAGGGATGGGGATTATAACATTTTTCTTAAAGTCTGAGGGTACTTCACCTGTCTCATACATCTTACACACAATGTGAAACAATTTTGTCATGGCTGGTTCTCCCAGTGACTTCAGTAGCTCTGAGGGGATAACATCTACTCCAGGGGCCTTGTTTCGACTTAGATCTTTCAGTGCTCTGTCAAATTCATCTCTCAGTATAGTATCTCCTATTTCATCATCATCATCTACATCCTCTTCCCTTCCTATAATAGTGTCTCGAAGTTCATTTCCTTTGTAGAGCCCCTCTATATACTCTTTCCACCTTTCAGCTTTCCCTTCTTTGCTGAGAACTGGTTTTCCATCAGTGTCCTTGATATTCATAGAGCTGTTTTTCTTATCGCCAAATGTTTCTTTTATTTTCCGGTAGGCTGTATCTATTTTTCCCCTATTTATACATTCTTCTACATCCTTGCATTTGCCTTCTAGCCATTCCTGCTTAGCCATTTTGCACTTCCTGTGAATCTCATTTCTTAGTCGTCTGTACTCCATTTTGCCTGTTTCATTTACTGCATTTTTATACTTTCTCCTTTCATCGATTAAATTTAGTATCTCCTGTGATATCCAAGGATTCTTCGTAGGTCTTGCCTTCCTACCTATTTTGTCCTCTGCTGCCTTCACTATTTCATCTCTCAGTTTTACCCATTCCTCCTCAACTGTTTTATTTTCCCCCGTTTCTGTCAATTGTTGCCTGAAGCTCCCTCTGAAATTCTTAAGAACTTCAGGTTTCTTCAATTTATCTAGGTCCCATCTTTTTATTTTCCTACCTTTCTGTAGTTTCTTCAGTTTCAGCCTACAGTTCATAACCAACAAATTATGGTCAGAGTCTATGTCTGCCCCCGGGTATGTCCTACACCTCAAAACCTGGTTCCGAAATCTATGTCTTACCATTATAAAATCTATCTGGTATCTCCCGGTGTCTCCTGGTCTCTTCCACGTATACAACCTTCTTTTGTGATTCTTAAACCAGGTGTTTGTTATAACTAAATTATGTTCTGTGCAAAATTCTACCAGGCGGCTTCCTCTTTCATTCCGTTTGCCCAGATCATATTCACCCACTATATTCCCTTCCCTTCCTTGTCCTACTACCGAATTCCAGTCTCCCATAACAATTAAGTTTTCCTCTCCCTTAATTGTCTGAATAATTTCCTTTAGCTCCTCATATATTTCTTCAATCTCCTCATCATCGGCAGAGCTAGTTGGCATATAAACCTGTACTACTGTTGTCGGTGTTGGCTTCGTATCTATCTTGACAATGATAATGCGATCGCTGTGCTGGTCATAGTAGTTTACCCGCATTCCTATTTTCTTATTCATTATCAATCCTACTCCTGTGATACCCCCAACTGATTTTGTATTTATAATCCTGTACTCACCTGACCAGAAATCCTGTTCATCCTGCCACCGAACTTCACTAATCCCCACTATATCTAACTTCAACCTATCCATTTCCCTTTTTAAATTTTCTAATTTTCCTACTCGATTAAGTGATCTAACATTCCACGCTCCGACCCGTAGAATGCCAGTATTGTCTTTCCTGATGATCACATCCTCCTGAGTAGTCCCCGCCCGGAGATCCGAATGGGGGACTATTTTACCTCCGGAATATTTTACCCGAGAGGATGCCATCATCATATGTTCATACAGTAGAGCTGCATGTCCTCGGGAAAAATAACGGCTGTAGTTTCCCCTTGCTTTCAGCCGTTCGCAGTAGCTGTGTGGCAAAGCCACATTAGCTGATGTTACAAGGCCAGCTCAGTCAATCATCCAGACTGTTGCCCCTGTAACTACTGTAAAGGCTGCTGCCCCTCTTCAGGAACCACACGTTTGTCTGGCCTCTCCACAGATACCCCTCCGCTGTGGTTGTACCTACGGTACGGCTATCTGTATCGTTGAGGCACGCAAGCCACCCCACCTCGGCAATGTCTGTAGTTCATGGATCTAGGTTTGGTATTTTAAATGCAAATATTTCATTAATTTTATTTATGGGCTGTTAGTTGTTCGTCTTATAGATAGTCTTTGATAACAGCAACCCAAAAATCATCACGCTCTTACAGGTAACTCAGAATTATTACAGATTAGGTATCCTATCTATGAACTATCTGTCCACCGCCGTAGTTAGTGGACAACGTGGTGGGTTTCCACGCAGGGGGCCGGGTTTGAATCCCGGTCGGGGCGAAGATTTTCTGCGCTCTGAACTGGGTATTCTATCGTTTTTATCATCATTGACACACAAGTCACCGAAATGGCGTCAGCTAAACAGACTTGCACCAGGCAGGCTGAAAACGATCCCAGTTGAGGTCTACCGACAATAAATGCCTCACAGAATCATCATCTAAGAACAATATATTAGACAGGTAATTTTCAGAAACTGCAAAGGATCTGCAAGAGCAATTGAATGGAATGGACAGTGTATTGAAAGGAAGATATAAGATGAACATTAACAAGAGTAAAACGAAGGTAATGGAATGGAATGTCAGAAAATCAGGTGATGCTGGAGGAATTAGATTAGCTAATGAGACAATAAAAGTAGTAGATGAATTTTGTTATTTGGGTAGCAAGATAACTTCTGATGGCCGAAGTAAAGAAAATAAAAAAATGCAGAATGGCTATGGGGAAAAAAGCGTTTCTAAAGAAGTGAAACTTGTTAACATCCAATATTAATTGAAATGTTAGGAAGTCCTTTCTGAAAGCATTTGTCTGGAGTGTAGCATTGTATGGCAGTGAATCGTGGACGATAAGGATCTCAGATAAAAAGATGATAGAAGCTTTTGAAATGTGGTGCTACAGACGAATGATGAAGATTAGATGGGTAGGTCACGTGACTAATGAGTACGTGCTTAACCGAATTGGGGAGAAAAGTAGTTTCTGGCATATCCTGACTAAACGAAGGGATAGATTGGTAGGATACAGTCTGAGACATCAAGGAATTGTCAACTTAGCATTAGAAGGAAGTGTGTGGGGTAAAAATCGTAGAGGGGCCGAGATACGAATACAGTAAGCAGATTCAAAAGGATGTAGGTTGCCGAACGTATTCTCAGATGAAGAGACTTGCACAGGACAGGGTGGCGTGGAGAGCTGCATCAAGCCAGCACAAGACCACAACAACAAATTTCAGTTATAGTGATTAGTTTTCTTTTTTTCTTTTTTAGAAAGTAAAGTAAGGTAAGATAGATTTACTAGTTTGAAGTTATAATAACAAGATTGCAGAGATATAAAAATATAGTTGACACACGTTTCTAGACCGGCAATGACCCATCTGTCCAGCATCTTAACTCAGAAAACTTCAAGTAGTTTATGAATGGTACTAACAATCACGCAGCGAGAACAAAGTGGGAAAAGAAAGTCTTCATCACCCGGCAACACGGAAAAGAGGTTTTCCCGAAAAACATTATAGTTTATTGTGGAAGCGTAATTAGGTAGTGGCTATTGGGAATATATTATACGTAGCAGCAAGTAATACACTGTAGATATTAGCATATCCATTATGGATTACGAATTGAAACTGTGATTTAAATTAGCAATTAATATTTTGATAAACATTATTATCTCTGTCCTGAAATACACCGTATAACAATATAGACAAGCCCACATATTCTCCTCTTTCAAACTGGTTACATATTTATATAAAATCACCAGTCTTGTACATATTTATTATTTGGGTAACATTCTACTCGCAATGTTTCTGGAGAGAAGGCAGTAAAGAGTCGTGCCGGGACATTAACGTTCGCTGCTACTTTTTTCTGTAGCATAATAACGTTTTGAGCTGCACGAGGGAGTCAAAACAAGTTTTACAGCAGAGCTATTATTTGGGAGCTGAAACAAGCAACGTAGAAGCGTGTAATAACTGCAACATCACGTTACACATATGCACATTTTCAGCACATTTCTGTTTCCGTAAGAACAGTAAAATTAATAAAGACTTTGTTATCTATGACAATCAGAAGCTCTACTTATATGAGCCCTTTTATAAGAAATATACTATTCGAATAAACTCTGCAGTTGATCCAAACTGACAACTTTATCGTTGCTCGATCCGTTTTCCTCTCCCAGACACTATACAACAGCTGTCACTTAACTGCGTCACTGGCTGCACACATACGCTATTCCCTGTTTTTAACTGCTTGCGCAACCAAACCTTTTGTCGAAGGCGGTGTTTTAAGTTGTCACTGTCGGAACAATACAGTATTGTGTTTTGTTATGTTTATTGACTGTTTTTGTTTGCACGCCTTCTAAAAATGTCAAAAGGAACACCTGTGTCGCTTAGACGTACTGAACACTACATCGGAGAAGATTTTTAGTGACTGCCGAAGAAACCTACTTAAAGTGGAACAATTTACTGCAAAGAAATCCTCTACAGAATCACTTAACCGAAAAACTATAAAGAAGATGGAGTTTGAAAGACGTGAGGCGTTGTTCGTGTGGGTCCATTTTCTGGGCCAACCTTGAGGAACAGCGCGTTGTTTTCCAGAAACCAGGTGCTGGACTGCGATGGCAGTTTGGCCACTAGTGTGGGCTGCCTTGACAAGTGGAAGAACAGGTATGGACTGAGTCAACTGGAAGTACCAGAAGAAAAACACTCTGCAGTCTCCGATCCGAATGTACTGTATAAAAATATCATAAATGAAGAACATCTAACACAGTTTTACATAATTGACAAAACTAGTGTAAACATCAAAATGTTGTTGGCAAAAATAGTTCCTTAACGTCTACAAATGTAACTAAAACTTCGGCATCAGGGGACACCATCCGACTTACTACTTAAATCTTTTCACACTTATTGTAGTACAGTTGCTGAACTACAGCTGTGTTTAAGGATCCCACATCTTACACTGCAGACGAGGGCTTAATATTGTCGCGCGGAAACATTGCAACCTCGACATAAAAAAGTGCACTCCATTATTTCACGAACTAAGTAAAAACCTTTGTTCTACACATTTTAATGCTCACGTAATTACTTAAAAGTTCTTTTTTCAAAACTGTATGCATTTCAATATTTATTTATTTATTTTTCCACTTATAAATTTTTCCAGATAGGAACTACTCAGGAGAAAGTTGTCATCAAGAAAAACAGAAGACCCATTCTACGGATCAGAGCGTGGAATGTTCTCATCCTTAATCGGGTGGGTAAATGAAAAAAATTGATAAGATGGATAGCTTACAGTTAGATATGGTGGGGATTAGTGAATTGTGGCGGCAAGATGATGAGGATTTATGGTCAGGTAAGTACAGAGCAATAAATACAAAATCGGTTGGTGGTAACGCAGGATTAGGTCTGATAATAAATAAGAAAATAGGAATGCGGGTAAGTTACTACGATCAGCAAAGTGAACGCATTATCGTGGCCAAATTAGACGCGAAGCCAACATCTACAACAGTAGTACAAGTTTAAATGTCAACTAGCTAACACAGGAGATAATGAATTGATGAAAAGAGAAAACATAAAACTGCAGTAAATCAAGCAAATAAAAAGGAGTGAGTACAGGTGACTAAGAAATGAGATTGACAGGAAGCGCAAAATGACTAAGCAGGAGTAGCTAGAGGGCAGATACAAGTCTGTATAAGAATATATAATTACGGAAAAGAGAATACCGCCTACAGGAAAATAAGAGAGACATTTGGAGACAAGAAAAGCAGCTGTATGAATATCAATAACTCAGATGAAAACGAGTTCTGAGCAAAGAAGGGAAAGCTGAAAGATGGAAAGAACATATACACCAGCTCTACAAATGAAATGAACTTCAGGACAATATTGTAGGAAGGAAAGAGAAAGTAGATGAAGATGAGATAGGAGATTACTTGCAGGAGAATTTGACAGAGCACTAAAAGACCTGGACTACACGATATTCCGTCAGAGCTACTGAAGTCTCGGATGATCAGTTTGAATTTAGAAGAAATGTAGGAACACGCGAGGCAATATATTACGACTTATCTTAGAAGATAGGTTAAGGAAAGGTAAATCTACGTTTTTTGAATTTTTAGATCTGGAGAAAGCTTTTGAAGATGTTGACTGGAACTTACAAATTCTGAATTTATCAGGAGTAAAATATAGGGAGCGAAGAGTTATATTCAACCAGTACAAAAACCAGACAGCAGTTATCAGAGTCGAGGGGCATGAAAAGGACGCATTGCGTGAGAAGGGAGTGAGGTTTGTACCTTTCCCGAATGTTGTTCAATCTGTACATTGAACAAACTGTGAAGAAATGCAAGAAGAAATTTGGAGAGGGAATTAAAGTCCAGGGAGAGGGAATAACAACCTTGCGGTTTGCTGACGACATTGTAATTCTGTCAGAGACAGCAAAGGACCTGGAACAGCAATTAAATGGACTGGACAGTGTCTTGAAAGAAAGATATCAGATGAACACTAACAAGAGTAAAACGAAGGTAATTGAATGGAATGTCAGAAAATGAGGCGATGCTGAAGGAATTATATAACGTAATGAGAAAATAAAAGTAGTTTATATTTTGTTATTTGGGTAGCAAGATAACTTCCGTTGGGCGTAGTAAAGAAGATATAAAATGCAGAATGGCTATGGGAAGAAAATAATTTCTAAAGAAGCAAAATTTGTTGACTTCCAATATTAGTTTAAGTGTTAGGAAATACTTTCTGAAAGCTTTTGTCTGTAGTGTAGCTTTGTACGGGAGTGAAACGTGGAAAATAAGGAGTTCAGACAAAAAGATTATAGACATTTTTGAAATGTGCTGCTACAGACGAATTGTGAAGATTAGATGGGCAGATCATGTAACTAATCAGGAGGTGCTCAACAGAATTGGAGAGAAAAGGAGTTTCTGGCATCTCCTGACTAAGAGTAGGGATAGTTTGGTGGGGCATATTCTGCGACATCAAGGAATCGTCAACTTAGCATTAGAAGGAAAAGTGTGGAGTGAAAATGGTAGAGGGACACCGAAGGACGAATACATCAAACAGATTCAAAAGGATGTAGGTTGCTTTTCTTATGCGCATACGAAGAGGCTTGCACAGGACAGGGCAGCGTGGAGACCTGCATCAAACCAGTCTGCGGACTGAAGACCACAACAACAATAAATTTCCATTGGTCGAGTTTCCGGTTGTACCAGGTCTTTCCGTCCTAGTTCACCTTGATCTATCGAAACTCCTGTAGTACCGTACGCGAACGGTCTGTGATTGACAGAAGACACATTATTATCGCTGGCGCGTGAGACTGTCGCACAGTTACTGAAGAACGAAGAAAACCTCATCCGACATGTTAATAAAGAACTGTTCAGCAACATTTATAGTAAACTATCTTTTACCCATGGTTTCTCTCGCGTTGAAGTCCTTGCACACTTGTCAAAAACCGTCGAAAGTACACTAATTTGATAACTTGTCATTAAGTGCTACCCAAGATCTTCAGCATAAAACAAAAATTTCTAATTTTATATGTTAATCATACACCCTGCGTAGAATGCTATTGTCCGTTTTTTTTCTAGATGAAAAGGAACTCAGATCCATTTCACCATGAGGCTTTTCTGCATGATTTTCGAAAAATGATTCCTTGAAATAAAACATACCAATATAATGCTTCTAGTCTTTAATTTGAAAATAAAATATTTAAAAACTGAAATATATGTTTTATTCAGAAATCTAACTACAGAAGGTAAATAACTTTTAATATTTAGATTTCACTAAGTTGGCAAAACAGGCTAGCTATAATTTTTCCCCGCGCGTCGTTTAAATCCATGTGACCTTGGTCGTTTCAATCATGAGCACGAATAAGAGCATTATTTTAGTGTATGGTATATAGTACGTTATATGTGCTTTCATTTCGTGTTAAAGTCTGGGATTCCAAACGAAGCACAACTTCCGCTCAGTTAACGGTAATAACCAACAATAGGTATGATGAGGAACTGAAGCCTTTTGACTTGAAATGGTAGGTGAGTCGGGATTATTGAGATTCTAGGTAATACAATACTTTCCCCTTTTTCTATATTACCCGTTTCAGTTAACGGAGCGCAGTTAAACCAATCTCGCTAAAATCCTACACGTTTTACATCTGAAGGCACGACTTGCGTCAGTTTGTCATTCAGCATTCAAATGACGTCATCTTCGTGATTTTATAAGCATCTCAGAAGCAATAAGAGACGCGTGCCGCTTAGCGACTAAAATGCGACGGTCCAGTGCATGATCTAATGTCTCCCTACCTCTCAAGGCGGCATTATGTTCTGCTTTCATGTTCCCGCAAGTTTGAGACGCTTCCGAAGTTTGCTGCGTTTGAGTATCCAAAGTTCTTCGGCTTAGCGTAGGATTTTATCGTTGAATGTCGACCAAAACTATCCGGTAATATTACATGGTATAACAATTAACTATCGCAATCTACGCATGTAGTAACATACATATTATTTGATTTTTCATAAATTCCCCAAAAAGATAATACGATTTTTTTTAAGTCGCCTACGTTCTTCCTCGGATTTAAAACTGGTTAATCAGTGAGATGGGCTATTTTTACATGTAACTCACGGTCATTAATGTCTCTTGATAATTTACTAATGTTTGGAACTCAAAAATATAGTAACAAGACTGCGGTGTCAGTTTAATAAATGGTTTCTATACATGACACTCAAAATTTTAAGGAACTTTTATCTTTTATCTTTTTTTGTTTCACTGTTTCTTTAATTAATAGAAATATAATTCAGAATAATCCTTAATCTTACGAGTGTCATTTTCAATCATATTACTTGCAACGTATCAACCATAAAAGTATTTTAACAAATTAATGTGTTAAATTTCAAAAGTAAGAGGGTCCATAGCTTTTTAAAAGAATACATATTTTCCCTCATTTCGAGAAATATTCTTGAAATCAATAAATAACTTGTACTACACACTTGAAGTAAACTATGTTCTTCTTCGGAGTTTAACCTATCTCCACAGCTAGTGTAATCGAAATTGGTTCACTATCTTATTCGTGAAAACGTAACAAAAAAAAAAAAACATAGTTACATTCGTATTTATATATTAGGTTCTTAACTAGTATTTTATCCCTCCTGACATACTTTTGTGTCGCTGACGATAAATAACAATACGGAAATACTGCTTTGCTATTAGAGACCTTGTACCCGATGCATCTAAGAAACGTAATTTACTGAACTTCTTTGGTTTAACTTGTGAACAGTGAAAGGTAACAAATATAAAAAAAAGGGATCACTACAACAGTTGATCCAGAATTTCTAGATATTCGAACAGCTTATGATTGAGGAACTCTTTAGCACTCTGGGGACAGTATATGGTCGTTACTGTTCAGGATACACATTAACAACTTGCAGCATTGTATTCGTAGCAATCTCAAACGTACTGTAAATGACGCAGTGATATATGTGGAACTTCACCCTGTTATAAATACCGGCGATACTAAAATCCTGAAAACGTCATATTCATGTTCCATATTATTTATATTAGTTCGTTATAAACCGGTTTTCGGCTCTTTAGGTCGTCTTCAGTACCTTAAAAGTGAAAAGACCTCCACACAATAACAGTGAATGTACATACGTAATTATGCAAAGAAATGTGAATCTTATGACAATGACATTATTGATAAATATGAAGCATTGAATTAAAATTTGTGGTGCGGCCGGGAATCAAACCCGGACCTCCATGCTTACGAGACAGACGTCTTAACCGTTAAGACTACCACACCACTAACGATTAAGGCGCCTTGGAATAGTCTATGTAGGATTTTCCTCCACATCACAAATTTTAACTCAGCTTTTGCGTTCCAAAGATAATTGCCACTACCGCCAAGGCTCTCCATGCAGCGGAATAGCACCTTGGCAAGGGACATGGTGGAACAATCCTGTTAAGGTGATATAAATATCAATTAATACAAATAAACAATCCCAGAGATGGATTTATGTCTCAAATATGTCAAAGACATTATTGATAAAACTGAAGCATTGAATTAAAATTTTGTGGTGCGGTATCTATACTTGAAAACGCAAACAGAACCTAAATAAATGCTTCTAATATCACATAGAATTTAAATGTTGTAATCGTTGGATAGTATGTGTTAAATATTGTCCAGGTGATCTATGGTACAGGTACAAAAATTATTTGCCAGCACTGACAAATTAATGAAGTCTTACTTTCAATAAAAGCGCAGTATTTGGCATTTGCGACGAAATAAGATTTCCACACAAACAAATCCACATAAGCAATTGTATTTAGTGTGTTTGGTAAGAAAAGAATCAGAATGTTATGGGCAAAATTTGCATGTATACAACTGCGATCGTAGCTCAGTTGAAATATTATATACATGTATGAATAGGCCAGAGACGCTGCAGCCTGTAGATATCATTTACCGCCCTTGCGCAATCAGTCGCATGGCAGTCGGCATATTATTTAAATTACAGCTGTCTTGAGTGTGCACCTCTTCTTACCTAAGCCGTCGACGGACGGGATTACAGGATGAGCACGTGTTTACCACACCACTCTCGTCGTCTTTTAATGTCAGATTTTGCAAGCGGAAAGAAATAACTAGTACATAACACAGTTCTGGCGAATGGATTGCTCAACTTCCGTCTTCGTTTTACAGCCGGTAAAAATAAGAACCATGTTGCATCACCTGTGTCTATCACCTTCACGGGAAAATTCATAAGCGACACTACAGAATACCACTGTAACGCGAAACTACAAGCTCATCTACAGGACATAGGTTACAAACTGGATGAGAGTACGAAATGTAGCCCTTTCTTGGGCAAAATTAGGTACTGACATTAGAAGACATTTACAGTCAAAACATTCTCTATGATAAACGAAATAAGGATTTTTCCGTTTATATTTGGTTACACCATAAGGTTGGAAGTAATATCCCCACGAACACATTATGGGATTGGGCCATGAATTATGGTTTACAAATTTTTTCATTAATTTTGACAGATAATACTTTATTTTATAATATTAAGAGGAATCAGCATTGACAATATGAAATTTAAAAATTTTATTTGCCATGTCTAAGAGAAGGGATAAGTTTGTGGGACACGTTTTGAGACATCGAGGAATCGTCAACTTAGTATTGGAACCCAGTTTGATAAGTCATGGTTGCAAAATTTTAACACGAATTATCTACAGGAGAATGGAAAATCTGGTAGAAGCTGACCTCGGGGGAGATAAGTTTGGATTCAGGGGGAACGTAGGAACCGGGGAGGCAACACTCACTTTACGACATATCTTAGTAGATAGATTAAGGAAAGGCAAATCTACATTTTTTAGCTTTGGTAGATTTGGAGAAAGCTTTTGACAATGTTGACTGGAATACACTCTTTCCAATTCTGAAGTCAACAGGGGTAATACAGGGAGAGTTATTTATAACTTGTACAAAAGCCAGACCGCAGTTATTAGACTCGAAAGGCATGAAAGGGAAGCATTAGTTGGGAAGGGAGCAAGACAATGTTGTAGCCTTTCTCCAATGTTATTCATTTTGTACATCGAGCAGGCGGTGAAGGAAAGCAAGGAAAAATCTGGAATAGGGATTAAAGTTCAGGGTGAAGAAATAAAAACATTGCGTTTTGCTGACGACATTGTAATTCTGTCAGAGACAGCAAAGGACCTGGAAGAGTAGTTGAATGGAATAGACAGTATGTTGAAGAGAGTGTATAAAATGAACATTAACAAAAGCAAAACAAAGATGATGGAATGCAGTCTTAGAAAATCAGGCGATGCTGAAGGAATTAGATTAGGTAACGAAACAATGAAGGTGGTAGATGAGTTTTGTTACTTGGCAGTAAAATAACATATGGCGGTCGCAGTACAGAGAATATAAAATGTAAAATGGCAATGGGAAGAAAAGCGTTTTTGGAAAAGGGAAATTTTTTAACATCGAATATTACTTTAAGCGTAAGGAAGCCTCTTCTGAAGGCATTTGTGTGGGGTGTGAAATGTGGACGATAAACAGTGCGGACAGGAAGAGAATAGAAGCTTTTGAAATGTGGTGGTACAGAAGAATTCTGAAGATTAGGTGGGTAGATCGCATAACTAATGAAGAGGTATTGAACAGAATTGGTGAGAAAAGGAATTTCTGGCATACCTTGACTAAAAGAAGGGATCGCTTGTTAGAACACATTCTTAGACATCGAGGAATCGTAAATTTAGCATTAGTGGGACGTGTGTGGGATAAAAATCGCAGAGGGATACCAAGAGACTCATATAGTAAGCAGATTCAAATGAATGTGGGTTGCCGTTCTTATGAGGAGATGAAAATGCTTGCTCGGGATAGGGTAGGGTGGAGAGCTATATCAAACCAGTCTCCGGACTGAAGACCATAACAACAACAGTATTGGAAGGAACTGTGTGGAGTAAAAATCGCAGAGGAAGACCGAGGTACGAATACAGCAAGCAGATTCAAAAGAATCTAGGTTGCCACATGTATTCTCAGATGAAGAGGCTTGCACAGGACAGGGAAGCGTGAAGAGCTGCTTCAAACCAGTCTGCAGACTGAAGACCACAACAACCTTTGTCATGAAAACTTCTGAAACATGGATCAATGGACAAAGGTACATCACATGGATACACATGTAGCGTGTTTGCCCTCTGCTACAATTTCGACACCTTTTGTAGATAGTTCCAACAATAGCCTGGTGACTCGCTACATTGACCAGTGCCACATCAGCTGGGATAGTTTACCCTTTTCTCAGGAATACTGGTTTGCATCCTTGACGTTTCCTATATGTAAATGCTTCTATCAGTTGCCTTGCCAGTTGAAGGCGGAATGACAGCAGGTCTTGCTTTTTCTTTTTTCTGGTTGCCTCCCATAAAATAAAGCTACTGACAATAGCTAAATCTAACAAAAAATTGAAAAATCCTATGCCACCACTAGACAGAGAGCATTTCCACAACATACTGCTCACGTAGTTGGTCAAAATTATCCATAGCTTCCATGATCTTCTTATATTGTTGGATTACAAGAGGGAAACTGAAGTTTTCTGAGGTACCCTCCCAACAGGCAAACTCATTTTCAAATAATCCGTTGATTTACTGAGTGAAGTGTATTTCTATGACCAGAACTGTCCAAATCGTTCAATTCTTCTGCAGCTTCTGGACTCCCTTTCACATCATGGTCGACACCAACATCGGACATCGAAAATAAGATACCAAAGGCCACTTCTCGATTTTTAGGATTATTCAGATCGAAATATTCTGACATAAGAAATGCAACGCCAGAAATAAATGAGGAATATACGTGTAACCATTCGAAGAAGTACATTTCATAACAAATAATGCTCGTGTAACACTGATCATCAGCAATAATGAGCACAAAATGCGTCACAATCAAATATGATTGAAGAGTACATTATGTTTTCAAGAAGACAGTAAAATCACAGCAACTAATGTAAACACTCAAGGAGAATGTTTCGAAACCTGCATCTACAAGTATATAAATGCTCGAAAAGTAGAGCCAGCCAATAGCGCAATGGGAAGTTTACTTCCTACCAAAATAAATGAGCTGTATGGACAGTATATTGCTTAGATTTTAGCATAAAGCAAAAGCAAATTATTGCCATGATATCTATTTATGTAAACAATACTGAAAATGTCTTATTTCTTACCTTATTTAGTAGGAAAATGAGAACTAGCACAATTCCGATAAAACCTCTGGAGTGAAGCACACCACTACCAATACGTGCTGTTTACACGGCAAAAGTGTGCGAAATGGCACTCAACTGAGCGTCCCAGCAACAATTTACGAGATTTTTAAAGGTGGTGTAACATTACTTTTGTGTTGTTGCCTGTACGCATTAATGTTAGTCTCCGCGATTAAAAGATTAAGGATTTTGGTTAAAATTTCTATCATAGAAAAATCGGATAAAAAATCTGATTAAATACTTTTGACAAGGGTGGATGAAATTAATACACGAAACGATTGAATAGATAAAATGGCGGAATACAGAATGGGATTGAGGCAACACACAAAAATAGCGTCACAGAGAAAACTTACGGAAAGTACCCATTGTAGCTTATTTCTGGAAATGTTGAACACAGCAGCTGAAACGGTTAAGCTGTTGAATGATTTAGATAAACTGTATGATTCTTTCCGCAGTAAAATAATGTTCAGGCTGATCGCCTCGTAAGTCATTGTTGAACGGACCGTTTGATAACGCAAATAACAAAAATTTTTAAAAATCTATAAGACTTCATGAAACTGTTTATACGAATGCAGGTTCAAAAAGGAAGAAAGGTAATGATTTAAAGTAACTGATAGGGGTTTAATCAAGGCAATACATGAAGCGAAAGTGATGGCGTTTGAACATCATGTTACGACGGAATATGGAGCAGCTAAAAATCTCAAAGAAAATAAATAATTAAGGAAGGATGGGGCATTATGAAATAAAAACAGGGTAGAGACATGGCTCTTAACAAAAGAGTGTATATTTTAAAGTAAAATTTAACAGCACTCACACTTACATCACAAAGCAGTCTGCGTACATGTCCATACTTAATAAGCTCAAACAAGAGAGAGAAAGATCGCAGTTCCGTCCTCTCGAAACGCCGGAAGAAACGAAAGACGAGCGAAAAAACTTTTTCACAGATAAAATATTTCGAGGAGGGAAATACGACGACAAGCGTCGCTTATTGATAAAAAAATATTTAATTATGTATCCTTACAGTGGGAAGCCGGCTTCATAATGCCCTTGAAAGGGATAGAGGAGACTTTTTCGTGCACACGTGCCGAAAGAAAAAAAGACTGCGGCAATGCTTTATACATTGGCGCATCCGCTCCGATGTCTGAGATGGCACCTGGGGAATGGTATATGTACTGATAATGGTTTCAGCATCGTCCGCCGACAGATAGCACGGTGACCCAACTGAGTGAGCGCCAGCTGCGTGTACTCGTTAATACTAAATGTTCACAGCCATAAGGAGTGAAGCAAACAGGAGCCATGACACGGAAACGCACTCGTGCTTCCTACAGCCAACCGGGCGAGTTTGAAAGGGGGCAGATTGTGGGTTTATGAGTGGCGCGATGGTGCTTTTGGAAAACTGCCACACAAGCTGAACATGTAGCCTCATTTGTGCAACGATGCTGGATGCAATGATCACAACATTCTCACACCCATAACAAGGATTCTTGCCGACCACGCAGCAAAACTCCGATAAAAAAGTATTACAAGCGAAATTAAGACACAAAATCCTCGGAGGAAATGAAGCTATGGATGGATACCTTAATTTGTTTTAAACTATAAAAGTAAAACATAGCCGCCGCAGTGGAGTAGCCGAGCGGTCTAAGGCATCTCGCTGCGGAGCGCGCGGTTGCTCGCCGTCGGAGGTTCGAGTCCTCCCTGGGGCATGGAGGTTCGAGTCCTCCCTGGGGCATGTGTGTGTGTGTGTGTGTGTGTGTGTGTGTGTGTGTGTGTGTGTGTGTGTGTATATGTGTGTGTGTGTGTTGTCCTTAGGTTAGATTACCTTATTTTAACTAGTTTGTAAGCTACGGACTGATGACCACGCAGTTTCAAATGTTCAAATGTTACTCAAATGTTACTCAATCGGAATATTTCGTGACGAATGCCAGTGTGACTAATCATAGTAATAGCACTATGTTTGCGAGCAACGGGACAGTTGTACTGTATTATGTAACATTAACAATTAATATAAAACCGTCATTAGTGAAAATGTGTATTTGATTCCCCGTATTGGTTTTCGTTACACAGATCGTATCGATACGGTGGATGCGAATAACAAAATGTATTTATGAATAAGTTCGTATCGATACGGTAGAGGCGAATAACGAAACGTATTCATGAGTAACGATTCGGTATTTCGTATCTGCCGAAGTATACGTTACTCAGTACCGAATACATATTGTTTGCTACAGCTCTAGAGTCAACACCTGGAGCCAACTTGCAACAAGACGTAGTATACTGCTTGGTGTTCATATTATTTTACCACCCCCGTATTCTGTTTTTTATGGAACGAGTTGCCGGCCGCGGTGGCCGAGGGGACTGAGGCGCTTCAGTCACGGTCTGCACGGCCACTACGGTCGGGGGTTCGAATCCCCCCTCGGGCATGGATATTTGTGCCGTCCTTAGTTGTAGGTAGTTCATAAGTAGTTTGTAAGTTTAGGGACTGATGACCCCGTAGTTAAGTCCCTTAAGCTTAACAAACATTTGAACATTTTGATGGAACGAGTCTTCAAATTACACAATTCATACCAGAGCGAGTGAAACATCTAGTTGGACACTAGTTAGGCTGCCACGACGAATCAAGTCATTCAACCAAACCTGCGGTAGAGGATGTCACGCTTCGGTAAGAAGCAAATATGTCGACTTTATCAGTCCGCTATACCAAGAATTTCGCCACCGCGTTAGACAGTCTCGCGTCATGACTAAGAGGACCTGGAAGCGGTGCTGTGGAAAACTACTGCCCCTCTGGTACCGGAATCTCAGTGTCGATAACATTCTGACCTTGTGTAAACGGACTCCCGCGCAGCAGTACTTCTTTGCACAATAGTCCACTAAGTACGTCTGTAACCAGCGTGTTCTCTTCTCCTTTATTGTGACGAAAACCTGCTACAAGTTTGAGTGATTATGAAGTAATTACAATTGTGTCCAAAAGTAAAGCAACAAAAGGAAATTTTTCAATGTTGCATTTATTTTGTCACAAAATAGTACAAACATGTGACAGCAAAATAGATTCATCCGAAGAATACAGAATTGTGTCCAAAAGTAAAGCAACAAAAGGAAATTTTTCAATGTTGCATTTATTTTGTCACAAAATAGTACAAACATGTGACAGCAAAATAGATTCATCCGAAGAATACAGAATTGTGTCCAAAAGTAAAGCAACAAAAGGAAAGTTTTCAATGTTGCATTTATTTTGTCACAAAATAGTACAAACATGTGACAGCAAAATAGATTCATCCGAAGAATACAGAACGAAAATAATCGCAAAATGCGTAACGGTAGACAATAGCTTTTATGATACTATGTTCGCTCAGATATACCATGAGATACGGATAGCGAATAATTGTGTCTAGATTGATACCATGCTCAGACTTGGGTTAGACATTTATACAAGCTCGACGTACACCGAAAGAGTTTTGTGACTGGGTTCAAATAGTCGTTGTAGATAGAACTCTACCACGACGTACTTAACAGGAAATACATCGTGAGATTTAAAAGAAAGTTCGGGCTCACCTCACGGTAATGTTTTGGACATCATTATTTATCTGCAGACATCACAGTTTACGTTTTGACTAAACAATTTCCTCTGTACTACTTCAGTTGCTTCCGTATGGCCTATGAAGCTTCTTTTGTTTAACTTTTTGGAATCCATCCTATTGTGTTTTATATTTGTCCAAAATTAAAGCTACAGACGATAATTATGAAAGGCTGCGCATACATTGCTACAAAAGAATACAAATGGGGAAGAAGAAACTACGTAACGAATACAGAACGGAAACAACTGCAGGATGCATAACCGCAGACACAACTGATTTTTCTTTCGTGTTTTCCAACTTTATGAATTCCGACACACATTCCGACATCAGGTTAATGTGCTCATGGGGGTATGAGCATCTCAGACAGCAATACAAGCCTAACAATGATTGCGCATGCTGTGAATTATGTTAGCAACCTCATTTTGAGGTAACGACACCCAGTACTTCTTCAGGGCTGCTTCAAGTCGTGGAGAGTGGTGGTGGATGCTGAAGGTAGGTTATCCAAGACGCGGCTGTTTGCGACTACGTCTCGGCCCCACTCCATTTTCCGGCTGTGGCGAACGGCAGCGAGTCGGCAACACGACGGAAACCACTGCCGTTTACTAGAAGGCGCGGTTCCGCTCGGCGATTCCGGAAATTCATGACGAAATAAAATTTTCGATTTTCTTGCTGTAAAAAAAAAAAAAAATGTTCAAATGTTTGTTAAGCTTATGGGACTTAACTACGGGGTCATCAGTCCCTAAACTTACAAACTACTTATGAACTACTTACAAACTAGGACGGCACAAATATCCATGCCCGAGGGGGGATTCGAACCCCCGACCGTAGTGGCCGTGCTGACCGTGACTGGAGCGCCTCAGTCACCTCGGCCACCGCGGCCGGCTTGCTGTAAAAAAAAAAAAACTGCATGTTAAGGAAGCAAGGCTATATCAGTTCCCATATTTAGTTTCTCGTTACAGATTCTCGTTTCCTTCAAAAAATTAAAAAGCACTACTTTCGATTGCGAGTAATTTTTTTCCACTCTTTATTATATCTCTTACAGAAGAATGCTGAAGATTAGGTGGGTAGATCGCATAACTAATGAAGAGGTACTGAACAGAATTGGTGAGAAAAGAAATTTTTGTCATACCCTGACCAAAAGAAAGGATCGCTTGGTAGGACACATTCTTAGACATCGAGGAATCGTAAATTTACTATTGGAGGGAAGTGTGTGGGGAAAAAATCGCAGAGGGAGACCAAGAGACGCGTATAGTAAGCAGATTCAAGTGGATGTGGGCTGCCGTTCTTATGAGGAGATGAAAAGGCTTGCTCAGGATAGAGTAGGGTGGAGAGCTGCATCAAACCAGTCTCCAGGCTGAAGACCATAACAACAACATTATATCTCTGTCGACTTAGAGGAAACTAACAAGCAACAAAATTTGGTTTTTGCATATCTTGTACTTTCCTACCCCAGCTTGATAAAGAAGTGTCTATTTTCTCAAAATTCCTCACAGTTATTAAGGTACTTAATTTTTAAGTAACCTATTGCATTAAAATTGAAGTGTTTACAATGAAAAATGTAGTTGCTGGCTACTTTACGTGATGTTCATTTTAGGTCACACATCGTTGCAGATGAAATGAAGCTAATAATTCGAAATTACTTTTAAAGTTGAGAGCAGGATGATACCTGTCTCCGTTTTCGAGATTTTTGTGGCTTGTATATCTACGGTACGGGAGCGTCGTGACTAGCGCGCCAGTTCTCTCCACATGCAACGTGAATTAAGTGGTGACAACCATCACATCTTATAAACTGTTAAAGATATTGAACCCTTTATTGAAATGATAGCCTGGAAAGGAATTTATGTTTTACACAATCATTAATACTCAAAGCTTTCTTTATCTACAGGCATATAGAAATAACTATAGTTTTTGCGATGAAACGAGGTATTAATTAAACAGTATTTAATATTTATGGAGGTTTATTTACGTCTGTTGCAATTAAATGAAAGGCGTTTCGCTTCTTTATTTGTGAAGCATCATCTATGTCAGTTCTTTAGTGTTAATTACACGTGCGACTTCATGGAGTTGTGTGTGTATTCTCCAGAGGGATGGAATTTTGATTCTTTATTTCATCACTTCACCGTGTACTTCACTGTGACATTGCAGATTTTAACTGTTAGGGTTTTCTATATATTGATTCTATTTTTGTGACACAACCATGAACGCTATTAAAACATTTTTATTACCAGGGATATTTTAAATGACGAGATGAAATTTATGCTTTAGATTAAATGTCAGTCAGTTTGCACATGAATTGGAAGTTATAGAGAGTAACATACCAGAGAAAATCCTTCAACCGGTTCAACAAATCTATCAGTGCAGCTGGAAAAAATCATAAAAATAAAAAATAATCGCACTGACGCTAAGGGAATAGTTCTGTTATTTTATTATTTACGATTGCGGCGCTGTTTATGAGACCAGGACTGTGTTTATCTGAAACTCCTGATGCAGCTTGCAGCTCTCTCGTCTCTGACTTGTTTCCATCCTAAAACATCTTCCAGGGAATATGGAAAACAATAAGAATTTAAAATATCGAAGATGTCGTCCATACCATACACGAGACACTTGAATCTAAATGGCACACCACAACATTTATCTTTGATCATATGAACTAAGATAATTTTTTCGGTATGCCACAAAATGTACTGTACGGGTAATGAATGAAAGTAATGAAAATATTACATTAACGTTGTCATGCATTTCCTTACACCTGTATAGATCAGCTAAACAGAAAAATCAGTAACCACCGGTCACATTTAATTTCGAAGACCCTAGAAGCCAAATCTGGTCCTTTTCCAACCTTAATTTCTCTTTTATTTCTGTCTATTCTAGTATATGTCACTAGATTGCCACGAAATCTAAATCTGTTCAACGTACAAAGGCAGTAGCTTAATGGCGAGACGAGCTCATATCTTATGAGTGGTTCATATCCGTTTTTGTTCAGTCTGTCAGTGCCTTGAGTCGTCGCGATTCCAATCGTAACACTGCTCACTGGTGCAGTCCTGCGGTTGCCGCCGCATCAGCCGCACGCCCCACTCCAAATTCAAAGTGCGCATGCGCAAGCAGTCAGCCTCTGACGTCACGAGACGACCCATTGCAGCAGCAGGCATGAATCGCGCCTTGGACAACCCACCTTGACCCGATGCATCCCGTCTCCCAGACATGCTGCTGCGTGAGTTTCATATCGGGAGAGTGAGCTAGCCACACCTTACGTGCAATATCTTTCCAAAGAAAACATTAGCCACTCTTGCTCTATGAGGTCGAGCATTATCGTCCATCTTTAAGAAGGCTGGGCCCACAACACCTCGCAACAACCTCACATGAGATCCCAAAATGTTTTCACGATACCTGACTGATTTACCAGTACAGTTTCACGAAGAGCTATTCGAGTGAATATAAACGCCGCTCACACCATTATGGTTCCTCCTGGCATTCACCCTCTTTCCAAAATCTTTTGGTCCTTAAATCGTGTTCCAGTTTTCTTCAGATGCGAATCCGTCAAGAATTACTCCCCAGGTCATATCGGAACACACCTGTGAAAATAACGTTGACCTACTGTTCGTGTCCACCTTACATTTTTCTACATTCCTCACACCAACTAGAAATTTTGTCTGTCATCCTGTATGCTATTACAGTCATTTAAAGACAACACCCTCCCACACACCATAGCATAGTCAGCAAACAGCCGCAAACTATAAGTTACCTTGTCCAGCAGATCATTTATATAGATAGAAAATAATAGCGATCCTATCAGACTCTCCTGGGGCACGCCTAACGATACACTCTTCTCTGATGAACACTCGCCATCGAGAACAACGTACTCGTTCTATTACTTAGGAAGTCTTCCAGCCAATCACAAATCAGTGAATCTATTCCATATCTTCGTTAGCAGTCTGCAGTGTGGCACCGCGTCAAACTCCTTTTTGAAATCAAGGAAAACACAATATGTCTGTTGCCCTTCATCCATAAGCTCGCAAGATGTCATGTGAGAAAAGGGGAAGCTGAGTTTCACACGAACGATGTTTCATAAACCCGTACTGATTCATAGAGAAAAGCTTTTCCGTCTCAAGGAAATGTACAATATTCGAATTGAGAATATGCTCCAAAATTCTACAGGAAACTGATGTCAACGATATTGGCCTGTAATTGTGTGGGTCAGTTCTCTTTCCTTTCTTACAAACGGAAGTCACCTGCGCTTTTTTCCAATCACTAGGAACTTTGCGCTGAATTAAAGATTCGCGAAAAATGCAAGCTAAGTAAGGGGCCAATGCCGCAGATACTCTTTGTAAAACCGACCTGGGATTCCATCCGGACCAGGAGGCTTTCTTGTATTTAGCTCTCTGAGCACATTCTCTACACCGGAAATTTACTATGTCTTCCATTTGGGAGTTTGTGCGTTGATCAAATGATGGTACGTCTGTACGGTTCTCCTGCGTAAAAGATTTCTTAAAGGTTAAATTTAGCACTTCAGCTTTCAGTTTGCTTTCTTCTATTACTACCTCGGAATGATCAACGAGTGACTTGATAGTGGGCTTTGACCCGCTTATCGATTTTACATACGACCTGAATTTTTTAGGTTTCTCAGAAAGATCTTTTGCTAAGGTATGGCTGTAGTAATTATTGTATGCTTCGCACATCGATCTTTTTACAGACTACTAACTTTTGCCTGTAATAATTTGCGTGTCCTTTTTTGAACCGAGAGTGCAACAGCCTTTGCATTCTCGGTAGCTTTCCAATTTATTACTATTACACGATGGAGCCTTTCCATCCTTAATCAACTTTATAGGCACATATTTCTCTAACCCTTTACTTACAATTCATTTTAATTTAACCGCATGGTGTGTTTAGCCGCATGGTGTGTTGCTCTGAGTAAACGCCATGTAAACCTCAAGTATACACAAATTACAACTGTAACCAATATCTGAATAAAATTACCATATATATGTGTATGATATCTCAACTGATTCTAAAAATGTTCAAATGTTTGTAAATCTAAGGGACTTAACTGCTGCGGTTATTAGTCCCTAGGCTTCCAAACTACTTAAACTAACTGAGACTAACTTATGCTAACGACACACACACACACACACACACACACACATGCCCGAGGGAGGACTCGAACGTCCGACAGCGAGCAACCGCGCACTCCGAAGCAAGGCTCCTTAAAGGGCTCGGCAACTGATTCCCTTATTGTTTGGAGCAGTGTATGTGCCGTGCGGAAGGATAGGTGCAGTCCATAGTCCACTGCAGCAATTAATCACGTCCGGTTAGTGGGTCATACCATTAGTTCCCGCTGCCCAAGGTCATTGCTAATGGGGTACAGCCTCCTCCCCTTGTTTTGAATTAGGGTACAAAACCACTTCGGAGTACTACGAAAGCATACCGCACGATCCTTCTCTGAAATGGGAGTCATGTCAATTGTAGACAGCTCTTTCCCCAGAACTGGCTGTTAGTCGATCGTGTAAAACGGACTTATGACGCCATGCTAAGAATTGCGCGGCCGCTCGTCGTCTGAGGTTAGAGCCCTCCCTCGGACATGGATCTCTCTCTCTCTCTCTCTCTCTCTCTCTCTCTCTCTCTCTCTCTCTCTCTGTGTGTGTGTGTGTGTGTGTGTGTGTGTGTGTGTGTGTTGTCCTTAGTATAAGTTAGTTTAAGTAGTTTGGAAGTCTAGGGACCGATGCCCTCAGCAGCTTGGTCCTACAGGTTTATAAAAATTTGAAAACACAGTCAGCAGTTATCATTACGATGGAAGTTTTGAATTTTTCTTCTTTTTTAAAAGTTCGGTTTGATAAATACGGCAGAATATCAATAACATCGCTATAGACCAGTTTTCAGAAAGAAGGCCGGCCGCGGTGGCCGAGGGGACTGAGGCGCTTCAGTCACGGTCTGCACGGCCACTGCGGTCGGGGGTTCGAATCCCCCCTCGGGCATGGATATTTGTGCCGTCCTAGTTCGTAAGTAGTTCATAAGTAGTTTGTAAGTTTAGGGACTGATGACCCCGTAATTAAGTCCCATAAGCTGTACAAACATTTGAACATTTTTTTCAGAAAGAAGAAAGCGTCTCAGAAAGAATTCACAAAGAAGAAACAGATGTTGAGATGAAAAGGAATAGACAGGTTCAGTAGTTGAACAATGTAATGATTACGTTTCGGTTATCAGGAAAATTGAAGAAGTACGCAAAACTCTTTTCCAACTATATTTGGAGCCAGATAACAATTTAGTGAAAAATTGCACTAGTGCGTTTTACGGCCCGCTTTAGGTTTGCCTGTAGTTTTATGATATTTTTGCAAACATTTCGGACAAAATAATAAAAAATTATGGACGATACCATTACGACTCTACTATTGTGATAATATCTTGGCACACAACATGTACTATTCTCTGAATTTTAACAAACAGCCAAAATTATTTGATATTTAAGTTTAGCTTTGACATACACTTTTTCTTCAACTTTTACGTCTTTAAACTACAATATCTTTTCCACATTTTCAGTATCTTATTTCCCGTATTCCGTTCTGTTTTGCCTTGGTGTGTTCTCGTTTTCAAGTTTATTACCTTTGTCTATAATGGTTACGATTGACTGTAGCCTGGAAGGAACGTAGCATACATTTGGCGTTCGGAACTCAGTAACATGAGACTCCTCGCCCGAAACTTGTCCAAACTCTCTCTTCCATACGCCATCTGACTTTCTGTATTTGATGATTTTCTTATAACTCAAGTGTTGTCATTTCAAAGCAACGGAGCACTGAAAATAATCAGAAACACGTCGTTCTTGGTATAATGAATTGTAGTCTGATGTCTAAAAATGCCATGTTAGCAGTTAACACCTGGCATCAATGGTACGAATTACGGATTACTCTCGCAGCTGTTCGCCGTAGAGTAATGGGTGGCGCATTAATTTGTGATGTATGTACGATTGTCCTTAAACTGTGACTAGCAATTTTTTTCAAATGTTCAAATGTTTGTAGAACTTATGGGACTTAACTACGGGATCATCAGTCCCTAAGCTTACAAACTACTTATGAACTAGCTAAGACTAAAGACGGCACAAATATTCATGCCCGAGGGGGGATTCGAACCCCCGACCGTAGTGGCCGTGTAGACCGTGACTGGAGCGCCTCAGTCCCCTCGGCCACCGCGGCCGGCAGCAATTTTTTGTTTTGTTTTTTCATCTTCCTTCCTTTTCGCATACTCTTGTTAATTAAACCAACTATGTTCTATATTCCGAGTTGTTTAAAGGTAACAGGCCGCGCGGGAGTAGCCGATCGGTCTGGATCGCCACGTTACGGATTGCGCGACATCCCGCGCCGGAGGTTCGGATCCTCTCTTCGGCATGCATGTGTGTGTGTTGTTCTTAGGTCAGTTTAACTTAGTTAATTTAAGTAGTTTCTAAGACTAGGAACTGATGACCAACGTAGTTCGGTCCCAGAGAATAAAAAAAAAAAAAAAAAAAAAAAAAAAGTAACAGCGCTTTTCCGGAAAAGCGCATTTGTTCTATTTTGTGAACATGCTATTAAATCCATACCAACAAATTGCAAAGATTTCTTTATCTCATGTACATAAATTGTGGAGATACTGTTATAATGACTGTTGTAAATGACGTAATGGCAGTAGAAACTTTGTATCAAGATTAAGTACTAGAGTTCTGTGAAATTCAGTATTAGCACACTTATTCTGTTTGTTATTTTAACTGTGAAAGAAAAGGTAGTCACGGTTTGAAACAGAATATTTCCTCTTTATTTTAGGGCAGAACAAAGTAACAAAAACGAAGTCATTTCTGAACTACAGAAAGGTAATTGAATCCACCTTAAAAGCGTCCATAGCAACCAAGCCAAAGACAAACATTTTAGTAAACGCATTGATTGTAACTAACAACTATCGACATATTCCAAAAACAGTGAATAATTGCTCAAAAAAAGAAACAATGTAATTTGTTGCATTGTATACATTTCTCTTCCGTTTCGTTAAGGAACAACAGTTGCCATAGAAATCTAGAACTTCATTTATATATGAAACTATTAGCACCAGCACGTTGTTTAGAATATCCATTATTACAGCATCTTCCCAGTTTATAAGCGTGTGCTTCAGGAGATCATTGTTCAATTTGTTGATAAGTATTTCAAGACATGTTATGAAATAGAACAAACACATTTTTAGAGGGAGTACTCTTACTCTAAACATTGCAGAACATAGATCCAATTAATAAGAGGGTCCGAAACCTTTTTAGAAGCAAAGGCGAAAAATTGGTAGTGGCTGGTTTCGAACTATCGACTAGGTATATCACCACCTAACGTTCTGCCCAGTACATCACGAAAAACAATTACGGAGTAGGTCCTTAATTCTCGCACTATTGATGGCAGTTGTTAACTACTAATATGGCATTTTTAGACACTAGATTATAATTTACCGTATTAAGAACTACATGATATTGTAAATTTAGTGCGCCATTGCTTTGAAATGACAACGCGCTAGTTATAATAAGAAACTAATAAAATACAGAAAGCAAGATGGCGCATGCCAGAGCGAGTTTTGGGCGAGGAATGTCACGTGACTGATTTCTGAACGCCTGGTTTACGTAAGCTCAAGTGACAGTGTCAAGTCGCCGTTATTTCTGCAAATATCTTTGAAAATGTGAGAGTTATGGAAATAAAATAACAGAGCAATGATCTTTCTCCTCTACAAATACGTTTATTCGGTTTTCGTCTGATATGAACGGTTATGGTGTTATTTGCAATTAAACTTCCTGCTGTCAAAAAACCATGACAAACGCCTATTATTAGTGTTACTAACGTATTTTTTGTCCGAAATATTTGAAAAAGGGAGGTACTGGTCGGAGGCGGCCAACAATTACATCTGTAAAATTTGGTGCCGATATGTTGAACGGCGCGACGTAAAATGTGGGAACACATTGCAGACAGACTTTGTCAAATTGCCGTTATATTGGTAAATATCTCTGAAACGATGCGAGATATGAGAAAACATAAGATGGTAAAGTTATAGAGAATTTTGTCTACAAATTCGTTTATTCAATTTTCGTGTAAGATCAACAGTTAAGCCGTCATTTTCATTTTCATTTGTAGCTGTCAAAAGGCGATCGCGAAGGCCCACTTTCAGTGTTACTACCGTAACCTAATGTGGGCCCAAATGTAAAATCATAAAGCTCTTTTGACACGGAGATGGCGAGGGTCGGGGTTAGCCCCCTAAATGCATTTTTATTATTATTATTATTATTATTATTCTTGCTGCTTGTTAGTTGTTCTGAGAAGGGCAGAGTAACTTTTGCAACTTAAAATGTAGCTGTTTACCTAGGGTGATTACAATGATTGTTTCGATTGCTGCATCGTGTCTGGTTTACTGGGGACGATAACACAAAGACGTTTAAATGGCAATGACACATAGAGAAAGACAAAGGTCGCCCAACAGAAAAATAAAACAATTCGTGAATTATTACTTTATTTTTCAGCATAATCACCTCATAACTCCATACGCTTTTCCTAGCGCTGCGCTAACTTTTTTATCCTCCCAAGGTGTAGGATTTCTAAAGGTCTGCAAAAATAGACATCTGTTTGTTCCATAAGCTTATCGCCTGATGCGAACCGACATTTCTTTTTTCTAGTTTGGAAAAAAAAATCATTTGAAGACAACTGCGGTGAATACCGTGAATGTTGCAATAAAGTCCGTAATTCTATTGCTCGCGTCATCGAAAATTTGTAGTTGAGCAGGTGATAGGAGACGTTCTTTTTCTTATTCGAACGAGAATATGTTTCCTTGATCTCTTCGCTCGACCGGTGCAATAACGACGTAAAATAGCCGCAAGTAATCGATGAAACTTGCCAGCCAATTTCAGAGTTTGCTAGTTTTTAAAAACTCACTGTTTCGATTGCTTCTTGTAGTTGTGTATAAATTTTTCCTCCTTAGTTACGTACTGACGCAGACACTCCACAGGATTTTGATGTAAAAGTGGCAGACCCACGTTTGCGTTTATTCTCCACTGAGAGTAAACACGGCACCCATATTGCCGACATTTTATTTACGCCCAATTTGCGCTGGAAAATTGATAACAGGGTGCCTTACGATAGATCTGCGACCTCCTGCATTTCGTCGATCACTCCAAACCATAATGTTGATTTTGTCGATCATTTCCGGGTTGGTCACTTGCAGTGGATGGCCCGAACACTGTTCTTCTTTAGTGAATATATGATCACGTATAAACCTATTTACCGAATTGTATACAGTTGTAAACATAATCATATTTGCAGTGAAATTCATTCACTCAACTTTGATCTGTTTCGATGTAAGGCTTTCTGAATAATCGCCGCTCGAAGCTCACTTTTTTCCTTGTTCGGAAGTAAGCACGAGGTCCTTACTTCAATGGGCAAGGAAATCATGTAATGTTTACGCCTGCGACAATACCTCCCCTCTTGCGACATATGAAGCTCACTCTAAGCAAACCATTTAGATACCGCGATTTTTAAGAAAGTTATTAAACAACCCCCTTAGGATCAAAGTACTCATGAGAATCATTTGAATCATGGACTCTTCACCATAAACAGCGTCAAATCAAAACCAGAGGCATCCTTACTCCAACACCTCTACCGGCTTTCTAAATGACGACGCCAAAGATTCTTCCTGTCTAGGAACTCCCTTCCTCATACAACGCAAAATCGATCTCATGTACTAAGTCTGGTGTTCAAATAAACATTTGAGCATCTAAATAAAGTCGCCGGCCGCAGTGGCCGAGCGGTCTGCGGCCCGTCAGTCACGTCTGCATGACCGCTACGGTTGGGGGTTCCAATCCCCCCTTGGACATGGATGTTTGTGTCGTCTTTAGTATAAGGTAGTTCATAAGTAGTTTGTAAGTTTAGGGACTGATGACCCCGCTGTTAAGTCTCTTAAGCTTAGCAAACATTTGAACATTTGAAATAAAGTATTATTGTACACGACAAAGGATCAATATTTACCTTTCAATAAAATCAGATAAGATTAGGTTGAAGCCACAAAACGGTAGCCATCGCGCAAATCGATAGAAGTGAAGAGAAGGTAGCAAGCATCTTTTTCAACCACTGCTACATCATTTGGAATTATTAGCAAGTAGCCATTAGAAGAGACGTGGAACGAATTTAGAGAATCGCTTTTTGAATTGTAACTAGTTGATGTAGAGAAGTGTAAAAGAAATGCTAGGCTGCTGGGTACACAATTGCACCCTAAGGAGAAGGACGACTTACTTCTCAGGTAAGTTAAGAGAACATATAATCGAAGAACACTGCGCTGGACGCTGGTAACATTGTCTATCTCTCGTCGTACAGTACAGGAATGGAGTAAGAAATAAAATCCCTAATATCAGTAGGAAAAACCCTCTGTCATAATAAGTACAGAGATTTGTGAAGCAGACGCAGGTAATCGTCTGCATTTACAAATTCCAGAAGTTGAAAACTTTTCATCTCTTCAGCCAGTATTACGTTTACAGAACTTCATTTTCAATAGGCGGCATGTTGAAGGTACCGTCACAGTGTGATAATAAATATATGAAATTGGTAACGGTCACTAAAATTAATAGCTCTTAAGTCATTATTTGTACCTCGCCATTATGCGATACATTCAACGTCACACACTTACTGTACACTAGTGAGTCGAATTACTGATCACTTCCTGCTAGTTTTTAGTGCTGTAGTGCATGTGAAATTTTTCGGAACGCTTATCGAAATTTTTACCTTTCCACGTAGCACAAAGTAGGACACTAGGCCTTTATTGATGCCGACATCTCCTTTTAGAAATATAAACACACATTTTTCATCCTAAAATATAGAGTGGGACACCAATGGCACATGAAAATTGAGCGCTTTTTGTCTCATGGTGTTTCATTATAAACTAATGATACTACATCCCGGTACCATACGTCAGTAGCAACATAAGTTGACGAGTGGAAGCGATAAGTGAAACAGTTTGCAATAGTCTATTAATATAGAAACCTTTAAGCGTCTTACATACATAGGAAATTTGAGATAGACATTCAGAAACAGCATTAAGAATTCCCAGATAACAAAAAAGGACAAGAATCAGACATAAACAAGAAAACTCAAATGAAATAACAAGATGCCAAAAAAGATTATATTAATAATACTAAAACAATATAATTTATTTACACATCTCTAAAGAATAGGATTACAATTAAAATTACTAAATAAACAAGCTTGGCTTCTACTGAATTTTTTTTCTGTACAAAACTAAATTACGTTAAATATCCTACAAAAACACTCTTATCCCTAGAACTAATAGTTTCATCGTTACAAAGTGTAAAAAATGTAATTTTGTATAGACGTAAAACAGTGTTTATAGTATAAAATAGATGTTTAATGTCCATTGAACATAGAAATGGCAAAAAATATAATATTTTATGCATGGCTGTTAATCAGCGACTGTATTATATATATAATGCAGCCCTCAGTCGCAAGTCACATTTAAATATGTAACCGAGATTTCGATGACACGAAGCACATCTTCTTCAGACAATGTCGGATTCAGGTTAAAGCAAAGAAAATGACAATACACATCTCTCGTGGTCAGATAGTAATACCTATTTAGAAATGGCAGCGCAGTCACAAGAGGCTGCATGCAACCGCTGCTCTGGTCGAAATTACTATCCACTAAACCGTGTGTATTTTCCTGTGACTAAAGATGGTTATTGCAAGTGTTGTTTATTAGATGTCGTAAAAACTGTGCTTCATCAGTGAATAGTACAAATGGAAGCAAATTTCTATTCTCAGTTACCCACTGATAGACTCTTTAAGTCCTTGAGCATTGTCGCCAACGTGGAGATTTTGGGCACGCTGTATGTGAAATGGATACAGGTTTTCCGCGTGTAACGTTTCCCACAAACGTGGTTGTGGGACATTCATACACTGGGAAATTCTTTGTGTGCTCATATTGGTACTTCGCTCAACACTTGCGATAATTTCTTCCTATTCTTGCACAGTTTGGGACGCGATGGAGTGGCTGAGCGTTCCAAGGCGCCTAGCTGTGGAGCGCGCCGCTGTTCGCCATCGGAGGTTCGAGTCTTCCCTCGGGCATGGGTGTATTTATTGTCCTTGGTGTAAGTTACTTTAAGTAGTTTGTAAACCTAGGGACTGATGACCAGAGTAGATAAACCCCACATATTTACAAACATTTGAACAGTTTGGTGGCGTGCACACTCGGACGAAAAATGTCTACTTGGAAGAGAGCCTATTCCACGGGAAGTGATAAACACTGAGGTCAACACGCCGCAATACACCATATTTGCTTATTCCTCTTCGGTTTCAGCAGTTTGTGAGTCTAGGGACCGATAACTATAGCAGTTTGGTCCAATAGGTTTACAAACATTTAAACACACAAAAAAAATGTTCAAATGTTTGTTAAGCTTATGGGACTTAACTACGGGGTCATCAGTCCCTAAACTTACAAACTACTTATGAACTACTTACGTACTAGGACGGCACAAATATCCATGCCCGAGGGGGGATTCGAACCCCCGACCGTAGTGGCCGTACAGACCGTGACTGGAGCGCCTCAGTCCCCTCGGCCACCGCGGCCGGCAAACTTACGAAAACAGTTGACACCATACACTAGACCTAACCGATCCGTCGCCGGTACAGTACACAATGCGGCTTACAAGGTACAAGTGCGCAGACAACGGGAGATTGTACAACGGACATCGTAACTGTCCGCATAATATAGAGCAGTCTTTTTCAACTTTTCTGAGTTCGCGTCCCCCTACCCAGCCCACACCGTTCTATAACTATTTGTATGAATTCAAAAACGGCTAATTTTATATTTTCTTCTGTTGATAAAAGTTTTAGTAACAAAAAAATTAACGGGTACAGTATTCGATATTACAGGAAGATTTTTTAGTCTATTTTCCGGAATGGAACGCATTATCTTATTTTAAATTAATTCCGACAGAGGAATATATGTTGCTTGACGAATGGTTCGCATTGCAGGAAAGATTAGGATGCGATTTATGCACGTTACGTCCCAATGTATAGGCATTTTACAAAATTTCAAAAATTATTTATTAATTTTGCTGTTTGCTGAAAACTGTTTTCAGGCTTTTCGTTTATTCATCGTTAACATGACATATTTATTGTAAAAAAAGTCCTATTCAAGTCAGAACTGATGATAACAAGGAATTACGTAATTTTCGTATAAAAGTTCACTTTTCTTAGGCACTTTTTGTATTGCAGAGTCCAGACGTGCACTGGTCTGGTTGTTTTATGCTGCAAGAACTTCCTCCTTTGACTGCGCCCCCCCCCCCCCCCTTCCCCGAACATGACTCTCTCTGAGCTACCCATTCTTCTTCTACTGTATTACTTTCCCCCCGTTTCAGCCAATCCGTGCTAATGCCAATTCTCAACCACTTCTGGTTCCTTTAATTTGTCCAGGTACCAACTCCTTCATTTTCTATCTTTTTACAGTCCCTTAACCTACAGTTCATAATCAATTAGTTATGTTCATAGTCTATGTCTGCCCCTAGAAAGTGTTTTACAGTTTAAAATCTCGTTTCTGCTCCCATCCCTTACTATTATAAAGTCAATATAGTACCTTCCAGTGTCTCCTGGTCTCTTCCACGTATACAAAGGGTGTGAAATGACCTTTAAGAGAGCCAGTCATGAAGATGAATGAGACAGGGGAAATACCCCCGACTTCAAGAAGGACATAACAATTCTAATTCATTAGAAAGCAAGTGCAGACAAATGTGAAAATTACAGAACCGTAGTTTAATACATCATGGTTGTAAAATACTAACACAAATTATTTACAGACGAATGGAAAACTTGTTTGCATTTATGAGAAATATTGGAACACGGGAGGCAATATTCACATTACGACTTATGGTCAATTCACAACAGCGTAGCTTATCTCAAGCTACGTCTTCGGAAAGACGTCGCAGAAGTATCTTATAATGCAATCAAATGGGGTATTGCAGGCAGATGTAGTTGGCGTCGCGTCCAGCCGGGATACATAATATGCTTATCTCCAGCGACGCCTGTTCAGCACACGTAGCGTCGCAGCGTATCTCGGCTGGCGCATGCGCACTACACTGCTCCACAAACCACGTACTCTGTGTTCAACAGTTCTATTACTGCGTGTTTGTGTGTTTATTGTTGACAATGTCTGCATTATCTGACCAAGTACGAAAATATCCAATGCTGTGGGACTATTCTAAAATGGAATACAGAGATGCTAACTTGCGTGACTTACCTTGGGAAGAAATTTCGCAAGTTTTAAGTAAGCCAAGTACGTATGAAAATTTCTTTTCGTCCAGTATTATCGGTGTAAATAAGACTGCAATATTAAGTCCTTGCCGGCCGCGGTGGCCGAGGTGACTGAGGCGCTCCAGTCACGGTCAGCTCGGCCACTACGGTCGGGGGTTCGAATCCCCCCTCGGGCATGGATATTTGTGACGTCCTAGTTCGTAAGTAGTTCATAAGTAGTTTGTAAGTTTAGGGACTGATGACCCCGTAGTTAAGTCCCATAAGCTTTACAAACATTTGAACATTTGAATTTATTAAGTCCTTATTAGAATTGCAATTTTCCTTTTTTTGTGGGGGGGGGGATTCGTTTTCTCCTGAATTTTAGTTACTCAAAAAACTGAAGGGCATTCCTCTGGTGAGAGTAGTTTTTGATTTGTTTGTTGAAAGTTTTTTAGGCAAGGAAGTAACATTCCAGCTGTCATGGATGACACGCAAGTTCCTGAAAATCAAATAGTTGATGATTGACTTGTTAACGCTGAAGCTCCTGCTACTCCTGATGACGATGAAATTTTCAACTCCGATCATGATATTAACACAGTCCGACACAAACCCAAAGGAGTCGGAACAATTCTGAATTTTATGAAAAATAAGGAGAAAAATAAAACTGTTCGGACTGCCCTGACGAAATAGATTTTTTTTATAGCATATCAATGTCAGTAAAAATTTTGTCTTGAAGTTTACAAATCAGAGTAAATAGAGAAGTTTTAGACGCAGTAAACGCCGCGGTGGAGTAGCCGAGCGGTCTAAAGCGTCTCGCTGCGAAGCGCACGTTTTTTTTTTTTTTTTTTTTTTTTTTATATAATTCTTTATTATGGCTTTTGGTGACAGTGACCATACAGCCAGCGGTTATTACATTGATAACATTACAATAGAAGTGAAATTCTAACAATGTACAGCACAATATTAATAAGTATGTTACATCATATAGCCTTAGAATAAAAGTGGAAAAATAACATGTAAAGACATTAAACAATACATATTTAACAGTACGACAGATATTTGTAATACAATAAAAGTGCAGGAAGCATAGGACCAAATGAGAGGTGCAAAGACAAATAAAAGTCAAAATATAATATAAAATCACTTATGCAGTTTCCCGCTGTGCATGTTCAAGGTAAACACACTAGCTCTAAAATTAGAGCTGTATGCCAGTGACTTTGAGGTAGTCCTTCAGTAAAGTGTACTTAAGCTTGTCGAATCCATGAAGGAGGACAGTGACACTTGTGGGGAGAGGGTAACCCCTCGCGACCAGCGTTCGGTAGAATACACTTTGTGCGGCCGTGTACTTGGTGCATGCCAGTATGATGTGTTGAGATCCGCCACTGCCGTTACATCTTTGTCGCAATGCCGAGAAGCGATGATTTTCAAACGGTGTAGGTGGGCAGGGTAACATCCATGCCCCAGTCTCATCCGAATGATAGACGTTGCATGACGTCTACTAAGCGTCATCGATGAAAACCACGGTCGTGAGGAGACATTTGGTTGTATAGCTGCCAGGTGTCCTCCCTTAAACACATGAGAGAGGCGCCATTCGTGGTCCCAAGTGCGATAGGCAGCTTTCCGAATCGTCGTTCGTAAGTCTGTATATGGAATCGGCGTGGGGCGTTGTTGTCCTTCCGTAATACTTCTCTTGGCAAGGCGGTCTACTGTTTCGTTATGGGGTATACCTCGATGTCCTTTAATCCAAAGTAAGTGGACGTCTATGCCCACTGTCTGTGCATTTGTTATGGCCTCCAAGACGTCCAATATATATCTATTCGTTCGTTTGTCAAACGTCGGATGTTGTAATTTTTTCAGCACGCTTTGAGAGTCCGTGAGGATCAATATAGAGTTAAATGTTCGTGTGCCGTAATAAATGGCCTCCCTGATGGCTAGTAACTCTGCCGTGTAAATAGATGACGCAGGCGGAAGCGCAAACATTTGGTAGGTGCCGTTAGAGGGGCAAAAGAAGGCGTATCCCACCCCTGCTTCAGTTTTAGAGCCGTCAGTATAGATGTGAGCATGCTGTGGCCAGTTGCGGAGAAGAAACTGTTCCACGTCGAGAGTGATGTTGGTCCCCGTTGTGTAGTCTGATGGCAAATGTGTCACCGGGACTGGGTTGAAAAACAGATTATAAGAATAACGGAAACAAGGAAGTTTGGTGTCCTGTATGATGAGTGGGAAGATATGTCTCCATTTCTCGTAGCTGCGAACCAGTAAAGGAACTCGGGTCATGCCTCTTCTGTGATGCATTTCTGTTATGTTCCAAAATTGGTGTACCGTTTTGAGAGAGGCACTATCACATATTGACGCTCGGCTGAGGAGGAAAATATCGGACAGCATCTGTCGACGTATAGTTAACGGCATTTCAGACGCTTCCACGAGCAAGGCGTTGGTGGGTGTTGACTTCATAGCTCCGAGAACAAGACGAAGCATTCTGTACTGGAGGACATCAAGTTTGCGCAGGGTCGATTGCGCTGCAGTAGCGTAGACGATACTGCCATAATCCAAAACGGAGCGGATCAAGACCTTATAAAGAGTAAGGAGTACCATCGGATCGGCTCCCCACCAAACTCTGGCAAGCATACGCAGGATATTTGCAGTAGTGTCCACTTTGTCCAAGAGATATTCAACATGGCGCGTCCACGTCAGTTTGCTGTCGAAGTAAACACCAAGGAACTTAGCATATGACCGAACAGGCAGTTTGTATGGACCGAGCTGAAGGTCTGGAGAGAAATAATTCTGTCGTTTCCTCGTGAATATCACCACAGTAGATTTTTCAGGCGATAGCGTGAGTCTGTGTTCTAACTCCCATTCAGCCAGTTTTTCACATGCAGTAGTAAGCCACATGTTAGTCACCCAAAAGCACGACGAGTGGGCGTATATACAAACGTCGTCCGCGTACTGTAGAACTTTGACAGTAGGATGAAAGATAGAGTCTAAGTCGGCAACATACAAGGCGTATAGCAAGGGGCTTAATATCGCACCTTGCGGGAGGCCACGGGAAACGATTCGTGGGCCATGTAACACATTGTCCTGGTCACGGATATAAACAGTGCGGCAACAAAGTAATCTGTATATAATTCTTAACACCTTTAGCGGGAGATGCAAAAGTTGTAATTTATTTATAAGTTTATGTATCAAAACATTGTCATAAGCCCTCGAAAAATCAAGAAAAAGAGCCGTCAAATACCCATTTGTCAGGAATGTTTTTTCGATGCCCATAGCAAGAGATGTTATATTATCGTAAGTGCTCTTCCCCTTGCGAAAACCGTATTGTGTCCGTGGGAACAGATCGTGATGCTCTAACCACCATTCTAACCGGACCTTGAGGAGACGTTCAAAGGTCTTGCACACACATGACGACAATGCAATGGGGCGATACGACGTTGCCTGACCAGGGTCTTTTCCAGGTTTCAATATAGGAACCAATACCTGAGTGGTCCAGTCGGTTGGAACAGACCCCTCTCTCAAGATGTCATTAAAGATATTCAAAAGAATAAGTTTTGCATCATCAGACAAATTGCGTATCATGGAGTAATGTATCTGGTCATGCCCGGGCGACGTATCGGTCGAGGGCGGCAGCGCACTGTTGAGTTCAGCGAGGGAGAACGGTGAGGTGAGATCATCTTGAAGATCTTCAACGGCGATATTTGTGGTGGGATCAATGGGTTCTGGTATGGCCGTAAGAGGTGCTACAATGTTGGCAAACTCGTCTATCCAGGTCTGTAACCGCTTGGGAGGCATTGGTTTTCGTTTGAGTGAGTTAACTTTCGACCAAATCCTTCCGACAGGAGTATGCAGGGATAACTGTTCACAAAATCTCTTCCAATGTTCTTTTTTACAAGTCTTGAGAAAGCGTTTGGTAGTCGCATCTATACGTTTGTAGGCGAGGTAGTTTTCCCATGTGGTTTCCCGTTTAAAACGGCTACATGCCAGTCTCCTTTGCGCCACTCGACGCGAGCACTCTTGGTTCCACCAGGCAACCGGCAGACGTCTACTGCCAGTTACCACCCTCGTCTGTGGGATTGACTGCGATGCTGCTAGGTTGATGCAATTCCTATAATGAGCGTACCTTGTTTGCGGTGACAACTCGGTGGGGAACGACGAAAGTTGTGTATCCATGGTGGCACTATACCGAGACCAATCTGCCCTCCTGACATTCCATTTGCGAGACGGCCGACAGACCGTGTTCGGTGATGAGGTTGGTGAAGAGAGCAGAATAGCATAATGGTTGGAACCCATAGGATATGAAAGTACAGACCATGTAAAGAATGAAGAAACAGACGCTGAACACAAAGTCAAATCGACTGCTGATGGTCTCTGTCCAGGTAATGGAAGTAACGTAGGGGATCCATCATTGAGGATGATAAGATTGAACTCGTCGATAATATCAAGAATGCCATCACCCAGCCTATCGTTATATGCACACCCCCACAATCTGTTGTGTGCATTAAAATCCCCGCAGAACAGAAATGGAGGTTCCAACTGTTGTACCAGAGCGTACCACTCTTCAATGGTAATGTATGACCGTGGTCGGCTGTAGAGGGCCACAATAGTTATTCGACCAATTGGAGATGAGAAGTTTACTGCTATCGCTTGAAAGCTTTCAATATCGTCATGAGAAATCAGAACAGGGGTGTGATGCAGCATATTATTGATAAAGAGGGCGACTCCTCCTCGACCATCATCTCTGTCTTGGCGGTAAACGTGGTATCCTTGGAAGCGTACGATGGTATCTGGTTGAAACCATGTCTCAGAGATGGCGGCCACTGCTATCTTCCGCATCCAAAGTTCACGTTGAAGTACACCCTTGTTGGCAATCGCAGATCGCGCATTCCACTGCAGTATTTTAAATTCCGCCATTGTTGTTAGAAGTAAGGAGAGTCGTTAATAGTTGGCGAATAGGCTGTATCTGTAAAGTTCCAGGTGGCATTGTTTTCGCGTCTTCTATGAGGTGAAGGATAAACCAGATCATTTTCTCTACGATGTATTCACTATTGTTACGTGGTGGCACTGCTTGTTGTCCGTACTGAGGAGGATACGGGTTGGGTGGTAAAGGGGCCTGTGGTAGATGTTGGGAGAAAGAATATTCGTGACTAACGTCTGAAAATCCCTGACGCCAGACGGGTCTGGAAGTTTGTTTTTTCCCCGTGCCGCTCATGACGGAGCTGACACCCGCTCTGTCTGCTTTGGGAACATCATTCCGTTGATAGCTGTCGTCCTTAGGGGGTGAACGCAGCTGGGGCGCCAATGGCGGCATTTGTGGCCCCGTAGAACGCTCTTGTACAGCGACTTGCGGTTGCTGTAAATGCCTTGGAGGTAGGGGCGGGAAGTCCGCAGAACTCTGAGGGCTAGGAGGCTTCCGTACGGCCGCGGAATATGTGGGGTGCGGCCCACTGAGTGCCCTTCCTGACGTGGCGTACGCCCTTGCACGTTGTAGCTCTTGCTGGTGGAGAAAAATGGGGCATGACCTCTCAGTGACAGGGTGCTGTCCAGAGCAATTTAAACAGGTCGGAATCGTCGCAGGGCACGAATCAGCTTGGTGCTGACCGCCGCATCTGCTGCAACGAGTATGGCTTCGACACTGGTTTGCCCGATGATGAAAACGCCAGCAATTTGTGCACTGAATGACTGGGGCAACGTACGGTACCACTGGGCAGCGTGCCCCCAGAATAGCAACATGAGAGGGTAATGTCTGAGAGCGAAACACCACCATGCAGACTGGAATGGGTACTGTGAGCTCAGGATTGGAAGGATGTTTCTTCGTGTATCGTTTTATACTTGTTACAGGATAAACACTTTCCATGGCATCTATTATCTCTTTGTCCGTTAGGCTGGTCTCTACGTCATGGATAATGCCATACGTATGGAGTAAAAAGTTAGGGATGTAAACATCGAACTTATGATCTCTGAAAGCAGGGACATTTAGTAAGTTATTAGCAGCTGCAGCAGTTTTCAGTTCTATCTTAACTCTGTTCTTGCCTGAGGAACTAATGTCAACAATATCGTGCTTGAGGTGAGAGCTGTATGAATACAATAACTTGCCCACTGACATGGGATGGAGTTTGCCAACGTTTTTATCTAAGCTCTCCACGAAGACAATGTATGGGCCTGCATCTGTCCGACTGTATCGGTTATTGATACTCGGTCGAGTAACGGTGGCAGGAGAAGCAGATGTCTGTACCGGCGTGCGTTCTGTGTTTGCCTGTCCGGTGCCGTCGGTAGAAGACGCGTGGGAAACCGGTACCTGGCTCATTTCACAGTCCGTGACTGAAGGAGAATCGACACACAGTCGTTTACTATGGGGACCACTTTCTTGCTGCTGTTGTGCAGCTGTATCGCCACTAGGTGATATGCTGGAGGGGTCGCAGGAATAGCTGAGGTGCTGACTAACCTGTTGTAACTCATGTTGTTGATGTTGTTGATGTTGTTGCTGGAGGAATTGCTGGTGTTGCCGTTGTTGCAGCTGCAGTAGCTGAAGCTGTTGCTGCTGGGCCAGTTGCTGCTGGAATTGTAGGTGTTGGTGGTGTAGAAGCTGCGGTTCTTGTTGCTGCTGTGGCCCTTGTTGTTGTGCATATTGTAGGTCCTGTGTTGGTAGTTGACTCTGCTGTACGTCAGCAGGGTTGTCGGACATCACCGGCAGCGGGAGAGCCGTCGCTGCAGGTTGATTACATATTTCCATGGCGGACTGGATGACCTGACCCGTATTAGGTGGGTCGGCCATTTCGAAGATACACTGAGTAGTACTGCTACCACGAACGTGTGGTTGAGAAAACACACACAATTCCGGCGCGCACTACTCTGCACGTGAACGTTTCTCCCCGAAAAGGCAGATACGAATATACAAACGCACGGAAGAATAAGTACGTAGCACCACACTCGTCCGCGAAACGTAAACAAAGCGCGACCGCACAGAGCGCAGCAGTAAACGCGTCCGGACTCCGCGGGAGGCGGAAGTAGACTGGAGCGCACGGTTGCTCGCCGTGGAGGTTCGAGTCCTTCCTGGGACATGTGTGTGTGTGTGTGTGTGTGTGTGTGGGTGGGTGTGTGTGTGTGTTTGTCCTTAGGTTAGTTTACCTAGGTTTAAGTAGTTTTAAGTTACGGACTGATGAACACGCAGTTTGGTCCGATAGATTTACAAACATTTTTTGAAAGCAGTAAACCGAGCTGGAAATGAAAATGACTCATTGATGAGTGTAATAACATCGGCAGTGCGTCCAACTAGCTCTCCATTGTTGTCTCCTAGTACCTCCTCTGGTAGCTCAACATAGTCAGATGGTAACGATTCAAAGCATCCCACGATCCTCCACCATAGAAGTGAAGCATCACTTACGCAAACTGGCACATTGCTTCGATCATTGGAAGAAGACACGTTGATTTGTTGGTGGGAAACTATTCAGGACAAACAACTGAAAGCAATCTTCAAATACTTTAAGCGCAGACCTCATGAACTTTCAACTCAAACAAAATATGTCTTATGCTGATTTCTTTTTGTGGTTATGGCTTGTTGATATATGTGTATCATCTTTCATATTTTGTCTTATCACAGCAACCGACAAATATACTCTTGTAATATAACTGTAATTCAGAAATATCTTTACTCAATTTCCTCCAACGCTATACTAATAGGCTACGTTCCAAGTTGGAAATTACGGTCAAGGAAATGTTACATTAGACAAATAGCTAGCCGTTCTTCAGGAGGTATTGATTTTCTGTTACTTGTATGCTGTTTTTAATGCCACTGCTGGTGAGGGACAAAACTTAATTGAACTGTTCTTCATTAAGCCTAAAATAAGTTTTAAACTTTTCATTGTCCAGCTGTAAATCTTGATTAGGTGGTGGTATTCGCCATACGCTGTTCTTTTAACATTTATCAGATACCTAATTCGATTTATTTGACACTGAATACAACAACAACAGTTCATTACCAACACTACTTGAACTACAGTCCATTCACGGCACACTGAAGTTGATATCTGATTCCCACCACGGCATATTGAACGCCATTTCTGGAACTATCCACAAACAGTATTGAAGTCAGAACACCATCTCAACAAATACGAGGCTGGGATAGAAAACGTAGCTCGTAATACGTAGTTTTCGGTTTGAAGGGTACATATCTGCCGGCCGCGGTGGCCGAGGTGACTGAGGCGCTCCAGTCACGGTCAGCATGGCCACTACGGTCAGGGGTTCGAATCCCCCCTTGGGCATGGATATTTGTGCCGTCCTAGTTAGTAAGTAGTCCATAAGTAGTTTGTAAGTTTAGGGACTGATGACCCCGTAGTTAAGTCCCATAAGCTTAACAAACATTTGAACATTTTTTTTGGTACATATCTTTAGTCAGGACACGCGCTACGTCTACGAGGTCTTCCCGAAGGTGTAGCTCGAGATACGCTTTGCCGGTGTGAAATGACCCTTTAGAAGATAGGTTAAGGGAAGTCAAACTTACATTTTTAGCGTTTGTAGATCTGAAGAAAGCTTTTGGCGATGTTGATTGGAATACACTCTTTCAAATTCTGAAGATAGAAGGAGTAAAATACAGGGAGCGAAAAGTGCAAAAACAGGAAGCAGTTATTATAGTCGAAAGGTATGATAGGGACGCAGTGGTTGGGAATGGAATAAGACAGGGTTAGTTTCCCAATGTTGTTCAATCTCTACATTGAACAAGTTGTGAAGTAATGCAAGGAAAGGAAATTGACGTTCATGGAGATGAAATAAAAACTTCGCGTTGCGGTTTTCCGATGACGTAGTTAGTCTGTCAGACACAGCAAAGAACGTGAATGAGAAATTGTACGGAACAGACAGTGTCTTGAAAAGATGGTATAAAATGAATATTTACAAATGTAAAACAATCGTAATTGAATGTTGTATCAGAAAATCAGACGATTCTGAAAGAATTAGATTAGGTGATGATGTGCGTGATGGGAGTGAAACGTGTGCGATAAAAAGACGATAGAAGCTTTTGAAATGTGGTGCTACAGAAGAATGAAGAGGTGCTTTAACAGATTTGGAGGTTAAGGATTTTCTAGCATACCCTGACTAAGAGAAGGGATAGGTTTGAGACCTTCCTATCGTCACTCACCAATAAGAATTGGGCAATACATAACTCAGGGCAGTAAAAAGTTAATGGCTCGTTGTCTCTGTTCATAGGGGTGAGTTATTTATGTCAGCTTCTATGCCCTAAACAGCTACCCAATCTGTTTAAACAAGATCAATAATTAATCTGTAGTTTAGCCAGTCTATCAATCTGCATATGCTGACGTGAAAATACATTTTATCAAACCTCTGAATAACCAAGAAAAAATGGATTCTAAGATAAAGAAGTGTTTACTCACGACGTAATTCTTTATAAATTAAGTTTATTACTCTTTCTGGTCATGAAAATGTGGAGGTGGTCCTACTTTATACATCGGTAAATAACTGAATATTTCCCTAACTATAGTTCATGAGAGGCTCGGTAAGTATCACACGCACTCGAGAGTAAAAGCTCCAAATAATCACTCGTAAATTAGTGAAGTCCATCTAACATTGCAGTTCCAAATTAATCTGCGATTATTTGTTATAAAACACAGTTTGTCATCACACGAGTACACGATTGCTGAATTAGCACAGTTCCACCCTACTGGCGAGCATAGTTTACGACTTTTCAGCAGAGACTACGTTCTGCAGTCACAGTTCCATAAATTTTCTAAGTCCACACATGCCTATCTCTTCAACTCACAAGTTCATAACGCGGCTTCAGACCGCCCAGCGTCACAACCTTTCACCACCGCGTCCAAGTTACGAGTCCCTTTCCAAGCGTTCGAAAGCGTGCTCTCTCTACCTGCTGCCAAAATTGTATCGTACTGCGCATGTTAACGCTTCATCTTTAATATACAATTTCCCTTCCAAAATATTATACATTTGAATATCACAGAATTAAATGCTTTGACCAACTCCCTACAAATGTTATTTACATTTAACAAACAAATACATATTTAACAATACTAAAATCGGTTGAGACTGAAGCTCTTTGCTCAGGTAGTTATTAAGCGTGGCGTCTCACTGTTTAAATATACTGTCGCCATCGAAATATAGTTACACAATTAATATTTAATTTATCATGGCTTTTTATGCAAATATATTCAGCTCTTGTCCACAAATACACATAATTGTTTATATATAAATTATCTACTGCATATCTACTTTTTTTTAGTGGGCATGAAATATTTAAGTGGCAGTCTACAACATAAAACGAACATTACTAAGAATACTATAAAATATAATAAATTACATATATAAACGTAATGTGCTTTGCTGCGCTCATGTTTTGTGTTTCTGTGTTGGAATCTATGTTCTAACACGAGAATATTACTACCTCAACGAAAAGCAGATCAAGAGAGTAAAATAAAGTTATTGAAAGAATACGGAAATAACGTGGTACGTCTTTTAAGATAGGTAGCTTGGTGCAATGCTGCCCATTTGCTTCTTAATCTGTTACTGACACACACACGTATCAAATGTTCAAATGTTTTTAAGCTTATCGGACTTAACTACAGGGTCATCAGTCCCTAAACTTACAAACTACTTATGAGCTAGCTAAGACTAAGGACGGCACAAATATCCATGCCCGACGGGGGATCCGAACCCCCGACCGTAGTGGCCGTGCAGACCGTGACTGAAGCGCCTCAGTCCCCTCGGCCACCGCGGCCGGCATGTATCAATAATTGTAAATATAAGTCTTATAATATTATTATTATATTACTGAGATTTATCGGCTTTTTATCTGTAAGGAATATTGAAATTGTAATTACGGCGTTTGATTCTCATAAGTCTCATGAATCCATTCTTATAATTATATTTGCCATATGATCATCCCCTGATTTTATATGGATTTTTAGAATAATGTGTGTGGCTATATTGTATTTCAGTTGCAATCTGGAATAGACGCCCTCGCTCAGCCAAGACCGTTTCCGGGTTCCAAGCAGATTAGGAAAATTCTAACTACCTGTATTCCATTCACTAGGTCCAAACTGTTATCCGGCCGACTGGGGAACCCAACAGCCTGACAAACTCGCCTTTCACATGGAAACTATCAACTTCCCCTTGAATCTGTAATGCCACAGGTTGGTGGGAAACATTCTGAGACATCAAGGAATCGTCAACTTAGCATTGGAAGGAAGTGTGTGGGGTCAAAATCGCAGAGGAAGACCAAAGGACGAATACAGTAAGAAGAATCAAAAGGATGTAGGTTGGCGTTCTTATTCTCAGATGAAGAGACTTGAACTGGACAAGCTGGCATAGAGAGCTGCATCAAACGAGTCTGCGGACTGAAGACCACAACAACAGTAACAACAACAACAACAACAACAACTAGCTCTAGTGGAATCTCAGTAAATGTGTCATTAACGGTTGCCGTATTTTAAGTTTCAATTTATGCGTCACTTTCCCTGGTGCAACTGACCATAGTGAGATCGACCTTAATTCTTCCACGATTTTATCACACATCGCTTTTAGCGACAAGAGCGCAAAGCGGCACTTACACAATCGCAGTTCTGATAATGCAACTTCACATGTAGAAATTTATCTCGTAAAGATAATACAATTCATGTTTAACTTTGGCGATAAACGACAGATGCAGTAACTTCAGTATTTCCTGGAACAGAGTATTAAGCCCGTCTTTCTAATGTCTGAATAATCTGCAACATTCGCAATAACGTCCGGTATCAACAATGACTACGAGAATTTCATTTTCATAACACAAAGAAGATACGAAAACGCTACAACACCAACTCCTATCAATTATTTTAAAAATATTATTTTTCCAGTTGTCGTTTATTTTTACAAATTATCTACAATACTCTAGCGTTAGCACAGAATGGTTTGAAAGTACTAATTATGCTTGCCATCTCAAGTGCTGAAAGAAAGATGTTTGGCACGGAAGGTTTTCTATCCTTATTTATTTCTTTATCCCGTCATTTGTCTTCTGTTTGTTAAGCTTATGGGACTTAACCTCGGGGTCATAAATCTCTAAACTTATAAACTACGTATAAACTAGACAACACAAACATCCATGCCCGAGGGAGGATTCGAACCTCCGACGGGAAACGGCGTCGCACATCGGAGCATAGCGCCTCAATACGCTCGGCCACTCCTCCGCGGCTATCGGTCTTCTGGTTTGATGCAGTCCGTCACAACTTCCTCTTCATCTCAGCATAAATTCCATTTGACTTCCTCTAGCTGCATGGAAGGTATTACTCAATATCTTTACTGATAGCCAAATGCGTTCATTCTTCTAGCTAGTGCTTTCCACATATTCCTTTCGTTCACACTGAGTTATTCACCTCCTTTCGTAATAGTCCACACAATTCTAGGTACGAAAATAATCTGCCATTACTACGTCCAGTTGGAAATTCTTTGCACCAAATTCCGTCCCTGTATAATCCTATGACTTTGATGTCTTTTATTGTGGTCTAGAAAAAGGATGATCTAAACATAGCTTATTTTCTGCAGAAATGTACGCTTACTTTTTACTCAAGTATGCATCACACTCCACCTTCCTCAACAATTGTAACGTATTCGGAATATTTAAACATTTCGACCATTTCAGGGCATTCAAATAAATCTAATGGCAAAGATGAAAATTTGTTCTGGACCGGGATTCGAACCCGGGTTTCCCGCTTCGTACCAGAGGTCGCCTGAACCAAGCAGGCTATGCAGGCACGATTCCCTTCCAACCCAAATTCTCACCTTGTAGCACACTACACTGTCCATTTGATTTCACTTGCTCGCAACCTATACTGGATTCCCCAGAGCGATCGACCGTATTAATGCGTCCACATTGAAATTGTCAGTTGGTTGTTGGGGTAGATATACAATTATTCATATGGTGTCTGTTCTCTTCGGACATGACCATGAGGTTTACAAACATTTTTAGATTCATAACTGCTTTTATATCGATTTTAGGTGACTAGGCAAATGAGCAAAGATTTTTGTTGTTGAATACTGCATCCTTTCAGAGTCAATGAAAGTAATAGAAGTGAATTAAATAGTAATGAATAATGGAACTAGTTTGTTGCAGTCTTGTAATCGTATGCATTACAATTTCTCTCAAATAGCGGTAGATTACTTATGACCAATGCTACCACCAAATAAAAGTATTGTGAATATGGACACAGAATCCCTCACTCCTCTAAAATAACTGCAGGCAAAACTACATACTATTCCCATTGCTTGTTTTTGTTCAATCAAAACATTCCTCCTATCCGCTATCAGATCTGTGATATCTTCCAACAGAAACCTGTCAGTGCCACCTCTCCCCCGCCGACTTTCATGTTGCTCTCTCACCCCCCCTCCCCTCCACTTTTCCACTCGTAAGGAGACGTCACCAATTCTTGGAGACTATTTGACATCCTTCAGCCAATGGCGCCCGGGACAGAAACCGGGTTTGCCACCCCCTCCCCCCATCCCCCAAGATGCAGAACTGCTCAGGGTTGCTGAAGGCTATTAACTCATGCACAGGTTCTTATTATTTGTTGAGCAAAGGAGAAAAATGTGCTCAGCAACAGTATTTTACAATAATCAGTTCAAATGCATTGAGAGGTGGAAGCAGTGATCCAAACAAGAAAAATAAGCCCAATAAACAATTAACCGAAAACGCTTATTTTCTTTCACAGCTTTGTTGTGGATATTCGCACAGTTGGCGACAGATTAATGGGGCCACCTGTGTTCATAAGTATGTTTCCTACCTTGCTGGAGGATGTGCATTCTCGTCAACGATTACAGATGCGGTTCAAGCACGATGGTGCACCAGCACACTTCTGTCACTACGTGCGCAAGCATCTGACACAGAAATCTCAAGACCGCTGAATTGGTAGAGGGGGCCACACAACTTGGCCTGGTCGTTTGCCACACCTCAGTCCCCTACACTTTTGGCTACGGGGACACTTGAAGGATGTGAACTACATAAGTCCAATCAACAATTTGCACATATTATTGGATCCTGTATCCAATGCGTTCCAGTAAATACTGCAACAATAAAAGGTGCCTCATTCCTTGTGCCAAAGGACACAGAGATTCATTGCCATGAGTGGACGCCATGTCCAACACTTCATATAACACGTGTTTATTTCTTAAAGTATGTGTATGTTAATTTGACTCGTTTTTCTTCTGTCGATAACTACAACCATCTCTCAAAGTACTTGAAACGTTTTTGAACTATCTGTATATCCAAACATTTGAAAAATTCAACCTTTTTTACTAAATTCTGTTCATGTTCATATTCTTTTTGTTGTATACAACTGAGTACACTGCATTTTTCCAAAAGTGAGGAAGAGTTAACCTTCAGAGAGCCATTTAGTAATTCTGTGAAAAACATTGTTATCAAATGCACCTGTTCCTGTATCCATCAATGGATTACCTATAACTACATGAAAGGCATCAGTATCATCTGGACAGATTGTTTCTCTTATATTCCAATTCTTTAATTTATTTATTTTCATTAGACTTTGACAATAAAGTTTTGGTTATGAACTGTAGATAAAGATTTAAGAGACTGGGAAAAGGTAGGAAAGTAAAAGGATGAAACCTGGATAAACTGAAGAACAAGAAATTGTTGATAGTTTCAGACAGAGCATTGGTCAGGGATTGATTAAAATGGGGGGGGGGGGGGGGGAAGGATAATACAGGAGAAGAAGAATGGGTAACTCTGAGAAACAAAGTAGTAAAAGCCACAGACGATCACACAAGTAGAAGGACAAGGACTAATAGAAATCCTTGGCTGACACAATATATACTGAACTTAATTGAAGATAGGAGGAGATATATATAAAAAAATCATGTAAAGAAGGCAAATGGAAGTCAAATGGCTGAAAACTGACGTTGCCAGTGTAAGGAGTCAAGTTTTCCTGCATATTCTGCCCTAATAATCACATTCTACTCGCTAAGGTGAATCGTTTGAATGTAATCTCGATGGGATATGGGCATTATTAAGGATAATAATTACAGTTTAATATGCAAATTAAGAGGTTATGTCACAAGTGTGATGAGATAATCGAGGCTGGAGCTTACTCGCTAGACACACACCCGAGCAGCTCTTGTTTTTCTAAAGTGGGGCAAGGTGCATGAGAGGTGGCGGCCTGCGAGACGGTGAGTGACAATGGACTCCCCACTCCACCGTGTCGCCGCAGGCGGTCTTTGGGATGTCCCACTTAAAAATCCTCCTTTCACCTTGGGGAAATACAGACGCTTCAAACCCTTTTAAAAGCAACACAATACCTCTCAGAACAAAAGATGTTCACTCGCAACTTTTAGCCAGAGGCAGAAAGCCAAACGGAAGTCTCATGTAAATTGCAAGTTGGCTCTGACTGAATGTCAAGAGACCAAGCCCTAAACGAGACCTTAGCCGACTCACTATTGGCTGGCAAGCAATATGGCGTTTTAAGATTGATTGGTAGGAGAGCCACTAGCATGGAAGCGCCAGCGTCACCGGAGGATATACACAAGACGAAAAGGTGAAATTAACTCACTCTAGCCCGTACTGGGTGTGTGTGTCACTGTGCACGAAAGCTAGCGGTATGACTCTCTCGCAGCGATTTCTTGGGCGTAGAGGCGATGAAGACTCCTGTAAAGTGATTGCACTGGAAGGATCACCTCTGTCCTGAAGCGGATCTTAGTAAACACTAAGGATAATCACATTCTGTTTATAGTGTTGCCCAAGATTCGTAATATCTGTTGAGAACATAGGGTGAATAACATAGAGTGAATTAGAAAACGCTTGCGAGCACATTTTTGAGTGGCAACATGGTGAGTTAGTCTGAGACTAATGTACCACGCCAATATATAGGCAGACTAGGATTTACAAGCTGTTCTTGACTTCATCAAGACAGAGGGAAAAAAAGATTTGCAGTAGACGATCAAGGCAGAAAAGATTTAGTTTCAATTTCAGTGAAGATACAGCAAGCAGCCATCGGCATAGTTAACAGTATTGTATGCAAAAGCTTTAGGCGAACTCCACCCATCCCCAAACAATAATAACAAATACAGTTTTTTCAACATTTTGTAATATTTCTGACATCACGACAGCCTTGATCGAAATTGAATTAATTTTAAAGTCAATTAGATGCGGTTCTTAATCCATTCTACTGATTTTATTTTATTTTGAAATTGTTTATACATTTCCTCGAAGTTTAATCTATCCTGAAAAACATATCCAGAATTTGGAAATATAATTTGTTTCTTTATCAACTCAAGTCTTCTTGAAAACTATTAAAATTAACAAATATAAAATTTACAAACATTTTTTATGTCTGTAATTAGTGACATCACTTTAGTACCTGAACTGATCCTCACTAGTGACAGTTTGTTAATTTTAAGATTTATCTTACAGGAGATGTCATCTACATCTATTTTTGCTTAAGTGATAAAGTTTCTCCGATGGTAGGTAGACAAGGAGCATCTTTCTGAATTTTGCATGACATGCTGTTGATCTCTTCTTTGCAGGAGCCCCAGGTACATTAAAGTCAGGTTTTCTGTTGCGTACTACAAATAGTTGGAAGTATCGAAATTACAGCAGTATAGTTGACAACATAACAGACTGGCTGAGCAAGAGTGGTTAGAGGACAAATGCAAAACCGTCAAAGAATGTAAATTGGGGAGTAATATAACATCTACAGGAAAATAAAATAAAAGTTTGGAGACAAGAAAGCAGCTGAGTGAATGTCAAGAGCTCAGATGAAAAACCTATACTAAGCAAAGAAGGAAAATCTGAAAGGTGGAAGGAATATTGAAAGACGACCGTCTGTCATCTCCCATATATTTTTTGTAAAGTTATTGTCGTGTTGCACAAGTCTGAAGTGTGCGCCACGTACTTTCGCCGCGCGCCGCTTGCAAGCTCAGCGCGACGTTCTTACGACGTCGGCCACGAGCGCCCTCTGCTGCAACCCCGCTTGTGGCCACCACTGAACTGCATCGGTCACTTGGGATTAGTACAGGCACTAGGACTCGTCAGTAGGCAGGCCTCTACTTAGTTAAACTATGTATCTGCATTCCACTAGTCTTCAGTTAACAAAGTTAAGTATTGTAAAATTTATACGAAATACATATCTTGTTCTAATCTAGCTTAGTGTTTCTAGTTTTTGCTGTCCCACTGGCTGGTCACCTCAGACTTTGTACCCGCACACGCGTGCATCCTATTTCCCCGTGTCTGTCTCTCTCTATTCGGCCACCGACACCCAGGACAACCAGCGAAAACGAGACACAAAAGTTATAATTTATTTAATGTCGCTAGATCATCATTTTTTTAAAACTTGAACGCCACTCTTTTCCAGGCTTGAGGAATAGTATTTTTATTTCATCTCTTAAAATATTAGTTAATATTGCTAGGTTTTTCTTATTTTGTTATGTGATAATTTATTATTATATTAATTAATGTGGCATAAGTACGGCTTCTCCACTACAGCACTATCCCTGTGAGAATGTGCAGTTGTTTTACTTTTAAGTGGGTGCGAGAATCTATGGCTGTCTGAATGTGGGGGATGATAGCTCGCTTTGCATCGTTCTCTCTGGCTCAGTGTCGATAGCTGCTGATACTACCAAAGAGGTTTCCACGCCCTTTGGTTGCGAGTAAGTTGGCGAGCCTTCCATCTCCAGTGCGAGTCTACTCGCTCTCCGTCCCCACCACCGCTGATCGTGGATTTTCTGGCTTCCGGTGGCTTCCTGCATCTCGTGGCCGCTGGGCCTGGCCATTCTGTGTTAGTCTTCTGGTGAGGTAAGGCTGGTTCTGCTCTTGTTTTTGGAGATGGTAGCGTTTCACTGATTAGCACGTTTAACTTTTTTTTGGAATATTTTCTCCAATCGTGTGCGGAAATGTGTTCTTGTTTTTCAATTCAGTGATTTCCAATAGATAAATGCGGTGTGTCTGATTCTAGTTGCAGTTTGATAATGGCGTGGTATGTTAAAACCTTTTGTGATCATGTGGCGGTGTATGAACTCTGTGTAAATACTTTCTAGCTTTGTGGAGCCCGATTTCTAATAGGTGATATGTTCATTTTTGTACAGTGCATGTAAAAATCTTCTCATCCTTTCCTTCCGTGAGTGATATGTGTTTCACGTGGTTGGTTCATAGAACAAAGCCTTCAGCTTCCACTCTTGTTCGTTCCATGCCCATCAGGCAAGTAACTATGTAAGTATCCTTCTGATTTCCACTAATATTTCGCGATCTTCTCTCCCCAGCTATTTTAATTTTGCCGTTTCTTATCCGACATGTAGTACGCCCTCTGCCTTTGTCAGTAATTCTCTCTGAGCCTTGTACAACCTCATTCAATAGCTTCCTTATGTAATTCTAGGCATTTCTATGCAATGCAGGCCGTAATTCGTATTTGTATTTTTTCGACTTTGTAATTATTTCTTTTTTGCGGTTTTTTGAGACAGGACCTCATCCGTCTCTGTAATCGCTCCCTATCGCGTGTAGCTGCATTTCTTTCGCTTCCTTATATAATTCTAAGCATTTCTATGGGTTGCATGCTGTAATTATTCATTTTATTTTTCCGGCTTGGTAATTATTTCACTTTTACGAGTTTTGGAGACTGGACTTTATCCGTCTCTGTAATTGGTCCTATCGCGTGTAGCTGCATTTCTTTCGCTTCCTTATATAATTCTAAGCATTTCTATGGGATGCTTGCTGTAGTTAATTTCTTTATTTTTCGGAATCTGAATTTATTCAATTTTATCAGTTTTTCGGAACCACGTGGGTCCGAGTTCCGACTTACGGGCTTTGCAGCTAGTCGCCTGAATTCCCGCCACTTCTGATATAAAACCAGTACCTAGATCGATTTCTAACAAACTACAACCTAAGAATCCACCTTGATTTTGTATAATGAATCCGATTTTCATCCACTTCACCTTCAGTGGAGTGTGTTCATGTAACGTAGCCGTGCGTCGCCGTTAGCGTGTTTGCTCGCAGTTCAATTCAGATGTAATTTAACTTGGCCATTCACGCGCACCATCTCAAAACAGACACGACAGACCAGAGCCAGCTTCAAAGTGTTTTTGTATCTTGTTTTTTGTGCTACCTCCGACTAGCTGAATTTCACCTACAATAGCGGTGCCTGCTTCCGCCTCGTCTCAGCACGTTGATTTTTGGTGAGTTTCGTTGTGGCATTGCGTGTGTGTGAGCGAATGAGTGAATCCTTTCCCCCAGTAGCGTTAAATCATGTATAATTTAGACTGGGCACCGTCCGCATTATTCCGTGTAAGAGGTGCATTTTTATTGTATTAACAAAATTGGTTCTCCATTTTGCTTGTTTTCTATCTAAATAAACAAGTCTAAGTTCAGCATAATCCGTAAGTTGCCTATAAATTGTAGTTTTAGAACAGCTTCCCTCTTTTATTTGATATTGTTCTTCACAAGTGCTGAGAACAAGCTCAGATACAACATTTCTTATGTCTGAATTCCGTTGCGCCATAAATGTTTTCTTACCCACCTTTCTAAGATAACTTTAATTGTAGCGGCTTGCTTATTAATGTCTGTGTGTAATAACGTGTGAGCTGCTATGTATATTGACCACTGTAGTATTAACATCCTGTTATTGAAGTAATTTGAAACGGGTCAGTGCTCAGTTTGGGCCACGGGACAAGGCTTTGTAGCAGGGAGTAACCAGTAGTTCACACGAACCTCATTTGCTAATTTTTGCGATAAAACAAAGCTCTTGTTGCCCTACAGTGGTCGACTTTTAATATATAGATGGAAATGAACTTAAAGACAGTATTGTAGAAATGAAAGAGGAAGATGGAATAGGAGAAGAATTTAAGAGAGGACTGATATATTTTAGTGAAAACAAGACCCCTGGAGTAGATTTTTTTCCCCTTTGGACTGTTGACATCATAGGGAGAACCACCTTCTGTGCAAGATGTATGAGACAGGGGAAATACTCTCAGGCTTCAAGAAGAATATAATTCCATTTCCAAAGAAAGCAATTGAAGACAAGTGTGAAAATTTAAAAACTTTAAAAAATCATGGTTGCAAAATACTACACGAATTATTTACAGACGAGAGGAAAATCTGGTGGAATCCGACCTCGGGGAAGATCAGTTTGGCTTTATGGGGCAATACTCACATTACGACTTCTCTTAGAACATAAGTTATGGAAAGAGAAACCTACGTTTCCAGCTGTTGTAGATTTTGGGAATGCTTTGAATAATGCTGATAAGACAACACTCTTTCAAATACTGAAGGTAGCAGGAGTAAAATACAGGGGACGAGAAGTTATATACAGCTTGTACAAAAATCGGATAGCAGTTCTAAGAGTCGAAAGGCATGAAACGGACAATTTGTCACTGATTGCATTAGTAAAAGTAATCTGTTAAGAAAATGTATGTTAAAAGAATTCACCATTCCGAGATTCTACGATGTGTTTATGCGTGATACATTGCCAAAGACTGTGTGGAAATCCGAAGACTGTTGTATTGTGAATCTAGATGCTGGAGGACTCACTGGGTGGCACGTGTTAAACAAAATACATGTAACATGTATTATTTCGACCTAATCAGTAACCTGCAACTTTCATAAGTATTACTATACCTCACAAGCAGAAAATAAGTTTCCTGCTACTTCCGGCGCTGCCAAGACTTTAATACTTAACCTGTGTACCCATCTGTGCATCATGTTCCTTGTAATGTTTGAGATGAAACATTAATCGCCAGCCGCGGCGGAGTGCCCGAGCGCATTGAGGCGCTATGCTCTGATGCGCGAGACCGTTCCCCGTTCTTTAGTATAATTTAGTTTATAAGTACTTTATAGGTTTAGGGACTGATCAGCCCGCAGTCAAGTCCCATAAGCTTAACAAACATTTGGACATTTAATGAATCGCCAGTTTATCAGTTGAAGTTTAATGCAGTGTTGTGTGTTCTGACCCCAATTGACTACCAGGGAACGATGACTGGTGTGTTGTTCTGATTCGGTTGGAAAGTTTCATATGCTAGTAGAAATCACTGAAGCCGACACTGTTTTAGGTAAGTTCAGCCGAAATTTTTACAAAGGCCCAAAGTTTTTTTCTGAAAGGATAGATTAAGTACAGTGGGTATTAGCGTGTTTGTGACGGCTACAAGTTATCTTGAAGTTACATTAAATTAAATAGTTCCTATGAATCTGAGGTAATTTATTGTCTTCTTTTACCGAAACCTTCTCCCACCCATCTCAGGTGATATAAATGATGAGGGGTTCAAAAAAACTTGAGTCTTATTACAAATACGTGGTCCATTCAAAATAGGGTATTTTCCTGAGTTAAATTGTTTTATTCTGAATTATTACATCGCTCAAATAATATTTTTGATCATTATTCTTACAAAACGCCTGTTATTTTTCTGAAATTTAAGCTTAAAAATTATTAAATTTCAAGATTATTTCATGTGATAGGAAACGCTCTGTCATTGGCTAAAGCTCTTATGACGAAGATATACGTGTGGTATAGTAGTGTTAACGAAAGTTACAACCCAGATTTTTACGGGTCGAAAATAAGAATGGTGAAAACTGCGTTTAATGTAAAATTTACATGCGTTTAAAGTGTATCAACAAACCGACTCTAGTCTACCAAATAGGTTTCACTTTTAAATTAATACTGTTGTTAGTGGCTACTGTAATAAATTCTTGTGAAGTGCACAACTGTGTAGTTACAGTTTGAATACAGATTAATTTTTTTGTATACGTAAATTAATCTTGCGCACTGGTCACTTTATACTTATCAGTATGCATTTGTCTCGTGCTGGCTGGTTACAATGAAACTTGTCAGGTTGAATTGGAACTTGGGATGCTAAAGAAGGGTGAATGTAATAGGACAAATATTTTGGCTTCGGTGGCAACTTGAAATATTTCCAAAGACAAATAGAGGTTATTTGGCCGAACAGCATCCGACGTAGCTGTTTGGCAGCATAATGGTTAGCGTCCTGCATTACAGATTTTCTTTCCGTATTCATATCCAATCCTCTCCTATTTTTTCTATCTTGCGGAAGATTGTGATACTGTACAATAGAATCGAATTATTGGCGAAATTAGTGAGCGTTTCAAATTTTAATAAAATACTTGCTTCGTTTCCCAATCTAATTCCTTCAGCATCACCTGATTTTCTTACACTGCACTCCATTACCCTAGTTTTGCTCTTGTTAATCTTCATCTTATATGTACCATTCAGCACACTGTCCATTCCATTCAATTGCTCTTCCAGGTCCTTTGCTGTATCTGACAGAATTACTATGTCGTCGGCAAAACGCAATGTTTTTAATTCTTCCCCCTGGACTTTAATTCCTTCTCCAAATTTCTCCTGGCTTTCCTTTATAGCTTGCTCAATGTACAAATTGAATAACAATGGAGAAAGACTACAACCCTGTCTTACTCCCTTTCCAACCACTGCGTCCCTTTCGTGCCATTCAACTCTGACAACCGCTGTACGGTTTTTGTACAAGTTGTAAATAACCTTACGCTCCCTATATTTTACTCCTGCTTGCTTCAGAACTTGAAAGAGTTTATTCCAATCAACATTGTCAAAAGCCTTCTCCAAATCTACAAAAGCTAGAAATGTAGGTTTGCCTTTTCTTAATCTATCTTCTAGGATAAGCCGTAAAGTGAGTATTGCCTTCCGTGTTCCTACATTTCTCCTGAACCCAAACTGATCTTCCCCGAGCTCGGCTTCTACCAGCTTTTCCATCCTTCTGTATATAATTCGTGTTAATATTTTGCAACCATGACTTATTAAACTGATGGTTCTGTAGTTTTTACACCTGTCTGCACCTGCTTTCTTTGGATTGGGGATTATAACATTTTTCTTAAAGTCTGAGGGTACTTCGCCTGTCTCATACATCTTACACACCAGGTGAAACAGGTTTGTCATGGCTGGTTCTCCCAGAGACTCCAGTAGCTCTGAGGGAATATCATCTACTCCAGGGGCCTTGTTTCGACTTAGGTCTTTCAGGGCTCTGTCAAATTCTTCTAGATGACATAATTATTTAAGGCGATTCCCAGAAATCAGTCAAGTACCTTATTATAGTTGGTGGGAATTTCAGTCTACACAAAATACATTGGAGAAAATTCTTGTTCAAAGCCGGTGGTAGTCACATCTTCCTAAGTTGTACAGTTAGCTCGTAAGCCTACGCTAATTGTAAATGAACGCGAAGCCACACTTCCCCTCTTAGCCACAAATACTCGCAAGCAAATCGAGCAGATTGACGGGCAAGTAGATTGACAGACACAAGGCCTCTGTAGCGAGGCTCCATACCGCATCAACCAAACCTACAAACAAAATAGACAGATAAATAAATTGATTAAAATTTTTAAAAATGAAAAATGTGCCTATTTTAAAAGGGGAGACAAAAATTTTCTTGACGTCTTCCTAAGAGCTCCATTCCTTCTAAATAAACCATGGAGTTACAGACGAGATATTTTATGAATTAAAAAAATTATATTAACGCCAACTGCGAATTCATACCCCATAAATTAATAAAAGACGGAACTTCTTTCCCCGAGGTACATAGAGCAGGTCAGAACATTCTGCAGAAGCAACGAGAAAGGCATGTTAATCCTGAGGCACATAGCGTCCACTGTAGTGGATGTCTATTATTGGAAGCATTTCTGAGTATCCTAGATCGTTTTGCAAGTCGTAATCGCATACAGTCCACTCCAGGGGGCCTTACCGACAGATGCTTCACTGTAGGTGTCGCAAGCTGAACTGACAACCGTCAGTTTTTCACCCGAAGGATGTAGCAGGTCAAGTTGGCAACCATGAAGCGCAGCAGGCATTCTCGAACAGTATTCCATCAATTTCATAAGAAAGAGACAAAATACATCTTCACTAAACGCAAGGAGCTTCTATGTCCGAAATTCTTCACCCGTTTCCGTAAAACTAGGCAAAACGCACAGAAACGACTCGGGAGGTTTCAAATGCACAGTGGCCAGTCCAAAGGACACGACTATTTCTTCATTTATTTTTTTTAATAAAGAAAGGATAAAGTTCATTAATTTTTGTTTGTATGAAATAAACTTTCTTCTTTATTATATACGAACAATTGAAGATTTTTTTCCTCATTTGTTAATAATTTATGCATCACAGTGTTAAATACAGAAAAAATACATAATCCTCAACATCGGCTAAGCTTTACATAGCTCGAAATTTAGCGCGGATTTCCGCGCGTAATGACTGAATATGTTCCTCAAGCAAATACTGTCTCAAAATATAGTATAAAACCCCAAGATTTTTTAGATGTACGCTAAGTAAACTAGCGGAAAGAGACAGCCTATTCCTTCACTGCGCAATTACCAATGGTAGTGCCACTAAGCGGAGTTACGTAGATACAGTTTTCCGTAATTCCTTCACTAAACAAGATGGAGTGATTATTGTTGGATCTGCAACAAGAACAGTTCTCAGGACGAGTGACTAGATATGCTAGGTGTTATAAAGCAAATCACTTAATAATGGCAAGACTCTTTTCTTTCGGAATATGTTGATACAATAGCTCGATGCAAATATCGTACTCATGCAACACACGTCATCTCGAGAAATAATGAGTGCTATAGCCAAGGGATCTCAAATTGTTTCCACATTTACAGCTTTCTAGAAGGTTTATGGTGCTGTTCCTAATAAGCAGTATTTAATCTAATTTCTTGTATCGTCTTAGATATGCCACTGGATCTGTAATTTTCTATCAGTAACTTAGGATAAGTGAACCACTTAACGGCATCTTAGGGGATTCACATTAAATAGCATGTAAATCCTGTTTAATGCTACAATATTGGTTGTAACTTATTGTGACACATAAATCCATCAGGTTTCGTATGCATATGCTGAAGTCCTTGTAATAACAATAAGATCAATTTAAAATAATTACATTCGTGAGATGCACCTTTTGCATCAGTGATTGGCAATGCCTGTTATCGACACTCAATCGTTTTTATTTATCGCCAATGGGACGTAAATATTTATTTCTACATGATTTTACATTTAAAATACGCACTTAATCACTGACGTGCCACTTAATCGGAGAGTGCCGATTAACGGTATACTTTAGTAAGATACAAAAATCAACGAGCAAAAAGGAACTGATATCCGGTCTGGCAATCCGCAAGCAAATGTCATAGGCCGTCAGCTGTTTCCAATCTATAAATGATCTAGGAGGTAACCTGAGCAGTGGGACTTGGCCGTTTACATATAAAGCTGTCATTTTGTTGTTGTTGGAGTCTTCTGTCCTGCTATTGATTTGATGTAGCTCTCCACCCTACTCTGTTATAAGCATGCCTTTACATCTCCGCATAAGAATCTGCTAACTATCTTCATGTCTTCGTCTCCCTCTGCGATTTTTAACCCACACACTTCCCTCCAACGCTAAATTCACGATTCCTTGATGTATAAGAATGTGTTTTAAAAATCGGACCCTTCTTTTAGTCAAGGTATGCCAGAAATTCCTTCCCTCCCCAGTTATGTTCATATCTCCTCATTAGTTATGTGATCTAGCAATCTAATCTTCAGCATTCTTCTGTGGCACCACATTTCAAAATATTGTATCCTCTTCCAGTCTGAACTATTTATCGTCCATATTTTACTACCGTTGAAAGCAACACTTCACACAAATGCCTTCAGAAAACACTAAATTAATGTTCGATGTTAACAAATTTCTGTTTTTCACAAACGCTTTCCTTCCCATTGCCATTCTACATTTTATATACTCTGTACTGCGACCATCGTATGATTTTTACTGCCCAAGTAACAAAACACATTTGTCTCCTTTTATTGTTTCGTTACTTAATCGAATTTCTTCAGCATTGACTGATTTTCTTGTACTGTATTTCATTACCCTTGTTTTACTCTTGTTAATGTTCATCTTATACGCTCCTTTTAACACACTGTCCATTCCGTTCAATTGCTCTTCTAGGTCCTTTGCAGTCTCTGGTAGAATTACAATGTCATCTGCAAATCTCAAATCTTTTATTTTTCACCCTGAACTTTAGTTCCTTCTCCATATTTCTCCTTACATTCCTTCACAGCTTGCTCAAAATCGAATAACATTGGAGAAAGGCTACAACCCTGTCTTACTCCCTTCCCAACCAATGCTTCCCTTCCATGCCCTTCAATTCTAATAACTGCTGCTCGGTTTTTGTTCAAGTTGTAAATAACCTTCCGTTCCCTATTTTTTACCCCTGATGACTTCAGAATTTAAAAGCGTATTCCAGTCAATACTGTCAAAAGCTTTTTCCAAATCTACAAAAGCTGGAAAGGTAGTTTTCTTTTCCTTATGTGTTACATTCAACAGGCTGATACCTCTATAGTTGCCGCATTCCATTTTGCTTCCTTTCTTGTATATGGGGAATATTATAGCCAATTTCCATTCTTCTGGCTGTCTCCATCTTCCATATGAACTGGATCACTTTATATAACTGTACAGTTCTTATCTTTAATGAAAAAAGTTGAGTTCTGTAATCCACGTTTCTGATTTTTTTTAACCATTGGAAGAAATGCCTCGAATTCTGGTTCTGGCGCTCTGCCTCCACTTGTTCCAGAAAACTTCTTAGATATATTATCTTCTCTGCTCTTACGATTCGCTTCTGCCGTTGATAAAACCTTTTCAGCTCATTCTATCAGCCAGCCACTTTTCCCACATCTTCCTTCTCTTTTTTGTTACCTTCTGGCATGTCTCCTTAAACCATTTCATCTTTTTCATTATCTTCTTTCTTCGCAATGTATCTTCCGATATACTAGTACCGTCGACTTTCTTTCCACTTTTCTTCCACGTTCTCTCTTGCTTCCGGGGTCTCTAAAACCTCAAAACGGTTTTTCATTTCCATAGCATATTGTTCTTTAATGGCACTTTCAAGAAGTTTCTCAACATTCAAGGCAGGTGCTAGTGCCCTCTCCTTCTTCTTATGCATGTTGGTGAACATCAGTTTAAGTTTGCACACAGCGAGGAAGTGGTCTGACGCACAGTCGGCTCCTCTACACGACGTGACGTGCATGACTCTATGGCTATAGCGCTGGTCCACCAAGATGTGATCTATCTGGTTGGTAGTTCTTCCATCCGGTGAGCACCGTGTTGTCTTATGTATTCTCTTGTGCTCGAAGTAAGTTAAACTCAATCTCAAATTCCATGAAACGGCTAGGTTGATCATCCTCTCACCATTCTCGTTGGTCTCATCATGCAAACTGTGACTTCCGATAGTTGGTATGTAGAAGTCTTCTTTTCCTGCTTCGGATATTTCCATTAAATGCTCCCAGCACTATCTTGAAATTTGTAGTTGGGGTGCTATCAATTGTTTTTTCTAGTTGGTCATAGTACTCTTGCTCGTCAGTTTTATCCTCAGTAGGGGCATGAACATTGATGAATGTGATGTCTGACACTGATTTGTAAGGACTATGTAGGATATTCTCTTGTTAACAGCTTTGAATTCTTTAACCAAAACCGGCCGCGGTGGCCGAGGGGACTGAGGGGCTCCATTCACGGTCTGCACGTCCACTACGGTCGGGGGTTCGAATCCCCCTCGGGCAAGGATATTTGTGCCGTCCTTAGTTGTAAGTAGTTCATAAGTAGTTTGTAAGTTTGGGGACTGATGACCCCGTAGTTAAGTCCCATAGACTCTACAAACATTTGATTTCTTTAACCAAATTTCCTGCTTTGTCAAAAATGGTCAAATGTTTGTTAAGCTTAAGGGACTTAACTGCGGGGTCATCAGTCCCTAAATTTATAAACTACTTATGCACTACCTTATACTAAAGACGACACAAACATCCATGCCCGAGGGAGGAGTCGAACTCCCGACCGTAGTGGCTGTGCAGACTGTGACTGGCGCGCCGCAGACCACTCGGCCACTGCGGCCGGCTTCTGCTTTGTCATGTATTACAAAACCAGTGCCGAATTCGTGTTTATCCACACATCCGCCGTAGAATAGTACCTATCCGTCCTCTTTGTGAGTTCCCTCACCCAGCCATCTTGTCTCTTGTAGTGCCACCAGGTGCAGTTTACATCGGCTAATTTCTGAGACGACAGTCTGGATAGTTCCTGGTCTATATAGGTTCTGAACATTCCAAGATCCAAAATTAAAATTTCTAAATCGTAAACCCTTTTGCCTTTGCAGTTTTAATATTCCATTGCATGCATTCATGTCCGAGGCAAGTTTGTGTTTTGTAACAAAGAGCTTCTTAAAGGATTGGGTTGTTAGCCCAATGCCCAAACCTCCTCCTTTATCCGGACTTAGGACCAGGAGTGGCTGTTGCAACTGATCCCAGGCGGAGTTAGGAAATACTAAAAGGAAAATAAATTCGGTGAGTATACGAACTAGAATCTACAGAACTCTGGATGAATGTGTGGTGCGCCAAGTGTCCTTTATTCTACAACTAACTGAAAACACGGCGTTTTTCGGGTATTTATTTATTCAAGCCTTGAGTTAGTAGGCTACTTCTTCCATTCCATGTCTTTCTGTCCAACTTCTTTTTTCTAAAAAAACACGTTATATTTATAGGAGAATGACTGAGAAATAAGGCAGTCGTGCATAATATACAACATTTAAGTGCAGTATCTAAACAAAGAAAGGTAGAAATTAAAATGCAATTAACGTGTAACATTCATACATTTATTTAATTCCAAACTTGACTACAAACAATATTTCTTGTTACTTGTCCAGGATCTAATATGAATATTTTTTGGTGTGCCCACCCCTGAACAAGCGACAAAAAGCTGTCCATGTGACGAACATGGAGATCAGAAATCCACTCCACAGTATTTAATAGAATTCTCTGTGATTTATTAATCGTAATAGAAAATGCAAGTCTCACTGGAAACTGCAGTCTCTTGTAGTTAAAATGCAGGTCTGTCGAAAAGAATAGGCACTCGTTGGATGTATACTGTTTCATTCTCCTCCCTGTAGCTCGATAGCAGTCTATTGCTTTCGCCTGCTGCCGAGTGGGCTTCACAGTTCAAAGTTATCAACTGCACTGTCACATTTTGGGAATTTCCATACGCTGACGCGAATACAGGAGTATCTTAATAGTAAATAACAGAGGGGTTAAGCCGTGGTGCTTGATGTGGTAGGTTTTTACCCATCGCAATATATATGATCTCATATTTATTATTTGTTGTACAACTGCATAATTTTTCAGGTATATATTCATTTGTATAACTGCTGTTTGTCTGTAAAATCTGTTGCCTGTTGCGAATGCAATCAGTAGTAAAGAACTAATAGATTCAAAACCGGGACATGATAGGGGCGGTTACTGTTTAAGTCCTCACAACTCATAAACTAAATGTCTTACTCTGATACACTTTCGAAGGTCCATTTAGCAGGATGAGTGTAAACTGTCTGTAAAGTTCCTGGCAGTGTAATTTGTAGTGTAGAAATTATAAATTGTAACATCATACCGAATGTATTTTGCTATGTTTGTCACGTGGAGCAGCAGTTTTCCGCGCATCTCATTGTTTATATAGTCATATCTCCTCAACTATGTGTTGTAATCTATCCTTACCCTAACGGCGACCGTCCTCTTGGATGGAACAAAACGGTAGATTTGTATGCAATACGAACACACAAACACATATACATACGAAAGGCGATTAAAACACAATGTTGTGTTGCGCCAGACTCCGGGAAACTATGTTTAAATTTTGTTGCAAATCTCTAAATACTCTCATTCTCATACATATTACGAATGAAGTAAGCAGTATGTAGCAGTTTTCTGCAGCGCCTATTGTTTATGACGTTATATCTCCTGAACCATATGCCATATGCAGGTATTACCCCAATAGTAATTGTTACTTTACGGTAAGGTATGTGTGTACCAAATTTGGAGTAAATCGGTTCAGTGGTTTAGAAGTGAATGATCAACATTGTCAGGTGGTGTAGCAGTTTTCCGCGCATCTCATTGTTTATATAGTCATATCTCCTCAACCATGTATTGTAAGCGATCCTTACACTAACGGCGACCGTCCTCTTGGTTCGAGTATGAAAAATACGAAGAACGATGTGTTTTTGTTAATTCTTCAGTGCACCATTGCTCTGGAATGACGTGTGTTACAATAAGAAAATACGCGCAAGATGGCGTATGCCACAGTGTGTTCGCGCGAGGAATGTCACGTGACATCTCCTAACAGCTGGTTCTCGTTAATTCAATGGAGGGTGTCAAATTTCCGTTATTTTTGCAAATATGTCTCAAACGATACGAGATATGAAAAAAAACATCAGGGAGCTAAGTTGTAGAGAATTTTCTCCTCTACCAATTATGTTATTCAATTTTCGTATCAGATGAACGGGTCCGTTTGCAATTACAATTATATTGCAAACGGCTTTTTTTAGGTATTACTACCGTATTTTTTATCCGAAAAATTTGAAAAAGGGAGGTTCTGGTCTCTGGCGGCCTACAATCATGTCTGTAAAATTTGGTGCTGATCGGTTGAACGGTTCGTCTTAAAAACAGGGAAGACGATACGGACGGACAGACAGACATACATCCAAAAATCGCCGTTATTTTTGCAAATATCTCTGAAACGCTACGAGATATGAAAAAAACATAAGAGAGCAAATTTGTAGAGAATTTTCTTCTCTACAAATTAGGTTATTCAAGTTTCGTGTCAGATGAATAGTTCAGCCGTTATTTTCATTTAAATTTCGAGCTGTCAAAAGACTATCGCAAAGGCCCACTTTTAGTGTTACTACCGTAACCTAAAGTGGGCCAATGTCATTAAGACTGGAACAAAACTGTAGATTTGTGTGCAATACGAACACACAAACACATAGACATACTAAGGCGATTGAAACACAATGTAGTGTTGCGCCAGGTTCCGGGACCTTACTCTGAGATAATGGGCGCAGGTCGTCAGCGTTAACAGTTACGAGCAGGAAAGCAGCTAGAACGACAGAAACGGAGCGAACGTCGCTTAGCCTGCACAGCGCGAGCGGAATATTTATCTCTACCCTGCGCCGGGGGACGGCGATAAGCACGTGCGGGCTGATTTCGTACTTCTGCGACCGAAGAAAGGCTATGAACGAAGTGCTGCGCGCGGCCAAATGGCTCCCTGCGGTAAGTGGAAAGTCCCCAGGAGCGGAAGCACACTGGCCGGCGACGGGGCAGCGATAACGCACCCTGCTGGCAATGCCGACTGGCCGCGGCGGCTGGGGTCCGCCGGAGACTTTCCGACGGCAAACACCCCGAGCCGAACCGCGGCCGTATAATGAGCCGGCCAGTGCTCCGCCGTGGACTCCCCAGTATACTTTGTGCCCCGAGTCAACCGCCGATACATCCGCAGCGCGATGGCGACGACCCAGCCCGACGCCGAAACTAAGGTCCACGCCGCTAAATGCGTTGTTACAAGACAATTCCTTGTCGTCGTGATCTCTTACACGTGTTATACAGATTAACTACTTTGTCGACTACAGTTGAGCATGTTAATTTTAAACGTGATTTGCTTTACTTTAATTAATCCTTAGTGGTCATTAATTTCGTTCGGTGTGTCGTTCTTATTCTGCAACGCATATGTGGTTGCTACATTATTGACACTGAAAATTTTGGTGTTTCTTTTATTAAAACAACTATAATTCCGTCATTTTGTGCTGAAAGTACCGAAATGACGAAATAGTCGTTGTTTTGACAAACTAAAAAGATGTATATTCAGTGCAGAGTCAAAATCAGGATTTTGGTCCGGGAAAGAGAGGGGGTGGGAACTCATCTTTACACATTGAGTTGCTGATGTGAAAAATGTCGCCAGCCGCGGTGGGCGAGGGGACTAAGGCGCTCCAGTCACGGCCTGCACGGCCACTACGGTCGGGGATTCGAATCCCCCCTCGGGCATGGATATTTGTGCCGTCCTAGTTCGTAAGTAGTTCATAAGTAGTTTGTAAGTTTAGGGACTGATGACCCCGTAGTTAAGTCCCATAGACTACACAAACATATGAATTTTTGAAAAATGTCGAGTAGCACCGCGGTTAGGAATCCACGTTTAACTGATTCCGCAAGCCAGATCAAAGGTCAGAGGAAGGCATTGGCAAACCACATCCAAACAGCACCATGCCTAGTAACCAATCTTCGGAGTATTGACTGCTTTATCTTCCCCTCCCTCTCTTATCTAATCACAGTAATAATTTAAAGTAAAAAACTAATTTTTTTTTTTTTTTTTTTTTTTTTTTTTTTTTTGTAGCATATCATGGTATTCGCTGCTGAGAAGCAACGGGCTCACACATTCATACAACTCATTCAAAGTGTGGTCAGCAGAGCAAATGCCGTCATCAGAGCTAAGGTTGCACACTCCACACGTCATGTCCACCAACAACTGTTCGGATACTTGTTATCAAGTAACGTAATTCTCTCAAATCCACCTCTCTTGACATTCAAGGGTCGGCACGAAGCACTCAAATCGATATCTGATCCGTTGCTTCTGAATAAAACCTCACTGGTATCCCCTATGCTAACTTTTCACGTATTAAAAGCTGGTTTTGGTCACACAGTTTCGACTACACTCTAACATTTCTTTGTTTTCGCATCAACAACTTTACATACATTTACTCGAGAACCTGCAATAGTATGATGACGTTTTTCTTTTCTCTTGCTGCAATTAGTTGACCATGATATCGACGCTTTTGTTCGCAGTGAGCTATTGTGACGGACTACTTGCATGAGCTAAATTCCCAAAACCTGATATAAAAATTCTGCTCCAGAGAATATGAACACTTTATGTAAACAACCGACTGAATGAACCGAAGCCTGTAAATCGTAAAACCAACACACCTTGATTCAGACAGGTAATGGCAAGCTCAAAATGACATTTTAATTGAGGTATAAGTTTTAAAACACATTACCAACAGAATATTTGATTCCAAATTCATATTCTTTACATCAAATACTTCCATTTGATATATGCATAATAGTGAGTGACAATCCATCCAATTTTGATGTCAACAACTACCGTCCAGTCTCACTTCTGACAGGCTTTGTCAAAATTATTGAAAAAGTAATGAATTCTAGAGTACCATCACATTTAGGTAAAAATAAAGTTCTAACAAAATGACAGTTTGGTTTTCAGAAAGATTTTCAACAGAAAATGCTATATATACTTTCACCAATGAAATATTAAATGCTCTGAATAACCGAACATCACCTGTAGGGATTTTTTGTGATCTCTCCAAGGCTTTTGATTGTTTAAATCATGGAATTCTTCTAGATAAACTAAATTTTGTGGTATAAATGGGATAGTGTACAAATGGTTTAAATCATACCTAACAGGAAGACTGCAGAAAGACGACCTATGTATTTCACATAATATGCAAAAAACAGCTGATTCCTCAAACTGGGGAACAACCAAATATGAGGTGCCACAAGATTCGGTCTTGGTCCCTCTGCTGTTCTTAATATATATTAGTGACTTCTATATTCATGAAGATGCAGAGCTGGTTCTTTTTGTTGATGATATAAGTATAGTTATCACACCTGACAGACGAGAACTAACTGAAGAAATTGTAAACGACGTCTTTCGGAAAATCATTAAGTGGTTCTCAGCAAACGGACTATCATTCACTTTTGATAAAACACAATACATACAGTACCATACACCATTAATAAATATAGACTTTGATCAGAAATCTGTAGCAAAGGTAGAATATTCAAAGTTTTTAGGTGTATGCATTGATGTGTGCTTGAACTGGAAAAAAAAAAAAAAAAAAAAAAAAAAAAAAAAAAAAAAAAAAAAAATTGAAGATCTGCTGAAATGTTTGAGTGCAGTTACTTATGCTATCAGGGTTATTGCAATTTTGGTGATATACATATCAGTAAATTAGCTTACTATGCCTATTGTCATTCTCTGCTTTCGTATGGCATCATTTTCTGGGGTAATTCAACATTGAGTAAAAAAGTATTCATTGCACAAAAGCGTGTAATCAGAATAATTGCCGGAGCCAATCCAAGGTCACCCAGCAGACATTTTCTTGAAAAGCTAGAAATCTTCACAGTATACATATTCACTTATGAAATTTGTTATTACCAATCTCACCGAATTCAAAAGCAACACTAGGAGAAAGAATGATCTTCACTATTCAAGGTTAAATCTAGCTTTGGCACAGAAAGGTGTGAATTATGCTGCCATAACAGTCTTTGATCACCTACCAAACAGCATCAAAAGCCTGACAGATAACGAAGTAGCATTTAAAAATAAATTTAAAAATTTTCAGAATGGCAATCCTTCTACACTATAGATGAATTTTTAGATACAACTTAGTAAATCTTGAAAAATGAAAATAATAAAAAATAAATAAATAAAATAAAGTAAAAATAAATTGTGTCATGTAATATTTAGTACAAAGTAATAATTTGTAAAGACACCTTTCATTAAACTGACACGTCCTACATCATTACGAAGTGCCGTATTCATGATGTATGGAACAAGTACAAATCTTATCTAATCTCTAATATTCAAAGTCGGATATTTATCGATCAGTGCATTCATATGGGAGTTCAAAATATTTTCCTATAAAAAACGAAATGATTTCGAAAGGACGCACTCAGCATACAGAAAAGTCAAAATAAGCTTTGGTGGACGATAAGATTAAGAATGAAATAGAGAAACCACTTTTAAACGCAGGTAGATGGAACGAGCACATTACTGATCTCTACAAGGGATAACACTTGTCTGAGGACATGGTAAAAGAAGAAATTGGGGTTGATATGGAAGACATAGGGAAACCTGTAATAGATTTTAGATCTCTGGGAGACTTTAAAGCAAATATTACAGAAGGTATAGGTAACATAATGTTTAATTTACAAAATCACTGGAGCAAGTGGCAACCAAATGACTATTCCTGTGTATAATCTATGAAATTAGCGACGTACCATCAGACTTGCGGGAAAATACCATCCACAAAATTACGAAAAGAGCAAGAGCAGATAAAGTGTGGAAACTATCAAACAATCAGCTTCACTGCTCATACATCCAAGATACTGACGAGAGTAATATCCAGAAAAACGAAAAAGAGAACTCAGGGTCTATTAGAGGACGGCATGCATTGCTTTAGGAAAGATGAAGGAAGCACAGACGCATATGATATTGCGATTCATTATGAGAGCAAGACTGAAGGAAAATCAAGATACGTTCATACGATTTATCGACCTAGAAAGAGCGTTTGAAAATGTAAAATAACATGCATCGAGAGAGAATAAGAAAATTGCAAGACGAAGAATGAAGTGATCGGATTAAAAGGGTGTGAGACATGATTACAGTCTTCCGCCCCTGCTGTTCAGTCTGTGCATCGAAGAAGCAACGATGGAAATAAAGAAAAGTTCAAGAGTAGCATAAAAATGCAGGGTGAAAAGATATCGATTCGCTGATGACAGTGATATCCTCAGTTAATATGGAGGGCTGGCCGCAGTGGCCGAGCGGTCTGTGGCGTGCCAGTCACGGTCTGCACGGTCGCTGCGATCAGGGGTTCGAATCCCCCCCCCCCTCGGGCATGGACGTTTGTGCCGTCTTTAGTATAAGCTAGTTCATAAGTAGTTTGTTAGTTTGGGGACTAATGACCCTGTAGTTAAGTCCCATAAGCTCTACAAACATTTGAACATTTCACAATGTTGAGAATTACAGTATCTGATGAATGGAATGAATAGTATAATGGGTACAGAGTAAACCGCGAAAAGGCAAAAGTGATGAGAAGTAGCGGAAATAAAAATAGCAAGAATGTTAACATCGAAATTGGTGTTCATGGCGTAGACGAATTTGAGGAATTTTGCCACCTTGTAACCAAAATAAACCACAAAGGTCGACGCAAGGAGAATAAAAAAATTTAAAAATAAATAATAATAAAATGAGACCAGCATAGGCAAAGAGGGCATCCATGCTCAAAAGGAATTGGCATGGATTTGAGGAAGAAATTTCTGAAAATGTACGTTTGGAGGACAACTTTGTATGGTAGTGAATCGTGGACAGTGCGAAAACCTGAACAGAAGAGAATCAAAGCGTTTCAGGTGTAGTTAAGGAACAATGTTGAATATTAGGTAGAATGGTAACATAAATAATACAGAGATTCACCGCAGAATCGACCACGTGGAAACCAGTAACGAGAAGAAGGGACAAGATGACTGGATAGTGGACATACGTAATGACGTCAGAGAACAATTTCCATCGTACTAGAGGGTAATAAACTATAGGGTAAGACAAAATATAGAAATACACCCAGCAAACAATTGAGGACACAAAGAGCAAGTAGTGCTCTGAAATGAAGAGGCTGGAGAGGGAGAATTCCTGGAGGACCCCTGTTCTCCGTACTTACAGAGCAAAGGTTTTCGTTAGGACGTTTTACGGTTGTGCGAATAATGACAAATAATTCTGTAGACCCTTCATGAAAAGAATTCTGTTCAGGGTCTGTCTCGTACTTTTATTCCATAATAACACCTTTGACAGCCGACCTAAGCTCTTGTAACACTTGATAAATCTCTCGTCCCTAGTATCCTAATTTTGCACCCGCGGTCTTCTTCGTATCGCACGATGCATGGCTCAAAATCGCAGCGCGTTCAGAGATTTGTGGCCACACAGAGCTTTTCAAATGGCATACTCCCAACAAACTTGATTTACTGCTTATATTTCAAGTGTAGGCTTCTTATTAGAGAAATGACGCATGTAGTTTTCTGATTGTACGAGAGAAGCCTACAGTCAGTTAATATTCGACGTATTTCTTACGTAATAAGCAACGTGGAAGAGTTTGTCTATGTAAATCCAGAATTCTTATTACGTATGTTTCGACTTGGACGGACTTAACTTCGCAGGCATACAGGTTTTTCCACTTTACTTGTGTTGTCATATTTTTACGGCATTAGCAATCTTATTTCCTTGAAGGTCAACGACGCTTCTCAAAACTTACATAACACATGTTGTGTAGAAGTAGGATTTAAAACACGTTTTTCTACCCTTTTTGTGGTCACTTTTTATTTTCAAGCACACGTTCTCGTATCATACTTATTGTTTGAAAGGCTGTATGTAAATACTATATAATCTCGTCGTTTATCATAATTTTTTTCTTCTTGTTTTGTGGTGTCTACACGTACTGTGTTTGGGAGAGGCTGAAACAAATGGCAGCGAGTTCTAAGGCGTCATGTTAGGGATTGGGCGGCCGTTCCCGCTGGGGTTCGAGTCCTGCCTCAGGCACTGGTGTGTGTATGTTGCCCTTAGTGCAAGTTAGTTTAAGTAGTTTGTAAGTCTAGGGACTAGAGACCAAAGCAGTTCGGTCCAATAGGTTTACAAACATTTGAACATTTGTTTGGGAGAAGTTATTTGCCCTACTACCAATAGCGGTTAATAAATAATTCTTTATTTACATCTGGTCTCGAACTTCAGATCGTCTACAGATAAACTTAAAAGTATTTTTAACAGAATTCATGATAATATTAAAAGTGTGGCGTTAAAAAACATAAAAGCTTACTGCGCACCTCTAAGCAATAGTAAAATCGACATAATCAATAATAAAATGTCGCCTATTACAATACGGTTCCAACTTTTCGTGTGGAGGTACTCTACATTGCTTCTATATTTTACAATTATCGGTAGAATGTATTTTGTTATAGACGGCAGTGATGTAAGCCGATATTTTAACACTGTCGGTTTTAATGTTGCCAGGTTACGAATAACTTTAAAATATCTGTGGATGATGTGAAATATAAACGGATTGTAAACAAAGACTTATTTGCTAGTAGCTCTGTGATTCAAATATGATATTTCTCACTTTATACTCGTTGTTTGCTTAAGTATATCATAAGTATCGTTGTCGTTATTGTAGATTTATGTTGCATACCTTAAATTATAATATACGTTTCATTTTTTGGCACTTTATCCCTATGGATCATTTAATGTGTGAATGACCGACAAATCTACCAATGTTCAACTGTAGTTTACATTTTGCCTTCACGTCAGGTATATTTTGAAATCTGAATTCCCCTTTTGCTTTTGTGTGTAGTTCCAATATATTATACTAGTAAATTCCTATTTATAGAAATGCTTAAAATACATGAGCTAATATGTGACTTCAAGCATGAAAAAAAAAAAGAAAAAATTCGGAAGTGGTATGAATAGTTTTTGAAGCCTGTTGGCAGTCACTAAGTGCTCTCTTTATCAAACACCAAATGAAAACTGGGTAATTTACATTCCATTATAGGCAAAAGCTAGTTATATTAAAGTAATAATATTAAAATTCACAGCTGATGTTGAAGTTTTACTGAAGGGCAGTATTATCGGAATGTAGTTTTTGACATGTGAAAGTGTATGCCCCGTCAACTGTGTGTCATACAGTGATACACTCAGTGATATGCGTAGATACGTCATGGAAGATTCTGAGGCTTGACCACATGAACAGCGAAACTGTAGCAGACGACGGACTTGTCTTCCTGTTATTTTATGGGAGAGGCGGGAGCAGTTTGCCAGACGCAGGGAGTTTTCCCTACACGTAGGTACTTTTAAAGATTAAAATCGTGTAGAGAATTTTCATCCAAAAGTCCCCAACGCGTAGGTACTTCGGTAAATGGCAAAGTTTGAAGTAGCCAATAATATTTTAGATGGCATAGTTGTTTTCTGTTCATAGTAAACAGTATTAATTTGAAAACTTTGTTTCAGAAACTTTAAAATTATGCAAAATATGATATCAATGTATATCAGTGGAATGAAGAGTCGGTTTGGAAATTGTGTTAGAAAATGTCAGCACAAGAAAAATTCATTGTTTCAATGAACGAAAGACTTTTGTTACCTTGACTTGACTTATTTATTTACTTGTTGGTACTTGTAAAAGAGAAGATGCTGACAAGAAAATGCTAAAACATTTGCGGCAGCCAACGTTATAATGAAAAAAGCGCTAGATATTCGTTGTCTACATAGCATTACTCTTTGAAAATCGAATCATGTAGAGTGAGAGACTTTCTTTTTTGTCCTGACCGTTAACTAAATAATTACTGCTGTTCCTACTCTATGGTTAATAGTATCTCGATGTATCCTTGTCTTGTCAATAAATCAGTTATCCCCGTGTTAACAGCGGCCTATTTGGGGAAACTAATTAATGCTGTTCCTCTCTATGTTTGACAGGTTCTTGATGTACCCTTATCCAATCGATAAATCAGTAATCCCCTTGTAACAGAGCACTTGGAATTCGCGGCATAATCTACACTTGATTCCATGAATAAGTAACGATCAGTCACTGGAAAACATATCTAGCAAGTGAAGCATGATGACAAATATTTATTTTTAAGTTTTTCAAAATTTTAACACGTCACATTAATCAACTGGTTAACCTCTGCTGGCCGGAATCCTGGATTCAGCCCCTCCCAGACCCAAATCCTGGCTCCGACCCTGATGTAGGGACATTAATGGGGTGGTACGGAGAAAGTAGGGAAAACGTAGGTACATTTTTTGTTAGACTAGGTATTTTCTCTCTCTGCCATCTGGCAACACTGGGCGGAAGAGAAGTGTCAGCGAGAAAAATCATCGTAAATGTTTATGATTGTTTGTAAAGTTTGTTGAAAAAAAAATGTCTTTAAATCTATCGAACCAAACTGCGTGGTCATCAGTCCGTAGCTTACAAACTACTTAACCTAAGGTAAACAAAGGACAACACACACACCCATGCCCCAGGGAGGAGTCGAACCTCCAACGGCGAGCAACCGCGCGCTCCGCAGCGAAGCGCTTTAGACCGCTCGGCTACTCCACCGCGGCGTAAAGTTTGTTGGAAGTAGCTAAGTGTTATTAATTTTGAGGAATGTATGAACAAAACTGGCATATTTGAGCGCCGTTAGTTTCAAGATAAACTCACAGTTTCTATTTGTAATACTCTTATTATCATGTTATACGTCACACAAGATAATACCTCTCAATGAACAGAGTTTGATAGCATTTAATAGTTTTAAAAATCGGTCAGTGCCTGTGCAAATAAGAGCAAACTTTTCTCCGTCATGCAAGTCGTCAGATACGTGGTGTGCAACTGGTGAGGGAGAGGGGCGTGTACCGGAAGAGGCTTTTAGTGACGTATATCTTACGGCTTATATTATTCACGGAGCAGTAATGACGTTTTTAACCACAACCTACGAAAAGAGTTAATTGCCGCTAGAAATAATGATTCAGTTCATGAATATTTGTGGACTGTACCAAGGTGACGTATGTAAGAACGTTAAGTCGAACTGTGCAGCCAGGAAGTAACTAGAATTAGCAGACTACGAGAGCAGCTGCGTTCAGTTTTGCCGGAGGCGCCTCCGCTTTTTGTGTAACCTTGCCGGCTGGTGGGGGGATGTGGCTGAAAAGTCGCCGGTATGCGACCACGCGCCGACCGCGTGGGGCTGGAGTGGAGGGGAGAGCCGGCGCCCCGCCCTCCCTCCCCTCCCCACCCCGCCCGCCACGGCACCAGAAGAGGGTGCGCGCGGGGTAGCACCGCCAGAAGCTCGCCGACGCCCGCCGAGTACAGTCGCACGCCATGCCTGCTGGAAAGTTCACCAAGTTCTCCTCCCGCTATGGGTCCTCGAACCGACGGTACCACTCCGGGTACCGCTACACCCCTCAGGTGAGACGACGCAGCTTATTATTATTTTTTTTTTTTCTTCGCAGATCACCTTGATGTGTATGGTGAGGAGTACTGCTGAATCATTATACTGTAGTATCTGTCACGCTTCCACGGTGACGGTCTATGGAAAATTTATCGAACCTATCGTCTTCTCAGTATTTGCTGGAGTACCATCTTTAACTTTTTTTCCGCTGTGGGATGGCCGAGCACTCTAAGGCGCCTTGCTGCGGAGCGCGCGCGTTTCCTCGTTGTCAGGGGTTCGAGTCCTCCCTCGGGTATGGGTGGTGTGGGTTGTCCTAACATTTTAGTTTAAGTAGTTTGTAAGCCGCAGCAGTTAAATCCCTTAATTTTTTTTAAGATAGCAAAGTTTAGAAATAAATAAAAAATTCACAACTACTTAAATTTAATACCATCAAAGCGTGACAGGTTGCCTTCAGTGCTGTTAAACATCACATAAAGCTCAGGAGTAGGGGGAAAAAACCCTGAAGCACTTGAGTACAGAAATACTGATGCGTCATCTTGCTTCTTCATTTTTATCAGTTAGCAAAATGGATATCAATGAGTGAAGAGCTGCAAATAGTACACACGACCGACTTTTATTGGAAGAATCGCGTAATACGTGAACCTTGATCCTTAAATTTGAAATTCTTAAGTACTATTTGGGTGTATAACATCCTCAAGAGGTCGCATCCGAAAGAGAGACCAGTTGGAAAGCGGCTGATACATACTTGGTCGGTCCAGTCATGTGGTCCGAGCTTCTTCATGGAAATATTCGTTCAGATAACACTTTTTGGCGAAGAATTGCAATGAACCACTATCCGCAGTGTAATACGACTCTACTGCATTTACTGCATTGTTTCTTAAAGACTTTTCACGACAGGAGTATGATTACAGTGTTTTTGTTAGTATACAGATCTTTCTTCCTAAATCCCATTTTCAAATGCAACAGAAATCTGTCCGATAGGTAATGGTCACAAGTACTCTTCACCATGCACTGTAAAGTAACTTCTGAAGTATGTATGTATATCTAGATATTACAGGACAATAATTTATTTTGCTGCAACAATGGATATAGAGTCGTAACGTTTCGTAACTTCGTGATGCTACGAATTCGTCTTGGACACAGTTTCTTTTTTTGAAATACATGTGTATCTATCGTTCCAGAGAATAACGTCTGTGCCTCTAAATGACAAAATCATTTCAGTTTGTCGATCATAACATTCTTCAACAAAAAGACGATCCATTTCTTCCCTACCCCACAGCTCGCATTTTTTTTTTTTAGACTAATCGCGATTATGACGTAATGTTAAGCATAAGCGTCTACTTTTGCGCGCCTTTTTCTAATGCAACGTTACGAAGTTCCTTCTGAGCAGCATTTAGTGTGTTACAAGATGCACCTAATTTTCCTACCATGAATTTCTTCTCGCAGGCTGTTATGATCAAGGTCCCCCCCCCCCCTAATTTCTGACTGATAGTCATTCTTTGAGAAAACTATGGCTATCTGTGCTGCCCTTATCTCACGCGTTCGATACCTGTGTTAGCCTAAACTGATATGACAGCTACACGCCTTTGCAATATTACATGATAGGGAGTTTTATAAATAGCCTCTTTTAGTCAGTAGAGAGAAAATTGCTGCTTCCTTTCAATAACTACTGCCGTGAACGTAACTGATCACTAGCTTAAGATCCCAACGTAATGAAGAAGAGGTGATTAGAACTGAACGTCACGTCGACTGCGAAGTCACTAGTAGCGGAGTACAAGGTCTGGTTGGACAGGATAGAGAAGTATGTCGGCCTCGTGCTCTTTACAAATAAACCACCACAGCACTTGCCGTAAAACCTTACTGTGGATGGCCGTACTGGGATTTATTAAATTATCCTTCCCAGTGTCAGAAGACTGTTCTACTGCCATCAGCCCCGTTAGCCCGGGGAGGAGAGCGGGAGGGGGTAGCAGCGGCCCCCGCCATCTAGCTGTAAGAAAATGAAATATGGTTCAACATGTAATTTTCATTCAAGAAGTCATTCTTTTAGTAATATATTGCGGCTTTTTGCAGCCTTAGAACTTATTTGTGGGTCCTCCAAAACATTAAAAGATACTCCATACCCCAGGCCCAGCCGCGTCCCCACGGAGAACGTCATCTGTTTGTTAATGCTATCTAGTTGGACGTATTAAGTCCACCAATACTTGTGCACTGCGATTAATAATGACTGCATACCCTTGACTAAAAGAGGGGATCGATTGGTAGGACACATTCTTAAACATAAAGGAATCTTGAATTTAATATTGGAGGGAAGTGTGTGGGGTAAAAATCGCAGAGGAAGACCTAGAGCCGGCCGCGGTGGCCGAGGGGACTGAGGCACTTCAGTCACGGTCTGCACGGCCACTGCGGTCGGGGTTCGAATCCCCCCTCGGGCATGGATATTTGTGCCGTCCTTAGTCTTAGCTAGTTCGTAAGTAGTTTGTAAGCTTAGGGACTGATGACCCCATAGTTAAATCCCCTAAGTTCTACAAACATTTGAACATTTGAAGACCTAGAGACGAAGACAGTAAACAAATTCAAATTGATGTGGGTTGCCATTCTTATAAGGAAATGATGATGATGGAGTACAGTGGAGAGCTACAGAAAACCAGTCTCCAGGTTGAAGACCACAACAACAACAACAACATTAACACGTCTAAGAACAACAACATCTTTACAACCCGGGTCAAGTGTCATTCGCATCAGAAGGCTGAATACGTGTATCTTATGATTTTCTAGTACCACGCTGTCCATTGCAAAAGATACGAGAAGACTCGTGGTTCTCTAAGAATGATTACGTCGCAGTACTCATGAAATTGGGCTTGCGGGTGTTTGTTGGGATGAAATCGGCGTCCTTCCTCACCGTTTTCTGCTGAGCAAGACAGTTAAAAATTGCTTCGAGTGTGTTGTTGTTGTGGTTTTCTGTCCAGAGACTGGTGTGATGCCACTCTCCGCATCACTCTATCCTGTCAAAGCCTTTTTCATCTACGATTAAGAACGTCAACCTACATACATTTGAACAAGCTTATTGCCCTCCTCTGTTGGCATATCTATGCGATTCTTGCTCTCCCTACTCTTCCCTCCAATAATGAACTGACGATTGTTTGATGTCTGACAATGCGTTCTAGCAACCGATCCGGTGATTCTGTAAATACTCCAGGTATTTCTTTGCGCCCCACTTCAGTACCACCTTATTAGTTACGGGATTTACCTGTGTAATATTCAGTGTGCTTCTGTAAAACCAAATTTCAAAAGCTCCTATAGTCTTCTTGTCTGAATTGTTCAAGGCCCCTGTACACGTTCCGATTTGTTGGGACCAATTTATCGGCGATCCGATAAATTGGACGTGTGTAGGTGCTTCCCGATCAACTTTGCTTGACGGATGGTTGGTCGGGCTTGACCGTCCAACATCCGAATCCCCCCCCCCCCCACCCACCATACTCCACCCGACCAATTGTACCGTGTGTAGCGTTACCCAACCAACTCTCTGCCTGCGTTCTTCTGCTGTCTGCACCACGAGCAGGCGAAAACAAAAACAGTTCGACAGACAGTCACCAGAACAGGGAGGTGCTGTAATCGCTGCGTGCAGTTGGTCGCAACGTGTGCGGGCTGCTACGAATTTGGTTGGTTCATTGGTCAGTTAGTTGGTTGGACGATAAATCTGAGGGGGTGTAGGAGCCTTTATCGTCGAAGAGAGCCAATCCTCTGGTTGAAGGGAGTACTGCCGAAAGTAATCAGTGTCTAGGGAAGAGATATCTGCTGGAGCTAGCTACCGCATTCACTGAAAATATGAACAATCAAGCACTTGAAAGCATCCTAATATCCGTGACCAGCGCCAAACGCAGTACCAAATTACCAACATGAAGTTAACAGAAAGTGGATGCCGAAGCCTGAAGTCTATCCGTATTTATAAAAGTCCAAGCTCCGAGAATCTGATGATATTCCATGTGAACTTATAAGTTATTCTTCACATATCTTCCAGGATTATATTCCACAGGATTTAAAACAAACCAGATAGTAGATCTCGCTACAACAGATAGCTTTCATTTCATAAAGACTAGTTGAAGCATTCGTCCCCATGAGCTACAGACGTGGGCGAGCTTGGGTGGGTGGGGGGGGGGGGGAGTTTGCGTGCCTCGACGATTCAAATAGCCTACCATAGGTGCAACCACAGCAGAGGGGTATGTGTGGAAAGGTCAGAAAACGTGTGTTTCCTGAAGACGGACAGCAGCCATACTTCCATGAGTGGAATATCCAGCTATGCAACGGTTCTGGGAGGTTCTAGTCTGGTGAACAAGCTGACCGTCCAAGGTGGTCACACACCACATTCGAGGGTAACGAAATGACTTTTTCACTTCAGCGGGCCACTCTATTCGTCCAATTCCCTGAGCTTCAAGAAAATTATTCACGGAATTTACGACGTAAACTGTGAATGGGTAAAGTTGAAAATGGTACCCAGATGGGATTCGAACCCGTGTCTCCTTCTTTCTAGGCAGCTGCGCTGACCCCTACACCACTAGGGAAACAGCGATCATCGCAACTTCAAGGATTACTCAAGCACGCCTCCCGTCAGATATAAGTTCTCAATTTTTCCCTGCCCATTATTACTCAAACTCGTGGTATTTGCAACGTATTCCCGTAAGAATAAGGGCCTAGGAGTGCCTTCTCACTGTCATGTCCGAAAGAACAGATACAACGGATGGACCTCTTACGTTCACTGCTCAAAACAATTAGGGGATCATATACATATGCTAACGTATTTTATTCAGATATTGGTTACAATTGTAATTTGTGTGTGATACAGTACGATATTTTGCTGCCTTATCTCTTTATTTGAAATTTATTTGGTGTTTACTTAGAGCAAGGCACCATGGGGCTACCAATAGTGCGCAGTTGCATATCTCCGTAGTGTGGGCAGCATGAGGTTACCAATCAGCTCTTGAAGCATATTTGGCCATTCTTTTTCGGTCATGACATGATGGATTTGGCGAGTCTAAATTTCCAGTGAGCCACATCGAAAAGTCTCTTGTGCTAAAATGAAGTTCTGCCAGGGTAAGGGACTACGTAATGTGTGGTTGGATATCCGGCGGCACCATTCTTTATCAGTTACAACTTCCGCTCGCACACCGCTCGCCGTGGCAGCTGGCAGCAGTGAATGTAATACAACTGCTTCCTCCTTTCTTTTGGGTGCTCTCTTAAATTCAAGAACCATGGGGGGGGGGGGGGGGTGGTGGGTGTAGTCAGTTCAAATGTTTGTATAGCTTATGGCACTTAACTACGGGGTCATTAGTCCCTAAATTTACAAACTACTTAATACTAAGGACGGCACAAATATCCATGCCCGAGGGGGTATTCAAACCCCCGACCGTAGTGGCCGTGCAGACCGTGACTGGAGCGCCTCAGTCCCCTCGGCCACCGCGGCCGGCAATGTTGTCAGTGTTCTGGACTATTGGTGACAGGAAGTAACTTAGTTTGAAGAAAGTAAGCGACTACAATGAACTGTCGCCCGGCGTGTGACTCACTTAAAGAACAAGAGTTGAAACGACGAACGAAGGTTCTACATTCGTTCACACGCGTACTCACTTTTTATCATCACTCCACGTTTCTAAGTACTAAAAGGTCATCACTCCACCGTTTCTAGGTACTAAAAGGTCTGTGCTGTTTCAATGAAAGCCGTGGCAGAATAGCCGTGCGCACTAAGATGCCTTGCTGCGGTGCGAGCTGCCGTTGGCCGTCGTGGGTTCGAGTCCTCCCTCGGGCATGGGTGTTTGTTTTGTTCTTAGCATAAGTTAATTTAAGTTTGTCTAAGTAGTTTGTAAGCCTAGGGACTGCTGAACAAACTTAGTTAAGTTCCTTAGTTTTACAAACAGTTCAAACATTTTGTTTCACTGAAAACATTTTTGGTATTCTCATTCTGGAACATCCGTTTCGACAAATCGTAACGTGGAACCGACAGGGTTCTGTTTTCGTGGTGCTATTTCGGTCGCAGGGACAGTGTTTTTTTATTTTTATTTATTTATTTCTCATAGAGTTCTTAGCGTCTGAAAAGATAAACACATATTTTGCTGTACAAATTACGTCAAAATTTTGGAAAGAATCTATTCTCTCTTCAATTATTTCAGTCCGATACTGGAATCAGGTGCACTTATATGGATTGACAAATGGAGACACCAAGATTCGAAAGACACCGTCACTCATTTGGTGTGAATGTCCCGCCGCACATGGCGTGTATTTTACAAACGTCTACATGGGTGCAACGCATACGTCACCGATTGGGCAAGCGGCTGTCTCTCGTATCTGGTATTCTTCAGTACGTCAGCTGTTGAGTAACGACTGCCCGCTGACATCAACGGGCAACAGCATGGTGCGCAGAGTCGCGAGTAGCTTCGACCGTGAACTGGAAGGGGTCCAGCCAGCACAAGGGTTCGCGCGCACTTTCCAAGTGGACGTTTCTTTCAAGCGCGTGTAGTAAGGCTTGACGTCACACTTAAGCTGCTGAATGTAAAAAAGAAAGAAACGAGAGAACAAACGTTAGGAATCGTAAGCGCCTGCACGATTTCCACAGACAAGGCACACACGTTCTCATTAGCGTTTCATTGCATCTTCGTTGCCTGGACGCTGAAACACCAAATTTTCAAGTATCTATATTCCATCATAAGAATAGTCCTGATATAAACATTACATTATGTATTCTTCCGCATCTATTGAACTCTCATTGGTTTTGGTATCACATGGGGCAAGGTCAAGCTGTTTCGAGTACAGTGATGTATAATAAGTTCATGTTTTGAGTTGTGCGTTACACATACATTCAGTCAGCGATAATATGGGACAAGCGCCTTAACTTGGATAGCAACTCCACCAACGTGAATTACAGTTAAAAAATAGGAATGGACGAGCAGAGGAATAGCACAACTCCGAATGTTTTTAAACAGAAGGAAACAACATACCTCAAACTCTGGCAATACGCTTCTTTGAGCACCAGATGGAAATCATAAAATGCCTTCGTACGTAGATAACAAATTATTGTAACTAAAAACAAGAATGATGAAAATTCCTAACTTAAATACAGGATAATTTTTCTGCATAAGCTATGAGTAAAGTAAAAGCGTTTAGAGGGATTTCAGATTTCACCGCATCATTATATATTGAAGCTACTGAAAGTATTACTCACTCTAGTCTGGTAATCTCTTTAACTCCTTCCACATCCGAATCCGAAGAATAAATTGCAGTACTGGGACTGTAATCTGATACACTGATAATGAGCCGATCAACAACAGAATCCACGAAATAACTTTTAAAGGCGTTTCGCGTTTATGTTTAATTGTGAAGCAGGAAGCAGTTTCAGCGATACTAACAATACCTACTAAAGCCGTGACAATCAAAGGACAATTAAACCTTGCAGAGGCTGCGACTGAACACATTTTCGAAATATACACAAGGCAGCCAACGCATAACGAAATTTGATGCCTGTAAATTCATTAGAATAACTCAAAAGTTTTATTTGCAGCAACATAGTAAAAAGATAGGTAACACGTGTGCGAACCGCGCGGAATTGGCCGCGTGTTCTAAGGCACTATGCTACAGACTGCGCGGCTGCTCCCGTCGAAGGTTCGAATCCTCCCTCAAACATGGGCGTGTGTGTTGCCCTTAGAGTAACTTTAAGTAGTCTACGGACCGATGTCCCCTAGCAGTTTAGTCCCTTCGGATTACAAACATTTGACTTGAACATGCGTGAAACCTACTTCCAAGAGTAGAACGACATCAGTGTATTTGTGCTAAGTCTCCTAACCAATCGTCGCTCTGTGTTGTTTACATAAGGTTTATTCTCAAGATCAACGAAGTATAGGAGTACCCATACCAAACGATTAAGGTGGCCTGACCACATAATTCAGTAGCGTTCATGGCAAATTACACATTGAGATGCAAAGATGCTCTGAAAGTACCGTAAACAGGCGTAACTCATCTACCAAGAGGAAGCTTACAATAAATGCTGTGTGACAGAGTCTGCATAATGATATAGGCTCTCTACGTGACGGGAGCTCTTCTAATAACACGTTATGAAAGGTAATGGAAAATCTCCGATGAGTAGAAAAAACATCCAATTTCACGGGTTTTTAACAATGGGAGAAGAAATATCCAGTGTTACACGCCTATGGCGCTGACGAGCGTATGTCGTATAATTACGGAAGAATTATTACGTTAGAAAAGGGAAAAGTTTATTTGGTGGAACAAATCTATTATAAGAAGCCCCAAATACTGTGCTAGCACTGGTTTTGTGAAAGTCATAAAGCTCTTTTTTTCATCTACGAGTTCCAGAAGGTAACAAATAACGGGCCCGAAGGTAATGTCGTGTTTCTTGACTTCCGGTAGGTCTTTGATACAGTTATGTTCTGCTTGTGATATAACAGTCTAAGATCAGCAAAGAGAAGTGTGATACAGTACTCTGTTGTTCTTCCGCCAACGTACATCTATCGGGGGACTTGAAGATTTCTTAGACAAACGGAATTCAATATACTTTTTTCAGTAGACTGCAGGATCTGTGTAGCCTGGCGATTACATTAGAAACGTGCTGTAGGTGCGTTTCTATTCGCAATACAAATGAGCTGGTACGTAACGTTTGTACTTCTGTAAGACTGCTCGATATTGATGTAGTTACAAGTGCATATAGGGAGACTGTCTCCTTAGGAAATAAAGAAATATTTACAGCTGGATAACATGCATTACAAAGAATAGTTCAAAATCCACCAACAAAATACATCGAAGTGAAAAGTTGCGATACCTTTTGATGACATCGTGGCTGAATAATAACTGATTTTAATCACAAATATCTAGATATGTCCATTAAGAACGTCTTACATCAACTAATTGCGTATTTATTTCCGGGGAAGGCATTCTTTAAAAGAACTGAATTTTGTGTGTGTGTGTGACAAGCCTTTATTTGTAGAACCGTTTTCGTGTGGTACTGAGGCTCTTTCCTTAACTGTATCGTGTAATGTTGCCTAATATCACATATTCGTAGAAAACGACAAAGTACTTTTGACAAGCTACACTGTAGAAGTCTATTCTGATTGACAAAAGTACTTTACTATTTGTTAATTTACTTTTTTTACGAATATGTCTTGATGTTAAAGGATGTGGTTAGGCAGGAACCTAAGACTACAGCTTAAGTTATTGCTAGTGAACAAGCAGCGATGATATCAACAGTCTAGCTTGTCAAAAGTACTTCACCCTTTTCTACGAATATTTGATATTGGGCCTTATTATACGATACACCTGAGGCGAGAGCCGCGGTACCAGTCGAAAAAGGTTCTACGAATAAAGGCACGTGTGTGTGGTGTGTGTGTGTGTGTGTAAGAGAGAGACAGGAGAGCAAGAGAGAGAGAGAAAGGGGAGGGTGGAGGAGAGACAGGGGGAGGGTGATTTGGGGAGAGCAAGCGAAGCTACCTGAGGAGGAGGAGATGAGGATGAAGACGACAGTAATACACATAGAACCAGCTTTTTGAGTACATATTCAGAGTAAATTACTAAGAGATGTTTTCTAAAGATTACCACACTTGATTACGTTTCGACCTTTATACCTTATCGTCCTCACATCCAATCATTGGGATAAAAGCAAAATTCAAACTCAGGTCTGCAGATTCAACTCATGCGCCTGAACTGCTTTGAGCCTGATTTCAGTGCTGCAATCAAAAACTGTGGGAGTTGCTGCGTGACAAGGCACTGCAGACCTACTAGTGTCAGATTGGGTCGTCCCAGTTGACTCACATTCAACACAAACAATTATATCTCTAGTTAAAAACATTACAACACAAACTTGGAACCAATTTACTATTTTCAATAAACCCAGCGAGGTAACGTGATGATAACACAATGGACCTGCATTCAGGAGGACGGTGCTTTAAACTTATATCTGGTCATCAAGGTTTAGGTTTTTCTTGATTTCCCTAAATCAGTCTCGGCAAATTCTGGAATGGTTTCTTTGAAAGAGCACGGTCCACTTCCTTCCCCATCCTTACCCAATCAGCCCAGGCGCGAGTTGCGTCTCCAATGACCGCGCTGTCGCCGAGGTTTTAACCTCTAATCTTACTTTTTTAAGACGTTGGCTGCCGTGTGGCAGCCGGCGGCCACATTAGGCGGCTCTGGCGCGCCTCTGACGTCATCGCGGCAGTCAACTTGTTAATTTCAATAATAATTTTCTTGTAACAATTCTATTCACTATCAGCCACGTGAATAAAGAATTATTTATGTTCTTGCCTCTATTATTACTGGATCACAATTCATCTGTTTGCTTCATTAGTGTGCATCTTTCTATAATTGTCACCTTATCACTATATTGAACTGTGGTCGACTTTTTATTGTATGTTGCTTTTCAGACATAATTTTGATTTGTGAATATGCAATTTGAATCCTCCGTTGACTTCCAATAGTGGCCGGAAAATAAATTGAAAGTCTTTAAAACTTAATACTTGTGTTGCTCAAATATGTACACTCTTTTGACACGTCAATAACACGATAAGATTGTGTGACATGAGGGGACAAAGTTACAACCGCAATAAGTGTCATGAATCTCTTCCACTGTGCTTCGACGAACAAAAAAGAAGACTACGTTTCACGAAAAACCGTTGGCAGTTTAGTAACAGCGATTATCCTTAAATAATCCGTAGGCAGCCTGGCACAACATAGAGAAATCTAAGTGCTGCTACTGCAAAGCACCATCTCGTCGGTTGTCATGCCTCCCTTGTGGCTTCTTTCTAAATGCTAAATGTCGGGACACTGCACAGGTTTATAGCCCAATTTCAGCTTTTTGTGCGACTAAGGTAATAGCACAGAAATGTCAGCTCAATAATGGGACAACACAAAACTTTCGCGTAAAATCTTCAGCACCACTTATTTTTTATCCTCTTCCATGTCTTCCTCTTGTCTACTCGCATATTTATTCACATTACTACGGTGCCCGTGACGGCGACGAATCAGCTGGAATTTGCAACAATAAAACCCTTTTTTCATATATATAAATCCAGACAGACGTATTCCAATATGTTGATTTCTGTATGAAACACAAATAATGATAGCTTTATCACCCCTATCGAGTAGTTGGACAAACAGTTGAACTTTATTCTAGAGCATCCCTTATAGCAATCTAGGGGTTAGTTGTACCAGGATGGTGGTGAAAATGCCGGAACGTTACGTAACAAGTGAAAGTGCAGCTAGATTGTGGCAGTCGCTACTTTCTCTTCTCTTTGAACGATTGGAGGGCATTGACATGAGAGACATGTGCGTCCCGAAGAGGTTTCGGGCCTTTCGTTTTCTTGAACATATGTTCCAAGAAGAAACAAACGAAGAATACGTTTGAGATTAAAGATTACTCTAAAACTCCATCAAGATAACCGGTTCGTCGAATTTTCTAAATACTTACTCTTTTTATTTATTTATTTATTTATTTTTATTTTTTTTTTTTTTTTTTTTTTTTTTCAATTTAGCATTTCTGTCAAGAATTCTCGCGAGGTAGAAATGCTTGTGATGAGTCTTGGTGCTCTTCTTTGGACCGCTGTCAAGAATTGTCGCGAGGTAGAAATGCCTGTGATGATTCTTCGTGCTCTTCTTTGGACTGCTCTATTTCCATTACAGTCCAGATCCAATAACCTTGATCGATTGTACTTTGGTTCCTACACAATTGATTTTTCATCTCAATCACACCCTGAAAAACTTTTCGTGTCAGTAAATCGGGATAAAATGCAATACTCTACGTTCAATGAAATGCCCATTCCAGTTGGCCGCGGTGGTGTAGCCGAGCGGTATAAGGCGCCTCGCTGTGGAGCGCGCGGTTGCTCGCCGTCGGAGTTTCGAGTCCTCCATGGGGCATGGGTGTATGTGTTGTCATTAGGTTGGTTTAACTTAGTTTAAGTAATTTGTAAGCGTTGGGACTAATAACCAAAAGCAGTCCCATAGATTTACGATGATTTGAACATTCCAGTTGAAAATCCGGCTAGATTCCGCACAAGAACACATCGGTTGATATTGCGTGTCAGCTTAGCAATGAATTAACAGTCTGGGTACACAAAATTCGTCTCGTCGCGGTTAGCTCCGTTTGTGTGGTGAGCGTAAGTTCGCAGGATGCGTTTTCAAAAGTCCTAGTGGGTTGCCTCTGGAAGGCCCAACTTCTTTCAGACAAATCATTGAATTCGAACTAGAAAATCCCCGATTCGTTAAAGAATCGAATTCCCATGTATAAAACCCCTTCAAACGTCTGATTAAACGTTGGATGAATAAAACCTGCGTAATCTGCGTTCTAGTGTATAGTACCTTATTCGTGCATATCGCAAAAAAAAAGAGTCGTACAATGATAATAATTTTACAGGGATTTAGTGGTATATGCAGATGTGATCTGCAAAGGGTTTGCGAATATGGTCCGATCGGAAGAAGTAACAAATTTATCAACTTTTACAGCGCGCATTATAAGGTGTCAGTCGGATTATTTTTGAGTGGAAGCGGACTATGCTACATTTAAGTCACTGGGATTTGTGGTAATTTATTGTGATAAATTCGGAAAAAGGCAGCTGCTTTTCAACATAAAGAAGCTATGGAAATAGTAAGACTCACGTAGTACGCTTTTACCAGTCAACAGGACATATTTTAAAGTCGTCTGGCGACCCACGTGAAAAGATTCCACGACCATTAGTGGGTCGCGACCCATAGTTTGGGAACCACTGGTATAGAGTGTTGCAGATGTCAACAATGTATAGGGTAAAGTGGAACAAATTCGATATAGGTACAATTCCTATAGAACGTAAGGTTTCGCGCCTCGTAATGTTGGTAGCACTTGCCTTTGTGTGGCGTTGTAGTGTAGCAGTTTTCTATAGCTGCTACGGAGATTTGATTTTATTTTATTACTGTTAAGAGGTGAGTGAAGCTACTTAGTCTATCACGCTCTCATAAATTTTCTAGTTCAGAGTGACAAGATTCGCTGCCAAAAATGCAATGTTTTAGTACCACGAAGTATGCGTTGGTGTCAGAGGAATATGCCAGTGATCAAAATTGTACCAGGAAGTGATCATAATTGTACTTAGTTGTGTACATTTTGGATCGATTTTTCTCAATTCTATAACCGTTTTTTGTGTTTATACCGTCATTTGTAACTATCTAATATTTGTGGTTTTTCTCAATATATTTCCAGTTAGAATAACATTTGTCCGAAATGATAGAGATTGTACCACCTTACCCTACACTGCTTTTGTGGCGGACTAAAGAAATCGAAGGCCCGGGGCGGCAGCAGAACAAAATGAGACCCCCCCTGTCCACTTGCAAATATATGTATTACTGTAAAAAAAGTATTGAGATTTGGAGGCCCCTCAGGACGAGAGGAACGGGACAATCTAAGTAAAATAGCTTCCGAGATTTCGAGGCCCCAGAACGAGAGACCATTGGTGCTAAAAATGAATAAATAAATAAAAACACCGTGCTTTAGGTATTTGGAGCTCCATTCCCCCGCACCCCACCCCAAGACGAGAGGCACGGGGCGATCCGCCACCTCCCCCCCCCCCTTAATCCGCCACTGACGACCACGTAACATTTTTTAACTCACTGCTGTAGTCAAGTCATCTACGTCTACATAATTCCTCTACAAATCACATTGAAGTGCATGGTAGAGCGTCCATCGAACTGCTTTCATGGTATTTCTCTACCGTTCCATTCTATAATAGCATGCTAAGAAACACCTGAATCTTTCCGTTTTTCATCGGATATTTTATTATAATGGTGATGTCTCTCTACGTGGGTGGGTGCTAAGTAAATATGTTCACATTTGGAGGAGAAAGTTGGTGACAGGGATTTCGAAAGTAGATTTTGCCGCAACGAATAAAGCCTTTCTTTTAATGTTTCCCATCACATCTCGTGCATCCTTTGCATGATGTTCTCCCCCTCCCCCTCCCCCCCCCCCCCTATACCGCGATAATACAAAAGGAGCTGCCCTTCTCTGAACTTTCTCTTTATCCTCCGTCGTTCCCATTTGGTGGAGATCCACAGTGCGGGCAATATTCGAAATTAGGATGTTTAAGTGTAGTTCAAAATGTTTAAATGTTTGTAGAGCTTATGGGACTTAACTACGGGGTCATCAGTCCCTAAACTTACAAACTACTTACAAACTAACTAACACTAAGGACGGCAAAAATATCCATGCCCGAAGGGGGATTCGAACCCCCGACCGTAGTGTCCGTGCAGACTGTGACTGAACGCGCCGCAGAATGCTTGGCCACCGCGGCCACCTTTAAGTGTAGTGTAGAAAGTTCAAATGTTTGTATAGCTTATGGGACTTAACTACGGGATCATCAGTCCCGAAACTTACAAACTACTTATGAACTAGCTAATCCTAATTACGGCACAAATATCCTTTCCCGAGGGGGGATTCGAACCCCCGACCAGTGTAGGCAGTAAATCTGTTTCAGCTGTTCTATCAATGAAACGTAGATTTTGTTCGCTTTCCCTGTTTTCTGTTTTCTCTCCAATTACAGTTGTTCGTAATTGTAAGTGCTACGTAATTGGTTCAACAGCCTTGCCAAGAGATCGTAATCATAGGCCTCACGTCAGGCAAGTACGGTGGATGTTCCAGAATCTTCCAGTGACACGGGGTGCAAGAAGTGCTGCGCTGTTGCAACGGTGTGGCATCGTGCACAGTCACCGAGCGAGCCGGCGCAGTAGTAACACACAGAAGTGGCATTCTGGAGGACGGTGGTTCAAATCCACCTCCGGCAATGCGACTAAAATGCAGTGGTCACTGGTCCCCAGACTTCCACTAACTTGTGCCAAGAACAACACACTCCTTCGTGCCAGAGGGACGACTCGAGCCTCCGAAGGGGAGCAGCTGCACACTTCGCCACAAGGTGCCTTAGAGCGCTCGGGCACTCTCACGCCATCCAGATTTAGGTTTTCCGTCATTTCACTTAATCACTCCAGGCCGATGTTATCCAACCTTTTTGAACATACGACCCCCTTCCAAGTAAAAATATTCAGATGGTACACAGGACTTTCTGGATATCAGGCAAAAGTGCACGAACAAGGGGGCAGATTGGGTTTAAGTTGTGTAAGTACTCCTCTCATTTCAAAAACAAATGATTGTTTATTACCTTTATCCAGCTCTTTTATTTCGTCTTTGTGGACTTTCCATATTTCGAGAGGTGCCCCGCCCCTTGGCCATTGACTCCCCCCCCACGAAAGCAGCCGCTTTCCATATTTCCAGTGAACCCCCCTCCCAACCGAGCGATGTGGCGCAGTGGTAAGACACTAGACTCGCATTCGGTAGGATGGTGGTTCAAATCCACCTCCGCCATCCAGATTTAGTTTTTTCGTGATTTCTCTAAATCACTCCAGGCATGACGGTATGGTTCCTTTCAAAGGGCACGGACGATTTCCTTCCACATCCTTCCGCAAACATCCGAGACTAAGCTTTGTCTCTAATGATCACGATGTCAACTGGACGTTAAACACTAAGCTTGCTTGCTTGTCGCTTCCCCCACCCGAGATATTAAGTCCTGGATTCGGAAAATAAATTTATTTTGTATATAAAAATAAAACCCTTCATTCGCAGTAGCAAAAGGCGTTTCCTTTAAAAACATTACAGTGAAATACAATTCAGCTGCTGCTCAAAATGGCCACGTATTAAACCTTTTCTTGAAACGATGTTTATTCCATGAACCGGTTTTCAAACCTTTTCAGGTTCATCATCAGATGGATCATGTTACAATATCATTTTAAGCGTCATGTTGGATGCTATGTGGTGGGAAGAAGGAAATATATTTTAAAAATTCGCATTGCACGTTGTTCGTGTTTTGTATTTGTACGATTCCGTGAAATTTAAGGTTACCTAACATCGTCTGGTCTGGAGGCGATCAATTCGTTTTATAGTTTCCAAATGACAAGAAATTTGTTGATTTACTTACTGCGACTGTCAGGCCGGATTTTTGTGGTTAATTTCCATTTCTTGCGTCTCCCTTTGTTTAACCCCTTCAGACCTGAAGTGCATAATTATGCCAAACTACTTTTAATTATTTTTGCGGCCTAGAAACATGTTATGCATTGAAAGTACATGTGCATACGTGTTGGACTCTTTAGAATGGGTTCGAATCCCCCCTCGGGCATGGATATTTGTGCCGTCCTAGTTCGTAAGTAGTTTGTAAGTTTAGGGACTGATGACCCCGTAGTTAAGTCCCATAGACTATGCAAACATTTCTGTGCTTGCAGTGCCACCTTTGCATTAGAATGTGTTTCTCACATGCAAAAGTAATTAAAAGTAGTTGTGCATAATTATGCACAGAGGGTCTGAAGGGGTTAAGTCACAATGACACATCACCTTTTTCTGTTGGGTTCTACACTGCACTATGAACATAAAGACCCCCAGGCTAGCCAATAGTACTAATTTTTCACTCCTTCCCCCCCCCCCACCCCGAAATCTCAATGAGGCAGTTTGCGTCATTACATGCCTCCCCTTCCCTGCCACCCCTCCATGTGGGCACCCGTGCATATTTCTCGTTTTCCCAATTCACAGACTGGATATAATACACGTACAGACCTGCCTCATTCCTTCTCAGTAACTGCCGCCAATTGTCAGCAGCGCTGTCTAGCCCAGTACCTGAGACGGTAGCTATTTTGCTTTGGCGCGGCTGCAGCTGAGCTAGCACAGCTGCCGTGGGTGTTTCGCAAGTGCGCGTGGCGCGGCAAGCACGCACGGCATACGCTGCGGCTGCGCGGGCATGCAGCGCGCCTGCGCCGTCTCTCCAGCGCGAGTGGAACTTTCCACTGCTGGACAGCAGACGGTCGCAGGCAGCTGTCTGCGGTGGAGGGGGGCCAGGTATGCCAACCCTCCACATGTGGGAGGAAAGGCAGATAAGTGGGACGGGCCGCCAAGGACCAGAAAGGAAAGCCTGCGCCAGCGGACCGCAGACGCACTCCCACAGGGCTATTTCTGGCCGCGCTCGCAAAAAAGCGCCGGTTCAAGGCCTCGCCGGGCCTGCGAGCCACGCTCGGCCGCCCGCCGCCTTTCCAACGGCAAACAGGTTGTCCGGCTGCGCATATTTTGTAGGGGACTCCCCGCCAGACTGGTATCGCAATACTCTACTAAACCGCAAATTTCTGGTTCGCTACCGAGCGGCGTGTTGAGTACGGTTAATGGACTCGCGAGGAAGGTTAGCGTCTCACACACAAACAGCGGAAACTGTCCAACTTGAACAATGATCCAGGATCTGTAGAATCCGTATCGGATTCTAAAAATGTTCAAATGTTTGTAAATCTATCGGACCAAACTGCGTGGTCATCAGTCCGTAGCTTACAAACTACTTAAACCTAGGTAAACTAACCTAAGGACAAACACACACACCCATGCCCCAGGGAGGACTCGAACCTCCACGGCGAGCAACCGCGCGCTCCGCAGCGAGACGCTTTAGACCGCTCGGCTTCTCCACCGCGGCGTATCGGATTCTAAACATAATTTCTGGCTGAGTTAATCTCTCTTTTATCCGTAATGCAGGATGAAACATTGAAAGCTGTATTGCCGCGGTGGAGTGGCCGACCGTTCCAAGGCGCCTAGCTGCGGCGGAGCGCGTCGCTGCTTGCCGTCGGAGGATCGAGTCCTCCTTCGGGCATAGGTGTATTTGTTGTCCTTAGCATAAGTTAGCTATATGACAGATAAGTCTATCTCGCTAGAGAAGTTATACCGTATTGCTGGAATTGCTCCTCTTTGTATAGTTCCCAGGAAAGAAAAGGGGTAAGCTATAAATCTAAAACCCGCCTATGTTTATTTACCAGTATGCGCGTTCTCGATTTAAATCGAAAAAGAAATACCAATACGACAAGGGAAAAAGTACAAACATGCCATACTAGAAACCAACATCTTGAAAGATGGATGATTCCTAAAGAAGTCCCACATTGTCACATAGAAGAATGGAGTATACAGCAGCGATTCATCTGAATCCTTTATGGTTTCTCAAGGTGCATAATTAATTTCCAATTACGAGACCTCACTGCAACTTTTCGCCTAATATCTTCTAAGATTCTTAATCTTCATATTTTGTTCTTAGGTAAGCACTTTATGTTCGTCATTTACGTCTTTTGCATCGGATAAGATGTTTAAATTTCTTCCTCGGTGCCCTGACAATGTCTTATTACACTGCTGGTATTGTAGCTCGGCGTTTTAAGTTGCCAGTGTGTCACTTCTTGGATAAGAGTTACAGCACCCAGTGCCACAACACGCATGCAAAGTTGACAGAAAAGCTTAGTCTGCATACACAAAGCAGTTCAAACAAAACAAACGTTCCCCACTGCGCCACAAGTTTACATTCAGATTACTACAATAACGATGCTAACGAACCTTCCGAGTACTTAAGGAAACGTGAGGTACTCCCATAACTGCAAATCTTCACAACCTAGCGAGGTGGCGCGCTGGTAAAACGCTGGACAAATTCGGGAAGACGGTGAATCAAACCCGCCTCTGAGTTAGGTTTCCCGTAATTTCCCAACATCATTCCATGCGGTACCTTTCAAAAGTACGTCCGATTTTCTTACCCATCCTTAGCAAAACAATTCGAACGTGTGATCCGTCACTTATGACCATGATGTAGATGGGACCACTAAATTACCGTCGAGATTGATATGTCTCGAAAACCCGGAATGAAGTCCGATGTTTTGGATGCTCACAAGGGGTAGGACTTTTTTAATTATGTATACTTAATATTCAGTACAATAATTATGTCTGACGAAAAACCTGCCATTTATTATTCGTAATTTGTTCTCCTGAGAGAAGAGTAATGATCACAATGATGTTTACAACCTGGTATTCGAGTCTTCCTTTGATCACAGCTCAGAGGTAGTTCCACTTGTTTATCTCTGAGACAAAAAATTGTGAAGTATCTTTGCTGTGTGATTGTAGGACACTGCAGAACAACCTGAACCACGCCAAGTGAATGACAGCTCTCTTCAACTGTATTCTAAAATACGACAAGACATAAGTAGTATACAGATGCCGAAAGTATACGATCACAAGCTTAGTGGTGTGCTTTCGGAGCCAGTCACGCCGTTTGGACAACTATACGTCTAAAATGAAAACCTGAAATCGGTAATGGCAAATTAAACGGATAATTGTTGGGAGAGTTCTAGGAGAGTGCTGTTAAAATGAAGAGGAAACTACATCAATGCCCTAGTGGCACGAAGTCTGCGGAATCACTCTAGCGTCTGGAGTTCTTATCTGGCATACATTACGTCAGATTTCAGAGGAATTCACACACACGATGATAGGATCGTAACTGGTTAGTACTGCCCACGCGAAACTGGCTTTCTTAAATGTTATCTTTCTAAGAAAAGCGACGCTGTTCTCGTGAAACTGCCTGAGATAAATTTATAGTAGCTGTATTAATGGAAAACTGAGCTACAATACTACTGCCGCAGTGGTACGTCTTGAATAGATAACACGAGAATAACATAAGAAATATTATGCAGATACCGTATGTTTCCTTCCCCCATACGCGGAAGGAAGAGATACTGAACATACGTAATCTGACACTCCCCCCTCCCTCCTCTAAACCCTTCAAAGCTTTTTTTTTTTTTTTTTTTTTTTTTGGCACCCCACATCCTAACAATCGAGCTCTTTTAGTCAGGTATGCCAGAAATTCCATTTCTCCCCAATTCTGTTCAGTACCTCCTCGTTAGTCACGCGATCGTCCCACTCAATCTTCGGCATTCTTTTGCAGCGCCACATTTCAGATTCCTCCATACTCTTTCTGCCAGGAATATTTATAGTTCTTGTTTCACTCCCGTACAAGGCAAATCTCCACATAAATGCTTTCAGGAACTTAAATGGATATTCGATGCTATCAAATTTCTCTTTTTTATACGGTCCTTTCAACACACAGATCATTCCGTTCAATTGCTCTTTCAGATCCTTTGCTGTCTCTGACAGAATTCAATATCTTCAACAAACGCAAAGTTTTTATTTCTTCGCCATGAACTATAATCCCTATTCCATTTCTCCTTGCTTCCCTTCACAGCTTGCTCAATGTACAAATTGAATAACACTGGAGAAAGGCTACAACCCTATCTTACTCCATTCCTGTCCAATGCTTCCCTTGCATGCCCTTCGATTCTACCAACTACTGTCTGGTGTTTGCACAAGTTGTAAATATATCATTGGTCTCATATATGCGTAGCATGTCTAGTATGAGAAGTTATTCTTGTATGGCTTCTGTTGTCAATTATTCGCTAAGGACCACTGTATCTGTGCCAAAGTACGCTATGGAATCTCTGCCGTGTACGCTCATTTGCGTAATTGCGTGACTTTGCGGAGGTCCTCTACGCTTGGTCTCTTAATTTTATCTTGCAGTATTCTTCTGCATTAATGGCGCCTTTACTGGTTCACTAGTGTCTCCGAAATTAACTTTATTAAGTTTATGTTGCTGGATAAGCTACCTGGCCTCGCAACGTCACTTACGGGCAACGAATATGGTATACGCTTTCTCTTTGCGAGTCGATTAAATGCCTTTCTTGAAGTAAATGTTTGTGAGTCTCTTTTTCTGATTTCGATATTGTAACTGCTTCGTACTGCCCTGGTTGGGTACGGGAAACGGCCTAAAACAGCATTCCAGCTGGCCGGCGTAACAGCCGAGTTATCGGTTGTTAACGCAGGCTGTGTGTGGAATCTGGTCTCGTACAACTTGCTGTCTCGTAAACTAGACCTCTACGCTTTCCGATGTACGAGCAGACCATAGTTATTAATTCTGACTTACCCTTTCCTTCCGACGAAACTATCTTATGCAGTTAGTTACATAGTACTGGCGAAGAGATAGGAGTCAGGGAGACTACGGTTAAATGTCATCGAAATACAGCACACTTTAGTATATTCCTTAACAGGAATCAAATGTCGTAACTACGTTGTAAATTAAAAAAAAATTGTATTATATTTGACACGCACATATTTTCTATACTGATTCTCTCGTCTTTGATACAAACTTCCTGTGTGCTTACAAAAAATCTTCAAATGTTTGTAAACCTAAGGGACCAAATTGCTGAGGTTATCGGTCCCTAGACTTACAAACTACTTAAACTAACATATGCCAAGAACGACACACACACACACACACACACACACACACACACATACTCGAGGGGAGACTCGAACCTTCTACGGGGAGCGACCACGCGGCCACGTTTGCACCTAACTCATTTTGCGTTGTTATTAGTACATACCGTTTCAGTTGCAAGCTGTTCCACGCCATCTCACAGTGCAAGGACTCGCATCGATCATCCAGTGACTTCATAGTTGTTGCAATAAATATGCGGACGTACCTAATCACCATAATGAATTCAATGTTCATTTGGGTCACAACATTCTCAGTGGAGTACATAGCCGTATGAGGCCAAAAACCATTTCAAATACCTATTCGACTGCTCAGCGACTAAGCGATAAATTCTAAAAGGCTAACTGGTTTTCGATAGGCGTGTTGTTACAGCTTAATGTTCCCTTCACAACAAGGTCAACGGGGGTGTAATAATTCAATATGGAAATTGAGCTCCATTGTTCGCATATCGTTGCCATCTGGCTGATTAGAAGGCAGTAGACAGTCAGTGAATGTGGTATCCAAGGCAAAAGGGAAGTTTTCGTCACACCACAGTTAACTTAAAGTATATGGTACAGACTATCTTCCATTTGGAGCATTGCTGTAATTAATGTTTACAACCAATCATTCTAATAGTCTGTATGTATTGTTTGAAGTCATTCACAAACATTCAACACTATTAAAACTGCGTTAGCCGCGGTGAAGTGGCCGAGCGGTCTAAGGCGCCTCGTTGCGGAGCGCGCGGTTGCTCGCCGTCGAAGGTTCGAGTCCTCCCCAGGGCATGGGTGTGTGTGTGTTGTCCTTAGGTTAGTTTACCTTAGTTTAAGTAGTCTGTAAGCTACGGACTGATGACCGCGCAGTTTGGTCCGATAGATTTACAAACATTTGAAACATTTTGAAAACTGCGATAGGTTAATAAAGCACTGCCTTTTCTCATAAATAAATAAACCTATCGAGTCCACTAAGACACCTGCTTCTATCGACAGACACAACTATAGAGAACTACACGGTCTCCCAAAAGCTACTTTACAACTTCAGTGTCATAACTCAGCTTGCAAAGAACTTGGAGAAAAAAGTAAAGTATGCCTTATGCATAAATTCAAGAAGTCTTATCTAATTCTTACTTCCCTTGTGACACGAACATTATTCAGCCAAAACTCGAACTCCGTGCAAACAGGCGCTAATATGTCAAAGTCAACTGTTATCGTTGATCTCGCCTTAAAATCAGCAGACTTTGGGTTGTCATCTGATTTGATTTTCTGTAACAGTTTGTACGCAAAAAGATGAACACATTTTCGGGGCAACATGTGCACTGTCGACGAGGTATACGCAAATCTTTCGAGCAGACTGCTTCGTTGAATGCAGAAAACCTTCTGACCTCGGTATACCTGTCACTTCTTGGTGTGCTTAAGTGCTATGTACAATCCATTTAAAAATGTTCAAATGTTTGTAATTCTATGGGACCAAACTACATTTGACTTACAAACTACTTAAACTAACCTAAGGACAACACTCACATCCATGCCCGAAGGATTCGAATCCCCTGCACGGGAGACCGCGTGATCCAAACGTAGCGCTCCAGACCGCTCGGCTACTCCCGCACGGCTTAAATCCACAGCCCCAGTTCTTTGGTATTTTGTTATGAACTAGAGGATGGTGGTCTCCCATATTGTGTTTCTGAAGTTCCTCAGATCTTGGAGAAACGAAACCACACTCTGTACCTTTTCCTGTGTAGACTTTTCTTCGATTCAGTTGTAGCGCTCCTACCACTCTGTAACAACAAAGAAAAACTTTTTTTATCGTTATGTTGCTCTTTTTACCTGGAAGGGGCAGCCTTTATTCATAACCTTACAAAAAACTATTTTTTTTTAAGCTGGTGCATCAAGTTAACTTCATTTGTATTTTATTTTTTCGTGGATATTACAAGTAGGGTTTTATGACACTGAACTTCTTAAGTACTTCTTGATACATCGTTTATTATTTATAGGCAAACAAGAAATCAGCGCCATCTTCAAAATATAATTCTACATTGATTCATAGAAACATGTTACACGCCACTTCACGCCGCAAGAGGAGAGAGAAAGATACTATTCAAATGCTTAAACACTTGTGACTTGACTGTCCACACTACGTTAAGCAAAATGGAAACAAAACAAAAGTTACAGTCTGAGAGCTCACGTCACCCTTTTAGACTGACACAAGTCATTTGTGCTATACCTGCAGGCAAAAGAAAGAGTAGGCGTGACCTTTGTTCACTGCTCTCAAGGCCTTCTTTCGAAAGGGATGAAGAGGAAGGGGAAGGGAGGGGGGTACAGGTAAGGTTGTGAATTGTGCCTTTAGAACGTAGCGACAATGCAAACATGTCTCTCAGGCCTGAACAGTCACAACCACAGCTACGAAAATGTTTGTAAATCTATCGGACCAAACTGCGTGGTCATCAGTCCGTAGCTTACAAACTACTTTAAACTAAGGTAAACTAACCTAAGGACAACACACACGCACACACACACACACACACACACACACACATGCCCCAGGGAGGACTCGAACCTCCGACGTCGAGCAACCGCGCGCTCCGCAGCGAGGCGCCTTAGATCGCTCGGCTACTCCACCGCGGCCCACAGCTACGCAGATACGTCGAAATTACCTAAGAATCTTCTTGAATAATTTGCGACACCGGAAATGACACGCCAAAATTGTGATAAATACCTGGAGGAATAATAGGAAATTAATGTTTGTTGCAAACAACATGCGATCGTCTAAAGAGGCGCTGAAGAATAGTACTCCACTCCATTCGTTCACTTGTATTGATTGCCGTACGAAGCAAAATGCCGACCATCGAAACCCTGCATGCGATAAAAGGGAAACATGTCAAGTGGAAGGCTCACTATCAAAGGAGTTATCAACATTCCCTGTGACGCGCCGACTACAAGGAACGAAAGTGTCAATAAGCACATCGAGAGAAAAACAGCATATTTATCCGACAGTTAAATTCGATTTACAAAATAGTAACAGCTTGACCAAGCAGTTGGGAAACGCTATTAATTTTCACAAATTATGCATTACACATTCACGTCATTGCCGGTATAAAAACAGTAATTTCTTATTACGCATTCCAGAAAACGGTGCAGCATTGAAAATAGTGAATTGAAATATGTGTGATGAAAAAAGTAGCAACATGTGGTGTAATTCGGGATTTCCTCACCTGTCTTTGGAACTTCAAAAATTAAAAATGCTGGTCTCCTTGTATTACCAGCAACTACTTGGTTAGACGAGACGATGCTAGTGGTAAACATTTATATACAGCGAACATCACAATATTAGCCGGCCGCAGTGGCCGAGCGGTCTGCGGCGCGCCAGTCACGTTCTGCACTGCCACTACGGTCGGGGGTTCGAATCCCCCCTCGGGCATGGATATTCGTGCCGTCCTTAGTATTAGCTAGTTCATAAATAGTTTATACGTTTAGGGACTGATGACCCCGTAGTTGAGTCCCATAAGCTCTACAAACATTTGAACATTTTTTTCACAATATTAGTAGCGGTTAAGCACAGGGACAGCAGGGGAAGAATTTGTAAACAGGTTATCTCAGCTCCAGAAACTGACACCGGTGAAACTGTACGATCGAAACAGGGCCAGGGGGAGGGGGGTGCTTAGTAAAAATATTTTCGAACTGGCCATCTGTGTAGCACTGACTTGAAAGAAACACATTTTTTGGATTTATACTTCAGAAAGAAGTAATTACATGATTTCTTTTAATTACCGTCGCTACCATTTACAACTTTGTGGGTTTACTGCTAATCTTTTATTAGTTTCTTTGCAATCATGTACTCCGGACCCTCCCTTAAAGTTGGCTGTGTGATTCATAAAGACAAAAGGAATGAGAAGCCCTGCGCCTTCGAAATAACTGGTTCAGAAGATGCAGTGCCTTGCGTTTCTGTCATAACAGCAACTTTAAGGGGTTTCTCGAGTGTCCTAGAAATGGCACTTTGGACCGGTCCGGTAGTTCTGCGGTCCAGGCGACAGCGGCTCTGGTATTAGAAACAGCACTCATGTTGCAGAGGGCCATGATATCATTGTTAGTGAACACGAAAGAAGCATACAAAAGATACAGACGCGACGCGCAGCTCATTCAGAGCAGACAGTGACGTGTGAACGACTGGAATTGAGTATGCTCGTGCGTGCGGTAGCAGAATGCCATCGCTGAAGTACCGTGTCAGGAATAACTTGAGTGGGTCCTGAGCAGTGTTGAGCGTTGCACACCGTTGTCCACCCGTGGTTACTGATTTCTTGCGCAGCAGTATGCTCTGTCTGTTCTGTCTGATTCATTTGGTGTGTTAAGACATATTTTTGCGAAAGTAGCTTAGAATTTCAGCATTTTGGCACTGCACTGGTCCATCTGCTGCATTCAACGTCCCGCACTATTAACCAAATTATTCGCTTCTCGGGTAATTACAGATTCCTCCTGTCATTCGTTAAACATGCCTGGGATAAACCAACCTATATCTCTCGTAAAGTCCCACCAAGAGTCAAACCAAATCGGCCTTGTTCTCGGACAAAATGGATAAAATCAAAGTTACGTCTACTGTTATTCCCCGGAAAGACATCCTAAGTTAATTTACTTTCATGCCGCCACATATCCAAACTGTTAGCACGATATGGTTTCACCAATTTTTACTTTCAGTGTAGAAATATTACATTCTGGCGCCGACATCATTATCTGCATCACCGGTTAATGTGCGAGTCAGGTGTCGTCTGTCATTTCATCAATTCGTTGGTCTTGCCAGTAGGCATTTTTGGGAGAAGGCATTATTGCCTTTTCTAGGACCTTGATGAGCCAGTTTTTCCACTATTTCACAATTTGTTTGGAATCGAAGAAGAATTCTATTACCTTGGAAGGTGCAAGCAACAACATAAGATAGAACATAAATTCTATTACTATCAAACTTGGCCTAAATTTAAGAAAAAAATTCCTGAGAATTTACGTCTGAAACACAGTTCTGTACGGGAGTGAAACATGGGCAGTGGGAAATTCGGCAAAGAAAAGGATTTAGGAGTACTCAGGATACGATTTAGAATGGTAATATTGAGAAAATACGTGAAAAGCAGTAAAGCGTTCTGCAGGCTAAACGGTTTCGTGGTTTTCATGGGCCACACACCACAGATCTCGGTGCCTAGAGGCAAGATTCCCGAAGGCGCTTTCGCACTGTTTGTGTTGATGTTGCAAGTCCTGTTGCTGTCTGGAGGGTGCGTTGCAGCGAAGTTGCATTCAGCCTCCCGTCTCCACAGGCTGTTAACCGGAGATAACGGTAATCTCTTGTTGATGGTAACCGTGGACGATCTTGGACAACATTTTTTTACCGGTTTCTGTTATCTGAAATCGCGCCCAGGTCGTGAAAATTACACCTGGGGACACTCCAATGGCTGCAGCCACCTCCCTCTGAGTCTGTTCCGCTTCCAACCTTCTTATGGCTCTCCATGCCTTAAGTCCATTTTGTTGCAATGCACTACCTGTCACTACAATATCTGGACCCAACTGCTTATGTATGTCGTTTGGTAGAGTAAACACAAGTCGACACAAATCTCTTCTGCAGCAACTTTCTGTTATTACTACAATTTCGATTGCCGGATGTTGTTGTCTCCACTCCGTAGGACTGACAGAAATACGTCGAACCATTGTAATTCATTTTGATGTGGGTTGCCGTTCTTATGAGGAGATGAAAAGGCTTGCTCAGGATAGAGTAGGGTGGAGAGCTGCATCAAACCAGTCTCCGGACTGAAGACCATAACAACATATATAAACACAGTATCGATCCCAAGAAAATTTTTATTGTTCTTAGGCAACCGGTTTCAGTCTGCTTGTGAGAAGCACAATAAAAATTTTCTTGCGATCGAGACTGTGTTTAAAAAAAAATACAATTTCATTAACGATCACTGTTTCTCCAAAAATGTATTCTAAAATAGTCAACTCATTTTGCCGATGACAATACTTCAGAACCTAGATATCTTAAATGACCCCCTAATTGTTTTGACTAGTGTAGTACATAGTGAGTCAAGTTTCATAAGTTGGATGCATATTCATTATTTTCATTTTAAAATAATTGCTTAGCCTAACATAACTGCCAACTTTTCCGGTTTTCCCGAAGGATTTCCTGATTTTGAGATAGTCTTCTGGTTTTCCGCATGAACATCGTTTCTCTTCGGATTTTCAACTCCCTAGCTTCTTACTGCCCTTTGCATTCATATTGCGAGTGTTTGAAATTTGATTGAATGTCGGGTGATAATATTATCGATAATCCCTTTTCGCAGAATATCTATGCGCTTTTGTCACTAACTCTGTGTTTTTGAAACACCGCCGGCGAAAACCGATCGAACGTTCTGTCGATAAACACATCTGACACAGACTGCTTCAAAAAAATGTTCAAATGTTTGTTAAGCTTATGAGACTTAACTACGGGGTCATCAGTCCCTAAACTTACAAACTACTTATGTACTACTTACGAACTGCCGGCCGCGGTGGCCGAGGGGACTGCGGCGCGCCAGTCACAGTCTGCACGGCCACTACGGTCGGGGGTTCGAATCCCCCTCTGGCATGGATATTTGTGCCGTCCTTAGTTGTAAGTAGTTCATAAGTAGTTTGTAAGTTTAGGGACTGATGAGCCCGTAGTTAAGTCCCATAAGCCTTACAAACATTTGAACATTTGAACTTACGAACTAGGACGGCACAAATATCCATGCCCGAGGGGGGATTCGAAACCCCGACCGTAGTGGCCGTGCAGACCGTGACTGGAGCGCCTCAGTGCCCTCGGCCACCGCGGCCGGCCAGACTGCTTCGACTGCATGTTAGTGAGAAAGCTATGCTTGCTTTCATAAGTGTTTTTTGCTGTGGTTCTTGTACTCGTGAAATTATGTGACTAATTGTTGTGCGATTTAGTGTTTTCGTGATGAGTCCAACTATGAAAAGTCTTTCACGGATGCATATTCTGCTTCATTTCCGTGTACAATGAAATTGCGGAAAGGTGAAACATTCGTATTGTTCCATGTGTTCGTGTGATATAAAAGTTCAGTTTAGTAGTTTTGACATTTTCGTTCATATTTTGGCTTGCAGGAAAGTCATTTTTATGTAGTGTGTGAACTGTTCCTAATGTTAAGTGATGTGTCTGTGTGTGTGTGTGTGTGTGTGTGTGTGTGTGTGTGTGTGTGTGTAAATCTATCCGATCAAACTGCGTGGTCATCAGTCGGTAGCTTACAAACTACTTAAACTAAGGTAAACTAACCTAAGGACAAACAGACACACCCATGCCTCAGGGAGGACTCGAACCTCTGACGGGCAAGCACCGCGCTCCGCAGCGAGGCGCCTTAGACCGCTCGGCTAAATGTTAGGTGACAACAAATGAACAGTCATCAGCAAGTAACTTCTGTAATACCTAACTTCAGAGTTCAAATACACCGATCTTAAAAAGTAACGTACATTATATGTAATCTCTTTCTGTGTAGTCTTTTTTTTTTCCGCTATATTTGAAGACCTTACGACATATGCACGCATTACATTTTTGCAATTTGGGATCGTCTGGATTTCTGTTTTTGTGAGTTGGGAGGTATGGCCTAAGATTTGCGTATTAGGCTGAGATGGTGGTTAAGCTACGGCAAAGGAAACTGCGGCAAAGAGGGGGCAAAGGTTCTGGCACGCAGCAGGTGAGCTATTGAGATCTTATGCAAAAAGAAATGTGAAAATAAAGTTGAAAAGAAGAACAGTTGCAGCCATGCTGTCATGCAAATGTAGAGCCCTTTAACGAGAGCTGGGGCCTCTTAATGAGCGGCAGACAAAACAGCGCGTCATTCCGGCGGGAACCCCGCGTTCACATGCGCCACTATTGTAGTCGCACGAGCTCTCTGCCAGCAATGGGAGTCCTTCCTGTTGTTTGACGATGAACTCTCCGTCAAGGCGACAATATGTGTGTGATGAATTTGCGGCACACTTGAAATCAAAGGTGCGTCAATGTTAAAGGTTTCCGGGCGGCTGTATCATTCAGTGGTACTCAACGCCCTCCAAGACACGAGTATTCGAGTATCATTTTCTGTAATTAATGAAACTGAAGAAACAACACTCCCGAGCATACGGTCACTGCTGATAACACGTGTGCTGCTACGACGCAGCACCGTGTCCATGTTTTCCTGGTAAGTCATTTCTGAGGTAAGCACAGTTTTTAGTTTTCGTTATCGTTGGCTTAACGATTCTTTCTGCTGTAAATTCGATACGGCCTTCTTTAATAAAGTTTAAATGTACAGCTACGGGTTAATGGTTCTCTAGAAACGACATGATGTCACTGTAAAATTACGTCGCAAACTTGGTTTACGACGGAGTTCTTATAACGGTTCGTTGTGGTGACTTAAGTAGACACAAACACGAAGCTAAAACACATTCCTACGACGGCGCTATTGAGACCAAGTCGTGGCAAATGTACCCTATATCGGTGTAGACGAAACGTATGTTTTGCATCGAACTACTTTTCCAAATGTAAAAGGCAAGCAAATACTGCCACTAAAGTAACTGCTTCTCAAGTTAACGAAATGGAGTTTTTGTAATTGTTACTGATTCCTTACTTTTGATCACAAATGTCTCTACAACAGCTGACGCTCCACCCGAGAACCTTGCGACTTTTTTGTGTATACAATTTCGTAATGAATACTCTTCGCATCGAATGATCTGCAGAAATGACTGTTTACTTAATTCAGGATGTGCGAACCGAAGTGTGATCACGCCACCTTTCCGTTTATATGTGGATGATTACTACGTTCCTGCAACAGAACTCTTTAAATGTTAATACCAAATTAACTGTTAAAAATACTTTCACTTCATATCTTAAGGAACTTAGGTAACGTCTTTTGAGTCGAAAAAATACTCCTTCTGTACATCTTAATAAGAAATACGGTATAACAAATTCATACAAAAATTGTAACCTACTAATTGCGACATCAAGGCTCCACAGTATGGTATAGCACATAACTTAGTAGCAAATCGATTCTGTAAGATTTCTTACGTAGTGAACGAACTGGAGTTACGGATCTGATGTATTCTGCTCGAGTGTACTTTGAAGAGTGGAAGCTGGCTAGTGACAGGTTGACGTCCCGAGGCCAGTAGTTGTTGGACGATCAGATAGCGGTCGAAAGTTTCAGGAGGCCTTACGATGGAGGTCGACCACATGGAAAATGGGCCACCAGATGAACGATGCATTCGCCTGGGTGTTTGAAGTACGTGGTACACCATACAAAGCCAGCTGTATGCTGACATTATTAACATCGCTATTACTAAACATCCTTCGAACACGCTTTCGTCAAGGCGACTTGCACATACAAAGACGGATGGTATTTGTTACAAACTGCCCAACGCTTCGTTATAGAAGACCTATTTGAGAGAATAGAGAACACTGCCATTGACTCAAAATTATTGAAAGAACCATATCACGAAGAGCAGATAGTTCTCTTCGGTGTGGTGTTTTGTCCTTCTGTTGGTCGTTCCTCATTAACAATACTTCACCGTTACTGACCCTTGAAGGCTCGCTCGTCCCTTTTGTTTCAACTCTCTCTAGCCTCTTCAGTCCCAGTGTCAAGGTTAATTTAAAGTTTGGAAAATGTCTGTATTTCCTTGCTTATTAGGTTGCATAGACACCACATTTTTGTGTTTTGCAATTTATAAAATTTTCATTTTTTGAAAATTGATGGTTCACATTTATGTACCTCGGGTTTCGATCGTAGACGAAATTCTTAACTTTCTCTTATGTGCATCTACTGTATTTGAAGGTAAAATTAATTACAGGGTGTTGTATTTGTACAATCTGTATATTTTATTTACAATAAGAAATTTTACAATACATATTTTACAAGTATTTATTACTTCCAGATGGTTTTGTATGAGTCCCCACGATAATTTCAATCCCAACATAACGCAATATTTCATGCTGTTATTTTCATACTAAGTGAACTAGTCTGAACAGATTTCTGGTTTGTCTGATATGCCACAACCTCCCAAATTTCTGCTCGAAAGTATTCCATGAAGGATTCAAAAAATGTTCAAATGGTTGTAAATCCAAGAAACTGCTGCGGTTATCAGTCCCTAGTCTTACTACTTAAACTAACTTATGCTAAGGACAACACACATACCCATGCCCGAGGGAGGACTAGAACCTCCGGCGAAGAGCAACCGCGCGCTCCGAAGCAAGACGACTTAGAGCACATGGCCATTCCACCGTTGTCATGACAGATTCCAATTCTCCTTTAGGTACACTGGAATCACTTTTCTGTTTGTTCTACAGAGATGGACTCATTTCAGGCATCCTGAAAAGGAAACGAACAAATAATTGGTGGGCATCAAACCAACATCCTTCTTAAAATCTCAAGTGACAATTGATATATTTTTTATTAACAAAGAAACAAATAAAACATTATTCTTCAAAATAAATAGCAATAATAACGAAGTGGTACTCCACCTCAAACCACTTATGGATTTTTTAACACACCATCCATTAAATCTACAAGGTTTTGAGATTGAATATCGTCATTAGCATCACATTCAGAGTCAAAATTCGTAGGCTGTTGATCCATTTCAGCAAATAAATCATCCTCAGATTCAGAATTTGCACGTTATGAAGTACAAATTTATCTCGAAACTATACACCACTAACCAGGTGCACAAACGTATACCATCAAAACATCGGCATTTACTGCACAGGAGAATAGAAATAATTCACATTTGCTGAATTTCTGATAATTCCTAAACCACAAAGGTACACGACCGTGCACCCGCGGTCCCAGCACGTAAACTACGTCACAGAGAGATACAAGTTTACGAAAGAAGTGCACTAATGTATTTTTCACTTCTTCATTTCTTTTTCTTCTTCGCCAGTAATAAATACCAGATGTTATATATAACTATTGCAACAGTCATCGTCTTCCACAGAAGATTGATAGAAGGAACGCAGCCGAAATGTTACGTAAGAATTGCTGTACAGCAAAGTTATTTGTGACATCAACACAGACATAAGAGAAAAAATATCTTCTAGGACAAATTCCTTATAGCGAATGCCTTGTTCGACAAATTTTTCTGCTTCCGTATCTAATGTTCTCTAAAACAGAAACCTACCTGAATTTACCATATGTTCAAATATTGGTGATCCTAAGGAACCAAACTGCTAGGGTCGTCGGTCCCTAGGCTTACAAACTACTTATACTAACTTATGCTAGGGACATCACATACACCCATTCCCAAGGAAGGATTCCAACCTCCGGCGGGAGCGGCGGCGCAATTCGTAGTATAACGCCTTAGACCACGCGGCCCTTACTACGCGTCTTACACAATGAAACACCCACCGGCCCCACCCGGTTGAAAAATATACCCCCCCAGTCATCGCACATAGATGTGTAACTCTTGCTTTCCTCTGCACAATATTAACGGCATCCAAACTACAGTGCTATCCCTTTCCATGCGCCAAGGTTCATGAACAACCTAACTTGGTTCTGTTTTCTTCCTTTGCCTAATAATAAAACTTCAAATGTTTGTAACTCTATCGGACATAACTTCTTGGTCATTAGTCCGTAGCTTACAAACTACTTAAACTAAGGTAAACTAACCTAAGGCCAACACAAATACCCATGCCAGAGGGGGGGACTCGAACCCCCGACGACGAACGGCCGCGCACATCGCAGCACGGCGCTCCGTGCGCACGGCTAAACAACCGCAGCCTCCCCCCCCCCCCTCAGCATATAAAAATAATTAGCAATAACAACCAAGTAGCTCTCCGTGGATTTTTAACACGTCATTCATTAAGTCTTCAACGTTCTGAGACTGAATTTCGTCATTAGCATTACATTCAGAGTCAGAACTTGTAGGCTGTTGATTGATTCCAGCAAATAAGTCATCCTCAGCTTCAGAAATTGGACATTCTTCATCACTTCCATTCGGTATGCGTGATATCTCTGCATCACTTAGCACACGGGCTGCCAAAATACATACCACGAACCAAGGTACAAAGATGTGTACTATGAAAAGATCGGCAAAGGAAAATTGAAATAATTCACAATCACTGAACTTCAGATAATTCTTCAGTCTTTCAACTTCACTTATCACTCACTACAACGAAGATAAACACGTAAAAGCTTTATTTATTATTTACTGTCATAACAGCGCTGTCCGAGCGCCATCTTCATTAATAATTTAAAAAAATCTGATTGTGTAGCTGGATATTAACTGTCATTTTTATGCGAGATAATTTGTTCATAGATAACTAGGAACAAATTATCTTCCATAAAAAATGACAGTAATATCCAGTTAGAGCTAGAAAGAAGGAAGATTAAGGTCTAACGTTTCGTCGACAGTGCGGTCATTAGAGATGAAAGATAAAATGTCTGTACTCTATATGGCAGCAAAACATGTACCTAACAAAACTGGCACTGCTGGAATATTGAAGAAGTGGGTTGGTTATTACTCACTGTTCCTAATCAGTACTGACAGTGACTAGCATCTCTGTGTGTAAATACATTGAGGGAGTTAACTGGTACTTAATCGTCGTAATTCCGATAACTGTGTGCCCAATAAGCTGAGGTGAAAGGTCTCATAACTGGAAGTGCCCTGGAATTGCTGCACTGCATTGCAACGAATAAAGAATGTGCTGAGGTAATGAAGAGAGGAAGCAACAGAGACGACAGGGAGAAATGATTGGCCAACCAGCTAATGCTGGCCATATTAACCTCAAACGTGTGCATGTGAAGGTTACATTAAGGACTTTTGTCTGGTTTCTGGTACACTGCACGTTTATTAATCAAGAGCGACACTCTACTTTTGATTGTAATTCCTCTCCATTAGCTTGTAAACAGAATCATTAGCATACGATATTTCGACCCGAGTCATACAGAAGTATAGTTAAATCACTTCTTTTCGGGACTCCAGTACTGTTCAGAAAAATGTAGCCATCGTTCCAGTTGGTCTGCCAGAAATATATATCGTTTACTCATTACGTGAATATTACTTCAAGCCAGCAGCATTTTGGGCAAACAGTTCCGAATCCGCGATTAGGCCGTGCGCTGATGACTCGCCATTAATGCTAAGAGAATAAAGGGAGTGATTAATTTCGGTGAAATTGGGTCACCCGTGAGTTACACACCTCAGCTGCTCTCGACCTACGGCCTCGACGCAGTTACGTACGCTAAGAAACATCGAATTAGTCACTGCGGATAACGAAGCGGTTAATTACGATTACTAAATACTCCTCACAAGCAGGAATTGTCAGGTACGATTAGCAGAGCAGTGACATCACACAGTCGTGTTATGACATGTTTATATGGTAGTATAATACAACTCAAAAGTAATGGTCTGAGCGTGGCGTGAGTCATTCATAGTGCCACAAGAAGCAAAGTATGCGAACTCGTCGAATGAGTCACATTAACGGCTCTTTCAAGCTGATGGTTAGATTTGATAATGGTGCTGAGGCCATCCGTGCCGTTTGCCATCCAACATTTTACTTACATCTTGAGATTACTTCATGAACGTCCACAATGTTTTCGGTTATAGTCATTTAATCATTTTCTGCTTGTAAAGCCAGGGGACAGAAGCTATTATGTGATTATGATCTCTCTCTGATGCAGTTTATAAGATTGAAAAATTTTAAATTTTTTTTTGTATATATATAGCAATACATCAAGAGCTTGCTGTATGATTCAGACATCATCAAGAGCGCCATTTTGGTCCAATATGAAACCAATCAAGTATTTACGGGGCAAGACGGTAAGAATCGCCTACTTACAAACGCAAATGAACTGAGTTTAGCTCGAGGTTCCGGGGGATGTAGATGAAATTAGCCGTCCTACAGCCCAGAGGTAGATGAACACTTCCTTGGAGAGGGCGACAGGCGCAGCGTTTGTACGTCACAAGCGATACCAAACCAGTCTCTCTAAAAGTACAGTTCCACTCTACTAGCGTCTGCGGCCACTCTTGAACTGACGTTTCCGAATTGTTCAACAGTGACTATAGAGTAGCAAATTAAATCTGCTGGACAGACTAGAATTAGATCTCGCATATTTCCCCCTTCGGGAATGCTCCCACGGACAGACTCGACTCCTACGATAATTCCAAATGTATAAATGCACTTACACGATCTTGGATATCAAGTGCGGTAGGCGACTGGAGTGTCCTTCCAATTCAAAGTTCTCCCTCCGTCCAGCATCATCTCAACAATAATTAGCCAAGCCCGGCAACATTTCTCTGGGGCTTAGCCTGATAAGAATGGAAAAGTAAACGAAAGAATTCTTGAAAATATAAACAGACAAATAAAATACATCATTCAAATCAGAACCCTTCGTTGTATTCCTGTGGCTATGTAGAATAAAAAGGAAAGTTAGAAAAAAAAGAGGTTCTCAAAGAAAATCGTTCATTATAGTATAGCCAGTCAATTAATAAAATTTTTATGGACGTTTTCTGCATAAACAAATATATCAGACGGTTTACCGGCTACGAAACATGCGACGTATAATTGCAATCGATTCCGACATTCTATTATCCACCCCCACTCTTTGCCATCTCCTTCTTCCACTTTATCCAAACTCCGTAATCGCCCATCTCCCCCCTTCATTTCTTTCTGTATTGCATTTCCTCCTTCATCCTCTCTCTCCAACTCCCCCATTTCTCGGCATATTTCCTATTTCCCTAATTGTAGCTACTCACAATCAAGACATGAATAATTAGTAACTTACTTCCAAAAAACAACTTTAGCTAAAGACATCGTTACTACGATCGTTTGATTTCCACTGCTTAGGCGAGGGAGTTACGATATTATACCTGTGTGTTAATACAAATGAACCATTTAAACATGAACGTCCCCAGAATGCTATTTCACGAAAGGCTGTTACTTTCTTGTGGCGTTTTTATGAAAGCATCGTACAGACATGATTTTTATTATTATTTTGTGCAAATCTCTGGAAAAAAAGTTTATTAACCTCCTCTTATGGTTACTGCTAAAAATCGGTACTTCAACTTTCGTGTTCACTTATTTATATAATAATGCTCCTCTGAGGAACCCACTGTAACTCGAGCTTGTACCAGAAACTAAGACGGCATTCGTTATGTTTCCATAGTTCGGCTATCCTGTAACTTACCACTTGAAGCAAGTTAGCTTTTATTGATATAATGTGTAGCGTAACGCAAATAAATGTTCGGATATAGTAAACTATACGACATGACACGTGAAACATCGTGGTGTTCGGAACACATGGAGAACATATGCTGGCGAATATAGAGTAACGTCGGTCTCTGACAACTTTTTGATATTTGAGCATTTGTAGAACTAATAGGCATTGATGTCTTCCTCGGGTAAATCTGCATGTGGAGGAGACCAGTTCGAGAAGTTTAGGCATAAGGACCGGGGTGTTGAAGGAGTGAAGTTATTTAAAGGAACTGCAACAAAATAAAACTGGCCTGTAAGAGCAGCTTTCTGGGCTCTTGTATCCTGCTGAACACGTGTGAAACGCCGCACTAGATCCTTTCTTCAGCAGCAGCTAATCGGCTCGTTGGCCTGGGAATCCCTAATGTCCACAGCACTTTCTGTTCGGGTCCCGCGCGCCTTCTTAGAATCACTTGCTACGCCAGTGTTCCACGTGGTGTGCTCCGTGAATGCTTTCGACGGTATGTAAGTCACTTACTTTCCATCAATGGTGTGTATGTCTTATTGCTTCGGAATTTCAGAATCCATTTTTGATTGCCTCTGAAGTATAGTTTAACTCCTCATAAAGGTTCCAAACTTTCCTGCTCCTTGAGATACGTTATACCGGTAACTATGTTCAGTCAAGACCAAAACTACGTATTTTTAAAACTCTCTTTTCAGTTTGCTAAATGTCTAGTCCGACATTTTCTACACATAACTTTGAGCATTACTAATGAAAATAACGCATCTTTATCAGACATGTAAATTTCCAGACAGAAAATGTGAATGTTTCGTGAGGGAGACGTACCGAACTACCGCTGAAGAGAGTTGCAGTAGTAGATCACGTCTGCCAGCACGTTCCATGCATTGCCTCTCAGCGCCAATAATATATTTTAGAAACCGTATTCCTCGCATCCACGTTAGTTTTTGTGCCTCGCGTGAAAGCAGCTCAAATCAAGATTTCCGCTACAGACACAACGTAACACGCAGCTGGGGACACCTGACGTGAATGCATCACGAGAAACTGAATCCATTTGCGGAAAATTAGTGAAGTGCACCAAAGGCTTCCTGGATACCTTTCCTTTCGGCCATAGATTACACGTTTAGTATACAATGATTTATTCTTTTTATTTGACATTTTTGCGGCGTGACTTACGTCACCATATTTCACACGTCTGTGACAACCAGTCACTGATTTCGGCCAGTCTTGACACTTCCCTCCGCTACGTAGCACCACCATGGGAACAGCAAATACGTCTTGTAATTCCAAATGTTTAACGGTGTTTTCCCCTCTAACTGCCTGGGTTAGTTGTTTTTCAGGACGAAGCAAAACAGTCGCTTATCCTCTTCAATGAGACATAATATGTGGACTTCAGTTTGGTGAGAGTCGTAATAGTGTAAGACTGGTCGCTTTTGTGCGAAATACTGCGTAAATATTTACAATTTTGCATTTTCGTCCTAATAGGGCGTAAATTGTAATAAGTAATGCCACTTCGTTCGACGTATATTAAAAAGTAGCATTTAAACTTAAAGTTTTACTTAAAAGTTTATTCATTTCTTATTTCCGGCGAGGAGCGACTTACTTTTCGATCACTTTGATAACTCCCATCAGGGTCGGCTCTAGGGAGGGGCGAACCGTGCCGTCCCCCAGGGCGTCAGATTTTTGGGGGCGGCAAATTCCTGAATTTTTATGTGGTTCCAATAGGTTAAATTAAACAAGACAATGAAAAGTGGAAGTGTCGCGCATAAATGTAGAAATGAGAAAATAAGTTGGAAATACGAATTGGTACAGATTGATAGACGTTGATACAGACAACAGTGATATGCGTCATCCTACAAGCAAAATAAACGTGCAAGATTACTATGTAGAAGGTTGAGCCAATGTGTTCGGCAGCGTTCGGGTGCTTCAGCGTGATGTGATGTGGATTGTGAGAAGCGGTAGAAGGGCGAGGTGTATTCCTGCGTTCGACTTCGGCACTATTCCGTTTAATTAACATTAATTAAAGAAAACAAGTACGATATAAGCATAAACTCAAAGGAACAGAATTCAACTACTTACTACGGCCTGAAAACTCTTATACTGAATTCTAGTAATGCCCCCTTGACATTTATTGTATTCTGTAACACTGGCGCTGCTTTAATCATAAATATATATTCACTAGAAAGAGACTCATGAGTGTAATATGTGAAAATAAGATGTCATATTTGAATAAAGCTGACAAAGTCGAGAAATGTGTGTGTGTGTGTGTGTGTGTGTGTGTGCGCGCGCGCGCGCGTGTGTGTGTATGGAGGGCGGGGGGGGGGGGGGGCGCTTGAAATTTTTGAACGGGGCGGCAAAATCTCTGTGGCTGGCCCTGACTCCCATCAGCAAATGTAAAAACATGTAAGACCTTTATTGGGTACTTTTCCAATGGTATACTGATCTCCTGCTTGGGCCTAGGACAGAAATGAGCTTTCGCGATGTATGGGGAGCAAGGCAATTAGTGTGACGACATAAGTGGCCTTTCTGTAAGTAGTGTGTGACCTTTTGGGAGCTCTAGAAGAGGAGAATGGAGGGAAGGTGTGTGGCACGTCGCCTTCAGAACAGATTCCCGTTACTCATTTTGGAAACAAGTCGAGTGCTCCTTCAGCCGTCCTAGAGGAAAAGGAAAGAGAAAAAAAAAAATCCTTGTCCTTATATGGGATTGAACCCGTGACCTCAGGGCCGGAGTCCACTACTCAGCCTGCTACACATGTGGAAACTGCACTTCCCTTACATAAGGCGGAAAGGAATATACCCATTTAAGAGCGTATATTTACGTAAACATAAAGTGAATGCTCACAAACGTTTTAAAGAAGTTAATATTTCAGATAATATGAATATGTCCACCCTGAAAATGGATCACGGTTTGAAACAAGGAGTGAAATGCAATTATAACAACGTTGAAGGCCCTTTTTGAAAAGAATATGCCAAATAATTCATGTTTTGAGCTTCTTAGATGTTCTTATATAAACGATGACCCACATAAACCTGATGCTGCATCGGCAATGTCTGTAGAGAGACCACCACCATCGAATCTTTTGAATCTACGTATTCCCGCGCCACCAGCTTGCCTTCTTGGAGAGTTTAACAGTATTTCGGAATTTACCGCTGAGATTGTTAGGTCAACAAGATACAAGTCATGGCGTCCCTCCGCGCACCAATATAAAGTCTTTTCTACTTGAAGTGAGGCCTGTTGTATGCAGATCAAGTTCGGAAACAGAGAATGAGTCTGTTTCTAAACAACCAGAGTTATAGCACATTTTATTGTCATTCCAAGCTGAATGGTCAATTCCCTGCGAAGAGAAAGTCTTCTAAAATATTTTCAGGATAAGATGCTTTATAGATCGTCATAACTCCCTCAAGCCCTTTATTTACACAATCTGTTTCGGTCGACTATCAGCAGATTCTTAAAAATATGTACAGCAACAAAATGATTAAATTTTTGTATACGCAAGGGACCAAACTGGCTGCGAAGGAATGGCCGAGCGGTTCTAGATACCATGCCCAGGACTGCAAGGCCGCTCCTGCCGGAGGTTCGAGTCATCCCTCGGGCATGGTTATGTTGTCCTTAGCGTAAGTTTGTTTAAGTTGTTTGGAAACCTAGGGATCGATAATCACAGTAGTTTGGTCCCATAATGTTCGACTGTTTGTATACCTATTAAACCAAACTATGGTCATCAGTCTCCAAACTTGAAAAAGTAACTTACACTAAGGATAATACACAGAGCCATGCACGAGGGACGACTCGAACCTCTGGCGGGAGTGGCCGTCCAGTCCGTAGCATGGCGCCTTAGACCGCACAGACGTTCCCACGCGGATACAACATCATATTAGGCAATCACAAAATCAGTGACATCAAATAACAAACCCATCAATTTGTCACTGTTGGCACATCGTACAGTTAATTATATTGTCAATATATAAAATAGGCTGTAGACTATTTCATATTACATCAGAAATCATCTTTTGTAACCGTAACAAATTCAGGATTTCACCTATGTCTATGATTTTATACATCCATAATCTGATGCTGTAAATGCCTTTAAGAACCTGATAATCGCCAGCCGATCGCAACTGGTTGTTTAAATAAATAAAACAAATATAAGGAAACCCTTCAGACTTCAATGCAGCAACAGGGATGGGGTATATGTCCCATACACATTAGCTACTGTGAAATGTTACCGGGCTTGCTAGTAAACAATAAAATCATTAAACAACCATTTAGTGGTTGGTAGCCATTTTAAAATTCATCTTACCGTAGAGGCACGGTCATGTGTAACATGGTAACTGCGGACAGATTAACTCTGCTTTGTGTCCGAGTTGGTTAGTGGGCGTCCGATAATCATGTGACGTGATTTTTTCGTTTTTCGACCCCACCCCCCCTCGACCCCTGCTCAGATGTCGTGAAATTTTGATCGACTCCCTCTTCCCCTAGTCACACGTGAAATTTTTCAAAATTTTAGTGTAAATACGTTAATCTGTGCTTCATTACGTTGTATTTCTTAAAAAGGCATAATTTGTTGATTTTTTTATTTTATTTTTGTTTCAGACTAGTTAAGACTTGTATTTAATATAGAATACATAGAATTATGAGCGAACAAAACCTGTAAGTTATATCATTTTAAGCAGGAAATCTATAATACTTTTATACGTGATATTTTAAGGATAAAAATACAGAAGGTTTGTAAGAGTATGGAATGAGTAGTGACTAGCCTCATTCAGCAGACCAAATGTGCTTCATAAGCAGGAGTCACCCCTTGAAGCAGTGCAATAGTAAAGAACATCCCTTATAAACGTGTTTGAAAAGAAGGGTCGTGTAGCCGTAGCCGAGCGGACTGGTTTGGGCTTCTACACATGCAGCGTATTTCGTTCGTTTTCTGAAAAACAAAAAACAAAACAAATAAACAAAAATTGCGAATCCTAAGAGAAACAATCGAGGGGCTACGGTGTTACTATCATCCCGTTTACATGGGCTCCCAAAACCGGATTTCGTAAACCGATTTACCAAATCCGATTTTGGTTGGTCATGTAAACACTTTAATTTAGATTCTGGAAATGCACTCTGTAAAGCGGTTTTCCAGTTCTACAATCGATTTTCATGCTCATGTTAACGCAACCTTGTCAGATTGTGTTTTCTTTTTAAGATTTTTCAACATATATGGACATAGTGACATAAAGCATAAATATTAAACAGCATGAATATGTGTTTTTAAGTAAAGAAAAATAGCGATTGTCCTGACTAAATCAGTAACTGAATCAGCTGTTTTTCAGCCGCCATATTAAGTAGACTAGGAAATCCGATTCAGGCTGTGACATGTAAACACGACAGCGGAATATGGTTTACGAAAATCTGTTTTTGTCTTCCGGTAGATGTGTTGCATGTAAACGTAATGTATTATTATTGTGTAGGGTTTAGGCATATTTTAGCTGTGAAACACGTTTTACTTAATTTAACACATTCCTCTCGCAGTTTCACGCTGTTTCTCGCAGAACAACATTACTTGAGATTCACTACGTTTACATGCATATGAGGAGGACGAGTGAAGTGTAAAAAATGTACGACTCCATACCGAATTGATACGTGTAAAAAAAAAAAAAACAGCGTGCCATAGAAAGCACGGACCATAACAGGAATTTATGTTTGTCTTATGTTTATATTCTACTTACTTTCAACGGAATAAGCTGCAAATATACACATATTCGTACGTATTATTTCATACCACTGAATCAGTTGAATTCGGCTGCTTTGACATTAATTTTGGTTTGATGTATGTCTCTTGCTGTTTTACTAATGCTTGCAATGCAAAAATTGTACTAGCTATTTAGTTAATAACGTACAAAAATTATTATGAACAAACATTATTACTTCGGCAGCTCGCCCACCATTAGGAGAGCTATTGTCGTTGCAACTGTTAATTGGTGACAACTTTCACAGCAGTGAGTGACGCGACTGTATAGACTGTGGTAATAACATGGTGCTTAACAGTAACCGCCGTCTACTATCGCTCATTGTTCACGTTTTGTAGACTGAGTACAGAGTAGAAAAGTACTCTTCATTTCAGCTACGTATATCTACAGATATACTGCGAAAGCCACCTTAGAGTGTGAGATGGAGGGTACTTTTGGTGTCCTGTCATTTCTCTCCATGTCTGTTGCATTCGTGAATGGCATACGGAACGAAGGGTTCTCGGTAACTTTCCGCACGAGTTCTAATTTCTCTGGTTATCTCAGCGCGGTTATTCGCGGGACATATGTTGCACGTTCTCAGAATGTCAACAGTAAACGTCTCAGTGACATATGACTTTCCTGTAGTGTCTCCGTGAGGCTCGCCCGCATACTAAATGAAACCGTGCCGCTCTTCGTTGCATCTTTTCTATCACCTATCTTTTCTAATAATTCAATCTATAAGGGCTCCATAATAGTAAAAACATTCTCAAATACAGTCAGACCAGTGTTTTAAAATCTCTCTTTTCGTGGATAAATGACACTTTCTTAAGCCTTTATCATATGAGCCAAACCCGAAAACCGTTGTGTCCTTTCAATTTATATACTTTTCTTTTAGTGAAAAAAGACAGGTATTGGCTTTCGATGATACTAGTCCACATTGTCAAAGAACCTTGAAGAACAAACGTTTCATTTTCAAAATATGAGTAAAATGTGGTTTGACCATTTTTTTGCACGCCATGATTGTAAAGGCACAAAGGTATCACTTCATGTTTACGTAATTAGTTTTGGTATATTCACGTACAAATGAACTTCACGCAATGATCAAAGGATCCGTCGATCCTTCATGTGTGGTATTAGCATCGCTCTTAATCGTCCCATATACTGTCTGTTCACTTTCTAAAGAGCTATAAATCGGAAGATTGCGTAAGAGTTCGCAACTAAATTCGGTTGTTTCCGATCACTACGAACTGCTAGTTAGATATTTTCGTAGCCTCATAATTCGCTGTTTTGAGGCCTTTCGCCGAGCTGTGCTTTGAGGTTTCCTGTTTAGTTTATTACTTCCAGAATGAGTGAATCTTAATTGTGTACAATTTTTATGTATTTGGACTCAGTATTTGCAACTAATAATAAATGTGCAAGCAGACATTTCCAGATGTAAGCGGAAACAGACAAAAAATGTTCAAGCGCAAATCGTAAAAGGTTAAAAAAAAGTAATTACTTTTGAGAACATTATGGAAAACAGCGATCTTATTTGCAATTATTAATTCAAGTAACAATAACAAGTCAGACTAGATCGCAATTTATTTTATTTCACTGGTAATCGCTTTCGGTCAGTAACATGACCATCATCAGACCACAACTGTAATGTTGGCCACCAGTTGTTTACAGCTGGAGGGGCCTAAAGGTTTAATGTTGATTGTTTGAGCAGTAATTTACAATGTCTCTTAATGACATATACGACGCAGTGGGCCCGGAAGATTACAAATGATGTCATTTTGATATGGTTGTATGCTCTGCAGAGAGACATTAAAAACTGGCCCCCTCTCCGTCTCGACGGATGGAACTGAAGTGTGAGGCAGCAGCGATGGGTTGGCCTTGTACCGCGGGCAGCTGTGAACAACGCCTGGCAGGACAGCCGCGCTCTTCCCTGTGTTACCGCTGGATTTCACTGTTACAGCTGCTGTTGAAGCCATGTGTACAAATGGAGAATTTGATCGGCAAGTCCGCTACAAGCGTGCAACAATCTGTCTATGGGGTTCAAATCTCTTCAACTAATAGATAGTTACAGCTTTCACGTAACGGCATTTATGAAATTGTTATTATAACGTCAATCCAATCACAACCACGTTCCTTTCTTGCGAGTTGCGGACAGTTCAGCAATGGAATTGCAAGGCCATTCGTAGTATTCGCCAAGCGTTACCGAATCCTTACCCGGCCTTCTGGAGATACGAAGGTGGCGACCACATCGGGTCCATTACTTGTTGTTCCATTTGGGAAGGGGGGCCGCGGAGGAGGGGGACGGGTCGGACGGGTGGGGGGGGGGGGGCAGATAGCGGCGCTGGGGATTTTCCACTGGCGACCGCGTGCAGCTGCCCGCCCCGCCCTCCCCGCTCCAGGGTGGGGGGAGGGATGCTCTGGGTCAAGGCCGCTGAGAGCACTGACCTACGCACGGGCTTCATCCGTAGTCTCCGGCCTGGTTCCGTAATCAGAGCTACTCAAAAAACCGCGTAAACAAACAGCGGTACACGTAATTTTTCCATTAATTACGTGAGTTGTAGACCCGATTCTCTCCAACCCTTACCTGGAGGAGAGAGGAGTCTCGCAAATCACCCCGTTTACATGGGGATTTCGTAAACCGATTTCCCAAAACCGCTTTTGGTTAGCCATGTAAACACTCCAAAATCGATTTTGGAAATCCACTTCTATATAGCGGTTTTCCAGTTCCACAATCGATTTTCGTGCCCATGTAAACGTAACCGTTTCTGAAGCGCTCTTGGCTTGTCACATTGTGTTTTCTTGTTAAGAATTTTCGGCACATATGGACAGAGTGACATTTTCTAGCGTGAAATAAAAGTATAAATATTAGAGTGAGCATGAATCTGTGTATTTAAGTAAAGAAAAAAAGCGATTGTGGAGACTAAATCAAGAGCTAAATCAGCTGTTTTTCAGCCGCCATATTAAGTTGGATAGGAAATCCGATTCAGGCTGTGAGTGTAATTGCTATAGTTTAAAAAACCAATGTTTAAAAGATTCTCGCCGTTTGTGGTTCAGCTGTACCAACACTTGTGGAATTTGTTTCTTCTTTGTTCGGAAACAGTCTGATTGCTTTTGTCGTTTTATTGCCACGTTTCTGAAGCTTTTTCCTTCAGATGCAGCTGTGTTGACTGATTTGGTTCATTAAATAATGTAGTTATTGCATTCTTTACACGTTTCCTACGTTCGACTCTCACCAATTCTACTGGAATTGTAGTGAAGAAATCTTAACGTTCCTGAGTAGACAAGTGACGCCTTTCTCTTAAATGGTAGATATTCTTGTATTTACTAGCCTTTTTTTATTTTAAATAAAAATGGAATTATTCAGTAAGAACCTGTAAATTACATGATAATTGTAAATCAACAGCCTTGTGATGTAGCGTTTCATACACTTCCAGGGACCTAAGGAAACCTAAGAAAGGCAAATGTGGAGCTATTTTTATTACTTTTTTTATGGCTCTACATACGTTCCCTATTGTAAAAGGTACTTTAAAGACAATACAAACGAAAGTAGTCACACTCATCCTATATATTATCCAGAAATATAGCTTGCTGACCACTTGGAGAGCTGCTGTCGCAGAGTATAACCGAAATCTGTAGGACTGTTGTGACTGTACATGTTAGACTGTGCTATTACCCTCACCATTGATTCCAACGAGAAAGGTTTTCCTCCAATTTAGAGGATAGAATCTTGCAACGTGGTATCGCGTGAAAGCACGACCTCAACGACAGGACGTCTCATGCCTCGAGCAGCCACGACCTCCTTAGCGCCTTACCCACCTTGCGTCCACCTGTAACGCCAAAGGCCTATGAAGTCTGGCATCTCAGCCTCTGCAATCGCCTTGCTTTCCGAAGTGTCATAGGATGACGTAAGCGGCCATGATAACACCGAAATCTTAGCCCGAAAGGCATGCTAAAAAGAAATAAATAAACAGGAGATACCGCAAACTGACTGAAGGCAACGCACCACTTACGGATGATTCGCATATTATCTGCTATGGATACGTTGATCTCTGTTTCTAATTTAAATGTTTATACTTTGCTGGGGTTATTGTAGTTTGCGATGACAAAATTTAGACAACTCCTGCAACTTTTCTCGAACAACAAGAAATGTTTGTTTGTATAGTCTATGGGACTTAACTACGGGGTCATCAGTCCCTAAACTTACAAACTACTTATGAACTACTTACGAACTAGGACGGCACAAATATCCATGCCCGAGGGGGGATTCGAACCCCTGACCGTAGTGGCCGTGCAGACCGTGATTGGAGCGCCGCAGTCTCCTCGGCCACCGTGGCCGGAAAGAAAGAAAGAAATGTTTCTTGTGATATACGATTTAAGCGCAAAATACAGTTTATTACTATTTAGTACATAGGAAAATTGACTTTTGGGTTTCAAAGGCATGTTTTGTATTATTTATGTAATCTCATATTCTGAACAGCGTAGATGCGTGTCAAGAGTTCACACGAATCACTTCTATATGTGAATGTGGAAAGAAAACTGGGGGAGCTTAAACAGACCTGGCCACTTAGACTGATCAGGGCTTAAACCACTATTATAGCGAAAAAAGGAAAGACGATTATGCTTAAGCGTCCCGTCGGCAAAGCGTTGTAGAATACGTTCGGATAGTTTTTGACAGGGTTGGGGAAAGATATCGGTCGTGCCCCTTCAAAGGAACCCTACCGGCAATCGCCTGGAATGATTTAAATCAGGATGGCCGAAGACGGGCTTGAACCGCAGTCTTCTCGAAACCTGAGTCCAGTGGGTTCCCATTGCGGCACCCTGCTCAGTCCTTTGTTACATGATAAACCAATAGCAAACCTAAAAACCCAAAAACATACGATGTCACCGCGTACAGTAGCTGATCAAGAAGGTGTAGACGTACAATCGGTCATTCCCCATTGATTTTGAAGCATTAAGATAGCGGGTGCGGCTTGGTAGCAAAGTGGAATAGTGTCAGACTATCAATCCAAAGAGCGGGTCTTCGATCCCCGCAAGGTGCTAGGATTTTTATCTGTCACTTTCCACTTCTTTCACCTCTGGCAGTGTTTCTGATGCGAAAAATGCCGAGTAGCGCCGTGGTTCGGATTCCACGTCAAACTGCAGTTCCCCTTATAACTGGCTGGGTAAGTCAGTTCGAAGGTCGGAGGAAGGCAATGGCATACCACCTCCAAACAGGACCATGCCTAGTAAAACACTGTGGTGTTCAAACCAATCTTCGGATTGTCGACTGCATTTACCTTACCTTAAGATAGCGGTCGCTGGATAAGTAGCTACCAACATTATATTGAGCATCACACTGTTGAGGTAAAGCGTAGAAACTGGTACTTTGTAATATTGAAATGGGGCATCCGCAGCTAAATGTTATCACCGTGAAAATTAAGTCCGCTGTGACTGCAATAAGCTTTTATTTAAAAAAAGCACAACCGGTTTCGCGTCTTGTATACGCATCGTTTGGTGCTCTGTAAGATGTAATAAATGAAAGGGTCTTACAAGGGCGTCTTTACAAATTAAAAAGAAACAAACAATGAATTGTTGAATATAAAACGGAATGATGAAAACCGTAGGAAGAGTTGGTAATTTAAGTCAGAATGGAATGTGTAGCATGTGAATACTGCACCCTGTGACCGATGCACCCTTGCCCGTCAGATATCAGCAATGACATCTTTTCCCGCGACAGAATTAGAACCAGCTAACCTTGGATCGAGAGGCGTTGTATCTTTGGTAACGTTGCTGGCCGTGAACTTATTCTGCCTACGCCTGTTATTTAATAGGCGCTCTGGAGTCCATATCTGAGAACTACATGCATTATTGTTACTATATATAGCACAAAAAGGGAGCCTCAAATAACGCATCTAAATCTATTAATTTTAAGCTATATTAATTTATAGTAACGCTTTTATTCTCTTGATAAAAGGTCAACAATTTGACAGTAAACTTTATTTCAATGCATTGAGATAACTAAAATATATGGTAAAATTCTTATATATATATATATATATATATATAGAACAGCAGTGAACAGAGAGAGATGAGCGCGGGAAGGGCCGCACGTTTCTAGGCGCCATGTTAGAGACTGCGCGGTCGATACCGCCGGAGGTTCGATTCCTCCGAACACACACACACACACACACACACATATATATATATATATATATATATATATATATATATATATATATATATATATATATATGTGTGTGTGTGTGTGTGTGTGTGTGTGTGATGTCCTTAGGTAAATTTAAGTAATTTGTAAGTCCGGGGAGTGATTAGCACAGTGGTGGAATTACAAACATTTCAACATTTTTGAAGAGAGAGAGAATTTGGATCAATAAGAAACAGACAAGTTTTCTAAACAGAAGGCTAGTCTTTTAGTGTAATTATGATTTCCCATCATAATGTTTTGGTACATTTCACAGTATCTACTACTTCGTAGTCCTTACCCAAAATCACAAAAGAATTTTTTCACAAAGTTTCGATTAATTCCATAAGTGTGTTTATACAGAAGCTAATATTTAAAACTAAATTGCCACAACGTAAGCCAAGAAGTAAGTGTTTGGACACTCATAAGCATATATAGGCCTAGATGGTTTGCGAAAAAAAAAAATCGTTTACTGTTTCTTGGTGTGGAGGAGGCAAAGCAAATCTGTAGATTTGCAAATAAAAAGAGTTGTGACAGAATCACCTGGTGGCGAAGTGATCCAAAGTTATGGAAATTTATAACAGCCACAACAGTCGATGAATTATTTATTTTACTCATACTACTCTACCTCTGCGACGTAACTGAAGTAAACAAAATCTACGACCATAAATAATATTGCTATTTCATCATTTTTTTAACCATGTGACGATGCCAGTTGCAATAGGATTTATATCCTCACTTTGACTTAATGAAAATAATGTTTGAATGTTGTTAAGCTCATGGGACTTTACTTCGGGGTCATCAGTCCCTAAACTTACAAACTACTTATAAACTAACTTATACTAATGCCTGAGGGAGGATTCGAACCCCCGACGGGGAACGACCTGGGGCATCGGAACATAGCGCCTCAATGCGCATAATCATTATGATTGAAACCGGTAACTGAATTTAACAGTTGCACTCAGCGACTTTTGAGTTTCTTATATATTTTGGAAAAAAAAGCCTTACCTTTTTATTATGTTTACGTATTTTGTTTGCCGCTACAGAAAATAAGTTTAATGTACTATTGACTTCGAAATCACTGAAGACGTAGCGGTTCCTGAAGACGTAGCAGTTACTCGTACTGGACAAGAGGAGGAAAGACGACTTATTATAAATCTTTCAGACAATGCAACAGGGTTTTAAAGACACACGCCTTGGCCGAATTTCATATACAGTGACAATCCATTCAACTTCTTACACTGAGCCGTAACTCTCGCGCACTAGACACAAGCGCCGGAAAACAGTTCTGTAACACTACTAATGGCAATTCCACCGTCTACCGATAGGTGGCACCACAGGCTGGTCAACGGTAGCGCTCTGCCCGTCAGACGCTTGAGGGAGCAAGGTCATATAGACTTCGTGAGCGTGGCGCTACACTGCTGCCATCTGTCGTCGCAAGTTTTCTGCGCTAGATATCTACTCATGTCTCAGAGTGCAGTCTCTCCGCAGCAAGCGACTTGGAAGAGTTAAAGACGCACATGTGTTCAGCAGAGCTATTAGTAGCTTCTATGAGAGTAGGGCCTATACGGTGTTTTCGTTTAAATTGTTGCTCTTGTGAGAATGCCGACGTAAAATAACTATTTTATGAAGAAATTAATCGGTACCCATGGTTGTAGCTCATCGGCTGTCAGCTCACGGTTAATAGAATAACTGGTTAAAAACAAGCTCACTGAAGAAGTACGTTACGAAAGGTAGCCCATTGTTCACTAGAATTATAAACAGCTAAGTTATATGAATGGCAGTATAAATTTTGAACAATAGTTTGTGAAAGGGCTTAGCAAAGATAATATGTTAGAGAACTGTCATCATTACCTAAAGCTATTTGTCAGAAACTATTTTCAGATAAAAACCAGTATGACATTATAAAGCCAGAAAATGTAGGGTTGCGAAAGAATAAAAAGGTGTAAGTTATAATTATGTGTGTGTGGACTTCTCTAGGAGGCTATTATGCAATTTGCTCTAACTGCAGTTCGCGGTACTGCAGATGGAAGTGTGGGCGTCCAACAGTTATTTGCGGCTAGCGCGTTCCGGGAAGTCGGCAATGGTAGTTTTCCAGCGCCCTGTCTACTGCAGCAAAAAAACGCCATACTAAGCTTCCTCTGACTCGGTAACAACAGCAAAAGCAGTGCAAGATTATGGTTCTTTGACTTCTACGTCAGTACATTTTAAAATGAAAACATTAAATTGCAAACAATTACTGCGATTTTTCGATTGCGCGAGAAATTAAAGATTCGTCTGGTTTTCTATTCATACACACATCCAAACCCGAGGGAGGATCGAGCGTTTGTTTGAGACTGTCAAAGTCGTTAATTCTTACACGCAAGAATTGGGAGTCTGGGATGTTCTCATTCACATTAGAATGACGGCCTGCATAGTTATTGCTGTCTCAATCCTGGGCCGACTAGTTTTACAACAGCAGTAATAGATTAACAACGTGGAAGCAGAACATCGCTACTGATCCCGTAATCATCAGTCTCGTAATAATCTGTTGATTTTGTTCGTCTACGATATACAGAAGGCTGTATAGTCAAGCAAAGTTAATGCCATACATCGTGATTTTCAAAAAAACCTTAGATACAGTTCTGGAGCGACGCCTACAGAACAAACACGCCACGCGGGAGTAGCCGAGCGGTCTGGAACGCCACGTTGCAGATTCGCACGGACTCCCGCGTCGGAGGTTCGGATGGTCCCTCGGGCACGGATGTTTGCGTTGTGTTTAGTATATGTTTGTTCATAAGTAGTTTGTAAGTTTAGGGACTGATGACCCTGCTGTTAAGTCCAATAAGCTTTACAAACATATAGAACAAAACACGCGCATACGGAAAATAGTGTACTGAAGAGTAACATGGTGTATCGGTTTTATTGAACACGCGACGCCAGTGTTCTCAGGTACAATTATGTTTTTAGTTCCATAAGGCTTTGTCCAGACGATGCACAATGGCATAGCGGCATGTCGTTTGAAAATGATTACGAAAATCTCGAGACCTGAAAATAACTCGTGCAGGATGGGCATAAACAGACGAGCACCTAATTTCATTTAATCACACAACATGCGGTCGGTCACTACAAGCTGTTACATCGGGCAAAATAGTTTTGAATATCTGTTCTTAGTGATAATCTCACACATAAACTTAGCCTTGAGGAAGGCAAATGCCGAAAGGAAGATCTTAGAAAGATGTCACTCCTCAACGAAATAGGTTACAATAACATAGATCAATAAATATTGAGTACTGTTCGTCGGTATAGTTTGCTTGCAGAATAACAGAGAAGACAGAAGTTCAAATAAGTCAGGCATGCTTCATCATGAGTTTGTTCGGTTAGCGCGAAAGGGCCTCAGAAATTCTATCGAACCACCACTGTGGTGATAATTGGATGCAAATGGCATATATACACACGTGCCAATGATTGACTTGAAGGGATATACGAACTATGAAGCTTCCAATGAGGAGTGCTCCCTTAAGATATACCATCAGAATCTAGTTTCTTATCTGGATGAATTTCGTACGTTAGGTGCCTGTTATCAACAGTGCACTTTGCATGTTATTTTCAGTAGATGGCCTGTACTGAGATTCTTTTGTGCAGCCCATGGTAACGCATGTAGTACTGCAAACGTGATAATTCCATACCGTGTAGCAACATAACATGTTCATCTGAGCATCAGTTACACAGATTATTTCTCTGTGTTTCTGAAGACCTATGATCTCAACACAAAATCTTAAACTGTCATTAATATCCCTAACTTTTCTACCGTATCAGGCAAGTCACTCTACGGGGTCAACTGTATGCTTTAACCAACTATTGCGTTTTACGATTTGCGCAATTCAGTGGAAGGTTTCTTCTAATTGACGTCAATTCTCCCAAGGTCAAATGCGGGAACCTCATGACGCGTGACGATCAGCTGAAACCATCATCTAACAAGTCGCCGATGGATAATTGCCAACACGTGACTGTAAGTGGGGATAGCATTCACTATCTGAATAGTTGCTTTCTGAATGGTACTCGGGAGTGAATATGGGCCTTTTACCGCTTCATAATTATCACCGAAAGTGTATTTATAGCAGAATAGTTCACACACACGTTTTCCACATAAGTTAATAAATTTAATGAAGAATGAGCTGTCTACAACACAGTCGATCATCAAATTATAATTTAAGGTGGCGAACATTCATGACAAAAACAATAATTTCATTTTCGGACAATTCATTTTCGGACCTAATTGTGTTAATAAAACGAATGATGTCACTGTACACCACATTTGCATTATTCAGCTTTTACACTGACTTTTTTCACCCCTAATATCTTTGTAACAACAGCAGATATTAAAAACGGTTTTAAAGGACATCAATGTACAGCAGGGGCTTATCAGAGTAAGTTTTGTATTGTCCCGGATATCATGCACTAGTTTGGGGGGAAATCATATAAGGCAGGCGTTATTCGTCGCGGCAAGATTTATTTCCAAAATTTCTTTCACTAACTCTCTCTTTCGAATGCATAGAGAGACATGATCATCACAATGAAATATAAGAGAAATGAGATCGAAAACGAAAAGATTTAGGTTTTCCTTTTTCACGTGCGTTATATGAGAACGAAACGGTAGAGAAATAGCATTTAAGCTGTTCGATGAACCCCTGCACACTGCACTTCAATGTGATTAGCAAAGTATTAATGTAGATGTAAATTTAGTACTAACAAGAATTTTAGAATTTCTTTATATATGTGGTACGTGAAGTTCAGAACTTAAATAACGATAAGCCAAAGCCATTCAACGCAACTCTCACAAGTTCTCGAGAAAATCGACTTTGAAGTTTTACAAGTACACGTAAGTACCAATAATTAAAACACTTAATCTTCGGTTGTTGTAGTTCAGGTGGTTGCCGGGCGCCGTGGCTCAGCGCGCCCGGTCAGGGGGCTAAACGCGAATATCTTTCTCATTGTTTTCGAATTCAGTTCTATAAAACATTTTCAGGTCTCTAATTCCAAGTGTTGTGTCAGTTTTTGTTTTTATGTGTATATAGACGAGCAATGGAGATCACTTTCCAAAAATAAATAAATAAATATAAGGCGATCTATAATTGTTTAATAATGATTTTGCAACCAAGATCGCATTTTTCATGTATTATGTAACCGGTTTCGGCGTGCTCGAAGTCTTCTTCAGACCTATCGTATTTTACATAACTTCACAACATTTTTTTTTTTTTTTTTTACATACTAAAAGAGTACACCCAGAACAAAAACAATAATTTCATTTTCGGACCTAATTGTGTTAATAAAAATTGTTGTGAAGTTATGTAAAATACGACAGGTGACGCCTCAACCTGGATGTACTTTTTTAGTATGTAAAAAAATGTTGTGAAGTAATGTAAAATACGACAGGCCTGAAGATGGCGTCGAGCACGCGAAACCGGTAACATAATAAATGAAAAGTGCTATCTTGGCTGCAAAACCATTGTTAAATAAAAAATGTCGTAGTTCTTCACAAACTGAACAATCAAAGACTGCCGTCGTCAACTAATAGTGAAGTCATTACTGTAAAAACTGTAACTTATGTTTTTTTAAATTGAAATCTTCATTATTTTAATAAGTACAGAAAATTACGAATAAACAAAAATACGTGCTCATAAAAATTACCAGTAGATATTAAAATTGTGTAAGTAGTTGAACACAACGGAAAAAAATACCTGTCGCTGCAGGATTCGAACCACCGACACTATGGTTAAGACTAGAACGCTACCACATGAGATACACCGACAGATGCTGCAACTGTTTTAGTTACTGATACTTAACGTATACTTGTAAAACTTCAAAGTCGATTTCCTCGAGAACTTTTGAGATTTGAGTCGAATGGCTTTGGCTGATTGTTATTTGTTTTCTGAACTACCCGTACCATAAATATCAAAAATTCTAAAATCCGATACCCATGTGGTCTCCTTGTAAGAGACAGTCTAAAACGTAAACAAATATTATTTTCAACACTAACTTGTTTTTTCAATCTAAAGCCCATATCAATTTATTATGAAATCAATAGCAATAAAATCCACAAAAAGTGTGGCATTGGTAGCATTGCATTATTGTACGTGTATCACATCGCGAATTGGCAGCGCATTTCGTTTATTTCAAGCGTCAACTTCTCTTCGCCATTTCTCGCGATGTAATTCACGTATCGAGATGTTAACCAATGATATAGTTTTTACGAATTTTCAATTGTGTTGAAAATAACATTTCTTTGCGTTTTAGTCTGTTGTTGTGGTCTTCAGTCCGTAGACTGGTTTGCTGTAGCTCTCCACGTCACCCTGTCCTGTACAAGTTCTTCATCTGAGAATACGTTAGGCAACCTACATCCTTTTGAGGAAATGCATACTGCATACTGTAAACCATCGGCTGTTTATTATTTTCCAAACTTCTACCGGTTTCGGTTATAAACCATCTTCACGGAAGAGAACTAGACAGACTGATTAAACAGGTGCATTATGTGCCTCCTTATACATACTGTCATGCATGTCACACAATAAAAATAAATAAGACGTTACTAGGCATCAAGTCTTGGTTAAGAACAAAAAGCAATGCCAGGCTGTGATGGTGAACCAAGGTCTATTACAAGAGAACCTAACACAACTATTGAACACGATTTTTATCCCTCGCACTTCCTTCTAATGCTAAGTTGACAATTCCTTGATGTCTCAGAATGTGTCCTACCAATTAATCCCATTTCTTAGGATATGCCAGAAACTCCTTTTTCCCCCAATTCGGTTAAGTACCTCCTCATTAGTTATGTGATCTATCCACATGATCTTCCATCATTCGTCTATAGCACCACATTCCAAAAGCTTGTATCATCTTTTTGTCTGAACTTCTTATCGTCGACGTTTCACTCCCATACAATGCTACCCTCAGACAAGTGCTTCCAGAAAGGACTTCCTTGTTGTAATTAAAGTCGCTGCCTCAAGTTGATTACTGTAAAATATTTTTTTTTTTTTTTCAAAATGTTCAAATGTTTGTTAAGCTTAGGGACTTAACTGCGCGGTCATCAGTCCCCAAACGTACAAACTACTTACGAACTACCTTACACTAAAGACGACACAAACATCCATGCCCGAGGGGGGATTAGAACCCCCGACCGCAGCGGCCGTGCAGACTGTGACTGGCGCGCCGCAGACCGCTCGGGCACTGCGGCCGGCATATTTTTTTTTTTCAGTCTCTACTGGTGTTCAGAGATATTTGGGGTGCAAAGTTTAAGTGGGACACACTGTATAATGCCAAGAGCTCAGCCGTAAACGCTGTTCCGAGAACTATGTACTTTGGATCAATCAGTAGTCTGCAGAGACAGAATGAACGTATTGTGAAACGCCCCGATACCGGTCGTATTGGCCCCTAGCGGCAAGTCCTTCTGCCGTCGAGAATGTCTCGCTAATTGTCGCGAATTGCTGCGACCTCTGGGCGCCAGATGTCTAACGCGGTAGGGAAGACTCAACTTCCTTGTGTACAACGGCTTAAATTTCAGTTCCTGTCTCACATCATTGCTGTATGAATGACATAATTCTAACTAAACGTAGGGTGATGACCAATCATTAATATGTACTAGATAATGAAAAAGGATTCAAATTCCGCATTATTTATTTCTATATTTCACTATCGCCAGTAGTGGGCTTACCACTAGGCATCTCTCGTACGTCATTCTGCAACGTTTACAGAGCAATGAAGGGAAAATTTTTGTGCCTCAGTACCCTGAAGCATAGTCTGTTACCTCGTCCAGTCTTGAAGACTGACTAAACCCGACCACACGTCTCTGTGGATGAGTCTGATAGGAAGTTAATGAGAAAGTGAGAAAATATATGTATATATATATATTTAAATAGACATGCCGAAAAAATATATGATCAAATTAATGCCGTGTTTTATGTTGCTATGGCTGTATGGAATGAAAGTTAGAAAAACGTAAATAAAAGATCAGACGGTTTACAGACTTCGGAACATGCGACGTCAGCCATTGAGAAAACCAATCGTTTTCTACACTCTGTTCACGAACTTCCCGTCCCCTTTTTCTGTCCATCTCTTCCTTCCTCCACCACCTTTTACCCCTCCCTCTATCCGTCCTTCTCTCTTTCCGTCTCCTCCTTTCCTTTCTTTTGCCTTCCATTCCCTCCTCCTTCCACTCTGATCTCAGTTCATTTTCTCTTTCCCTTATCGTACCTATTCAACGTGTAGTAATTAAAACTTTGTGACAACAAAATAAAATCAAATGTTTGTAACCTAGTGGACCAAACTGCTATGGTCATCAGTCCCTAGACTTACAAACTACTTAAACTAACTTACACTAAGGAAACTCACACACAGTCATGCCCGAGGACTTCTCGATCCTCCGACCGCGATTGAGGTTTAAGGTATCGCGACATTGCTGCTCGCGTTGGTCGCAGTCCAATGACTGTTAGCAGAATATGGAATCGATGGGTTCAGGAGGGCAATACGGAACGCCGTGCTGGATCCCAACGGCCTCGCAACACTAGCAGTCGAGATGACAGGCATCTTTACCCGCATGGCTGTAACGGATCGTGCAGCCACGTCTCGATCCCTGAGTCAACAGATGGGAACGTTTGCAAGACAACAACCATCTGCACGAACAGTTCGACGACGTTTGCAGCAGCATGGACTATCAGCTCGGAGACCAGAGCTGCTGTTACCCTTGACGCTGCACCACAGACAGGAGCGCGTGCGATGTTGTACGCACCAACGAACCTGGTTGCATGAATGGCAAAACGTCATTTTTTCGGATGAAATCAGGTTCTGTTTACAGCATCATGATGATCGCATCCGTGTTTGGCGACATCGCGGTGAACGCACATTGAAAGCGTGTATTCGTCATCGTCGTACTGGCATATCACCAGGCGTGATGCTATGGGTTGCCAGTGGTTACACACCTCGGTCACCTCTTGTTCGCATCGACGGCACTCTGAACAGTGACCGTTACATTTCAGATGTGTTAAGACCCGTCTCTACCCTTCATTCGATCCCTGCGAAACCCTACATTTCAGCAGGATAATGCACGACCGCATTTCGCAGGTCCTGTATGGGCCTTTCTAGAAATGGAAAATGTTCGACTGCTGCCCTAACCAGCACATTTTCCAGATCTCTCACCAACAGAAAACGTCTGGCCAATGGTGGCCGAGCAACTGGCTCGTCACAATACGCCAGTCACTAATCTTGATGAACTGTGGTATCGTGTTGAAGCTGCATGGTCATCTGTACCTGTGCACATCATCCAAGCTCTGTTTGACTCAATGGCCAGGCGTATCAAGGCCGTTATTACGGCCAGAGGTGGTTGTTCTGGGTACTGATTTCTCAGTATCTATGCACCCAAATTGCGTGAAAATTTAATCACATGTCAGTTCTAGTATAATATATTTGTCCAATGAATACCCGTTTATCATTTGCATTTATTCTTGGTGTAGCAATTTTAATGTCCAGTGGTGTAGAACCGAGCTAGTGCAATCAGTTTGTTATATATAGCTTCAGGGCTAGAGTGGTCTGAAACTATAACAATCTGCTAATGATGAAAATCAAATCTAATGTAACGCAGGTAGTTTGACAGCTTTAATCAAGCTATAATATGAAGGTGACGCTGGAAGAAAGGGTTAACGCAGTACGTGGTGTATTAGGAACGTAATAAATACCTTGACCGGAATAATCCTTGTTCTATTGAAACATAACACGTACTTTGCTGACGTAGTCATATAAAAGAAAACGGTATAAAAATATAAAACGACCTGATAACAACGTGCCAAAAACTGTTCGGTAAAAGTCTTGATTAGCATCTGGAAAAAGCAACGACATAGTGAATTCACACGTGAGCTATTGACTCAGCGAGGGTAAATAAATCGAAAATTCTTTGCTATAAACACAGTCCGCCATCGTAATCCAGTGGATGTTGTGGTTGGTCGCCATGCATGGGGGCCAGTTTCGATTTCCTAATAATCATCGTCCCCTGCACTGGGCAGTCCCAACACGACTCCAGCTGATGTCCAACAACCAAAAATAGATCACCACCACCATCATCATCCTATAACCACAAAAAGGAGCCAGATAGTTTTTCCTTGCCAAACTATCAAGTGATTACAAAATGTGAGCTAATTTATTGTCAATAACATACTTTGTTGAAGTTGCAGATTTTATTTCAGTACAGTCCTCAAATATCAGAAACGTCTTCCCGTGAGCTTGTTACTGCTAAACTGTTGAATGTCTACATCTACATCTACACTTCTCAAGCCTTCACACAGTGTGTTGCGGAGAGTTCTTTGTGTAGCACTGTCACTACCTCCTATACCAGTCGCGTATAGTTTTCTGAAAGAAAAAGGCCTACAGGTATGCCTCTGCGTGTGCTCTAATCTATCTGATTTTAACCTCAAGGTTCTTTCGCGAGATGCCCGAGTGTATATGTCAGTTTCTACGTTCGTTGCAGGTGAACTCCTTTTTGGAGGGGCGCAACAATTACGTTTGTTATATACATTAACCCGTTGATTAATTTCCTTGAACTGAACTGCGTTTCTCATCTATTCTTCTTCACTTTTCCAATTACTTCTACGTGACTTACAGGAATAAATAAATTTTCGAACCCGTCAAGACAGTCCGGTTCGACAGGTAAATTGGCAGTAAAATTTCCCTGTAACTTTTTTCCCAAGCAGCTCCTGTCAGAGAACATTCTCGATGCATAGATCTCTCCGCAGGTGTGGTACAATAAATTTCGCGTCTGTCCAATAACAGGACATAAAGATGAGGTGAAATGGATCGGGAACAAGGAAGAATCTTATTCACTGACTGTTCCGTCGGTTATTGACAAAATATTTTATACATTACCAGTGTGAATGAAACACACAAGATAACAGTGAGATATTCTGCAGATTTATTGGTTTACGAACAGGTTTTCGGCTGTTACGCCATCAACAGATAAGCGATATAAGTTCTTACGTTGATAGATATATAACTATGAACGGAGACTAGGTGCTTTTGTTTATAACTAACTTGAAGGAATTATGGTAATTCAAGTTGTAGTCTAAGTTCCAGACTGATAAAATATGTGAGGACATAATAAATTACGACATTATCCTAAGAAATAAAAATTGAAGTAATATAAATTAGCTGAAAAAAGATCAAAATTATCTTAAACAGGTCCAAAGTCTGGAACATGAAAGTGTGTGACAAAATTGAATGAAACATCTGTAAATATATGTTAAAATTTTAACTGGTTAAATTAAATTAGAAAACTAGGAACAATCTGTAAAATGAATTTTTGAACTTCAGAATGTGCTTCTTAGCTCCTGTATTCAAACATATCAGTTTCTTTTCGAGCAATCTTGCTCATCAAATCGCATTTTTCAGTTATTTCCCTACAATAATTCTGTGACGATATTTGATTCTTATTTACATCTACTGTATCCTATGACTCACTAATCATAATGTATGAAAGCAAGCGTCCTACAGGGGATTGGGGTTGAAACGCTGCTCCAGATGAGAATGCATGAACATAACTGAATTAATAGTGTATAGCGTTGTACTTTCATGAATGGATACTACAGGTGACTGTAGGTGTATGCAGTGATATCTGACACACTAAATCTATCTGTTGTGGCAGTCTGCTGGAGCTATAGGTATACTGGTTTGAGTTGTCTTTTGAAGCGCAGTAGTCTTTCGTCTTCAAATGAAATGCACATGTATCATCAGAAATAACTGGTGCCATTTAGTAGGGGCCTTTGTGACAATACCTTAGAACAACATCAAAGAATGTAACGCGGGAAGGCTGTGGGTAGAAGGTACCCACAAGACGAATACAACGCAGTTATTATTGCGCAGGAGGTGACCTAACGTTCTCGATGCCACAGATTGCCTACTTGTGGTGCAATTTAGCTCCATTTAGTGGTATCAACAACCTTGTAGAGTAATAAATAAGTAATTAAAAGTACCGCTCCTATGGCCTCCCTATGCAGTTTTCTGAACGATTTGTGTTTGATTTTATCCAGTGCATCCCTCTTGCCTTTTCATACTGTTATCAGAACAGTCTGGATCAAACTATTAAAGGTGCTGAAAACTTTATCAAATGTTGCTGCGACTTCACTTATTCTATCACGTACCATTGTTCAGTCATAAAATGATACTTTTGCATAGAAAAATATGTTCTTGCTGGTCCTTATACCCATCTAGTTGGCACTAAAATGTAATCATAGATGCAACCGTTTATGGGCATACGTATAATCTATCAATATACGTTACATTCGTTAAATTCTTCTTAATGTTGAATTCACAACAATCCATTCGATAAATTTCTTAAATTATTCTTGGAGTTAAAGCCTAAACGTCCTATCAAACCTTATTTTTGCGCTACAAGAAGTGAATTACATTGCAGGAATTATTTATCCAGTACGAGTAAGTGTGAGATGCGAAAATACGAGGGCGGTTTGACAAGTCTGGTAAAACTAGATTAAAAATTGTTTTAAAGGCGAAAACTCACTTTATTTCTCGACATAGCCTCATTCGATGAAAATTTCTTCCCACCAAGCCAAATTTTCAACTTTGGGAATATGAAGAGGTCACTTGTAGCCAAGACTGGTGAATAGGGTGGGTGAGGAACCAATTCTAATGCTAAGTCGTGCACTTTTGCCATTGCGATAGCTGCTGTGTGGGCTGGAGCGTTGTCCTGATGAAACAGCACTTTCTTCCGTGCCGATCTTGGACGTTTTTCAATTAGTTTTTGTTTTAAACGATCCAGCAGAGCAGTATAATAGGGCCCAGTTGCCGCGCGGGAGTAGCCGATGGGTCTGGAGCGCCATGTTGTGGATCGCGCGGCCTCCCGCGTCGGAGGTTCGAATCCTCCCTCGGGGCAAGGGTGTTTGTGTTGTCTTTAATGTAAGTTAGTTCATAACTAGTTCATAAGGTCAGGGATTGATAATCCCGCAGTTAAGTCCCATAAGCTTTACAAACATTGGAACATAGGGCCCAGTTACTGACCTTCCTTTTTCCAAATAATCTACTCTGGGAATCCCAAAAGACAGTGACCATCACCTTTCTAGCTGACAAAACAGTCTTCGCCTTCTTTGGTGCACTCTCCCCACTCTTCGTCCATTGTTTGAACTGTTGTTTGGTCTCTGGAGTGTAGTGGTGGATCCAAGTTTCATCCACAGTTATGAATCTGCGCAAGAAGTCCTGTGGATTGCGCCTGAACCGTGTGAGATTCTGAGCAGAAATGTTCTTTCGTTTCCACTTTCGGTGAGCAAGCGCGGCACCCATCGCGCAGAGCTTCTTCATGGCCCGTTTTTAAAGGAGGATGTAATGCACTCGTTCCGTTGAGATGCCTACGACGTTAGGTATCTCGCGAACTTTTGATCTTCGATCTTCCATTACCATACCACGCATCTTTGCGATGGTTTCCTGTGTGGTGACTTCAACGGGCCGACCGGAGCAAGCTCCATCTTCCTTTCTTCTCCAAAAGTAAATGGTCTTCACTGTCGGTGTAGAACCCACATGGGCCTCATCCAACTCGGATTTGATCTGTGCAGCTGTTCAACACTTCTAATGAAAATGTTTAATGCCCGCATGACATTCGTTTTTCCATCCTGAGAAAGTTACGCAGTTACCACTTCAGCTGGCAGTCAACAACCAACTAATAACAGCTACCGTTCGAAACATGGTTCGAAACTTGCTTTAATATCCACGGAAATATCAGGTTTACCAACAACAGTGCAGGTACCGAAAATTTCCCGCTCTTTCATACAAATTTACCAGACTTATCAAACCACCCTCGTAACACGTCATGGATGAATAACATGACATGACATGAATAGCTCCCTTAGACTGTTCGTGGACGATGCTGCTGTGAAGTCAACAGAGGATCAAAAGCAACTGCAAAGCGATTTAGACAAAATTTCTTCATGGTGCGAAAATTGGCAATTGACACTAAATAAAGAAAAGTGTGAAGTAATACACATGACCACCACTAGAAATCCGCTGAACTTCAATTACGCGATAAATCAGTCAAACCTTAAGGTCGTAAATTCTATCATATACCTAGGAGTTACAATTACGAACAACTTTGACTGGAGAGAACACACAGAAAATATTGTGGGAAAGGCGAACCAAAGGTTACGTTTCATCGGCAGAACGCTTCGCAGATGCACCAGCTCCACCAAAGAGACTGCCTACATCACACTTGTGCGTCCTCTCCTGGAGTACTGTTTCCCCTCGTGGGACCCTCACCAGGTGGGACTGACGGATGGCATTGAGAAGGTTCAGAGAAGGGCAGCTCGTTTTGTTCTATCACGTTACGGGGGAGAAAGCGTCACGGAAATGTTGCACGAATTGGGGTGGAAATCATTAAAAGAAAGACGTTATTCATCGCGGCGTGATCTGTTTGCGAAATTTCAATCACCGACTTTTACTTCTAAATGTAAAACTATTTTGCTAGCACCCACCTACTTAGGGAGATATGACCAAACCAATAAAATAAGAGAAATCAGATCGAAAACGGAACGATTTAGGTGTTCTTTCTTCCCGAGCGCTATTAGAGAATGGAACGGCAGAGAAAAGTTATGAAAGTGGTTAATGAACCCTCTGCCAGGCACTTAAATGTTATTTGCAGAGTGTCTATGTAGATGTAGACGTAGAACTGTTAACTACGTCTAAAGTGCCAGGAGAGTGGAGAGAGGCGGCAAGATCCCTGGAGTAGGTCTTGACCATAAATTCAATACTAGTAACTCAACGAGCGACAACACAAAGTAGAGCAAATTATGGATTTTATTGGCAGAACCCTTAAAACATGCAACAGAGCTACAAAGAAACTGCATACACTACGCTTGTCCGTCCATTTTTGGAATATTGCAGCCCAGTGTGGGATCCTTATCAGGTGGGTTTAACGGAGGACATCGAAAGAAACCAAAGAAGGGCAGCTCGTTTCGTATTAACACGATACAGGGGAGACAGCGTTACGGAAATGATACAGGATCTGGGAATCATTACAACAACGGCGCTTATCGCTACGGCGTGGGCTACTTGCGAAACTCCAATCGCCAACATTCTCCTCCGAATGCGAAAATATATTCTTGACTCCCACTTACATAGGTAGAAATGATCATCAGAATAAAATACGAGAAATCAGAGCTCGAACAAAGAGATTCAGGTGTTCTTTCTTCCCGCGCGCTATTCGAGTATGGAATGGGAGATAAATAGTATAATGGTGGTTCGATAAACCCTCTGCCAGGCACTTAAATGTGATTTGCAGAGTATCCCATGTAGATGTAGATCAGGCACGCAAATACGTATCTAAAGACCAAGCACATCAGAAGGCGATGAATCTACTTTTCGGCAGTCTTCCGCTCGGAATATTCCCTAAGATGTATGTCGCAAGAAACGAAAGCGAACACCCTTAAAAGGAAAAGCACGGCGAGTGTGGCCTGAGGTGTCCCGTGGAACAGGAAGCGGGGCAGCCTCCGAGCGGCGGCGCCCTATCAGCGGAAGTCGGCGGTCGGTACTATTCCATGCAGCCAGCAGCCAGCTCGCAAAAACGGCCGCCCGTCTGCGGCAGGCCGAGGGCTGCGTCAGCTTTCAGCTTTTACGCCATCCGCGGGCCCCGGGCATGCGCGTTATCACAGGCCCGACGTCTCGCACCCCCCCTCCGCCCCTCCCACACTGCGTGACTTATGGCTGGCTGTGCGGACTACTGGTCATTCTAGTGCCGCCACCCGCAGCTGACAGGCGCATCTCAACCGCTCGAGCAGGACTGCATCTCGTCAAGCACCGAGCAAACGCGGAAGGTAGGCTACCAGCTCAGATGACCAGCAATACAGTACTTATTTCACCATTTACAATTTTCTCACGTTTATTCTTATGAACCGTTGTTATTCGTAAGTATGTCTTATGTTTACAATCTACCAGTATTGTACTTAACAAAAAGTGAAACCTTCCTATGATTACTTCGTAAAACCTGATATTGTCGAAGTTGTTGTTATGGTCTTCAGTCCGGAGACTGGTTTGATGCAGCTCTCCACCCTACTCTATCCTGAGCAAGCCTTTTCATCTCCTCATAAGAACGGCAACCCACATCCACTTGAATCTGCTTACTATACGCGTCTCTTGGTCTCCCTCTGCGATTTTTACCCCACACACTTCCCTCCAATGCTAAATTTACGATTCCTCGATGTCTAAGAATGTATCCTACCAAGCGATCCCTTCTTTTAGTCAGGGTATGCCAAAAACTCCTTTTCTCGCCAATTCTGTTCAGTACCTCTTCATTAGTTATGCGATCTACCCACCTAATCTTCAGCATTCTTCTGTAGCACCACATTTCAAAATCCTCTATTCTCTTCCTGTCCGCACTGCTTATCGTCCATGTTTCACTCCCGTACAAGGCAACACTCCATACAAATGCCTTCAGAAAAGACTTCCTTACACTTAAATTAATATTCGATGTTGGCAAATTTCTCTTTTTCAAAAATGCTTTTCTTCCCGTTGCCATTCTGCATTTTATATCCTCTGTACTGCGACCATCGCATGTTATTTTACTACCCAAGTAACAAAACTCATCTACCACCTTCATTGTTTCGTTACGTAATCTAATTCCTTCAGCATCGCCTGATTTTCTAAGACCGCATTCCATTATTTTTGTTTTGCTCTTGTTAATGTTCATTTTATACGCTCTCTTCAATACATTGTCCATTCCATTCAAATGCTCTTCCAGGTCCTTTGCTGTCTCTGACAGAATTACAATGTCATCAGCAAAACGCAATGTTTTTATTTCTTCCGCCTGAACTTTAATCCCTATTCCAAATTTTTCCTTGCTTTCCTTCACCGCGAAGAAGTCTCGTAATTCATTGATTTGTTTAAAACGCTATTTATACAAAAAAAAATTTAAAAAGGGCATAATAAAAAATGAAACGTGGTTACTACGAGGTATGTTCATAGAGTAAGTTCCGTTTGGTTACACAAACTAAACGTGAACAGATACAGAAAAAAAATTGTATAAAAATCTGCAACTGTTCAACTACTTTTCTACATAACTTCCGAAATTTTGCAGGCACTTGTCATAGCGTGGGACAAGTTTTTGTGTGCCTTCTTCATAAAAGGTTGCCGCCTGTGTATTCAACCATGTGGCAAACATGTTCTTTCAGCTCATCATCGTTGAAGTGTTGACCACCAAGGACAGATTTTAGGTGTCAGAAGAGATGAAAGGAGTCTTCTTCTTCCCTTCACGTTGCCGCCCGAATGTGACCAAAGAACTCTTACGAGAAGTTCACTGGGACGTGTTTGATCATCCTCCGTACAGTTTCGCTCCTAGCGAGTTTCTTCTTACACCCAAAACCTGTCCATGTTGGTCAACACTTCAGCGATGATGACGAGCTGAAAGAACATGTTACCACATGGTTGAGTACACAGGCGGCAACCTCCTACGAAGAAGGCATACAAAGACTTCTGCCACGCTATGACAAATGCCTACAAAATTTCGGAAGCTATGTAGAAACGTAGTTTAATAGTTGTATATTTTTGTACAATAAGTATTTTTTCTGTATCTGTACAAGTTTGTTTTATATAACCAAACGGAACTTACTTTGTGGACATACCTCGTAGATTCGACAGTATATGTCACACTCACTTGCAAACCATTGTCTCACAAAATGAAAGTGAAAATAATGGGGATGCCAGTAAGTTTTAAAGTACACAATGACCCTACATTGTTTTTCATCTTCTCATTGTAAGAGAATGCTCTGACACTCAGAGGTATATACAATCGAAACTATTAACCATGTCTTAGTTTATACTATTTAAAAGATTTATATGTAAGCAAAAATTTAAAAAATAGATTACGATGATGTTCAAACATTTAACTATACACCTTTGAAGGTCCAGGTTTCATAACACAATTTGATCAAATGTATTTTCTACCCAAAAATGTCTGTTTATCTGAAGACTGCCTTGTGTTCCATGCGACTGTTACCGATATAGTGGTATTTTTGAAAGGTATACAGTTGCGATTTAAATAGAAATAAAAGGATAAGATACATGATCTAAAATTGGTATGTTCAGGCTCCAGATTTCATAATAAAATAACATATATTCTACACACAAGAAATTCCGGAGTGTATATAGTGAATTATCTCAGTAGAACTGTTTTATGTTATCAATTCCAAACAGTCTCAAAATTCCAACGCTCCACTGGGTATATATATATATATATATATATATATATATATATATATATATATATATATATATATACATATATATATATATCTTCAAAGTGATTCTATTACATTGATGAGCATTCATCTTCTATTTCTTTGCATGTAAGCTGTTGCATGTAAGTTGTGCAGTGTGACGATATAACAACTTCTCTGAAGCACCTGTTTGCTGAAGCGGCATTCAGATACAGCGATGATGCCAGATTTCGTCATTATTAACTGTTTTACGAAAGAATTAAGTCTATTCTAAATGTGATGACCGCCCCTTTCACTGTATGCTCCTAATTAGGTATTTATACCTCCAACAAAACGTTTTTTATTCTCCAAGATTGTGTTTTTTCTTCGAAGATTGTGTTTGTGGAACGCGCACATGGCGTTGATGAGAAATTTGTCAGAGACAGAACTAGTTACCTGCGGACTCCTCCGATGGCGCGTGTCAGACAGGTAGTGATATAACCAGCTTGGTTGATTCAGCGGTGAGTTGTTGTCGTCGGTCTTCTGACTGGATTTATGATCTCCAGACCTCTTCCTCTTAAGAGTAGTACTCTCACTTTACTGTCCTGTTACTTGTTACCCGTGTTTCAATCTCTGCCTTCCCATACAATATAAGCTCTCCATGACCGCTTCTAATAATGCTATAGTTATTCTCTGGCGTATTAATACACTTTTGATAACGACTTTTCTTGTTTTGAATATATGTTTACTTGCCGACTCTACTGAGAATCCCCTTCCTTATTATGTTTAATTTTCAGACTGCTTTTCTCTCACCTTACATCAAACTATGAAGTCATTCTTCTTCCCAGTTTTCTATGGTCTAAATGTTCGTACAATGCAGTGTTCCAATTACATATTCTTTTTCATCAAATTAAAGGCATTTTCTTTTATACTAGTAGACTCTTTCTGTTAGGAATACAACTTCTCTTTGCCTGTGTTAGTCGGTTTTATGTTCTCCTTTGTCCGCCATATGTTATTTCTCCACTTCCAGTTTTGATGTTCAGTTTCTCGCTGGTATCAATTCTGTTTGGTCCTCAGACTTTCGTCTTTCTTTGGTTAGTTCTTAATCAGTGCAAACTAGACCATTCATAAAAGGGTCTAATTCTTCCCATTTCCACCTCAGTTCCTTTACTACTTTAGTTACTTCTAAGATATACAACGCAGAATTACGCGCTTCAGTACGAGCCAACTTAGAGGATCTCCTGTCTTTATTAGGTCATTCCATGCTTCTTCTTAAAGGAATTCTTCCTTACAAAAATTTCTTGCACTTAAATAAAATGCGGACGCTTCTGAAAATACACTGCAATCAGTGTCCATAAATATGCATTGAACCATATCCGTTTTGCCACTGTGACGTAGCTCGACTACAGATAATACGAGAAGAGATGTAACATTCCATTGAGGAAATGAGGCATAGACGCATGAGGGCCACATTACATATTTTTGACTTCTAGTTGGCCATTACGGACTTGTTAATTATCGCATTACAGCTAACCTGCTCATAACATTTTCATATAAACTTCAAATTTGTAATTATTATTAATGCGTATATTTTACTGTACGAAATCTGTTTCGTGGTCGTTGAACGACGCAAAACGTAGGCACCCTGTGAGACAGACCGCAAATGAAGTGGAATACTTCGTCTATTCTTATACTTTTAGCAGTTGAGAGCTTCGGCTCTGTTGATGAGCGCAACAGCTACACCTCCAAAAACGCCATACCACCTGACGGATTATCGCGTTTCATCGCATAACAAACCGCAAACTTTGAAGCTTAGGGGAAGTGAGAACAGATGATGCTGATTCAGCGGTTAACTCCGTGAATCATCAACCACACGTTGTTTGTGCTTCCCGCGAGTCTAATTCGAGGCGCGTACACACTAATTAAATTATACTCTGTTGCAAAATTCTCTCACATGGCGCTACCATCTGCGACGTAACGGGAGGTGCCAAAGAGTCAAGCTAAAACATATATTTTATATGAGTTTCTCCGACCATATTTAATGCCATTCAGAGGTGAGTTTCTCCGACCATATTTAATGCCATTCAGAGGTGTCCACCCCCCCCCCCCCCAAACTGCGCCCAACTCCACCGCACCTAAAGTATTTGGATTCCTAGTTTATGACCTAATAAATAAGGTTTTGCTATTTAATATTGAAATTTAAATATCTTTTATTTCACGTTTTTGTAAATAGTGTTATTAAGTCCTCCCCCCAGGGCGGCCAAAAGTACTAATTTTTCATCACCACCCCCTCCCCCCCCCCCGTCCCAGAAACTTCAATGACGCAGTTTGCGTCATGACCACCCCCTGTGGGCACCTCTGCTGCCATAAATATGATGAAAGCACTTTAAATATAGTTTTATTTTTATTTGGACGAACTCTGTGAATGTAGCAGAAAAGTTATAGTTGAGGCAACTGTCAATCTTTGCACGTAACAATATTATTGGGCAATTACTGCTTTCGGGCAGTTTTGTCTTTTGCAGGTCACCACCATTGTTTTTCTGAATACGAAACGATAAAGCTTTTTTCATAATTAACCAATTCATTTTATAATTCAATGAAAAAAGTCATTCGTTAACAAGTAATTATTAAAATAATTTATACAGTATCTAAATATAGCTAATTATGAACACTATATCGGAAGTGTGAGGTTTATAAGAGACCCAACTTTGTATCATTCGTGTATAGACCGTTACATCTTCTTGTTCAGGGGACTGATGACCTTGTAGTTTGGTCCCCTATAAACAACAACAACAACAATCTTCTTGTTCAAAAATAACTGGAACATTGTCCATAGTACAATTATGTCTTCAACGTCTTTGACTCTGCGCACGAGTATACAAATTTGAGTCCATGAAGTACAATACAGAACCAACTAGGCGTAAGGTGTGTGTACTGACATATTAAATCAATAGTAGTGATAATTTTTAAGTCTTTAAGTGATTTCCTTAAAAATAAGATGAATGTGAGCATTTAGATGATCCAGAAGTTAATCACCCGTCGCTTTTGATTGATTCCTTTGCTACCGGGACTTTCCAGAAAGTAATTATCTCCAGCTATTTCTCACCGGCCTGTCACATACCACCGACATTCGAACAGGCGGTAGCAAAAGTCCAACAAAATATTTGGGAAAAGTTTCTTGTGTCACAACATGTAAAATTATTTTTATGTAAACTAGTTTGAAAAAAAATTATAACAGTATTCAATCGATTACCTTAAATAAAGATTGGTTGTTCTCGACGATGAACATCTTCGGATCTTTACTCTCAAAATATGCTAATCTAACAGCACGAAAATGTATTTGAAAATAGAGTTCTGGGGTTGGTTCTGAAATCATACATCAGTTATTCAGAACTGCAATAAACGACACTTGTCGGCAATTCCTAGTCTTTGTATTGAAATAACAGTCTTGATCGCAGAGATAATTTTCTATTTTATTTTACCGGTTTCAACTTAATATAGGTCATCTTCAAAAATAATAAAATACAGCCCATGTGGCCGGCGCTGGTCCGTGGCTGTATTATTTCTGAAGATGACTTAGGTTGAAGCAGTATACATTTACCCCTGCGATCAAGACTGTTCTTACAATACAAATATCAAGGGAGAGCGATGTTTCCTCCTGGGACAATGTTATCCAAATTAATGAATTCCTAGTCTGCTGTCATGCCAAATCGGCGATGAATATATATATATATATATATATATATATATATATATATATATATATATATATATTCAAAACTAGTTTCAGCTGAATGAGGGTGATCCAGTTCTTAGAATGCAAGCAATTTTAAATTAGAAGATTCAATTAATTCATCGTTTTTCGGCATCTTCGGTTGAGGCTCTAAGAATGACAAATATGTCAGTACCAGATGGGATCTTCATGTCCCCACGTGGCACTGTTCCATCCTTAGCGCATTCGAGGGGGAAGCATACTATTTGTAATTAGTATATTTTGAGTCTGCATTGAAGAAAACTTCTGAAAGCAGTTGAGTTAGTATGAAACTTCCGGGTTTATTTTATTTATTTATTTATTTTTACGTCAGTCTGGTGGTATGGGAATTAACATATTTGTAATGCAGCCTTTCGCAAAGAAAAACAGAAACGTGATAGTGTTCGAGTACAAGTCCTACTCGTCCATTACAAAGGAGTGACAATTGCAGGTCCTTGCTAACTGTGGTTCTGCTCGAGACGAAGTCCGCACATATAGTAGTAGTAGGTTTTTTTTTTTTCCAATATGATGATTCCTATTAAATTTACATTTTTGTTCAAATCTGTCACAGTATTCTTAGTAAGAACATTCGCAGCGCGTTCGTCTATGTATGTATGCATGTATATGTGTGTGTGTGTGTGTGTGTGTTTGTTTGTCTGGATCTTACAGCTGCAACAACACTGGAGCTGTGTTACATGACGCCGCCTTTGTGAGCGAAGCAGAGACGTGCGGTTATGATAACATGCACGACTCATATTGTGCTGCTGACGGCGCCTAGCAATCGTGAAATCATCAACTGCCTATCTCCGTAGCACAGCACTGCGCATTTTCTTCGGCGTATTAGCTTGTCTGACAGCGTAGAATAAAAAATAGTCTGGCTTAGCGATCTTTTCAAGGACAATTAACAACATGAGATCGGCAGATGCGTCATAAGGACAGCTAAACTCTTTGGTCCTGGCGCACACGTGCCGCTGCCTTTTATTTATTTATTTATTTATTTATTTATTTGTTTATTTAGCCTGATCAGATTAGGGCCATCAGGCCCTCTCTTACATCGGACCAGGGTTTTACACATACAGAATTTTTTACATTTGAGTTACCTATAACATACCAATGTTTTTTACAGATAAGCAATTAATAACATAATTTATAAAAGTTAACTACATGCAAAAGGATGTAAAATAAAAGGTATTGACTTAATTCTAATAGGATTAATACTAGTAGTACCACTGAGACACCTTCTGCTGCTGTTGGTGTAACAACATTGATATTAGCAGATACAGGATGTACTTTTGAATCGAGACTGGTTAAGGCAAGGCGAATTCTGACAAAAGGAAGTTAAGAAAGCTGTACCTGGCGAGAGCAATGGCAGTAAGAGAATATCTGGGAGGAGGAATGGATGTGACGTACCTGGACCGTAGGGTATTAAAGACTGGCGTAATTATTGCTTCAGTAGATAATCCATTAACTGTCGTTTGAAGCTGGCAGTGTTATTCAGTTCTCTGATATACTGAGGTAGATTGTTCCAGAGCCTCGTTCCTGCTACTGAAAAGGATTTTGAGAAACCGGCTGAGTGATGGATAGGGACAGAAAGGGTTTTGCTCTGACACGAACGAGTAGTTCTGTTATGCTGATCAGATAAGAGTGTTAAGGTCGAGGAAAGATATGAGGGACAGTGTACGTTGATAAGAGAGTAGAGGAAACAGAGTGTATGAAAATCTCTGCGCTTGTCAGCACGGAGCCAGGATAGTTGCATATAAGATGGTGAAATGTGATCAAAGAGACGGATGTTACATATATATCGAACGCAGGCATTCATGATTAGTTCCAGACGTCTTGAGCTTTCCCAAGAAAGACCTTGCAAGATAACATCACTGTAATCAATAATTGGAATTACAAGTGTTTGTATAAGTTTCTTTTTGAGATCGAGAGGAAAAAACTTCTTATATCTCTGTAGGGCATGAAGAGATGCTGATGCCTTCCTACACACGGCGGCTGTGTGCTCAGCCCAATTTAGTTTGTCGTCTATTATCACTCCCAGACTTTTTGCCGAGGGCGAAAAATAGATAGGTGTGTCATTTAATATTAATGATGGTTGAGATTCGCGGAATTTGTGGTTAATGAGCCTAGGATGTCCTACCAGAATTGCTTGTGTTTTACTTGGATTGAGCTTTAATCCTATATTCTGTGCCCACTTTGATAGTGCACATAGGTCAGAATTAAAATTTTCGATTGCTGTCTTCAGGTTTTTTGGTTTTGCACTTAAATACAACTGGAGGTCATCGGCATACATGTGGTATTTACAAAAGGACAAGACCGATGATACGTCATTTACGTACAATGAAAAGAGGAGTGGACCTAATACCGAGCCCTGTGGTACGCCTGATAGTACTTTTCTCCACTGTGACTTTTTGGTGCCGGACATGACGCACTGAAGACGCGATGTCAAGTATGAGCGAAACCATTGCACCACGCCTTGAGAGAGATTTAGGCTGCTAAGTTTAGCAAGTAAAATGTCAAAGTCCACAGTGTCGAAAGCTTTGCTAAAGTCTAAGAAGCACATAATAGTCGCCTCTTGTCTATCCATTGCCTGCTTAAGATCGTCTGTCACTTTTATCAAAGCAGATGTCGTGCTGCGATATTTGCGAAAACCTGATTGGTGTTCGTCAAAAAGGTTATTAATAGTCAAGTAGCTGGTTAGCTGATCATTTACTATATATTCTAGAGCTTTGGATAGTGCCGGAAGAATGCAGATAGGTCTGTAATCAGAGGGTGCTGTGGCAATGTTCTTTTTTGGCAGTGGCTTAACTAGTCCACGTTTCCATGCATCAGGAAAAACACTTGTGGCTAAGGACTGATTAAATATATCTGTTATGATGGGCATTTTATTGTGTGTAACGCCCACTTCTGTAAACTATGGGAAATGTAACGTACTAGGTTTAACTATGTGTTGAGTCTGGCCTATATATACCAATAACGGACGAAGCAGGAGCTGTTGGGGTGACAGCCTCTGTATCAAAGGGCTAAGTTCTGCAAAACCATTACATTCACCGAACTGTATCTCCGCTTCTGACTTTCACATACTGCCCCTTTTTCAAGGGTTTTTGGTTTTACAAAAGATAAAAGAAAATGTTCTCAGTACATTCACAGAATTTTAAATCTAAACTTATCAAACGTAAATAACACAAAGAAAAAATTTAACCGAAGAGAATGTGCACACTAGGGACAGAACCGTTAATTCAAACGCGGATAAGTAATTATACTTCACCATCAAGTGCAAATGAAACATGATGAAGGTTAACCCGTATTTGCGCGTTTGAATCCTGACGGCGAAAGATACGTTTAGATGTTTAGTATTTTCTCGGTAATAGGAGTATGTGAAGTGACCTACAGTTCCTGACAATCAGTGAATAATGTCTTAGGTTACATGACAAAATATTTCCATGGCGTGTGATACTGCCAGAGGTGTGTCTGACGAATGTCCACGTTAATCAAGACCACTCTTTTGGTATCATTATGAAGTATTGTGTTCACATCATGGTTCATCCTGCATTCAACGGAGGATTCGCAGAAGCAATGCTTGAAATTGAGTCATGTCAGGTGGATCATAATGTTATCGAACATATTAGTCGTACTGCCGATCAAGGAGAGATTAAATGGAAATAGCGATTTTTCTTTATTTCTTCCTTAATACGGTCAACAGTAACCGAACAAATATTGGAATTCATTTTGGCTGCCAATTCCATACGACAAAGAGTCCACAAATTATCTTTGTTAAGCGTACGTATCTATTTCGCCAGGTATTAGCTTAATGATGCTCTGAAGAGAAAAGCTACCTCACAGTAAATCTGCTCTACTCCACTGATAACATCTCGGCCACAAATCATTTCATAATGATGGTGGAAGGAAACTATTCTTTTGACTCCATCGTCACTCGCAGACTTTCGAAACAATATTTACAGTTGGAACAGTACTGTTGCTATGCTAGTTTTAGAACTAATCATACTCTCCTAGCTTTTTGCTGTCTTAATGGGTGTCAACGGAATATGAAGAGAGCGAAATAATTTGGTACGATGGCTCATGACTGGTGAATATTATCCTTCATTTCTTTCCTCCGATATATTTTTCATTCAGGCTTTATAAAACTAGAAAAGTCAAGCGTTCAAAATCGACTAATTTACTTATCAATATTTTTTCGCAATAGCGAATTTATCTTAGCGTCACTGTATAAGGTATAGATGTTCTACCAAATGGTGACATGAAAATTTGTGCCGGGCGACCGCTCGCGAAAAGCGGGAAACCCGGGTTCGAGTCCCGGCCCGGTACAAATTATCATATACACCATTTGGTAGAACATCTATACCTTATACAGTGACGCTAAGAGAAATTCACTATTGCGAAAAAATATTGATAAATATATCAACACTGTAAATCGTCACCATACAGTAATTCGACTAATTTACGTCCACATGATTTAAATAGAAACGTCCACAAACATTAGTTGCACGTAAAGCTGATTCCGGAATGAGATGCTCTAGAAGATTCCTAAGGAAATACAGTTCACTTACGAAAGAGGAAACTCTTCAAACACTCTTTAATAACGGTCGACAGTTTGGAACCCCCATGATTACTAAAGACAGAGATTGTCCAAGGATGAGTCACGCCATTTGTTAGGGATTTACTAAGCTGTATAGCATTCCCGAGATGCTTATTAGAACTCGAGTGAGGCTTAGTGCATCACATAAAAATTTAACGTTAAAATTTCAAAGAATTGTACCGCAACATATACCTCCTTCCAGTTACGTCTCGAAGAATGACCAACACGAGAATTCAAAGACATTAAATATGACTGGAATATTAACGACCGTCGTTCTTCGCATGTACTAATCGCCAACAGAAAGGGAAAGAAAGAAATTTTTCGCGCCATTGCAAAGGGTTATGAAAGATCTGGAGGATAACCAAACAGAAAACCTGTAGGGGGGAAGACAAGGGATGCGTACTGATGAAAATCGAAGTGAAAGGAAAAGTGAAGAATACGCCTTTATTCTATAGTAGCTGTCGAATGAATGATGATGAGATGATGACGATGATGCTACACTTATCAGCTAAAGATCAGTAGAGGAACCGTTTTGGTCGTACCGAGTTCACTCAGTCTCAGGAGTAGGAGAGGGGCGAGGGTAAGATTACTTAAGGGAAGTAACGGCTTTCTTTTCAAGATCAGGAGAACGGATTGCTGATCACATCTCTTCCTACCACCCGATGCGGGCCGCCCAGTGACGTCATAGGAAATCGAAGTCCATTAGGTATGGTCCCTAGCAGTTGAGCAATGTTTGCTCACCTTACCGCTTTCTTTAATGGTTTCAATTGTTACTAACGGAGTGATAAGCGAGATACGTCGCAGCACAATGATAATTGATAGTGAGTCTCGTACATGGGACTTGGACAATGCGTTCCACATTTCTTTCTGTAACGGCAACAGACAATCGACACGTGCGGGTCCACGCGTCCTATCGGAAGTTTCCTTTGGCGCAGATTAACGATTGTCAACTTCACCGATTCATAAACAGTATTAGGCCAAGCAGTATTCTAACTGAGATTATAACGATAACGGCAAGAAAAGGAACACTGCAGAGCTACAGCTCACGTTACACAGTAGTCAGGCGGACTTATGAAGCTTGTATTAGGGCACACAGTTATTATTAGTTTTCTGATAAGCGAATGATACTGTAGTTTTTAATTTAGAAATGTTTACTGGTTTGAAGATCTAGAAAGCGATCTTTGTGATTCGCAGTACCCTGGCCCTTCATTGTTACAATCAACGTCTATTAATGGTCCGTTACACAGCAGTGATGCCAACTTAGTCATTTTATGGCCGAAATAGCATATTTAGAGTAGCGTTTAGCCACACAAAATCACAAAATGATTATAGCCTGAAATCTAGCCTTTTTAACCATCCTAGCCAAAATAGCTTATTTTTAACTACACTTTGACTATGTAACATGAACCTGCTGTCAACGTTTATTCACTGTGGTTATTTCTCTGATTTACTACTCCATTTACGTGTTGCTACTGCACACGATCCTAACTTAACATATGCTGTACGGTGGGTGCGGGGAGCTGTCACAGCAAACAGCGTTTGTTGGACGAAAGGCATCTGGAGGGGTGAGAGAATATGCGCCTTCTTCCAGGACGGGAAGCACGCAGTGAATTCATCACTCACCTGGTTTTCAGCTCGCTCGAAAGTAACAATGCGTACAAGGGATATAACTATCAGCTAAAAACTTCGTATTATCGAAACTGAGTTCAGTGTTTGTAGTGTCGTCTTCAAAAATAATACAACACGGTATGCTCACAAGGCAGACAATAATGCAGTCACCATCAGCTAATAGAAAGCCGTTCAACTGGCTACGAACGTCTCTAAGTCCTTAAGCCACGTAGCGTTCCGACTATTGAGAACACAAATACTTGACTGTCATGTGTAACTTATCATTTTACAATATTACAGAATGGTTATCTTGTGATGGTTATAACGTCTTGCTGGGCTTTTAGCTACTGCAAACAAAATATTAGTAATTTAAGAGTTGTTGTTGTTGTTGTTGTGGTCTTCAGTCCGCAGACTGGTTTGATGCAGCTCTCCGCGCTAACCTGTCCTGTGCAAGTCTCTTCATCTGAGAGTACTTTTGGCAACCTACATCCCTTTGAATCTGCTTACTGTATTCGTCCCTCAGTCTCCATCTACGATTTTTACCGCACACACTTCCTTCTAATGCTAAGTTGACGATTCATTGATGTCTCAGAATATGTCCCACCAACCTATCCCTTCTCCTAGTTAAGAGTACGCCAGAAACTCCTTCTCTCCCCAATTCTATTGAGCACCTACTCATTAGTTACATGATCCATCCATCTAATTTTCATCGTTCGTCTGTAGCACCACATTTCAAAAGCTTCTATCATCTTTTTGTCTGAACTCCTTATCGTCCACTCCAGACAAATGCCTTCAGATAGGATTTCCTAACATTTAAACTAATATTGGATGTCAACAAGTTTCGCTTCTTCACAAACGCTTTTCTTCCCATAGCCATCCTGCATTTTATATCTTCTTTACTTCGGCCATCAGAAGTCATGAGGCAATTTTAGAGATGTCAATTAAATCTAGCCTTTTTTGCTACAAAAATTCCGTTTTTAAGAAGTTATGTAGCTATTTTTTGAAAGTAAGAGTCGACATCACTGCTACACAGAGATCTGGCGACTCGCTGGATAGTGAGTTTCCTCTGACGCGATGATCCGTCTCGGAACAGTCCAGTCCCTGCTTAATATAGATGTGTTCAGAGAATGTAACAAAATCATACTGGGAGGAAAGTGTTTACCTGAAAAGCGGCCAACACGTCAAAATACGGGCTGTGGTGACAACTTCTTAACGTTACACACAAACACAAAAGTATGTCAAAACGTTCCGTTTGTGCTATGATGTTAAAAGACTATACGAAGGCGGTCTTTGTCTCCCTATCGGGAGTGGATGGTAATAGTAAAGGGCCACAAGCTCAGCACATTCTCTTAACCGTAATTTTTGGTTTCTAAAACAGAACTGTTTCATACCTTTCCATTCGTTTCGAAGTATTAGAAGCAGTTTCCTAGGACTGAGTGCCTTGTTGGTTGGCATCTCACTTTCGATGTGTACACCATTAGGCCAACCTAGCACAGATTCCCTTTCCGGCCTACATATCAGAGCTGTAAGTGTTACGAAACTACACTTCAAAATTGGAGTACAGACCAACAGCTCAACCAGTGCGAAACGTGAAGTAGAAGAAATGTTAGCGGACGACGGGCAACATCCATGAGATTCGATCACTTGCTAGGTTTCACTTCCGTACTATTAGAAGCTATTTAATTTCAAATTATTATTACAATTAAGCAATAGATAAGTATACTTTTTACTGGTCAGAATATTATGACACTAAGCACGTGAGAAGTGAGCCGTTTACAATCCATTGCGAGGCTAACCAGAAGGGGGGGGGGGGGGGGGGGGAATGCTCGGCTACAACACGCGCAAATTTCACACACTGGAAGAACAGGAATTGTTATTAACTTGAGCCGTTGGCAATTCAGTCGTACAAGGAGGTCGATGCTCCGATGCGAGAGGCCGCTCCCCGTCGGGGGTTCGAATCCTCCCTCGGACATGGATGTTTGTCGTGTCTTTAGTATAAGTTAGTTCATAAGTAGTTTGTAAGTTTAGGGACTGATGACCCCACATTCAAGTCCCATAAGCTTTACAAACATTTGAATATTTCGAAGGAGGTAGAATGCTCTATAAACCTGTGCAATTCGTGAAAATCCTCGTCCTTAACCTCTCTCCCTAAGGCCAAGGTGATCCAGAGTGTAGATCTACCGGCTTGCTTAAAGCCCTGATAAGCGCTGGTGGCTTTATCAAGTGCAGTTTACTGAGCTGAAATCATGCACACGCCACTTCTGTGTCATATAACTTCATGTTTACGGCAGCATCCTGTTAGAGAAAAAAAGTCAGTTTGCTTCATCATTGGTATATTTTGACATATCCCTATATCATTTATTGCGAAAGGATGTCGGAAATAGTATCCTTAAATATTACCATTAAATTGCAAATTACGCTCACTGTAACAATGCAAGATGTACTTAAGAGTATTTTGAAACCATTTTTAGCCATATACTAGTTCGCACCTATATTTGTGAGTTCATATATTGGTATATGCGTCTACTATTCTCAATTTAAAAAAAAAAATACATTGTAGAAGGATTATGAAACTTCATACTTTATTCGACAAGCTCTAGAGTGCACTCCAGCATTTAGAGCAACTATGAAATACGCAAAGCACTGAGCACTATAATCTTAGCTGATCGAAATAGGGCGCATTACCTTTGGAGAGTTATCTGTGAGTGACTGCGAGAAAAACATTGTCGTTCCCGTGAATCCCTACTGAATAAATTTGTAGGTGTTCGAGGACCAGTGGGGCAACTGGGCTGCACCCCCACCAGGATTACACTTTATATCTCAGTTGTAAGCCCATAGGACAAGTCCTAGAAGCACTCTTCGCCATGCACTGTACAGTAGCTTGCAAAGTACAAGTGTAGTTGTAGAGGTATATTTAGTTCTACTATTACCCAATACGTCTCCAATGCAATATCTATAGTATGAACACATTTTTCGGGACACACATTCTACAAGTATACGGATTTTTTCCCTCCAAACCACTCTGTTTGTGTGATAGCTCTTCATTTTAGTGTTCCTTCCAAAATAATGTTCAAATGTTTGTATAGCTTATGGGACTTAACTACGGGGTCATCAGTCCCTAAACTTACAAACTACTTATGATCTACTTACGAACTAGGACGGCACAAATATCCATGCCCGAGGGGGGATTCGAACCCCCGACCGTAGTGGCCGTGCAGACCGTGACTGAAGCGCCTCAGTCTCCTCGGCCACCGCGGCCGGCTCCAAAATAATGCCAATAGCCATATAGTTCCCTGCTCCTGCAAAATTTCAACTTTGCAGCCCTTAAACCATTAGGAAGTAAACTTCTACCAATCTACGTATTTGCTGATTAGTGATTTTTCTTTGTTTCAAACAAATATAAAAAAATGTGTTTTGCAAACTTCGATATAACTCGTTTTCGTTTTGCAGATAAAATATTGTCTGTTTTGTTTGTACGGCTTATGGGACTTAACTACGGTGTCATCAGTCCCTAAACTTACAATCTACTTACGAACTAGCTAATCCTAAGGACGGCACAAATATCCATGCCCGAGGGGGGATTCGAACCCCCGACCGTAGTGGCCGTGCAGACCGTGACTGGAGCGCCTCAGTCCCCTCGGCCACCGCGGCCGGCGCAGATAAAATAATTTTGTAGATTGCACCTGAAGTGTTGGTAGGAGGCAAAGACTAGAAATGCTCTGATTAGCTCGTACAAGGAAAGTACATGGGCTCGAACAAACATATCTCTACGTACACCTCAATGTGCTGGTGGGTGTCGTTTTTCTGCAAAGCTCTGCAATCATGCTCTAGATAGCACTGTAGATGCAATTGTAGACGCCATACGTAATGCAGATATATATAACTTATGTAATAATCATCGTACATGTTCTCTAGCGAATTGTCATCAAAAGCCGTGATGATAGTTGCAACTTTAACCTTCTTCCCGAAAGACTGTCGGTATTCACTGCCACTGCTTCCATCGCCTCTTCCCGCACTTACCGTAGCACTACCACTTGCAATGAGTTGTTCGTCATTATCATCCCTATAATCATTATTATGAGTTTGTAACAACAATATCTAACTTATGCTCATATTTCTGTACCATAACAGATACGAGAAAGCATGCGACTGATTCATCTTCTACACTAAATACCATCTTCACGAAGAAGGGTTCTTCGTAACTTCATCTCAACCAATCGCAATACATTAGCAGGACTGATTAGCAATCGCCGCCCCATCTCACACTTCACCACACAAATAACATCACAAAACGCAACTTCGGAGGCACACTGCACCGCCCCTACTGGCGAACCGACAGGTCAAAGTGCAATGCGGCATGGCACACGCAGAGGCCTCTAACGGACGACTGCAGAGTTTTGCAGATGCGTGAGTATTACTAGTGCAATAAGGGATCTTTACATTATCTCTCATACGATTTTGGTGTATATGTGTTTGTTCGAGCCCAAGTACTTTCCTTGTTAGATGGCCTGCATTAGTCTTAACTATGTTTCTTATTTAGTACTGGAAACTGACAAAACGAAATTAGTTTATTGCACCGAGCAGTTCCACGCCTTGTGCAGTGGCACGTACGTTTCATGGTAAGATGGGCGACTGGGCGGGGCAGAGATTTACAAGTCGCACGTGCGACGCTTCTTATCAGAGAGGTGTTAGAAGCCCTATTCAAACGGAAGTTAATGTCAGCACAAACAAAAGTCTAAATCTGCGTACACATCAACTCGTACGTATGATCCCGAACTCACATAACGTGTACAGCTGTTGCTACTCTGGCGTCAGGGTACTTAATTGTCTGCGCTCTTCATTACCCCGAAGACCGAGATACGGATAAGTCGCGATGAAATTAGCTATCTATTTCAATGGAAGCAGGCTCACTGATACACCGTAAGCGCTACAAGCCAGAATGTACACAAGAAACGTTTTAGCCATATTCTCATGACTCTTAAGATATATGGAGAGGGAGTTTAACCCTTTCGCCACGGTGAACTTCTGCAGAAGTCGGTAGCGAATGTGCTCCACAGCCGGTGGACTGCTACAGCAGTCGAGTGCTGCCTGTGCCGCCCAGCCGGTGGACTGCTGTAGCAGTTCCGCCTCGCGTCATACATCGTAATGTAATGCTACTGAAATGTAACGTAAAGCAATTGTAAATAAATATTATTTAACAATCGAAATATGCGTTTATAATAATAACGTCCACATCCCACCAGAGCTGAATCCAAACTTCGATCTTTTAGAATTTTCGAAAAAATTGCGCGAATTGTCTGAAAGAAGGAAGAAAACTTTCTATTCCAAATGAATTTTCCCTAATAAATATATAGTATAAAGCCCAATAATTACGAAAACACTGAGAGTGTGAAAGCAGGACGGAGTAGCGCCGTGGGGAGTGAGGAAAATGCGCCGTACAGCGGTCACGGCCGGGCGCGACTGGTGCTCGTCCACAGCGCACTGCACAACAATCACGGTGCCGGAGAGAAAGGGTTAAGTAAATACATGCTTAGCGTACTTCCAGTTTTACCAAATATGCGAATTTTAGCTCGAGTCTTGTTTCTTTATTTTGTAACGCGCGCTTTAGTAAAGTACCATACAGTCGACATATGACAGGATTGGTTGTTTTCATGACGAATCCTGTCGCAAATATGTTTTTTTAAGCACTATTCAAAAACTTGTCGCTAACCATGCGAGACTCTCTTCTTACTACATCGGACTTTCTGTACCAGAGAGGTTACTCTGTACTCGTCTTCCTTAGTCCAAGGACGCATGCTGCCTACCCCTTTATCTCTCTGCTCTCGGGAAAGCTTAAACGATTTATCTCTTTCGCACAGTGTGTCTAAACACGCAGTAAATCACTGTGTTACCGCATATCAGATAAAGAAAAGCTTAAACGCCCTCTAAGTGTCAAGTTATGATGCCACATCAGCCAAAGAGGTCATCGATACTAATTCATTCAGGCCGGCTTCTAATGACCCAATTACGCTTTATCTTGTGTTCTCGTGCACATAATTATGATTGATAGTCTTCCTATTCAAGGTGGTACGATAGTGTTTAGCAGGATTATACGAGCCTTAAAGCTGCCAGAGATACACTATATTTACTGATCTTTCGTTTACCACCCACTGATTGTCCCTCGCTTACGTCTTGTGATTTCGATTTCTAAGACACAATTAGCGGAGTCCTACACTAAAGGCTACTGAGTTACCTCTACTCAAAGCTTACAAATTCTAAAATTAAATTAATACTTTTGTACACGTTTGGGACGAAACTACTAAGGTCATCAGTCCCTAGACTTACCAACTACTTTAACACTAAGGATAACATCCACCCATCCATGACCTGGGGAAAACTCGATCTTTCGATGGGAACGGCCGCCCTCTCCGTAGCATGACGCCTTAGTCAACGCGACCATTTCGCAAGGCTTACAAATCTTAACATGTCTTATTTACTTGGTTGATAACTCCACTATTTTCCCTGTTGAGCTAATGTGACGCATTTGCATTTCAACGCAGTTATTGCTCAATCTATGTTCAACGTGAACTAGACGGTAAATGACGGCGTCTTCTACAAACAACTTAAGATATCTGCTTAGATTTTCTCCCAAATCGATATGTAAATAAGGAACAGCAGACGACCAATAACACAACCATGTGAAACGCCCGATATCGCCCCTGTTTTAGTCGATGCCTTACCATCGATTACTACTAACTGTGTCCTTTCTGACAGGAAATCCCCTACCCAGTCGCAAATTTGAGGCGATATACCATAACCACGCAATTTGATTAAAAGCCGTTTGTGAGGTACGGTATCAATTTGAGAACCCTTGTCGATAACACTTGACCTTAGGTCAATAGATCATTCTGTTCGAGATAATTCATAATATTTGAATACAGGATATATTCTAAAACCCTGCTGCAAATTGACGTCAATGAAATAGGCCTGTAGTTTAGTGGGCTACTCCAACTACCTTTCTTGATAGGAGTGATCCCCAAAATTACAGGCCTATCTCACTGACGTCGATTTGCAGTAGGATTTTGGAACATATACTTTGTTCGAATATTATGAACTACCTCGAAGAGAACGATCTATTAACCAGTAGTCAACACGGATTCAGAAAGTATCGCTCTTGCGAAACACAGCTTGTCCTTTATTCACATGAAGTGTTAAGTCCATCGACAAGGGATCTCAAATCGATTCCATATTTCTGGATTTCAGTAAGGCTTTTGACACTGTACCCCACAAGCGGCTTCTTATGAAATTGCGTGCTTATGGAATATCTCCCCAATTGTGCGGTTGGATTCACGATTTCCTATCAGAAAGAACACAGTTCGTTGTAATTGACGGTAAGTCATCAAGTAAAACAGAAGTTATTTCTGGCGTTCCACAGGGAAGCGTTATAGGTCCCCTACTCTTCCTCGTGTTTATAAACGATTTAGGAGATAATCTGAATAGCTCCCTTAGACTGTTCGCGGATGATGCTGTCGTTTATCGGTCAGTGAAGTCAACAGAGGATCAAAAGCAACTGCAAAGCGATTTAGACAAAATTTCTGCATGGTGCGAAAATTGGCAATTGACACTAAATAAAGATAAGTGTGAAGTAATACACATGACCACTAAAAGAAATCCGCTGAACTTCAATTACGCGATAAATCAGTCAAACCTTAAGGTGGTAGATTCTACCAAATACCTAGGAGTTACAATTACGAACAACTTTGACTGGAGGGAACACATAGAAAATATTGTGGGGAAGGCGAACCAAAGGTTACGTTTCATCGGTAGAACGCTTCGAAGATGCACCAGCTCCACCAAAAAGACTACATCACACTTGTGCGCCCTCTCCTGGAGTACTGTTGCCCCTTGTGAGACCCTCACCAGGTAGGACTGACGGAAGATATTGAGAAGGTTCAGAGAAGGGCAGCTCGTTTTGTTTTATCACGTTACGGGGGGGAAAGCGTCACGGAAATGTTGCACGAATTGGGGTGGAAATCATTAAAAGAAAGACGTTATTCATTGCGGCGTGATCTGTTTGCGAAGTTTCAATCACCGACTTATAGTTCTGAATGTGAAAATATTTTGCTTTCACCCACCTACTTAGGGAGACATGACCAGCCCAATAAAATAAGAGAAATGCGATCGAAAAAGGAACGATTTAGGTGTTCTTTCTTCCCGCGCGTTATTAGAGAATGGAACGGTAGAAAAAAGTTATGTAAGTGGTTAATGAACCCTCTGCCAAGCACTTGAATGTGATTTGCAGAGTATCTATGTAGATGTAGATGTAATGAGTTTTGAGCTCTTTCCTTAAGTCTCCTCGTAATACTGACTATACCTGACTTTGTTCCACGCAAATAGACACTTGACGGAAAATATTTTTTCTCGGTTGCAGGAGGCCATTATGGTTGTAAGGAGAGACCCGACGTCATGTGACGACAACATGTCAATGTCCGTGGTCGTGGACAACGGCAGCCTGCCCGTCTCCGTCATCTCGAAGGCGAACGCAGACACGTAAGTAAGAGTACTCTGTGGTAAGAGTCCAGTGGCGCTCGCGCGGCGTCTGTTGTGAGGCGGGCTCTGACCCCCGGTGTGTTCCAGCAGGCCTGACGAGCTCAAGGTGATGGGCAGCGACGAGGCGACGCGCATGGGCGAGTCGCAGGCGGCGCTCACGGGCGAGGTGTCTGAAGACGGGCACGCCGTGTCCTCGCACCCTACCTCGTAAGTACACCTAGCTGCCACCTGGCACATCCGAGCTACCGACATTCTCTACGAGATTTCATAACCCACCCATTTCCCTCTCGATCACGAAGGGAACAATTCTCCGACAGCAGAAGCAAACCTCTTATTGCTCGTAATACCCTCGTCAACGGGGAAGAGCAAACCGCAGAGATAACTGCCCTCCTCAGCCACAATCTGTGCGCAGGTGGATATCTTTATGTTGCTGAAGTCATTCCGTAGAGCACTTAACTACTACCTTCAAAGTGCATGTACAAGAAGTGTGTCCTAACTTTGTCTACTCACGAAATTGTGGCCGACAAGTCCATCTATTCACTAACTCTTGGCTCGCACCCATCTGCGATCGGTGCACACTGTGGTTTTTCGCCTATTCTGAAGCAGCTCTAGAATAAGATGGAGCTCTTTTGTGCCCTCGTTACCACCGCCACTATGAGCGATTATTGCCAGCATATTGGAAATTCTGCTGTAGTCTTGCCACAGTGCATTTCGCATGTACGTAACTAGAGAACTGCATTTTCAACTTCACCCCTTCGGTGAACATCGTGTATTCTAGCCATATTTTTGGCTGTTATTTCTACGCCTTCTGCCAAAACTATTTGCACCCGCATGGGACAATTCTGTGCTCTGAGCACTGTTTTCCCCTCACATCTGTAAGCAAGAACCACCCCACAAATTTATATGAATGCCTCTTAAAAGTAAGATGCCATAACAGTTGCAGGAAATTCAATTTTCACAATGTCTTCTGTGAATAAAATTATCAATTCCACAACTCGATTGTCAACAAATATGAAATACAGCATAATCTTCAACAATAACTATCAATTCGTAATGACAATTAGAATGCAATAGAGCATAAACCAATGTTTGTACTCAGACCAAACAAATATCATTTTCCAAAATGTGCGAGAAAAGAAATGGATTTTCAGTGTAGCCATCACTCTAAATATAAAATGAAAATCACAGACCCAAAACGTCAATATTCTGGCCCTTCTGTAACCTCCACCTCATTCCCTCACTCTTCCTGTTATCACTTTATACGTAAAACTGAAAATAATTAAAAATTGAGTTCAAATGAAGGGCAAATGAATAATTAACTACTCAGCTTCCTTATTTGGCAAAGGTGGCTCTTATTTTGGAAATTTTGAATCTGTCTGTGACAGTAATTTTACTTAAGGGGGGACATAGTGTAGAGTATAATCATATAGTGTCAATAAATGTACTTTAAATGTAATGAATATGTATTAGTAGGTGAGAATGGGGCAGATAATGAGGTGGATAGCTACTAATATAATTCTGCTGAATCACGATGAACAGTGCACCATGCATGAAATCCATGGAGTCTGTGGCTTTGGGTTCAGCATGATGACCAGAAATTGCGTATTGTTGCATTACTCGCACTTCATTCTACTAGATATTCAAATTACTTATATCTAGTCTACTGACTAGAAAATATCAGACATGAGTTTAAACAGGCCAGCACCTTGGCCATGTATATTATCACTTAATGGGCATCAATTACAGAAATATCACTATAGCCTACTGAATTACTCAAATATGATTTACCACATTTAGAGCCAGTGTTCTCTTAACTACTATCAGTATTTTATTAACTAAATTCTCAGTAAATACTGACTGGTATTACAAAATTTTGGTAAAACCTCACTAAACATGGCTTTCAAAGAGAGCTAGAGTTGGTCCCTTGGCAACTGTGAGGCCACAGTCTTTATTCCTTGTTGAAGCACCTGTATGTGCAGCCCATCATTAACAGTTTATTATCTGTTCATTTTATGTACTTTTATCCTAGTGGTTTTCAATATTGTTTCCTCCTCTATTCTTACAATTTTTTGGACCATTCTCATTGTTTGGTCAAATTATTTCTCAACATTTCCACAACACTTTCCATGAAAATTTCCTTATATAATTGCACCAGTGTCATATTATTCTCTTCCTACAATTGCGACAGTCTTAATGAAACATGAATTGGTGTTATTTCTCTTCTGTTATCGTTTATATACATCTATTGTGCAATTGGCATAACTCTCTTCTTCTTCCATAATTTGGTGCTATCGCACTTCTTGTAAATGCGAATAAAATTTGCTGCTACACTTTTCTTTCATCAGCACCTCACCTCTCACCATCTGCCTCAAGTGTAATATTGTGTACCGTACTTCTAACTGTGTACTACTTCGGTAGTATATTTTGTGACTGGATGTTCTGTTTGTATCTCTTTTTTTCCAGGTACTGTAACTATTGACCACAAAATTTGGCAACTGGTAAGAAAGACAGCTTGCGCGATGTAACAACACAGTTCATCAGATGTGAACAGTATGCCCCTGCCTGAAGATCATTGATTTAAGAGTTCAGGATGTTAACTACCATATGAATTGTACACAGGGAACAAAATGTCACGCAGGACCGAGTTCACAATGGAACAAAATGGTGTTTATATGCACTAGCAGGAAATTCGTAAATTTCGTTTATTAATTCAAGGTGTAGAGAATAACGAACTGACCTGGGCTGCATCAGATTTTAAAACAATCATCTGGGAGAAGTTCAGCAATGTAAATTTTTTCAAGTAACAGTTTTCTTTGGTTTACTTTAATTATATATTATTCAATCACATTTTCATCATTATAGTTTAAGGAATATTCGTTTGAAATTTGAGCTCATCCATTTACTCTAAAGGGGAAGTACGATTAAACAGTGAGAAATCTGGATAATTTTTTCTTACATTTTCATCATGCGTTATGCCTTCATATAAAGGGATCCGGTTCAGGGCTGGGGTTGCTTCAGCAGTAGAGATTGGGGCTTTTATCTGGGGCAATGTGGTCTTGTATGTTGTGTTTTTGTTAAGCGTACAGATGCTGTGGCGCTCGTGAGCTGCTGTGCCGCGGGCGCACGCAGTTCCAGCTCCAGCTGCGGAGAACCCGGCCATCTGCGGCGGCGGCGGCGCGTCGAGGCTCGACATGAAAGTATTAACTCGCACTCAGCAGCTCACATCTTACATCTAAAATACATGGTTGCAGTAGTGTTGCACTCACACACATCACCAAAGGTAGCATCTTTGTTAACGAAGAACTAATGCACTTTGACCGATACTATTGTGTTTATTAGTCAATCACAGAGTGTCTCAGACGCCGTGTAACATCTACAAGTGATGGACGTGATGTATGTTAATGAAGTTTCTTTTCTGCCATGTGGTCTTGTAGTAGAAACAGGTTGTACTTTCTAGTATTTCAGGCGATGTGTTTGATAGTTTCAGAATAAGAAAACTTAGCTCATTTGGAATTACATCTGCATTTGTGTTTCTTTAATGGTCCCTAAGGTTGAATACTATCACACCGAGAGGAGAGAAGTTGAATTTATTATGTAACAGAAGCAAATATCATTTTGTCAGGTGAAAATTGTCATGATGTGACATAACACGGTAAATAAACATCCAGACAAAAAGTTTAAGTCCTACGTTGTTATCATACTAATACCTTGTAACAACAACTCCAGCAGATAGCAATTTGTCAAGGAAGAGTACCCACAAGTCTTTTCAGGTACAGCTGTCAAACAGCTGCAGTAAAACAGTGCTGAGTGATTGCATACAGCAGCCAAAAATCTGTGTTTCACCCACAGTTATAAACTGACTCAGTTATTTTATATCGGACTAAGATCAGGTAGTTGGTCAGTCAACATGCAATAGAGCACATGAGTTTTCATTGAACTAGGAGCTACACATGCTGCCATGTGACTACTACTGTTGTCCTACAGGGTGATGGGAGTGTATACTCATCATGATGTAGTAAAAAGGGCAATACTTGATTACCAAGAATACTGAAATAAATATCTCTGATCATGTTGATGGTAACCCAAAAGTGTGCTCAAGATGTGCATAATACCACCTCATGTCAGAACTACAAACTCCAGATATGGCAGGTTAAATGCTTCATTCAACTGTTTATATTATTTGAAATGAGGCAAGTCTTGAGCATCTACCACCCTGTTTTGGTGCTGCTTGATCAACAAAGACATGCTGTGAGCTAGGTATTCGATTACAAATATCTATTTCATGCTTTCATTTGCAATGCTTGCTAAGAAATTGGTTAAGATTCACTGACATTAGCAATACCCATTGGTTTTGAAACCAATTGTTAGGGATAAGGTGTGACATTTGCTTATGGTACCTGTCAGTTGGGATCTTTTAAATTCATCAGTATTTACATACTTACTCCCCAAGCCAGCATATTAAGTGTGGTGAAGAGTATTTCAAGTCCTCCACTGTTCTTACTCTGTATCACACAGTGGAAAATGGCACACCATTACTTGTGGACATGTTGGAAAATCCTTGTTTATAAACTAACAAATCTGACAACTTCATTAACACTGTTCTCATAGATAAGCCCAAACATAATACCTTATTTCTGCCCTTATGTCACATCCAAGTTCGCCCATTCTACTAGGCTCATTCCAGATTGATTTACGTATATCACAACAATGTCGACTTATGTCTCTGGTGAATGTCACATGGTTTCTGGTCCTAGATTTAATATGTCCAGCACAACCTAAGGCAGTGACTAATGTTTTGTCTGACTTGTCTGTGCCTCCCCTTGCAAGAAAATGCTGTTTAACCAGCTTCATTGGCAACTGCTGCTGTAGATGTAACTGTTATCCGAAGACATTGGGGGGGGGGGGGGGGACATTGCCTTAATGACATGTCACATATTTCTGTATAGTGATGGACTATAAAGCAGAAATTTTACCAATAGTTGAGTTCCACTGACTAGAAGACAGGGAATAACCCCTGCTTTTTAAATTAGACTCTTTCACTAATGGATTTCTACCAATTGGTTTGGCATACTGAGGACAATTTATTGTAATTAGTGGCTTACCATTCAGTTATTTTTAATGTAATTAGTGAAATACATGTCTACTATTCAGAAGATGCAGCAAGATCACATGGCTGAAATGACAGCTTTGAAATCACGCACTTCGACATCACTTGAAGATGGTAAACAGTAACGGAAACGCATTGTGATCCAACATAAACACAACAGAGACAGGTTGCAGTGTCTTATTCTCCATTAACAAGTGAACAGTCATATCAGAATAATACTTGTCAACTCCCCATTCCTCAGCAACATTGCCTAGAATCAAATTGTCTATAAATCATAATACAGAAGGTAATGATAGTTCAAGGCACAGATACCTGACACATTCCTACATTTTGAATTGTGTAATAGTGAATCAGAATGTGAGTCTATCGTTCCTAATAAATCACAAGTGTTCTGTATGGACCTATATCAGAGTTCAGATATTATTGTAGGTGCATCGTCACGTTTCCCGAACCTTCCTTAAAGCATTGAATCAACAATAATCTTTTTCAAAGATCATCACACTAATGAAGAACACACTGACATGATCTCTGCAAGGATCAAAATGGGGTGCTTGTTTCACTGAAACTATCACCATTTTGCATCTATAAGAATACTTGCAAAGCTGCTGCACAGTGTGTGGGAGAATATATAGTGAAGCAGTAACAATTTCCCCTCTTCCCGTTTCATTCATGAATAGTACACTGGAATGAAGAATGTCGGTTCTGTTGTGCACGAACCCAAATTACTCTAATTTTAACATTATTGTTATGCCACAAGATAAATGTTGGAAGTCATAATATATTTCTACATCAGTTTTAGAACATGTCCATTTGGAATTTTATGGATAGCCTATCCTCAATTCATATGCCTTTTTTTAATGTCTCCAATTGAACACAATCATTCTGATAAAATAAAGTAAGGGTGAATCTTGCTGCTCGTCTTTGAATCTCTTCTCTTAATCCAACTTTATAAGGCTTCAATGGTGAAAATAACATCTAAGGGAATGATTGTTTTGTGAGTGAGCTTTTCCTAGAAGAGATTGAAAGATAACTCCAGACACAATTCATCCTGACTGAATTGCCACAACTAGAAGAGCAATGAGTCAGCTCTTTCTGCTTTCATTCATTACACACTTTGCCACAGTTCTTGGACTTCAAATCATACATTGAGAATGTTCTTGCACAACACTAAAGACAATATACATTTCCATTCTTGTACACATGTTGACTTGAGAGAATCATTACTTTTCATCTTATTAAACTAACTAGTTCCAAGTATGTACAAATATAAGAGAACTGTATGTTTCTTACAGTCAAATGGGACTTGCTTCAGTTTAAGGAGAAAGGAGGCCCATGAGATGTCTATTCATCGTTTTAGGTTTTCTTAAATCACTTCAGAGAAATGGTGGAACAGTTGATTCAACTAGGCCATCCAACCCACAGTCCCCTGTCTCTGCTCTTGAGTCTGCTTATATGTCATGCTTTTCGTTATATTAAACTGATAAATCCTTTATGATTATAAACTGATCCTAGGTCACTTAGTTACTATTCTAGCAGAGACAGTAACTGCTAGAATCATGCTTGGAGCTTTCCTTAGTCCTGGGAACAGTGAAACGATCCTCATATGAGACGTAAAGGTGAAAGTGATTTTGAATGTGAACATAGTTCTCAATGTGGTTGGCGAGCTCTTAGAAATGATAACATGGGAAACCTACATCTGCCTATGCAACAATCTCCAGAGGCAGATCTCTGCTACTTATCTGAAAAGTATAACAAATTTCACACTCTCGTGACTAGATAAAATTATATGGCAGGTCAGAAATCGAACACACATTGCCACATAAAATGGCCTATGTGTGTGAAGAACACAATTCAGCATCACAATTTGTGTTCCAAAGTTGAACTCATAGTTTTTATTTCTACAGTATCAACGGTGATGCATAAAGGCAATAAGAGAAATATATGAACAGAGATATCCCAGCAATTTTAACAACTGATGTACATTTTGCCAACAATTTATTATTACAAATCATACTAGAAAGTGCTAATTATTTTCAAAGATATTCTCAAGGTACCCATAGTCTGAAATAGCATATTTTTATAATTCTCGAGGCCTAAATCAAAAACATTAAATCTGGTATTTAAACTAAATTTGAAGTGTTTGTCAGTATGATATTTGTTCAGTGCAAATGAAGATCACACACAGAATTGGTTACATTTCATAGCTTGTTACCAATATCTGATAGGAAAAGGAGTGCTGAAGACCTTGTTGCTTAACACCTTAAAGCAAAGATCATACCATCATCAAGGAACAACGGCCTTCAATAAACATTTTTGTCAGTGCTAGATGGAACTTAATCCACAGTTCGAATGCATGAATTTTTCACAACATAAATCAAATGTTTGTAAATCTAACGGACCAAACTGCGTGGTCATCAGTCCATAGCTTACAAACTACTTAAACCTAGGTAAACTAACCTAAGGACAACACACACACACACACACACACATACACACACACACCCATGCCCCAGGGAGGACTCAAACCTCCACGGGGAGCAACCGCGTGCTCCGCAGCGAGACACTTTAGACCGCTCGGCTACTCCACTGTGGCTTTTCACAACATAAAATTCCATTTTATGACATCTCAAAACATGCTCCAATCGACATCCATGTATCTTCCACAACATGGACACTACCTTTCCAAGCATGTTAGCTTGTGTAGTTTTGCCAAGAGTTCCCTATTACACAGCATCCTACAACACAGGCATCCTTTCTCATCTGATCGTGTGATACTTAGATCTCATTGATCTAATTAATAGTTCTCACATTAGTGGAGCTGCAGTGTTATTCTGATATGACTTCTGAATGCTAATGATTAAACACACACACACAGAAATGAACATTTACACACGTAACGAACAAACAAACAAATACAATATTAACAATAGCCTGTTCTGTATAGTTCAGCATTTACACCACACACAAGTTGCAACACAAGCAAAGTTGATCTGATGCAGAGAAGAACAGCAGGAAAGCGGCTCACAGATTATCAAACATATCATGCAAAAGCTCACACCACTTGATATTATTGATTTCATGAATGATATGGTGGAGATTTTTTTGATTTAATTCATTAATTACTATAAAATGTGAAATTGTGCAATCGCATTGTATTCCAGAATAATAAATGATATGCCAGTTATGTTTCCAAGACAAGTGTTGAGTGGGCCAGTAGATCTGAGTCAACATCACATGAATGACAAATCTGAGATACAGAATGAGAACCATCTATACAAAAGAATAACATTTGATAAGTTTTAATAGAAATATTTACATAAATACAAGAAAAAAGAGCTTAAGTCTCCAAAAAATAGTTAAAAAGCAACCAAAGATAAATTGTGGAAAAAGGGGCAAAACAGGAGTGTTTCAGCTGACTATGTGTAGAAGATAATTATTTGATTCACAATCACAAGGTAGAATCATAGTTTAAGAGTACAATTCAGTTATTGCTGGGCATCAGAATGTAATTATCACACTTACCAAACATCTGTGACCCTTTTCTTTCCTTTATTCATTTATTTTATTATTATTATTATTTAAATTGTGTATGAAAGAACGTAATTATTTTTACTGTTACCAATATTTATTTACTTGTAAGACAGCTATCTAGTAGTAGTTAAAAGTTGTCACACTTTGAAGGAACAGTTTCTAAAATGTGTATCACATATATGAAAAGTACTTTTTGCTATGCATAGTTCAGTGATGGTTTTTGGAGGTGTCATACATCTATGAACAAGCCACGGAGTTCATATACATTACAGGCCAGTGAAGCAGGCACAAGGGAGAAAAAGTGGCTAAAAATGAGGTTTACAGGAACTGCAGTTTGGCTAAGCAGGAGAAGCTAGAGAACAAAATACAAGTCTGTGAAGAATGTATAACTAGGGGAAAGATAGATGCCATCTACAGGAATATAAAAAGAGATCTTCAGAGAAAAAAAAAAAAAAAAAAAAAAAAAAAAAAAAAAAAAAAAAACACCTACAAGAATGTAAAGAGCTCTGATGGAAAGCTAAAGGAATATACAGAGGGCCTATACAAGGGAAATGAACTTGAAGACAGTATTGTAGAAATGAAGAGAAAGTAGATGAAGATGAAATAGGAGATACACTACTGTGAGAAGAATTTGAAAGAGAACTGAAGTATTTGAGTCCAAATAACACCCCAAGAGTATATATTCTCTCTGAACTGCTGATATTGTTGGAAGAACCAGTCATGAAGAAACCAATACCCTCAGACTTTGAGAAAAAGATAGTAGTTCCAATTCCAAAGAAAGAAAATGCAGGAAAGTGTGAAAATTACAGAACCATAACTTTAATTACTCATAGTTGTAATATACTACCACAAATTATTTACAGACAAATGGAAAAACTGATATAATCCAACTTCAGGGAAGATCAGCTTTGGATTTAGGAGAAATGTAGGAACACAAGAGGCAATACTAATATTACAGCATATCCTGGAACATAGGTTAAGGAAAGACAAACCTATATGTTTAGCTTTTGTAGATTTAGAAAAACTTTTGATTATGTTGACTGGAATACATTCTTTCAAATTCTAAAGGTAGCAAGAGTAAAATATAGGGAAATTACATGCAGCTTGTACAAAAATCAGACAGCAGTTACAAGAATTGAAGGGCATGAAAGGGATGCAATGGTAGAGAAGGGGGTTAGACAGAGTTGTAGTCTTTCCCCAATGTATTCAATCAGTATAGTGAGCAAGCTGTGAAGGAATGCAATGAGAAATTTGGAGAAGGAATTAAAGTTCAGGAAGAAGCAATAAAAATTTTGCAGTTTGCCAATAACATTGTGATTGTCAGAGACAGCAAAGTACCAGGATGAGCAATTGCACGGAATGGAAAGTATCTTGAAAAGAAAGTATAAAATGAGCATTAACAAGAGCAAAACAAGAATAATGAAACACAGTGTAAGAAAATCATGCAATGCTGAAGGAATTAGATTTGGTAATGAGACAATAAAAATAGTAGATAAGATTTTTATTTGGGTAGCAAAATAACTTCTGATGGCTGAAATAAAGAAGATATAAAACACAGAATGGCTATGGGAAGAAAAACATTTCTGAGGTAGTGTTATTTTGTTGACATCCAAAACTAATGCAAATGTTAGAAAGTCTTTTGTGAAAGCATTTGTCTGGGGTGTAGAATTATATGGGACGGAAATGTGGTGCTACAGATGAACGATGATGATAGTTGGGTAGATCACGTAGCTAATGAGGAGGTACTGAACAGAACTGGAGAGAAAAGAAATTTCTGTCATATCTATAAAAGAAGGGATAAATTTGGGGGGGGGGGGGGGGCACATACTGAGACATAAGGGATTCTCAGTTTAGAATTGAAGGGAAAAATTGCAGAGAGAGTCCAAGGGACGAATACAGTAATCAGATTCAAACTGATGTGGGTTCTCATTTTTATGAGGAGATGAAGAGGCTTGCACAGGATAGTGTAGGGTGAAGAGGTGCATCAAACAGTCTCCAGACCAAAAGCCACAACAACAATCAAAAAATCCCAGACATGTACCATTAGCTTCTGATTAGGCAAATTTGTAGGCAAGATGTAAGTCTGAGCTCAATATTATGCACTTCAAACCATTATAGTATGATTCTGGGCTTGTGCTACAAGCAGCTATATACATTCAGACACCACTCAAATAAATATATATATCTACACAACAATGGTGCTAGGTTTACATCTTAATATCATTGAGCTAATGCAGGAATCGGGTATGGTGAGCATAAGAAGACTGCAAACAATAGGGGCACTACTTCCTTATCATGTGAGCTGTGCTAATTTGGGGCAGACAAGGTGTGTTCCGATAGCCAAGTGGTTAAGGCAACTGCTGGCCCAAAGTGAGAAACCTGGATTTGATTCCCAATCCAGCACAAATTGTTTTCTTGTTGTTGTTGAATTTTTTTCAATGGTGTAATGCAACCAAAAACAATCCTTTCTCTATTTCTTTCTGCCTTACACATACAGGTATCCTGATAGAAGGTCCCATCACTGTCAGGGATCAAGCCTGAAGGGATACAAGTGATCCACAATAACGTTCATATAGTCCACAGTGGCCATGGTAACCTCAATAATTACCATAGGTCCTAGGAAAAACCCAGGTGAATGCTACCATAGCATCATACTTCTTCCACTGGGCTATAATCCACGGTGCAGTTTATGTTTTGAGTAGCTGTTCACATGTATGACAACATATTCTGATAAGATGACATATCTGCACATGATGATATATCTGGACATATCCAGACATGACAACATATCTAAAAAGATCATTGACCTACAGTACAAGAAACATAATTCTTCTGACTAGGTGATAGGTTTCCACTGATCAGTGACCCAAACTATGCCCACTGATATGATAATTGGAGATGTTGTTGAGTCAACATGGGGACATATTGGGGTCTTTTGCTGTGGAGAACTACATTTTGCTGTGTGTACCCTTGAACAATTGTGCCTTAACCAGCAGTGTTGTGTTGTCAAACGTGCCACAGACTGCAATATGTCCTGTTTTACAAAATGGACAAGTCTCCACCTTTGTTTATTTGATTGTCCATCAGAAATGCAATTAAGTTTTAAAAAATTATAAAATTAAAGCAAATGTCATCAGTGATGGACAATGAAATATACAAATTAAATACTGTTGCTGATCTCGCATTACACAATGGATCTACCCGCAGTTTTCATCTTCTGTGATGCAGTACAGATGTCCAATATCTAGATGCCTACTCATAGTCTTGCCACCTTTCAACCTCTTTACATAGATACAGCAGTAACATGCTTGTTACTGGCTTTCCTCATTTGTAGATCATACCATCTCAATAGGCTTTCCCATTCGTGTCTGCTCAGCTTATATATTGGATTGTCTCATAAGTTTATTCGCTTTTTGTTACAATGCAATCACAAAGAACTCCTGGGATCACATCTTCCTGTAGGGTCATTGCTGGCCTGTCTGCTCACATATATCACACACTAGATCAACATAATATGACTAAATAAGGAGGATGGGTTTTGTAAACAAACTATTTATTTACTACAGTATATACTGTTATCATCAACAACATATTAACACTTATCTTAAAGCTTATAAATACCATTCTTATAAAATGTGGGGTATCTGGTTAAAGAACTCTTTGAGATTCAATCTCATTTCTCCAAATAGGTGAGACTTTACTATTTAGGATATTCTGTAGGGAAACAGAACAGATGGAGTTCGGAAGGGATAATGTCTGGTGAATAGATCACACAACCCACTCAAAACAACACAGCTTTGACAAGTCGCCTTAGAGGTACATAGTCTGATAATGTCATAGTGAAAGATGACACTGCATCCCAAACCCTGTTTTTCTCATCAATGGCGAACATTATTTCTTGGAAGTGATAAGTCTCATTCGAAAGAAGTCTATGATACAGGAAACCTTTGCAGTCCCACCAGACCACAGAAATACCTTTCTTGGGTACAGACCTGGTTTAGGAACTGACAGTGGTGGCTGACCTATCTTGAGCCATGATTTACACTTTAGCTCTACACATTGTTGTACACAATACGCTTCTCTGATGAATACATCATGTATATTAGTGTAATCCAGCTTCTTCAAGTACCTTTCTACAGAAGCACAGGTGACATTGAGCTCCAGTGCTAACACTAGGACTGTCATTTGTGGATTGTTGCTATATTTTCATTAAGCCATTCCACATTCCTAACCTCTAGCCATCCAATCAAGGTTGGTCTGTTAGGACAAAATTCCCAACTTGAAATCAGCTAAACCACTTCTGACATGCTTGATTCGTTACTACATCATCCCTGTGTATAGTACAAATCTTCTACCAGCACAGTCAGACAGTTTTCCTTTTGTGATACTAAAACAGCATTAGATGATGGAAATTTTGCTTTTAGCTTTCCATAGCTTGTAAACACACGTACATGCTGATTCATCCAATGCCAGGCAGTAACATACACTGATATATCCAATGGTGCATCAAGTTGTCCATCTCTATGTTGTAGAAGCAACCTTGAAGCCACAGCAAGTGCAGGGTTTGCAGATACTATCAATGGAAAGTGCAAACAAAATGGATGAACTTAGAAGACAACCCAATGCTTTCTTTACTGTTTCAAGCACCTAAATCGTAATTGGGCAGCATTCATCTCTATGGGTAGACGTCACAACATTTTCACTCATTCATGTATATTCTCTAGTTTGTGTCTGAAGACTAACGGTGGAATATAAATTGTCATTGTTAAAGTCCAGTATAATTAGTAATGTCAGCAGTATATTTTGATAATTTTACAAGACCTAAATAAACTACACTATTTAATAGATGCTGACTAGAATGAAAAGTAAAGCCATACAGAGAAGAACAGTCAAGAGGGTTGTAAAATTATGATTCTTCTTATGGCATCATGCGAGAATAACATAACAATTCTTATTACTTCTGGACACTCCTACAATAACTGAAAATATTTTAGTATTTATTGGGTATGAATTTAGAGATCATTGAAACATTTGGGGAATACATAAATAACATCACAATTGTAACTGCAGATATTTTGTATCATCTGTGGGCCACTTATGAATATTCTTCTCTGCACTAATTCACAGGAACAGCATATCCACCCATCATTGTTGGGAACACAACATTAGTTGAAACAGAAGGAAATAATTTATTTTTCAATGTCACTGGTCACATATTATGGGTAATAAAGAGTAAACACTGAAAGCACTCTCTGTAGTGCTACACTACAACTACTGAGAGGCATACAGTACACAAGTGACAGGTATACATCACAATTTGAAACAAGAGCACCGAAAAATCTGGACATTGAATCCAAACGATATGATTTTTCATCTTTGCATCTGCATGCTAAATGTCAGACAAAAATGTACATTTTGTCAATTCATGCTAATGCTCTCCTTCATGACTTTGCCATAATAACTATTATTGCTGCACGCTTAAATATCTTCCTTGTGAAGACATATCATTTTCATAAGAAATTTGTCCACCCACAATAATCAGTAATAGTTAAATGCATTGCTCTTTGCCGGCATTGTTTCTTGTCTTGTGTTCCCCTAATCATTTCTTTCAGGTCCAGTTGTGTTGGTTTAAGTGTCAGAGAGTTAATGCAGAGGTGATGACTATGTGCAGGTACCTGGAGTCTTTGATCCATCTGCTCAAGGGCGAGATCGGTTCAGGAATGTTCGCCATGGGTGATGCTTTTAAGAATGCTGGTCTGGTCTTGGGAACCATTGGTACCATTTTCCTGGGGTTCATCTGTGTCCACAGTCAGCATATATTGGTAAGTAGTTAATCCACAATACCTGTCCCTATCTAATTTTTAAATTTTTTGGTCAATATGTTGCTTTCTCATAATCTTAAGATGATGGTAGTTAAATGGTTCTTTGGCATTTTGAAAACATGAGTTGCTAACATTGTCAGATGTGCACCTTTCATTGCTTGTGCTGAATGGGGTTGAGACCATGGCTAGAGTTCGCTCTAATGTCTGTTGCCCTTTCCTTAGTCATTACTGCAGTTTTTCTCCTCTTGTTTCCAAAGAAAGGTTTTCAGACATTGAAGCATCAAGAACACACAACTTGTAGCTGCAGTTTTGACTCCAGTCCACCATCAGCAATGGAGTTATTGTAATCACCCACATGGTGGAAAGAAGACCGTCAGCTATATATCCAGAAATTAGTTACAAATGTTAATACATAACACCTCCAATAGTGCTCGAGTACTCTATCATTATAACTAGCTGATTTGTTATTGAAGGAAAGTTAAACCTGTATTTTACAGTTTAGAGAAATCACTGAACTTACATTAAGATGGGCAAATATAAGTTCACTGTCCTAAAACATTGTGCCATTCTGCTCATTTGTATATTATCAAGTCCTGGAAACATGGTATTTTAAACCTGTCAGCTCTGAAAGCCATGTCAGTTATGCTTTTTCACAAAGGGAAATCAGGGTTTATTATTATTGGAGTGTAATATTGTACTGGTTTTGCAACAAGCATACAGAATAAACTGATTTCCTTTTTTGCAAGCACATAAAATAAATGATGAATAATATAAGGAGGATAGTTAGCAGCTCATTGCAAAGAAGTACTTCAAACTGCACCAGGCACATAAAAATACACTCATACATGCATAACTTCAGCTTTTGGGCATTAGACTTCATCAATGCAGACACACAACCATCATCTTCGGTTGCCGTATTCCGAGTCACACTCTATGGCGAGAGGACAACAGTAACAGGTACAGAAAGAGGGGGGAGGGGAGGAGAAGGGAAACAGAAAGGTACAAGGCGTTGGTGGGGATGGATACAGCACAGCCTTATGAACCATGTAGTTATTGGGAAGCAAAACACACACACACACACACACACACACACACACACACACAGCACAGCACAGCACAGCACAGCACACAAAATACAGATGGGAGAAGTGTAGGTTAGAGGGGCAGAAACTGTTGGGTGTGGAGAAAATGTGGTTATCATTGGTTGAGGCCTGGATAATTTTGGGATGGGAGAATGTTCTACAGGGATAACTCCATATCTGTAGTTTGTTAGTTTGGGAAAGGAAGTAGATGGCCAGGATTGTGAAGCAACTATTCAAATCAACATGCAGTTGAGCATATGCTTGATTTCTATGGCTGCTTCACAACCCAGGCATCTTTAATCTCTCTCTCTCCCTGCCCCACTAACAGCTTTCCTGAATTACACAGATGTGAGTTAACTTTACAGTACATTCTCCAATCCCAAAATTATCCATGCCTCAACTTATGATAACCTTTATTTTTCCCACAACAACATTTTCTACCCCCTCTATCCAACAAATATCCTGAATCATAAGGTGTATGTGTGTTTTGCTTCTCTCCCTTCCCCTGCTATCCTTCCTAAGCTGCATCTCTTTCCAACCACCTATTACCTACATGCTCCCTAAGGCTGTGCTGTTACATCCTCACCACCGGCTAGCAACCACTCTGTCCTGACTCTCCTCCCCTCTTATCCCCTCACTGATGGGGAAGCCAAAGATGATGGTTGTGTGTCTCTGAAATGTGCCTGTGTCATTGCATGAATGGTGTCTTTTTTCTGATAAAGGTTAGTGGTCAAAAGCTGGGTGGCTTTTTTCTGATAAAAGTTAGTGGTCAAAAGCTGAAGTTGTGTGCATATGAGTGTCTTTTGTATGTGTCAGTCATAGCTCGACATATGCGTTTCTTATATAACATTTGAAGTGAGTTGCAAACTATCATCATTATATTGCTAAATGATGAACAGCTATGGGAAGGGTATTCATGTTTGAAGATGTGCTACACATAGCAGTTGAATATTGCAGCTAGATGTTGGGTATCATAGTATATAACTGACAGGTGTATAGTGAAATAGCACTATGTTGCCAGTGAAAGGACCTTAAACATGGGATGGTAGTTAGTGCATCAAGTATCATTCATAGCATATAGCAGTCACAAAAGAATTTTGGTTTCTTAAATCAAAATGTCTAAGGTGGATATTCAGTATAGTCAAGACAATGTTTTCATATGATCAAATCACAGCAGAAGACATATGAACATCATATCAACTCCACAGTACTATACACAGCAATCGCTGATCTATACAATCAAAATCACAGTCAATTTAAATGATTGTCAGTGGGAGCCCACTTCTACATGGACTGTAATGAAGCAAGTACACCACATAACACTTCCATGACTTTTAGCTGCCTTGTGTGTAGTCACGTAACAGGAAGGGTTGTAAATATCAATTAAAAGTTTCGAACCACATATGTATAATTGCAAACATTGTGAAATCGATAAAGGCTTGAAAAAATAAGGTTTGACTGATAGGATTGGTAGAAATATCTATTGTGGTGAGCAGATTTGGAACTGCATTCCATTTTTTGAAGTATGAGCTGTGTATCTTAGCACAGTATGACTGAGCTCATTATGTCAAATCCATTGCCATATTTTTGGGGCATGTCTGCCACTGTCTGTCAAGGAATGCTAAACATATGTACAACTTCAGCAAATTCTCATAGACCTGCACTTTTTCAGGGGACATTGAAGTAGCTTATGTTCCCTTATTTCTTGAAGAATTCTAGCACATTTCCATAAGATTTCAATACAATGTGTTTCATTGTGCTGATAGATTTCATTCGTTTCCAGATGACCGCATCACTAAAGATGGGAGAACGCATGAAGCTGCAGCGGCAGCCTGCCTTCGCCGAGACTGTGGGCTTGTGCTTTCAGACAGGTCCGGTGCGCATGCGGAAGTACGCTGGCTTTGCAAGGTAATATCCAAAGCTGCCTCTCAGCAAACTAACATCTCTCTGCTGCTCTGTCAAATATATTCCAGTCTACTTGCTAAGCAGGCATTCAATGGCCAAACAGTAAAATAATTTAGAATATTCAGATTAAAGTTAATAATAAAAAGAAAAGTTTAAGAATCTAATCCAAAATCAAGAACATAACTTCTTAGATGTTAGAGCATGGGTAGGTGAATGTTAATACAAGGTAGACCATGTGTCACACAGTTATATGAGTGGATCATCATATTTAATGTGATCTTGTCTGCAGTAGTTAAATCATAGATAAACCAACAGTTACATTTCAGCGAGAGTAAAGAATAAGTGGAAACTGCCCATGTAACTGTATTTACCTTGTCTCTCCACTAAACTAAGCAATGTCAAATAGTGTGCAGCACACCTCTGCAATGCGTCCTGCCTAACTATAGGCACTGAACTGAATCTTTGGGTGAAACAGCCAATTCTTAGTGCATATGCTAATGACATGTTTATGTTTCAGGTGGCTTGTTGATGTCTTCCTCTGTATAACCCAGCTTGGCTTCTGTTGCGTATACTTCGTGTTTGTTGCCAACAGCATTAAACAGGTATGTGTTCTAAAAAAAAAAAAAATAAATAAATAAATAAATAAATAAATAAAAAATAAAAATAAAAAAATGTACTTATGTAATGAAACAATATGTTAAAAAGTTATAACCATTTCTACTGATCACAACACTATTCACTAGATGTTATATACTTCATATTTTGAAAGAAAGTGGTGACTTCTATTGGCTAGAACTCATTCCTGAAACTACCCTAGGATATTGTTTTGAAGCTAAAAGGTGTTGGGTTTTTCCAGACTCTTTTAGTCAACAAGGAAAAACTCACTTTAAACAAATGAAAGCCTAAGAGAGCACCACACTGGGCAGTCAATATTCAGAAGAAGCTATCAGCAATAGACTGTGATGTCAGATTGAAGGAACCTGGAAAGAATGGCATTGTACAAAAACCCAAAAACATTTACATCCTTGAACAATGGCTACCAAAGCTTGTATTTTGTTCACAAGCCAACAGTATCAAATGTCTTCCAGAAGACAATAAGTGCTGAATCATCCAAGACGCCATTCCCCTTTTCAGATGTCATGGACTTTCCAATAGCTGACATTTTCATTCTCTAAAACATTCATGTTACAGAAGCACAACTGTTTTTTCATTATTCTATAATGGTTGGTAATCCAGACCTGTTTTAATGTTCCCTGTGGAGTAAGCCATCTTGTAAATGAGAATGACTACTGTGCACCCTTTTGTTCCAGTGCCCAATGTCAAACTGCTGCTGGGTAAAATTGTTCAGTCAGATAATCTACGGTATATATAATAGTACAGGTATCTCAGAATATCCAGTGGCCGATTTTATTAAGTTTCCAATTCTATGATCTTTATTTCATTTCATAGTTGAAGGTGTGTAGTTTTTTAAAACATATATTTTTTTGTATAAACTCAGATATGTGCAATTGAACATATATCTAATATGAAACAGCATGTCTAAGTAAGGTCTAGTGTAAGTTGGTAAGATGTTTAGATATCACAGTGGCTACTGTAACCTTTTATTAATTTGTCCTACTCACTGCAGGTGGTGGATGAGTATGCAACGCCACTGGATGTGCACATTCATATGGCACTAGCATTCGTGCCCATCCTGCTGAGTTGCTGGATCCGCTCACTCAAATTCTTGGTGCCCGTGTCGCTACTGGCCAACGTGTTCATGGCAGTCGGCGTAGTTGCCACTCTCTACCGGGTCTCCTTGAACTTGCCCAGCATCTCTGAGAGGGAGCTCTTCGTCTTCGACTGGGGCAAACTGCCACTTTTCTTCGGTACCACCATCTATTCCTTTGAGGGAATTGGTCTGGTAAGATGGCTACTGTCTCTTTTTGCATTACATGTGCTCACTTTTTGTTAAGTTACTTTGTTCACTTTTTCTGAGAATAACTCATAGCAGGGAAGTTGTGCAGTAAAAAATAAGTTATTGATAGAAACGACTGAACAGAAATGAATATTGAGTGCCTTTTTTATTTTTTCCTTTCATTTTGGCCAGTTAGGGCCAATGTGACAATATCAATTCCTTTTCATTGTCTTTTTCTTTTCCTCCGACATTTATTTTTTTATTCACATATTTTAATGGACTGAGCAGAAGTGCTGCGACAGTCAACATGGAGTTGTTCGAACCTGTAGAAATCTCTCAATGTAGTGAAACAGAATTAAATTTGAACATTTTTATTTCCAAGTTTACAAATACCATCTGTTGCTACACTATGGTCAAAGCTTGTATGGCACAGTGTTCCGCTGGTGTCTGTTGCACAGAATCAGCTTGGCCAGCAGACAATACAGGAAGACTTGCAGTTCTGCTATTCAGTGGGTTTCCATTGATGCTGGCAGACTCTTGCCAATTGGAATACCATAACAAAACGTACTCTGTTCTGCCTTGCACAGTATTTGAAAAGTTATGAGACTTGTGTGGCCCCCACCCCACCATAAGGGCAGGCTGTATCTCAGAGTGATGCCTGCAGTGCTGACCCAATACAGCGTTGTCCAGTTCTCTTCTATAGTAAAAAGCAATCAGTGCAAGCTCTGTGGTGGTGTTGGCTGTCCACCAGGTCAGTCATCAGTGCTGTTGTAGACTTCAATGGAGTAACCCTCAAGCAACAAGCAGCAGCTCATTTGCTATTTCCTCCATGGTCATCTTGGTGTAGTAAAGTGTAGTGTTAGGCTGGCTGGTAGCATTTACATGAGGCAAAGATCATTATGACCAAAAAGTCCTGCATCTCTTCCCCACTCTAACCAGTCTTTTACCTTCACATTTGTTTAACAATTCACTAACCCGATTGTCAGGCCTCCTGTAAGATAAGTCACATCCAAGTAAGTGTTCTAGCAACACTGCAGAATGAGTCAATGAATCATTACAAATATGATCTCCTAACAATATTCTGCTGAGTGTGTACCTTTCTTTCATCTCAATGACTGAATGTTGTAATGCTTGGGCAGTGTTGAATGTTTACTCGTACCAAGAATGGCTCTGTCGCCATCACCATCCACTGCCAATAGTTACTGCTGCGGGTACTTAGGAAAATTTCCCTTTCTTGCACTTTACTATTTTCCTGCACAACACATCTCTTTTTCCGTGACTATCTTATCAGTTACATAGGAGTGTGACCTGTGAGTATTAATTATTTAGTCTTCTTGTAAGAACACTATTTGGCTGGGTTGTAAACGACATGTTCACTGATTACCAGTTTTGGAAAATTAAATTGGCATCTTCAGTTAACATTAGTACAATGTAGTACATCATATTCTGTCAATGAATGTAAACACAGTCGTAAGGTTGAATATGACACACTGTTATATGTACTAAGGCGATCTGAAGAGGTAATTTAACTTGCCAAAACCTATAATAAATGTCCATTATTAAATATCTGGACAAATTTAGTGTTCTTACAAGAAGATTAAATCAATGATCTCTTTTCTTTTCCACTTTTCAGGCCACTTCACATCACTTCTTTTTTTTAATTTAGCCTTGAAAATTAACATGTTTCCTTCTGAAAATATATGTTTTTGCTGATCATTCAGTACTGTATATTTCTAGATCTCCTCTTGTCCAGAAAAATAATTCTTCTTTTCATTATAGTATTCTATTGTTTTTTTTCCCATCGAGAATAATACTTCTGGTTTTTTCCTAATTTACCATTCAATGGTAGACATTCTGTTACCTACGGCCATTCCGGTTAGCCTGATATGTTGTAATGCACTAGTTTTTTTCCCCCTCCTTTCTTTATGCATAATTTTTACTACACACACTTGTTATATCATATGCCATATCTATGTTGAGTGCCTTTTCATTTAGAATAGATTATTCCAAACCATTTTTGAATTTTTTGAAATTTTCTATTTGACCTATGTCTCTCTTTGTGATAATTATCCTTTAATTTAAGTGGTCAATTGTGTTTTATCAGCAGAGATTGTTGAACTTCTACCAGCTGTCTTGAATGTATTTCTACATCTGCTGTACTTTCAGATAGTTCAGCAAAATGATCTTCAAATATTGGGCAGTTCACTTCAATACACTGTTTCTTTCTTTTCAGTTTCATTAATGAAGATATTCTTTTAATTTTCAGTTCCAAATTTTGTTACTTACTGTAACATATATTGAGTTTTGCCCTTAGCTTTATGATCTCCAGTAAGTTTTGTCCCATGGAACATATTTGAAATTATTTTTCACTGAGATAACAGGGTGGCTCATGGCTTGAGGCATGATTTTTTCACAAAAAATATTTTGAAGCAATTTTCAATACCTTCACAAATAAAGTTTCTGATTAAGAAAATAGGGTTAAATATTGATCTTGTTTTCAAAAATTAAAGCAGTATGCTAATTTTAAGGCAAAATTTACTTGTTTCATGATAAATGCAAAACTACAGCAAAATTTGTGAGAATTCCAAGCTCATCATTCTCTACATAATTGTATATATGGTGAGAAAGATTTGTTAACACGACAAAAATACCTGTTAATTTTAATATCCTGGAAATTCTCTTTGAGAGACGGCGATAAAAGAATGACTGCCAAATTTGACTCCAGGTGTCGTAATGCAAAATGGTTATGCAGTACAACACTCAGAAAACGTTTATGCCAATTAATTCTGGCCGTGGAAACCTACACTATTATACGAGCAACTTGTATGAGCATGAATTCTAGAGCAAAATTCAGCAGTTAGAAATTTCAGAAAGAAGAAAGGGAAATTCATCAATGACCTAATCCACATGCAGAGGTGTTGGGATCATGACATCATACCTAAGTTCCTGTAGCTTATACTGAACATCAGCAGCCACAATAGAAGATTGCTGCAAATCATTGGCTGCTAGTATCTTCACTATCATTGACCGATTGGGACAAAATTGACAAAATCACTCAATTGCAAGCATTTACTACTGATAAAACTGTTGCTAGATGCCAGAACAGGAAATTTGAGCAGCCAGAAAAAAAGACATGCTAATCTAAGCCTAGACTAGAAGCATCTCGAACAGTGGTAAATCTTTATTCTCACTCTGCCAACAATGCAGCCAGAGAAATACTTACCTGTGGATTAAACTTAGCAGACACCCACTAATAAATTAAGTCTGTGGAAGCAGCACTCTGTCACAGATCTACAAGAGAAGAAGAAAAAATTTGGCAGGAAACTGTCTTAATATTATCTACAGCCATACTCAGCAAGCCACCTCACGACGTGTACTTTTCATACCATTGTCATTTCCTCCTATTCTAATTGTATATGGTTTGTGGAAATAATGATTGCCTGTATGCCTCTGTGTAGGTCCTAATATCTCTGATCTTATCCTTGTGGTCACTCTTTGAAATATACATAGGAGAAAGCAATATATGGGTTGTGTGCCGAGACATCAAAGCCCAATCTCAGCTGTGAGGAAAGGGCAGCTATCACAGAACTAAAGAAAGACAATGAAATAGTGACACTACAGGCAAACAATGACAATGACACAATAATCTTGAACACAGTGCAGTATGAGGACAGGACGAGAGAATTATTAAATGATCCCATCTACAACAAACTGAGGGCAGACACAGAGCACAATTAATCATCAAGAATTGATGCCAACACTGCCAAGGGTCTCATTCCTAGATTTCCACTTCTTCCTGGAATTTATGTAGTACAAAAGTTACACAAGGATGGCCATCCTGATTGTGGATGGAATTAACTTGCTTGCTTACATACAACTAAGAAAAGTTCCTAGCTTAAAATCTAAGACCTCTAGTTGAGAAAACTGACTTGAATGTGAAGAACTCGACACTTTAAAGAAAACATAAAGGGGATGGAAATGAGCATATGGCTTTCTTGGCCGGGAGATCCCTTGCGGGATTGTTCGGCCGCCGTAGTGTAAGTCTTTTTATTTGACGCCGTGTGGGCGACTTACGTGCCAATGATGATGAGATGATGATGATTAGGACAACACACAACACCCAGTCCCCTGCCGGGAATCGAACCCGGACCTCGTGCGTGGTAGTCAGCGACCCTACCACTGAGCTACGGCGAAGGACAGCATAAAGGGAGGGAGGAACAATTTTACACATGGACACAATGGTTGGCTTTGACAGAAAGTCATTGTTCACCAATGTGCCAGTAGATGAAACTGTTCACATCCTGCAAGAGCATATTCCACCAGATATATGCAACCTGGTTCAGCTATGTTTATCTTTGACTTACTTCAAATGGCAAGAAATATACTATGAGCAAATTGACAGATTAGCAATGAGATCTACCTTAACCCTGTTAGCAGCTGAGATATTCATGGAGGGCTTCGAAGCAACAAGACACACAAGAAGATCATGTTTGCACTAGAAGCTGAGAAGGATGGCAGTATTCCATTCCTAGATGTGGAAGTTTATAGGACAAGGCATGAAAAACAGGGGCACAGGGTATACCGGAAGCCTACACATACTGACAGGTATCTGCACACCCAATCCAACCACCACCTAGCACAGAAAAACTCTGTCATCTGCTCTTTGGCAATTCATGCTCAGCATGATGAACACAATAAAAAAGCTGAGCTCAAAAAGTATGAACTGTCCAATGGCTACAACCACAAATTGATCCACACTGCCATGGAAATAAATAAAAGAAACCACAAAAGGTAATAATACAACAAACAGCAGCCAGCAGTGCACTTACCTAATGTTAAAAAAGTCACAGATCAGATTGGTAAAAATCTTCACTGGATTGGTGTCCAGCCTGTCTTCTACAGTAGTCACAAGAACCAGTATGTGCTACACTCCACTAAGACAAGATAGAGGCATTATATGTTGATGGAGTATACAGGGTGGAATGTGAGTGTTGGAAAGCATACATAGGCAAGACAAGAAAGCCAGCAGCAATGCACATACGCAAACACTAACATTACATTAGATTAGGCCAACAAAATAAATCTGCAGTAACCAAACACGAGGACAGTCACTGTAATTGTTAGGATCATGTACTACACATAGTTCATGAGATATGATATCATAAAGAATGAGAAGTGCAAAAAAACTGCTGCATTAAGCACCAATGCGATAATATAAAACGAGCTGCCCTTCTCTGAACTGTTTGTAATTCCTAGCTATTTAGTTGAATTTATGACCTTTAGATTTGTCTGATTTATCATGTAAATGAAGTTTAATGGATTTCTTTTAGTGCTCATAAGGATGACTTCACATTTTCCATTGTTTAGGATCAATTGCCAATTTTTGAACCATTCAGATATCTTATCTAAACCATTTTGCACTTGCTTTTGATCCTCTGGTGATTTTCCTAACCAATAAATGACAGCATCATCTGTGACCAGTCTAAGAAAGCTGTACAACTGTCTCTTAAAGACTTATATAGAAAGCAGAGTATCCATGTGTTTGTGTTGGTATTGCATACAAATCTACAGTTTTGTTCCAATCTTACGAAATTTTGCACACATTAGCTTTAATCCATGAACAACTTAAACTGGAAATAACACCTAGCGAATATTGTAGGGAAGGTGAACCAAAGGCTATGTGTCATTGACAGAACGCTTAGAAATGCAACAGTTCTACTAAAGAAACTGCTTACACTACAATTGTGCATCCTATTTTGGAGTACTAATGCCCATTGTGGGATTCCTACTAAGTGGGATTAATGGAGGATATAGAGAAAGTTCAGATGTGACATCCAGCCCTCACAATGCCTGAACAGTAATGACACACAATTTCAACATCCATCTTTATGTGGTGACAAAGATAACGGCAATATCTATTTTTTTTAGCATAGTTATTGAAATTATTTTGACAGGAATTATCACTTATTGCTCTCAACTCTCTGTTACCATTTTAAAAGCAATTTCACTTGTAAAGAAATTGCACAGATAATATGCCAGGATTTCCCCCTCCCCCCTCATTTGCTCTAAATAAATAGAGCAGTGTGTTAGTTTGTCAACTATGTTAGGTCATATGATACATAACGTGATGCTTCGTATTACCATGATACTTGAGCTGTATCTACCCATTCCATAGATCCTGCCACTTCAGATGCAAATGAAGGAGCCACGCCAGTTCTCGAAGCCACTTGGAGTGCTCAATGTGGGCATGAGCATTGTCTGTTCCCTTCTGGTGGCTGTCGGTTTTCTGGGGTACCTCCAGTATGGTGACAATGTCAAGGGATCAATCACCCTGAATTTGCCGCAAGATGAAATGTAAGTACATAAACACCTGTCTGTAATCTTCCTTTATGAAATGAATTTTTCAGTAAAATTCCTTAATTGCTCCAGAACATTTCCTTTTTTCCATTTATTTCAGTGCAAAATGCAGGTAATAAATCAACAGTGATTTGAATGTGTGGACTAAAATTTTAATAAGTTGTAATCATTTACCAGTATGAACAGATAAATAAAATAATGTGATATAATTTTGGAAAAATATACATACAACAGGTTCCTATGTACATGTATAAAACATTCCTGGACTTCTTGAAATGTCAATTCTTAATAAAAGCTGAAGCTTTCAACGACTACTTCCACTGTCTTTGTCAAGACAATCTACTGATTTTGTGGCAGCCCATGAACTGATTCTGACTGTTGAGCTTCTGATTGGTCAGTAACTACTTTCTGTTGTCAAAGATGGTGTCAATGTCTGCAATGATGGCATCACCACTCTCATAGTATCATGTCTCTGTTGATTCTTCATATCAAGTGCTTTCTTCCATGCACTGCTGAGATTATATCCACTATCACAATTCAAGTTGTTCTCACAAATTTCACAACCACAGAGGGGAGGTAGGCTACCTATCTAAGATATTTTAGTACAACATAGATTGGATGGGCATCTTGACCACTCAGTGTACCAAATAGCAACTCTTTATATCTCAGCACACAGAATTTACATCACCCAGTTCAGAAGAGCTGTTTTGAACACATTGATATACAGAGGAAAGATGATTCCTGAAGAGGGTCTTTTGGAGCCATAAATTATTCATCAGAAGCATGTGTTCTGGAACAATAGTTATGGACCACATAATACAACAACAGTATTTGCCAAGAAAAGGAAATGTGAATATTCATGAGATGGGCAACGAACTGTGTTTCTTCCTTTCTATGGTGACACATCTAGCAAAATTGGCAGATTCCTGGGAAGATGAGGTATTAGGTCAATTTTTAATCTCTTTGGAAAATGAAGGAGATGCTTTGCCCAGTTAAGGACAGCCTCAGCCTCGGGATTCCTGTAATTTATAATGTACTATGTGGGAGTGGAAGTAATTACATTGGCCAATCCAGCCATACCATTTCCACTCACTGTACAAAATACCAACAACACATTAATAATATAGTGAGGACAGTTACAACTCACCGCAAAGACGTGGCGACGAGATGCGACAGGCAGAGGTGATGGTTGTATGACTGTGTTGTGTGCCTGTGTGATTGCGTGAGTGCTCTATTTCTGAGGAAGGCCATGGCCGATAGCTGAATGTGTTGTATGTGTGTGTCTTTTGTATGTGCCTGTCGCATCTCGTCGCCACGTCTTTGCGGTGAGTTGTAACTGTCCTCACTATATTATTTATTCCAACCTGGACTTTCCATTATTATATTTTGCACAACAACACATTAAAACTGAGAAGTGGGGAAATGAAATGTTGGTAACACCAGCTTCACAAACAAACAAAAACATTCTGTTAAAATTAACAAAAATTTTGTCGTTGGCCTTCACATAGTGGCATTCTGCAGTTATAGAAGCTGTAGAAATAAGAATGCAGAAAAGACTCCAAGGATGTTTTATATAACAGAGCCATGTAACAAGAACGCAGCAAGGAGTCCAAGAATGTTTTATACAACAGTGCCATCTAGAAAGACTTCGTTCCCATATTCTGATGTTTAATGCTTTACAAGTTAGAATACATGTCATCATTTACAGTCTTTATTGCCTGATTCTCCCCCCTCCCCCCCCCCCCACCACCACCACACACACATACAATAATAATAAATAAATGAATGTTGAGAGAATTCAGAGTCTTTTGACAGTAACACTGGATAAAATGTTCTCTAGCTTCCAGCTATTTCATGGGGTTAAAATATCAAGAGCTTTACACAAAGCTTTCCTTGGCCAAGTAGAATGACTGCCGATAGATGGCTGTTATTCCTTTATGTACTCTAGTTGCTGGGTAATAGCACCGGTGCACATGGCATCACCATATATGGGCAGACATTTACTCCATGTTCAATGTGGCCAGTTCAATCTTGTGAGCACTGGATCCACACCATGTTGAGCTGCATACCACCAGATCTATTAAGGTTATAGACAGTGATTTTTATTTCGGTGATGTTACTTACACAGTTCCAGAAGCTGTGTGGCCAACCACATGTCGTTGAAAATGTTGCTCAGTCAAATGTGATGAAACCTCTGTCATGTCTCCTTTAATGAATTTGTGGAATGTGTAATTAAATGACACAACAAAATAAAAATCACCGACAATACCCGTAATACAGGCATGTCCTGAAGTTCACTTACTATAACTTGTAATCATTACTACAAAATTTAAAGCTAAATAAAATGTTCCCAGGTTTCTAGTCACATCAAGTGGTATGAGATTTTTACCCAGCTCTCCTTGACCAATGTGAAGTGGGTTGACTGCTGGTATACTCTTAATACTTTGGGTGCCAGTGATGACATTACTACTGCTCTTGGCATTGCCATGTAAGGATTCACATTGACTTTGTATTCGATGCCCCTACTTCTGCTAAGCAAGGGTGCTGTTAGCAATTAAAAAGAAATGTAATGTATTTATATAGCTTAATTTTATTGCAAATAAATCTCCCTTAGAGCTCCCTTAAAATCATAGTCATATGTTGGCCACCTCCCTGAAAATCAAGATTAAATTACTGGTCCCACTAGTCAGTCCGTTCGTCTAGGTCCGATCATGGAGATTTTTAGTCTGTTACTAAGAGGAAATTTGAGGTTGCATCCTTTTTGAATTCAACAATACCCTTATTACTAACTGTGTGTTCTACTTTTAATAATCAGTGGTAGATGAGGGTATATTATATGAATAAGATTGTAGCTCACATGGCACTTAAGGGCAATGTGAAAAAACACCAACTATCTACAGTACTTGCACTTTGACAGTTGCCGTCCATTCCACATTAAGAAATCCCTACCACGCAATTTTTTCATTCATGGACGGTGAAGTTGTCATGATGAGAACACCCTTACAAAATCTGCTGAAGGCCTTAGAAAGGCTGTTGTAGACATTATCTTCCTGACTTAAGTCTGCAAACCTGCCCAAAGGAGTGTCCTCCTTGTCACAGAATACCACCCCAGATTGGAACAACTAAAACACGTGCTTCATCAGAACTTTGACTATCTATCATTACACCCAGAAATGGGAAATGCTGCCTAAAATGCTTCTGAGCCCCCCATAAAGTGGCATTCCATTACCCACTCAACCTCCACAGTATTCTGCTCCATCCCTCTGCCACTCCCACTCCCAATCCCTTCTCACAGGGATCATATCCCCGTGGAAGAACCTGCCCAATTCGGCCACCCACTACTTCATAATCCAATCCCATCACGGCTTATCCTACCATATCAGAGACCAGACAACCTGTGAAAGCAGCCATGAGATTTACCAACTCTACTGTAATCACTGCACAATCTTTTACTTTGGAATGATCACCAACTGGCTTCAGGTTGATTGGCAACCACCAAATTATGGGAATCACCAAGATGGACAATCCTCTACACAGTATGTAGTTGAGCACAACACACTTGATTTAAATGGCTGCTTTAAAACTTGGGCATTCCATATAGTCCCCTCCACCACCAGCTTTTCTGAACTGCGCAAATGGTAATGGTCCCTGCAACACATTCTGTGGTGCCACAACCATCCTAGTTAGCCTCAGCCTTAGATAACTTATCATCCCTACACCCCCTACCTAATAGCTTTCCCCCTCACCCATCCTGTATCTCTTTCCTATTCATGTCTCTCCTCTGAGTGCCACTTTCTACTTTTCTTACATACTACATTCTACCATCATATTCATGACTTAAGTAATTGATTTTTGTGTTTCCTTGTCTCAAAATTCTGCTGTTTTCATCATTTTATATGCTGACTCATGTCTCCTAATTGCAGCCTGTCGCAGTGCATAAAAGTGGTGATTGCCCTGGGAATCCTGTTCACTTTTGCACTGCAGATGTACCCTGCACTGCACATTATGTGGTCAGGAGTAGTGAGCCGCTTTGGACCCTTCCAAAGACCAGTGCTTGTTGAACTTGCACTAAGAACAATGGTCGTCATCTTGACATGTGAGTACCACATAATGTATCTTGATAATTGAGTCATCTAGCAATGCAAAAAGAGAACTCATAATGCAATAGTGGTATTGGTATCAAGTTTTACACTTCTATGATGTTATATTATACTTTCAATGGAAAATCCAAGTTGGAATGTCAATGGGCCACAGACAGGCATGTAAAATGCCATGGCCTTCATCAGAAGAAGAAATACATACGTACACATACTCACTCAGCTATATCTTCTTTTCTCATGACTACCATCTATGGTCGCTTCTGTGCGACAAGCATCTTGACAGTGAGTTAGGAGGGGAAAGAATGCCAGGTACGGTTGGGGATAGGGCATTCCACAATGGACTGTAAAGGCTCTGATAGGTGGGAATGTGAAATACTGTATGGAATACAATAAAGAAAGGATGGGATAGGTGTTGAGATGTGTGGGTGGGGGAGGGGGCTGTAAAACGATAAAAGTAAAAACTACTAGGGTTGTGTCCAAATGATTCAGCCGAATCCGTTATTTGCCGAATCTAGCTCACTGGCTTCAGATTCGAGATTCGATGCATAATGGCCAAATACTACAGAATCCAAAGTGTTACATACAAACCTTCAGTTATGAATGATGTAGTTTACTTTGCATAACAGTGCACTTTTGTTTGCGTTATTAGGTTTGTTTAAGCAGCTGCCAGTTAGCACATTCCAGTGAAGTGACCATGTACAGAGCTTCTGCAGAAACTTGGTAACATCTCTGTGCATGCTCAGTTTACTGGATCTGGTAACTGGTAGCTGCTTAAACGAACCTATTTACTTTATTTTCCATAGATCCACTTAAAGACATGATGTCATAAAACGATCTCACTTTTTTCTGGTTTTTGGGGTCCAGAAAACCGTCTTCAGTTTAAATCGAGTACAAAGTGAACAAAGTTCTGATAAATAGTGCTAGGAACTGCCACAATATATCATCTAATATTAGCAGTGCTACACAGGCTTGGTCTGCAGGCGCAAATAATATGAATACTGGTGCTAGAACTTTTGTGCTTGTAAAAAAAAAAAAAAATAAATAAATAAAAATAAAATAAATAAATAAGGACGACGAGTCTAATTTCCTTTTTATTTTCAACTATTAAATTTTAATACACTATCCAATGAAAGAAATAGAACTTTAGTATTGCTCAACTTCAAATGCAGCAGCCTTTCAAATATTAGTAGCAACAAAAATAAATTTATTTACATAAATACCAATGATACATAATACTTTAGGATTCTTGCGTGAGTTGCCTCATTCTGATTTCACCTAATGTTTCATCGAATTTTGTGAAGTGTGGGGTATGTGAATCATAATGAAGCACTAGAATTTCAAGAAGAAAGTTATTTATTATGTGGGAAAAAAGTTCTAATTGTGCACCATCCAGGCAGGATGACAATTCAGCAACCTTTTGATGTTTCAATAAATCATTTAAGGTCAACCTTAAACACGTGTACACCAACTGCCTTTCAAAAAGTGACAGACAACTGACACCACCAGGTCATGTAAAATACACAAGTGTGCCAATGGAATGATGATAGATGGAAGTGAATCAAGTCAGATTGTGTAACAGGCATTTAAAATTGTACGAGGGATGATGTTCTTTAGTATGAGGGAACTGAATAACAAGGAATCAAGTGATAGTGATTCAGAATTACCGTTTGATGTTTGTAAATTTATTGGAACAGACTGCGTGGTCATCAGTCCGTAGCTTACAAACTACTTAAACCTAGGTAAACTAAACTAAGGACAACACACACACCCATGCCCCAGGGAGGACTCGAACCTCCACGGCGAGCAACCGCGCGCTCCGCAGCGAGACGCTTTAGACCGCTCGGCTACTCCACCGCGGCTCAGAATTACCATACCGGTATCTAATTGCTATAATAAACATTTAGTAAAATTTGTGTTATAAGTCTAATAAAATTGTTTTATATTTCCACATTTAGTTTCAAAGTTATTTCCATTCTTATTTAGTAAGTCTTATCTAAAAGCTACTACATAAAGCTGACTGGTAAGCTTGTGTTTTGTCAATATACCTGATGCTACAACCAATTCCTTCATGCTACTACTTACGTGTTTTTTTATTAGGGGCAAGGGATTATTCCTATGAATCATGATTCGTCAATTCTACACTCTTTGCCATAAGAATAATACAAATGTAATCTTCCGTGTTATGTGTTACCACATTTAAATTCTGTCTGCGTAACAAACCCAAAACACAACAGCGAAAGCAGGAGAATATACGTATCAAGTTAATGTTTACATTTGTATTATTCTTATGCTGAACAGGAATAGTTAGAAATGAATCATGGCAACAAACTTGTGGTACGATTTTAAATCTCTTACAAATATACATTCTGTGCAGAAAGGTTACATGATCGTAAATGTTTGAAAGAATAAATAAAACTACAAAATATCCTTGCTTAACCCTCCGGAAAGTGCAATCTGTGTGTTAAGTACTTTTCACACTTCTGAAATGTCTTCGTGGCAATAACAAGTACGCACACGGCAAATAAACATGGATTTCTCTGTGTCTGACTGTCCTGTCCGTCTCATGGAATGCCTGATATGTCACTATAAAATTATTTAACATTTGCACATCCTATTTTTTTAAGAATCTATTTTCCCAACTTCCAAAATATCTAATCATCATTTCATGTTTTATTTTTAACTCTTCTCCTTGAGAAAAAAAAAAAATATCCTTTCTAGGACATTATTATGAAATTAATTTTTTATTTCATCAAAATGAAACAGTTTGTAATATAGTGAAGAAAGTTTCTTGTTATATTTTAGTGCATCTAAACAACATTTATCTCAAAATATTTAATACAAATTTGTTTTAAGGGGAGGGGGGTATTAAAAATCCTTAAGATGTAAAATAAAAATCTAAATGATATTTTAATTTTTTAAATTTTACTGTAATAGTGTCTTTTGAGATCCATCCCAAAAGGTTTTATCTTCATCACTGGTTGTGATAGAGTAGTAATCGTTTTTAAATACATGTACTTCTATTTGGGTTTGAGGTTTGGAAGATTTGATTCGGGTTCAAATTCAGCACGTTTTATTTATGACTCGGTATTCGTATTCGTTTCGGTAAAATTGGGGTTGACCCATCACTAAGAAGTGCAACATAAATTAGTTTGAGTGTATGTGTGAGATGCTGTGTTTGTCTTTCTGATGAAGGCCATAATGAAGAAAAGCTTTAGTAAATGTGTAATCTTGTTACGTGTGTCTTTCTGTGACTCATCAAGACATCTCTGTGGTGAGTATCAACATATCTTTTCCAAAATATTGTAGAGATCTGGTATAGATTCTCAACAAACACAATCGAAGGTTGAGGAGATAGTCTCGGACCATGAGAAAGAGGATTACTCCAAAAACACAACCAATCTTGGATCATGAGAAAGAGAATTAATCAAAAATACACCCATTAGCTTTCCCATGAAATGCACAGTCTGTAAAATGTAGTCTGGAGATAGCTGTCAGAGTGCCAAGTCATCCTCTATGATTAACAATGTATGCCAGAAATGGGCCAAATGATTTTGAAAGCAAAACACAGTACTGTGATGTCAAATGCCTTGTTTTGAGCTTAAGTTGTTAGAATAAGGTTTAAGTTGTTTATCTCAGTAAAAATGAAATACCAATTTCTGACTATATTTCAAAGTGCTATGTATATGATAATTGATCATTTTTATAATTATGACTCTAAAGGCATGAGACATTGGTGTACTCACAAGAGGTGTTGACTCAATGGTCATTTGTTGGGAAAACAAGGATTAAGACAATGAAATTCCTAATGAAAAGTTAGAAAAAATGCATAAAATTATACCATATTTTATTTATACTACATACTTCATGCATGTATCAGCTACAGAATATACACAGAACACTCAATTTGCCATATGTGTGTACTGCCAAAATGTAATACATTTTTATAATTCCTTCAATAACCATTCAGCAATCAGCTATCTCCAGATGGTACATGTTTAGACTCTCGAGACCTGTAGAATGGAGGTCAAAGTTTTTATCTGTTATATTAAGAAAGTCCTTGCATATATGAATATGTCTCATTAATTGCTCTTTATTTCTCCACAGTTGTGCTGGCTGAAGTGGTGCCCAACCTTGGTGCATTTATCTCACTGGTTGGCGCCGTGTCCTCATGTGCTCTTGCCCTGCTGTTCCCTGCCATCATTGACATAGTTTATCGCTGGGAGCATGGCATATCATGGTTTGTCATAATCAAAGACGCATTTATCTTCTTGGTGGGTATTGCTGCCTTCGTCACTGGAACCTATGCCTCTCTCATGTCACTGGTTGATTCCTTCGAGCACGGAGGTTTGAAGGAAACTGAAGTGTGATTGGTAATGGTGATGGGAGAGTCCAAGTGCAATCATCTTCTCCCATTGGTGCCAGGAATAAATAAGGACCATTTCTGTCTTCTGCTGCACTTGTTGGTGGTAATACTACCCTCATCCCCTCTTCAATGGTCTGTATGAGAGGAGGTTTTCTACAAAGGATGTCAGTTTACTGGCTGTAATTGCCATTAACTTGCAGCAGCAACCTCAGATAATACACCCAGTACAACTCCTGTCTCAGTGCAGGAAGGACACTGACACAACTGAGGAAATGGCCTTTAGGCAGAGAATTACTTGCCCTTTGAGGATACAAATTTATGCGCAGCTGTCCACGTAGAGTGACATGAACATCGGTGTGGACATCTAAGATGAAGCTGCTGGAGTGAAAGAAACACCATGAGATTCTTCTACGTTATTTCAAGACTAGTCTGTGCAGTATTCTGATTTTAGCTTTTTCATAGCAGTGAGTTTATTCACGTGCTATGATAGTCGCTTTAGCGCAGTATTAGCTCTGCTGTGATGTTTACCTAAAGATTTTCACAATGAATGAGTTTCTCAACCAGTGCCATAGGTAAGGTTGAAGAGAGAAAAGAAGCCAGAAAAAAATGTATAAAAAGTGTAATGTTGTGAAAGTTAGGCATCAGGTACAGCTTTTTTTGTATCTGATGGGATGTGATGCATTAGATACAGCTTTTTTTGTATCTGATGAAATGTGATAAGTACCTGTTAATAATAAACTGAAGTTGATTTTGTAAGTTCTAACATGGATAGTTTTGGTGCAACAAAGAAGATCTCACATGACAAATCTGTTGTTAATACTGACTTTGATTTATCATATTGCACACTACACAGTATTCTCAGCTCCATGGGAGCAAATCTGAATATTTATCCAACACTGAGAAAAGTGAATGAACTATTAATAAAACAGTGATTATTTGTATTGATTTTGGATTATTTAAGAGCAGGATGATTTACACACCATTCTCAACACCACAATATTGTATTCCATGGTACATTTGCATACTTCTCTCAGCAGTGGAGTTTTTGTGATAATATTTATATGAATTAAAAATATTTATTTTTACAACACACACTAAAAATCTCCAAATTTCCATGTTTTAGTCACCAAGAAATATTTTTATACAAAGTTGTTGAGATGTGTTGTTCAATACTAATTCTAGAGGCAAGTCTCTGCTTGTACATAGATGTAAACTGTTTATTAAATATATTTTTTAGATTTGCACTGACTGTCTTATGTACATATATCCCTGCCACTTACCTTCAATAGTGAAGTAAACAAATAAATGGAATACTGAAGACAAAATTACTTCCTACAGCTAAGATATTTATAATGATGTAAAATGTCAGTCACTCTAGGTTCCATCACAGCTGCGTATACCAGACTCCATCGTTACCCCATGGCCAAAGTTGTGACATTCACGTTCCTTTGCATTCCTTTTCTACTCCTTTCTGTCTCCTACCTGAAAAAGGATTTTAATTCCAAAAGCCTGCACATGTAATTTTTTTCCTTACTATAGCTGGCATCCTGTAAGAAGGCACTTCCGTGCATAGAGGCGGAGCGATAGGGCAAGCGTGGAGGGGAGGAGCTATGGCCAATGCCAATGGCTGTGGCTGTGGGAGAAGCATTGCGTAACTCGCTGCCAGCCACATGCCTACAGAATGAACATTATTGGCTGTCATTGCAGTAATGGAGGGGGATGCGCCGAACAGCTGAAAATTGGGCCACCTTCGTACGTGATGCCGACTATATCAATGGTATTGAGCTGAGGGAAGTACTGGCCAGTGACTCAATGTTTAGTAGAAAAAAGAGAGAAAAAACAAACAATACTGGAAATCCAATATACAAGACTTTGCTGCAAAAATGTAAGATGTTTAGCAATGCAAAAGTCCTGTTAGGAAAGAAAATCATTTCAAAAAAGTTCAACCTCATTATTATGTACAATGCTGTGCTACAGTTCCACACCATTACGATATCTCGTATTTATAATCTATGGAACAAGTATTAATCTAATCTAATAATGGAAAGACCAGGGCAGTTTACAACTCATCGCAAAGATTTGACAAAGAGCTGTGACACTCACATAAAAATGGGAAACACACATACAACACAAGCTATCAGCCATGGGCATCTTCAGAAAATAGAACCTTCACACAGGCACATAACACCTTCAACCAATTTTCCTAAATCTATCCTCCCATATCAAGGATACCAACCACTTCCTGCACCAACTCTCCACCATCCCCAGCCCTTTACCTCCTGGATCCCTACTAGTAGATACCACTTCCCTATACACCAACATCCCACATGCCCATGACCTTGCCAATCTCGAACACTACCTCTCCCAAAGGCCCTCTGAATTCAACTGTCCAATACCTCATTCATCATAACCCTCACCAACTTTATCCTAACTAACAACTACTTTTCCTCTGAGGGGAAAGTTTTCCATATAATCCGTGGCACAGCCATGGGCACCCATATGGCACCCTATTATGCCAACCTGTTTATGGGCCGTCTAGAGGAATCCTCCCTAGCACCCCAAAACCCCAAACCTCTGGCCTTGTTCAGATTTATTGATGATATTTTCATGATCTGGACTCATGGCCAGGACACCCTATCCTCCTTCCTTCAAAACTTCAACTCCTTTTCCCGCATCCACCTCACCTGGTCTTCCTCAACCCACCATGTCACATTCCAGGATGTCAACCTCCACCTCACTGATGGCTCCTTCCACAGTTACGTTCATATTAAACCTACCAACCACCAACAGTACCTACACTTTGACGCTTGCCATCCCATCCACATAAAAAAAAAAAAAAAATACCCCCCTTACAGCCTGGCCACCGGTGGATGGTGTATCTGCAGTGACAAGAACTCCATTTCTCAATATGCTGAAAGTGTCGCAAGTTTCTTCACAGACAGAAACTACCCCACAGACATAGTCTGCAAACAGATTTTCCATGCCATATCCCCACAGAAGCCAAATCCTTCCTCTACCACCAGTTACCATCCACAAAAGAGCCCTCCCCTTATCATCCAGTCCCTCAACTAAATTGCATCCTTCGCCAAGGTATTGATATTCTGACCTCGTGCCCAGAAATGAGAGACATCCTGCCCAAGATCCTTCCCACCCCTCTTAACGTGGTGTTCCATCACCTTCCCAACCCACATAACATACTAACTAGCCCATTCCTATGCAACCCCAAAACCCAGCCCACTGCCACAGGGATTATATCCCTGTGGAAGACCCTGCTGCAAGACCTGTCCAATCCACCCACCCAACACTTCCTATTCCAGTCCTGTCACAAGCTTATCCTACCATATCAGAGGCCAGGCCACATGTGAAAGCAGCCTTATAATTTACCAACTGTATTGCAATCACTGCGTAGCTATTTTGGCATGACCACTAACCAGCTGTCCATTAGGATGAATGGCCACCGCCAAACTGGGCCAAAAACAAGGTGGGCCACCCTGTGGCACATCATGCAGCGAAGCATATGCTTGATTTCAATGGCAGCTACACAACCCAAGCCATCTGGATCCTCCCACCCACCACCAGCTTTTCTGAACTGCACAGATGGGAGTTATCCCTACAGTACATTCTCCAATCCTGAAATTATTGAGGCCACAACTTACAATAACTCCCCTTTTTTCCACACCAAACAGTTTTTACTTTCCTCCCCTCACCCACCTCCACACTCCATTACTAAGGTGCATCTCATTCCTCCCTTCTGATGCATACATGCTCTGCCAAGCTGTGCTGTATCCACCCCCACCACTGCAACACACCCTTCCTACCTCCGATCCCCTATTTCCACACCACAAAGTGTAATTTAGAGTGCAGTAGCCAGATATGACTGTTGTGTGCCTGTGCAATTGCGTGAATTTTCTATTTCCTGAAGAAGGCCATGGCCAATAACTAAATTGTCACGTCTTTGTGGTGAGTTTTAAAGTGTCCTAATCTAATCTAACTTTATCTGTTAATGCTTTTGTGATGTTACACAATAATGTGAACCTTTCACCTCTGAACTAACTTGGCAACTGCTCACAAAGAGTTACAACAGCAGGAGGCTGCAGAAATGTTGGGCACAGATCATGTAGAAGACTTCCTGTTACTGCTTTCAAATCAGTAGCAAGGAAAAGAAAATTTTACAAATCAGTTAGTTTTGGTCTAAATATCTCCAACAGATTCAGTGCTTTGGAGCTGCGAACAAAAGCAGTCATGTACACTAAAAATAACTCCTGATGCAGGATATTAGGAGCAAGGCAAGAGCAGGAAGCAAAGGGTTAATAGAATGAAGACTGTCTTTCACTGCGTATAATTGCCAAAATTGGTGAAGAATTCGTTTGGTAGTGCCAAAGTATTAGAATTTTTAAAATACGAGACATGTCCAGAAAGTAAGTTCCATTTCAATTTATCTCCTCTGCGGCAGTGCAGTTGCAGTTCTGCACATGCGCTGTAGACGATGTGTATCAAGGAGAAGAATGTGCGCCATTTGGAGATCGCTGTTAGTTACATATGCTTTGTTGTGCTTGTTTGAAATGTCGGCGTTGATTGAATATCCCGCCGCCTGTGAAATCAGGCCAGTGATTCGGTTTCTGAATGCATGGAAAGTGAAATTTATCAGCAAATTTGCGATGTTTACGGACCAAATGTGATGAGTGATTTGATGGTGAGAAGATGGGTCCGACAGTTCAATGGCGGGCATTGTGATGTGCATGATGAAGAACAAAGTGAGCGTCCACCTTTGGTTACAGAAGAACTGGTTCATGCTCCTAGCGACTTTCATCTGTTCTTACATCTCAAGTCTTTCCTTGGCGGTCATCACTTCACCAATGATGATGAGCTGAAAGAAACTGTTTCCAACTGGTTGAAGACACAGGTGGCAGATTTCTTTGAAGAAGCTATACAAAACCTGGTGCCACGCTATGACAAATGGCTGCAAAATTTCGACAGTTATGTGGAAAAGTAGTTTAAGAGTTGTAGACTTATGTGCATTAAAAATTTTGTCTGTATCTGTGTACAATTTCATTTTGTTACCAAACGGAACTTACTTTCTGGATGCGCCTTATAAATGTACAGTTCAGCAATAGTATCTTTGAACCATAATCCTTGGGAAAAGATATTGGTAACGTACACCATATATTAACACTTGGGAACACTGTGGACACCCCAAGATGTAACACCAGTAATATTTCACATCCATTTCTGAAGATTATACCACTCTATGAACTCAGGAGCTACATGACCAACAACTGGCACCAGCAAATGCACTGGTGTTTTGCAGCAGTGCCAGTGTGGTGGGGGAAGGTAGGAGGCTGACACAGCACTATTGTGTTGTGGCAGCAGTTAGCAAGGTGAGAATTGTGTTATTGTTTGTTGAATGGCACTGGGAAAATCAGTGCACCTCAGACAATGAACTGGTATTAAAAGGCATAATAATAATACACTCCTGGCCATTAAAATTGCTACACCATGAAGATGACATGCTACAGACGCAAAATTTAAGCGACACAAAGAAGATGCTGTGATATGCAAATGATTATTTTTTCGGAGCATTCGCAGAAGGTTGGCGCCAGTGGCAACACCTAAGACCAGCGTTGCCTGGTGAAACATTGTTGTGATGCCTTGTGTAAGGAGGAGAAATGTGTATGATCACGTTTCCGACTTTGATAAAGGTCGGATTGTGGCCTATCGCAATTGCGGTTTATCGTATCACAACATTGCTGCTCGCATTGGTCGCAATCCAATGACTGTTAGCAGAATATAGAATCGATGGGTTCAGGAGGGCAACATGGAATGCCGTGCTGGATCCCAATGGCCTCTTATCACTAGCAGTCGAGATGACAGGCGTCTTACCCACATGGCTGTAACGGATCGTACAGCCATGTCTCGATCCCTGTCTCCATCACCTGTGATGGTGTATGCAACGACGAACCTGGGTGCATGAATGGCAAAATGTTATTTTTTTCCGGATGAATCCAGGTTCTGTTTACAGCATCATGATGGTGGCATCCATGTTTGGTGACATCGCAGTGAACCCACATTGGAAGTGTGTATTTGTCATCACCATACTGACGTATTACCCGGTGTGATGGTATGCAGTGCTGTTAGTTACACATCTCGGTCACCTCTTGTTCACATTGACGGCAATTTGAACCGTGGTCGTTACATTTCAGATGTGTTATGACCTGTGGCTCTACCCTTCATTCGGTCCCTGCGAAAAGCTACATTTCAGCAGGATAATGCACTACCGCATGTTGCAGATCCTGTACAAGCCTTTCTGGATATGGAAAATGTTCGACTGCTGCCCTGCCCAGCACATTCTCCAGATCGCTCACAAATTGTAAACTTCTGGTCAATAGCGGCCGAGCAACTAGCTCGTCACAACACGCCAGTCACTACTCTTGATGAACTGTGGTGTCCTGTTGAATCTGCATGGGCACCTGTACCTGTACACGCCATCCAAGCTATGTTTGACTCAATGCCCAGGTGTATCAAGGCCATTATTACAGCCAGAGGTAGTTGTTCTGGGTACTGATTTCTCAGGATCTATGCACCCAAATTGCGTGAAAATGTAATCACATGTCAGTTCTAGTATAATATATTTGTGCAATGAATACCCGTTATCATTTGCATTTCTTCTTGGTGTAGCAATTTTAATGGCCAGTAGTGTAATAATAATGCCAATTTTGTATACAGGCAGGAGAAATAGTTTTATTGTGGTTCTTAGTTTGCACTAATTTCCAACACTTTTTGTTGATCTTTGGCATAACTTTGAGCGCACTAATTTCCCAATATTTGAGCAATTGTTTAGGCCGTTGGAAGCCAAAGTATAGCTTCCAACAAAGCAGATAAACTTGACCTTGTTTTTGTTTTGTTAATATTCATAACTGAAAACATTTGTTCACAAATGAATGTTGTTCCAAACTTAGCAGCACATTTCAGGGCAAGCGCATCAATCATTGCGCAATCTTGTTGATCACTGCCTTAGTTGGGTACAGTTTATTAGTTGTCTGTATGACTGAGTTTTTGTGCTCTCTGGAAGAAACACAATCTTGAAAACTGCATGAGAATTGTTATGAGTGGATAACTGATGCTGCCATCATAAGCAGAGACGATTATTATTCATTTACGCGATAGTTTGTGCCACCCAAAATTGTATTCCAGCAATCTCTCAATTACACCAGAACAAAAGTAAGCTAACATAAATCATGGAGCACAGAGAACTTCAAAATTCTATAAACTATGAAATAATAAATTTCAAGGAACAAAATATACAAAACATAAAAAAACACAGCATCCATGGGTGTGAAGCTGCACACCTGCATTGAACTGCAGAGCTCTTGGCGAGGTGCTACATCAGCCACCCCCTCGCCCCAGGAGGAAGCGGAGTGTCAGTGTCTTGAAATGTTGCAGGTGGGCTGGTGGGCAGCAAGCAGAATGGGTCATCTGCATCAGGAGGGTGGCATCTGGAGGTGGCCATTGTGTTGTATCTGGTGGGGACTGCAATGGAGGTGGAGTTGAAGACATCGTGTCTTGGTTTGGAATCATGGTGGGGATACAACATCACTGGAGTGACAGTAGTGGCATGTCTGGAAAGATGTAGACTGGTTTGGTGTGGTTCAGTGACACAATGGTAGGTTCGCCATTCACCACAATCTCTACTGTCTGTGCATTACGTTGAAAGCACTTCATATGGGACAAAGTATTGTACTTGTAGTGGCGGTTTGACCCCTTCTGTGCATAGCTTGACAAGTTGGCAATGTTCTAAGTCTTGATGGATGAAGTAGGGTGGTGTGCCATGCCATGAGGCTTTCACAGGCCAAATCTTCACTATTTGTTGTCTGAGAAGGTGCAGGAATTCTGGTTCATTAGTGTCGTTGGGTGTTTATATAGACAGTCTCTACAAAGTCTTCTGGAAGTCACAGTGTTTCACTGTAAACCAATTCTGCTGTTGATAAACCAATGTCAGGTTTAAGGTCCATAAGCCTAGCATCACAATCTAATGACACTCCCACAGCTGTTATATACTGCAAAGCTCCAGGCAACATGCAAGCTACATTTCTGAATATGATACTGGAGGAGTGCGAACAGTATCATTTACATTGATTTAACATACTTTTTACATTATTATTTAGTGCCATAAAGTAGGTAATAATTACTGAATAATTTCATTTTCTATTAAAAATAAAAAATGCCTAGGAAACAGCAGAAGACCTGCCCTTTGGCAGAAAGATGTCACTTTTCTGCTCAAGAGCATTAAGGTTTCTTCACTACATTTCCAGTAAAATTGGTGAGGATGGAACATAGGAAAAGTTTATAGAATGCAATGACTACAGTATTTAACATACCAAATCAGACATCACAGCTGAAACTTAAGGAAAGAGTCACAGATATGGCAATAAAACATAAAGAGCAATCAAACTCTTTTCCAACAAGGAAGAAACCAATTCCACAATTGTTAGTACAGCTGAATCACAAACGGCAAGAATCTTCTAAACAATGGCTTTTTAAAGTAATTACACTCAAAAGCATATGCGCATATAAGAATGCTGAATTATGTGTATAAATGTCCGAATCATTAAGAGTCTACACCGAATTAATACAAGTCAAAAAACTGCCTGTCATAGTTAGGACAGATCATAATATAAATTTATGTTTATTTTACGTTTAAATTCTTCTTACTTTCAGCAGAATAAGCTGCAAATATACACATATTCATACATATTGTTTCATGACAAAGTTGTTCTTTGTACCACTAAATCAGTTAAATTTGGCTGTTTTTATATTAATTTCCATATTATGTATGTTTCTTGATATTTTACTAATGCTTGTAACAAAAAAATTAAACTATTCCATTACTTATATACAAAAAGAATATAAACAGACATCACTCCTTCGGTGGCTTGCCCTATATGGTAGACTGTGCTAGCATGACCATTGGTAGAGCAGATGTTCAGCTTCTGCCTTAACACATCAAGGCAGTCTTTAAACAACAATGCCAGTGCTCAGCCATCCCATTGCTCACCAGATGGCTGCCTGTAGTCTTGTGATGGGGTACCCACATATCTTAGCCAACTATACAGACAAGTCTGAATCAAACTGACATCTTCTGCCTGTAGAAATATGTAGTGAACAACCAAATCTAGCTAACCATGTCATGAAAGCTGAAGCCAGCATTTTGGCCATAATGGCCATAATGGCTTCAAGCCATTGAGTGAAGTGGTCAATCATAGAAAGTAAGTAAGTATCTTTGTCCTACTGAAGGTATTAATTGTCCTAAGACATCTATTTATATGTGCAAAAGAGTGGTGGTAACCAGAAAATTTCCAATTGTTGCATGGACATGTTAACTGATCTTGCAACCTTGGCACTTTAAGCAAGACTGGACCCATTGACAGCAATCTTTCTGGATGCCTGGCCAAACAAAATGCTGTGACATTACTTAGAGCGTTGGACACATTTCTGGGTGGCACTATGTCACGTGCCTGTCTTTGGAAGGCTAATGGCAGGAAGAAACAAGGACGGTCATGAGAAATGTTGCACTATAGATGTGTTCCTTATCCCGGTACGAAAATTATTTGTAGCTCCAGATCGGAAAAGGGATCATTGAAGTAGGTCAGGAATTCCTCATCATTTTTTTTTTTTTTTTGCCCTTTTGATAGTGTATGATAATCAATGGAACTCAACACATTGCTAATTTGAGATAGGCAATCTGATATATTTCAATATCTATAGCAAAGTGGGCTATAAACAGAAGTTGATTAAGCTGGTGGGGTTAGGAACTGTCACTTTTACATTTAAATGAATGTGAGTGGCTTATGGTCAGTAAATGTTGTGAATGATTGCACTTCTAATTGTGACCAACATATTGTACTGCTTGGTATATAGCAGGGGTGGCCAAAATGCAGCTCACAAGCCACATACATCTCTTGGTTCAATGCAGTGCAGCTCTTATTTTAAAAGTAAAAAGTGACTCATACTTATTATCTTACATAATACAAATAAAACTTCCTTCTCAGACCTACAACTATGGAACTTTCTTATCAATTTTGCAGTGCAGCACCATGCCAGCCTTGTAACAGCACTGAGCAAGATGCGGCATCAGTAGTGTGGTAACTGTTCAGTTAGTTGCTTTCAAAAGGTGGTAGCGGGGAGTGGATGAAACAGGCCCAGCCAGATATAGGAGCCACACAGAAAGCCACGGGGTCTGGTAGGAGACAGCAGGCCACACGTGCATGGTACCATACACTGCACTCCAGGCTTCTGCAAAGGCAAATTACACTTGTGGAAGTAAAGAATGTCCTAAATGTTGTTTTCAAATGAAACTGAAAGTGTCTGAGACATTTAATGAAGGTACTGACTGCAGCAACTGTGTACACTTATCACAAGAAAAGGAAACAGTGCGAAATGCAGTGAAGTACAACAAAGTAAGACAGCAGATAACACTTACTACATTCACATGTGACATATCTTCTGGAAAACACCTGTTGGTGGTGGCGGCACTTAAAGTAGCCAGTCAGGTTTGTAACTAACAGTTTGATTACTTTCTTCTGTGCTGTAACAGTGTTTAAGAAAACTTGTATTTCTGCTGGTGTCTTAACAGTTACAAAGTTATCTAAGACGTGTAAAAGTGAAGAAGAGAACAGAGTGTTTCATAGAAAGTGGGAGGAACGATTCGTTTTTGAAGAGAGAAATGACATTGTCAAAGTTTGTTTGTATAGCTTATGGGACTTAACTACGGGGTCATCAGTCCCTAAACTTACAAACTACTTATGGACTAGCTAATACTAAGGACAGCACAAATATCCGTGCCCGAGGGGGGATTCGAACCCCCGACCGCAGTGGCCGTGCAGACCGTGACTGGAGCGCCTCAGTCCCCTCGGCCACCGCGGCCGACATTGTCAAAGTACTAAGCCAGTATCCTCGAATGCCATCACAACAGTGACCATAGTGGCTACGATAATTTTATTGTTGTTAGGCCATTACAGCAATAGACAAAATAAAGCATAATTTTTCCATTGGTACATAAAAATATTAGTAACTTACTACATGCTACTTACAAATCCATGTTACACTCAAAAAACTCTTTTAATTCATAAAAGGGGTTAGTAACAAGCCATTTATTTAATGCTTTCTTAAATGCATCCTCTGGTAAATTTTGTACCTTTTGTGGAAGCCGATTAAATAGTTTATGTCCCACCAGCTCGTAAATGTTGGTTGTCTTTGTTAATCTACGGTATGATGCATGTATTTCCTGTTGGTTCTCTGTTGAGGGAAACTAAATTGTCATCATTAAAAGAAAAACTTGAGCCACAGAATAAGGGTATGAGCATGTTTACCAGGGATGCAGATTTGACAAATGTTCAAATGTTTGTAAACTTAGTGAACCAAACTGCTATGGACATCAATCCCTAGACTTACAAACTACTTAAACTAACTTACACTAAGGAACATACAGACACCCAAGCCAAAGGGAGGACACAAACTTATGGCAAGAATGGCCACCCAGTCCCTAGTGTGACGCCTTAGACCACGTGTCCATTCTGTGAGGCTGCAGATAACCAAAGCAGGTGTAGATCCCAAAAACAAAAAAAATAAAAACTACAAAAACTTGTAGACCAAATCCCAAAATCTAGACATACAATAGAGAGGAGAGTATCTGCTATTAGTGATGACATTGTAAGGATCTTGCAAAACCACATAAGTAACTGTTTAGCATTAAGTCTAGCTTTGGGCAGGTCTACTAAAATCCAAGGTAAACTGCAAATTGTGATATTTGTGTATCAGATGATTTGGACGTGGTGGAAGATCTCTTAGAAGGATACAACTCACAGTTGTGACATTAAAGAAGCCCTGGATGGTCTCATAGTGAAATACTCAGTGGCTACTGGGAAGATTGTCAGTATTGCTACTGATGGTGCACCGTCTTATGACAGTTAAAAAACAAGACCTTGTCAGGCTTTTAAAAGCTGACACTTGATACCCTGAATTCCTACCTGTCCGCTCCATTATTCACAGAGATAATTTTGCTTATAATACTTTCAATATCCATAATTACACATGTTATGCTTGTGGTACTAAAGATTGTGAGCTTCATTCACTCAAATACCACAACACACCAACAGTTCAAATCCTTCAAAAAAGATCAGCAATGACGATCTTTCTGATGATGTGTCTTGGTATTGCTTAGTGAGATGGGTATCAGCTGTGGCAACGTAGTGTACTAATGTTGGCAACTGCATCTCGGTTTTATGAGAATAATTAATTTACTCAGTGGACAAGGGTATATACAAGAATGTTATCAACCATAGAACATTTACTTAATCATCATTAAAAAAATCCACTCATTCTATGTGGTAGCATTTTAAAACAGCATTGAATGGTCATTGACAACATCAGCACAATACCCCGCTGACCCATAAGGAAATATTTACCCTGATAGTACTAAAAGTATACAGCTTTGGCCAAAGCCGGTCATGTGGTCCTACCAGTCAACAAAAATACTGGAAATAAGCAAAAAAAAGAGAGACAATGGATAGTGCAACTTTGTCACATGCTCTTCCCAGAGCAATACAACAACTCCGTTATTCTTGACTATAAAGCATTTGATAAAGGGTTTAGAAAATGATTGAAATTATGCTCAAAGTTTGTTGGAAGTCACTAAATGCTCTCACTATGAAATACTGGATGATTATATGATGGGTAATTTGCACTTCATTTTAAGGAAAAGCATGTCTTTGACGCATCTCATCATTGACTATGACATATTTCCCGATTAATGTGCTGTACAGTGATATAATTTTGCTGGTGCACTCAGCGACATTTTTAGATAATCTCTGCAAAGTGTGATGTGAATCAAGGCAAAAGTTAATATATGAATGAAAAAAATGAAAACATGACCACATAATCAGTGAAAATGTGGGAATGTTCAATCTTTTTCCTTTCATTATTTTGTGTGGAGTGTCTGCAAGAATAATTTTTAAAAAGGTTTGAAATTTTATGTGAAGCATATTGGAAGTTGCAAAGTGTTACCATTTTTGAGCTATGGATGTCTAAAATTGGAATTTTTGAATGCTGACTACATCAAGACTAACACAGTTTCTAAATTCAGTGCTTGTCTTACCATGTTAGACTTACATAAGATTTTCTCTCTTAAAGAGAAGATTGTGATTGCATTAAGAAAATTTTAATTAAGACAATAACTATTCAAAACATTGAAAACGATTTTTTTTTTTTTTTTTTTTTTTTTTTTTTTTTTTTTTTTTTTTTTTTTTTTGTTACATCATAATATCCATGACAGCAAAAATAAGATTTATATTGTAGGGTTATACTCTGATGAAATGCATGATTCCATAAGTTCACAGCTTCCAAAGACAAGGTAAGTGGTCATTCCTGGTATATGACCAGTAATTTGCGGTCACAGATGCTCTATCTCCTTTAAGTCGGCGAAAAGGTTTTCTGAAAAATATGCCAGTGGCCGGCATGAATCATTTGACCACAGTTGTAAAGTGTCACTGATTGCTGACAGGCTTGCATCAACAATTACTGCTAACTGCATGTCGAGTTGTAGGTGTACTAACAGTGTCACATCGGCTATACTTTGATTGCCGTGTACATAACTGTGTCCAATTTATGAGGTTATATTGTTCTTCTTCAGAGCTTCTAATGACAATGTTAGAAGTTCCTGGGACTCTGTCACATGAGGAAGGTGTCTCCAGTAAAAATTGAGTATGCCTAAATGGCAGCGAAATTCCTTTATCATAGTGGGTGTATGACGTCGCGTCAAAACAGAAGGGATGATAACCCCATCGAGTGGATATATTTTTACTCGTCAGACGGTCCACTGGTCTGCAAATGTGCAAAATCACAGATATGCAAATTAATTTTAAGTATAATCCTCATTAATGTTAATATCAAGGGTCACCACCATATTTTTTATTTAAAAAAGAAAAAGGAATAAGATCCAACACCCTAAATCTACAAGCACGGTGGCAAGATAATTGATCAGATCGATCACACACAAATCGATTACACACTTGCACATACACTCTGATGGGTGATTACTGCAACTATATGTTACAACCCTAGCAAATAGCGAGCATCACTTTAGCAATAACCTTGAGTCAGCTTGATCTGTCAATGCTGGAACTCGCTGGCAACTGGACGATGTTGAAGGAGTGGAGCTGAAAGAGAATAAATTCTTCCGCCCGAGAATCTCACTACGGTATGTGAAGCAATATCGACATTTAACTATAACAGCCCCGCTATCATGGCAGACAGCAGTTGTCAGGTAAATGCTTTTAGTGTCAGCTAGGACATACACTCACAAACCCAAGTGCAAAACGCAGGTATTGAGTACAAGTATCCCCAGAATGGAATTGCATAAACCACTAGCACGTTGGTATGGTCAGTACAATGGTGGCTACCTAATCTCAAGTCTCAAGCGAACAAAAATATAAAACACAGCTGTTTCACAGAGCAAACAACTGCAACTGAGTTCCTGTGCGGATTGACATGTGAAATTTTAAAGTCGTCAATCCGCTGCAGGCAGAAACCTCAGAAAACAGGCACACAACACAGTCATAAAACCATCACCTCCAGCTGCCGCACTTCATATCACGCTCTGCGGCAAGTAAATATGGGACGGGAGGGGGTAGGAGAGGGGATAGGAACGTTACGTCACGGTGGTGGGGATGGGTTAGATGGGAATGAGATGCAGCGTAGGAATGGAGTGGGGAGGCGGGTGAAGGGAGAAAAATAAAATAAAATAAATATAATAAATATACAAAATGTGTGCACACTGCAAGTACACAAGACCGCATACACACACACAAACACATGCACGCACGCACACTCGCTTTCGTGAGCGCACACACACACACACACACACTTGCACGCATGCACGCACTCACACACACGCACTCTCTCTCTCTCTCTCTCTCTCACACACACACACACACATGTGTGCTCACGCAAGCGAGTGTGCGTGCGTGCATGTGTTTGTGTGTGTGTACGCGGTCTTGTGTTCTTGTAGTGTGCACACATTTATTTTATTTTATTTTTCTCCCCTCACGCGCCTCCCCACTCCATTCCTAAGCTGCATCTCATTCCTATCTAACACACCCCCACCACCAGGACGTAATCTTCCTATCCCCTCTCCCACCCCTTCCGGCCCCGATTTACTCGCCACAGAGCGTGATACGAATTGCGGCAGCCAGAGGTGATCATTGTATGACTGTGTTGTGTGCCTGTGTGATTGCGTGAGTATTCTGTTTTATGAAGAAGGCCATGGCTGATAGTGTTGTATGTGTATGTCTTTTGTATGTGCCTGTCGCAGCTCGTAGCCACGTCTTTGCGGTGAGTTGTAAACTGTCCTTACTGTACTATGAATTCCAACTTGGGCTTTCCATTATTATATAGTACCAGTTAATTTATTTTTAAGTTGCAACCAGATATTTAAATGATTACATGCCCTCAATGTCTTTCGTGAAAGCAAAGTGAGAAATCCATTGCTCATCATCCAAGTATGACTGTGAAGAACCTTTCATATCAGTGAAAGGAACTATTTCTTGCCTCAAATTAAAAAAAAAAAAAAAAAAAAAAAAAAAAAAAAAAGGCTGAGATTAATTTTGAACAACTTAATCATTGAGTGGGATAATCAAATGGGATGTCTTTGTGAATTGATTCAAGATCCTCCAAAAATCAACAATTTCCCAATTGTTGCAATTTATCCACGATAGTCGGGGGAACCCCAGATTTTGCTATCTTATTTTTCATACATCCTACAACCTACCCCTTGCAACAACATTGCAGGGACCCCCATCAGTTGCAATGCTGTACAGTAGTAATAACCGCATATCATTCAACACTTCTTATTTAGCCATGAAAATATCTTTCAAAGCTGTGATACTTTCAAAAGAAATAACATTCCACAGTTCCTTGGTAAAATGTCATGCTTTTTACACCAGTTACGAAAATTGCAAGTTCATGGATGCTTACTCACCACAGAGACATCTGATGAGTCGCAGAAAGCCACAAGTAACAGACAACAAGATTATAGCTCTCGGCCTTTTAGGCCTTCATCAGTTAAGACAAACATACTCACAAAGACACAACCAACATCTCCGGCTGCTATGGCCGATCTGCACTACCCAGCATCCTAGGCGAGGGGAGGGGGAATGTGCGGCACGGGTGTGGTAATATGCCAGTGCTGTCTGACGGACAGTGCAGAAGGAAAGGAAGGTAATGAAATGTGTGGCAGCATGGGAGACAAATGTAAAGACAGAGAGTGTCAGGGAGAGGAAGGAAAGGGTTGTAGAGGCAGGAACTAGTGAAGGTTTAGGCCTGGGAGATGGCGGGAGCGTAGGATATATAGTAGGGAGAGTTCCCATCTGCACAATTCAGAAAAGCTGGTGTTTATGGGGAGGATCCATAGGGCACAGGCTGTGGCCAGTTGGTAGGTGTGGTGGAGATGGTGGGTGACTGGACAGACAGGGCCTGTGAGATCTGTTTCTGAACAAGGTTTGGATGGTAATTGCAGTCAGTGAAGGCCTCAGTGAGGCATTTGGCATATTTGGAGAGGTACTGCTTGTCACTGTAGATGCGATGACCACGGGTGGCTAGGCTGTACTGAAGGGAGTTTTTGGTGTGGAATGGGTGGCAGCTGTCAAAATGGAGATATTGTTTATGGTTAGTAGGTTTGTTGTGGATGGAGGTACTGATAAGGCCGTCTTTGAGGAACAGGTCAACATCGAGGACAGTGGCTTGTTGGGTGGAGTAGGACCAGGTGAAGTGAATGGAGGAGAAGGTGTTGAGGTTTTGAAGGAATGTGGATAGTGTGTCCTCACCTTCAGTCCAGATTATGAGGATATCATCAATGAATCTGAACCAGATGAGGTATTTGGGATTCTGGGTAGTCAGGAACAATACCTCAAGATGGCCCATGAACAAGTTGACATAGGAGGGTAACATACTAGTGGCCATGGCAGTACCAGGAATTTATTTGTAGGTTATGCCTTCAAAGGAGAAGTAATTGCAGGTGAGGATGTAGTTGGTCAAGGTAACTAAGAAGGAGGTTGTGGGCTTACAGTCAGTAGGACATTGTGAACGGTAGTGTTCAACAATGGCAAGACCATGAGCATTGGGAATGTTGGTATAGAGGGAGGTGGCATATCATCTGTGACAACCACGGTAGCAGGTGGTAAAGAAACAAGTACTGTGGAGAGTTTGTGGAGGAAATGGTTGGTATCCTTTATATAGGAGCGTAGGTTGTGCGAACGGCTGAAAGCAAGGGGAAACTACAGCCGTTACTTTTCCCGAGGACATGCAGCTCTACTGTATGAACATATGATGATGGCATCCTCTCGGGTAAAATATTCCAGAGGTAAAATAGTCCCCCATTCGGATCTCCGGGCGGGGACTACTCAGGAGGATGTTATCATCAGGAAAGACAACACTGGCATTCTACGGATCGGAGCGTGGAATGTTAGATCCCTTAATCGGGTAGGAAAATTAGAAAATTTAAAAAGAGAAATGGATAGGTTGAAGTTGGATATAGTGTGGATTAGTGAAGTTCGGTGGCAGGATGAACAGGATTTCTGGTCAGGTGAGTACAGGATTATAAATACAAAATCAGTTGGGGGTATCACAGGAGTAGGACTGATAATGAATAAGAAAATAGGAATGCGGGTAAACTACTACGAGCAGCACAGTGATCGCATTATCATTGTCAAGATAGATACGAAGCCAACACCGACAACAGTAGTACAGGTTTATATGCCAACTAGCTCTGCCGATGATGAGGATATAGAAGAAATATATGAGGAGCTAAAGGAAATTATTCAGACCGTTAAGGGAGAGGAAAACTTAATTGTGATGGGAGACTGGAATTCGGTAGTAGGAAAAGGAAGAGAAGGAAAAATAGTAGGTGAATATGGACTGGGCAGAAGGAATGAAAGAGGAAGTCGCCTGGTAGAATTTTGCACGGAACATAATTTAATCATAACAAACACGTGGTTTAAGAATCACAAAAGAAGGTTGTATACTTGGAAGAGACCAGGAGACACTGGAAGGTATCAGATAGATTTTATAATGGTAAAATATAGATTCCGGAATCAGGTTATAAACTGCAAGACATACCCAGGGGCAGATATAGACTCTGACCATAACTTGTTAGTCATGAACTGTAGGCTGAAACTGAAAAAACTGCAGAAAGGTAGGAAAATAAGGAGATGGGACCTAGATAAATTGAAGGAACGTGACGTTCTGGTGAATTTCAGAGGGAGATTTAGGCAACAATTGACAGAAACAGGGGGAAATAAAACAGTAGAAGAGGAATGGGTAGCATTGAGAGATGAAATAGTGAAGGCAGCAGAGGACAAAATAGGTAGAAAGGCAAGACCTGCAAAAAATCCTTGGATAACACAGGAGATACTAAATTTAATTGATGAAAGGAGAAAATATAAAAATGCAGTAAATGAAACAGGCAAAATGGAGTACAGACGACTAAGAAATGAGATTGATAGGAAGTGCAAAATGGCTAAGCAGGAGTGGCTAGAAGTCAAATGCAAATCTGTAGAAGAATGTATAATAAGGGGAAAAGTAGATACCGCCTACAGGAAAATCAGAGAGACATTTGGGGACAAGAAAAGCAATTCTACAAATATCAAGAACTCAGATGGGAAACCAGTTCTCAGCAAAGAAGGAAAGGCTGAAAGGTGGAAAGAGTACATAGAGCAGCTCTACAAAGGAAATGAACTTAGAGACGATGTTGTAGGAAGAGAAGAGGAAGTAGATCAAGATGAAATAGGAGATACTATACTCAGAGCCTTGAAAGACCTAGGCCGGAACAAGGCCCCAGGAGTAGATGATATACCCTCAGAGCTACTAAAGTCTCTGGGAGAGCCAGCCATGACAAGACTATTTGAACTGGTGTGTAGGATATATGAGACAGGCGAAATGCCCTCAGACTTTAAGAAAAATGTAATAATCCCCATTCCAAAGAAATCAGGCGTAGACAGGTGTGAAAATTACAGAACCATCAGTTTGATAAGTCATGGTTGCAAAATATTAACACGAATTATCTACAGGAGAATGGAAAAGCTGGTAGAAGCTGACCTAGGGGAAGATCAGTTTGGATTCAGGAGGAACGTAGGAACCCGGGAGGCAATACTTACCTTACGTCTTATCTTAGAAGATAGATTAAGGAAAGGCAAATCTACATTTTTAGCCTTTGTAGATTTGGAGAAAGCGTTTGACAATGTTGACTGGAATACACTCTTTCAAATTCTGAAGTCAGCAGGGGTAAAATACAGGGAAAGGAGAGTTATCTATAACTTGTACAAAAGCCAGACCGCAGTTATTAGACTCGAAGGGCATGAAAGGGAAGCATCAGTTGGGAAAGGAGTAAGACAGGGTTGTAGCCTTTCTCCAATGTTATTCAATTTGTACATTGAGCAGGCGATGAAGGAAAGCAAGGAAAATTTTGGAATAGGGATTAAAGTTCAGGGGGAAGAAATAAAAACATTGCGTTTTGCTGATAACATTGTAATTCTGTCAGAGACAGCGAACGACCTGGAAGAGCAGTTGAATGGAATGGACAGTGTGTTGAAGAGAGCGTACAAAATGAACATTAACAAGAGCAAAACAAAAATAATGGAATGCGGTCTTAGAAAATCAGGTGATGCTGAAGGAATTAGATTACGTAACGAAACAATGAAGGTGGTAGATGAGTTTTGTTACTTAGGTAGTAAAATAACATGCGATGGTCGCAGTACAGAGGATATAAAATGCAGAATGGCAATGGGAAGAAAAGCATTTTTGAAAAAGAGAAATTTGCTAACATCGAATATTAATTTAAGTGTAAGGAAGTCTTTTCTGAAGGCATTTGTGTGGAGTGTTGCCTTGTATGGGAGTGAAACATGGACGATAAGCAGTGCGGACAGGAAGAGAATAGAGGCTTTTGAAATGTGGTGCTACAGAAGAATGCTGAAGACTAGGTGGGTAGATCACATAACTAATGAAGAGGTACTGAACAGAATTGGCGAGAAAAGGAATTTTTGGCATACCCTAACTAAAAGAAGGGATCGCTTGGTAGGACACATTCTTAGACATCGAGGAATCGTAAATTTAGCATTGGAGGGAAGCGTGTGGGGTAAAAATCGCAGAGGGAGGCCAAGAGACGCGTATAGTAAGCAGATTCAAGTGGATGTGGGTTGCCGTTCTTATGAGGAGATGAAAAGGCTTGCTCAGGATAGAGTAGGGTGGAGAGCTGCATCAAACCAGTCTCCGGACTGAAGACCATAACAACAACAGGTTGTGGGTAATAGGCTGAAGGTGTTGGTCCACGAGAGCAGAGTTTCTCTCAGTGGGAGCACTATACCTGGCCACAACGTGATGTCCAGGGTGGTTGGGTTTGTGAATTTTAGGGAGCATGTAGGATGTGGGGGTGCAGAGGGTAGGGGGGGGGGGGTGAGGAGAAAGATTGACTCTGGGGAGAGGTCTTCGGATGGTCCTAAGGATTTGAGGAGGGACTGGAGATCCTGTTGAGTTTTTGGGATGGGATCATTGTGGCAGGGTGTGTACGTGGAAGAATCAGACAGTTGGCGGAGACCTTCTGCGACATAGTCCTTGCGGTCTAAAAGCACAGTGGTGGAGCCTTTGTCAGTAGGTGGATGATAATGTCAAGATCAGCTTTTGAGATGGTAAATAGCATTTCTTTCAGAAGATGTGAGATATGTATTCATTTTGAAGGATTTGGGGAAAGTTGGTGAGGCCAGGTTCGATATTCGGAAATTCTGAAAAGTGAGAAGTGGGTGATTTGGGGGCAGTGTGGGTGGATCTCAACTGGATGGAGGAGTGAACTGGGTCAGGCAGGGTTCAATACTAGTACTGGTATGTGTCTGAATGGTGGGGTTGGTGGCAAAATGGTTTCCAATTCTAAGGATTGAGCGAAGGAGAGAAGATCCTTAACAAGGCCCGCTTGATTGAATTTGGGAGTGGGGCAAAAGGTTAGGCCTTTGGAAAGAACTGATATTTCAATGGGACTGAGGCTTTTTGAGGAGAGGTTCATGACTGTTTAGGTTGTGGATTTTGTGTGGTTTTGTGGGGGAGTTTCTGAGGGTGTGGTAAATGTAAAAGGTCTGCTAGCCAGGGTTTGTCAGCTATGAGGGACTGTGGGGTATGTTTGGAGATTGTTGAAGGGGTGGATAATGGTAAACCAAGGAGGAAGTAGGAGGTGAAAAGGTTCAAGAGTTTTTTGAGGTAGTGTAGTGAATGCTGCTCTAGCACTTGGAGGGCAAGGATATTGGTCTGGGAGAGGGGATTGCAGGTATTTGGGGTTGCAGAGAAGGAGAATTTTAGGTATAGAGGTGAGGTGCTGCAAAGCTGTTTGGGCCTGGATTTGATGGTTTTGTAGGATTAGGTTGGTGATTGCTAAGGATTGGCGAAATCTGAACAAGTGGAGGAAATTTGCATAAAACATTATGCAGGGAAAATAACAAGCAGGATGTAAAGGATGGAAACTGGAAGTGGTACCGGTAACAGAATTAATGTAAAATCTGGAAATGGAAAATATAAGGGCGGGAGCAAATTAGAAATGGAATGTGGTACTGACAATTGGAGCGGTCATGTATGTAATTGTTGTGAGTGGATGGGATTGTTGATAAACTCTCAGATCTCAGCGTATGCGTTTTTGTAGTACGGTATATTAAAAAAAGGAAAGATGAAAAAGAACGGACTTAAAGTAAAGAAATGTGTTAGAAAACAATAACGAAGGAAAACAGAACAGGGTTGTGGGATAGATGATATAGCCATTAGGCAAAATCAAACAATGGAAATTCCAGAAAGGATTCAATAAAGACAACAACATTATAGCTTTCGGCCTTTTAGGCCTTCGTCAGTTTGAGACACAAACATAATACACACACACAGCCAGACACGACTGCCGTCTCCGGGCTAGTGATGGACGATGGGCAAAACGAGTACCGGTACTGAGAATGCAAAGTTCTCGATTCCGAAGAGTTCTCGTTGTTCTCGAGAACCTGAGTCGGTTCTCGGTTTTCAGTATTCGCTTTTTAGTGTTAGGAAATTGTCAGCACAAATCCTACAAATTTAGAAGTAATGTAACATTTAGTTATGTCTTGCAGCACAAGCCACACAGATTTTTCTCTCTGATTTATTTATTCACCATTTATCATTTACATGATATGGGTTTCGTCAATGTGTATGTACATAGAGAAAATACATATAATACATAAAATATGTCAATGTGCATAGATAAAGAAAATACGGTACATATAATACATATATTTCCTATGTAGGTACAATATAACACACTATACTGTACACAAAAACTTTCTTATTTCGCTAAATGATGATGTAATTTTTTTTTATTTTTTTTTCCTTGCATTATTCTGATTATTTTTCATTGAAATAGTCTTCTATTGTATAATAACATTTTGAAATTAGAAACATTTTGACAGCTTTTTTAAATCTGAGCAGCTTATCTATTTGTTTAATTTCATGAGGCAACTTATTGTACAGCTTTAGTCCTTGGTATTTACTGCTGTTTTGAGTCCTACATTTGTTTTTTTCTGGGAAGGTGCAGGTGTTCCCTAATCCTCATATTATGTTAATGTGTAGCACTGTTTGTGGCATAGCGATGTACATTTTTTCTTACATACACTACTGTTTGGTAAATGTATTCACAAGGAACAGTCAGTATACCCAGTTCTTTAAACAACTCCCGGCAGTGAGTCCTTTTGTTCTGTTTTGTTGTGATCTGAAGAGCCCTCTCTTGCAATATGAAAATTTTTTCAATATTCTGCCTGTCTGAGACCAGAAAATTATCCCGTATCTAAGGAGTGAATGAATGTATGCATGATATATTACTTTGAGGCAGTAACTGTTACATGCAGCTGCTAGTACCCTCAAAGCATAGCATGCAGATGAGATTCTTTTAGCTATCCTTGAGGTGTGTTCCCTCCATTTCATTTGATTATCTATATCCATCCCTAAAAATTTTGTGTTCATTACACAGTTCATAGGGTCACCATTTAGATTTAATTTAATATTATTTGTTTTATTTATAGCAAAATTCATACTGTGTGTGTCTTACTGCTATTAATGGTTACTTTATTTATCTCTGACCATTTGCATACATCTTTCAAAATGTTATCGGCTTTACTCAGCAGCATTTCCTGTGTCTTGCCTGTAATTATTATGTTGCTATCGTCAGCAAACAGAATTTTGTCACCATGAGTGACACTTTCTGGGAAGTTATTTATATGTATTAAAATAGGATTGGGCCCAATATACTCCACTGTGGGACTCCTATATTAATTAGTTTAGCATCTGACAGATATTTCTCTACATACTTCGGATTTTTATTAGGCTGTGAAATTTCTACTCTATGTACCCTATTCGTAAGATGTGATTGGGACCATTTGTTTACTACTCCTCGTATATCTAGTGCCTATAGTTTGTGGAGACGTATTTTATGATCTACTGTGTCAAATGCCTTGGATAAATCTAAAAAGATGCCTGTTACACAATCACCTCTATCCATGGCTTCCCTAACGACTCTTGTAAATTCTGCTATTGCTGCCTCTGTACTGCTGCCTTTCCTGAATCCAAACTGAGATTTTGTTAGCAAATTATATTTTTTGAGGTAATCCATAAGTCTATCTTTCATTATTGTTTCAATTATTTTTGAAAATGAAGACAATACTGGTCTATAGTTTTCTATGGTTTCCGCATCTCCCTTTTTGTGTATTGGCAAGACTCTTGCTTGCTTCAAGTACTCAGGAAAGATACCTGAGCTGAAGGATTCATTTATATCTGTTAGAGGTCCCTTTATGCAATCTATACATTCCTTTAGCACACACATTGGGACTTCATCAAGGCCTGAGTTTTTATTTTTTATTTTTTAACCTATGCACTATGTTTTTCACTTCCTGCTCAGTACTTGGTAACAGGACCATTGAATTTGTTGAATATCTTCTGGCATGCAATGCATATGAACTTGGAAAGTTTTCCTGTAATTCTGTTGCAATACTCGTGAAATAACTGTTTATGAAATTGGCCAGATCATTAGGATTACTAATTAATACTCCTCTATGTCTTATTTGAAGATTTGCCTCTGATTTCTCCTTCCTTGTTTCCTTTCTTACCACTGTCCAAATTGCTTTACTTTTATTCTTTGAATTGTATATGATGCTATCAGTCATAGCTCTCTTTGCTGCCAGCAACACCATCCTGTAAATCCTTTTGTATTTATGATAGTAATCAAGAAACTTTGGGTCACATCTCTGACTTTTTAGTGAGCTAAGGAATTTGAAAGTTTGGGAGGATTTAATAATTCCCTTGGTGACCCACTTCTTAGAATCTGTACCTCCAACTGGATGTAATAGTTTTGGGAATTATTCCTCAAATTTTAGTTTAAATATTGATGCAAATTTGCAGTACTTAACCTCAACATTTTCCTCAGCATACACTTCCTCCCAGGTCTGGTGCTGCAGTTGCTTTGAAAAATCACACATTTTTTATTTGGAAAAAACTTTTTGTAACCTTGTCTCCCATGTGATTTCTATACACTTAAATTGCTATTAACAACTTGACAAGAATGGTCAGAAAATCCCAGCTGTTGTACATTTATGTCACATTTGTTTTTATCAATATTAGTTATTATGTGATCTATTAATGAAGCTGATGTTCTGGTGATCCTCGTTGCTCTATCTACTACCTGTGTGACCCCAAAGCTATACAGAATATTCTGGTGTTACTAACTTCATTGTTTACGCTTAAGTTTATATTAATATCCCCACACAATATTACACTTCCCTTAAATTTGCATGTCATATCCAGCATTTGGTTTAATTTACTCGTAAAGACATCCGCGCTACCACTTGGTGCTCTGTATACACACAGTATTGTTAATTTCTCTTTATGTACCATTAAATCTATTCCAGAGATTTCAAAATGCTTATCTACACTGAGTATACTAATATCATATCTAACTTTAAACTGTAAGCCTCTTTTTACAAAAATACAAGATCCTCTACCTTTCATGGATGTTCTAAAATAAAAACATGCTCTTTCATAATTGCTTAAAGCTACATTCACTATTCCTTCTTCTTTATACCAATGCTCTGTAATACATACTACTGAGATACACGAGGAAAATAGTTCTACTTCAAGTTGCTGTATTTTTTTCTTATGGACTGCATATTTTGATGGAGAATTGTTAGACTAGTACATTTTTGAACAATGCTTACCCTGGATTTAACTTCTTTGCCCTGGTCAGTAAAAAATCCTTCAGATGGCCCGGCAGAACTGTTAAATTCCTTTTTCCTGCACCACTATTTTCACAGATTGGAGCTGTTGCTGAAATTTCTTCTGTGTCTGTTGCTCCTCCTGTTGATGACTCGTCCCTGGTTACTGGTGTCTTCATTTGCTTCCTTAAGCCCACTGCACTCACATCCACTTTTAACACTATATAAGAAGGTCCACCTTCACCTATCTGCAGTGCTGTTTGACCTTCTACAGGTGTGTCGTCTACCCCTGCTGATATTTCATTTCTTTCCTTTGGAGATGAAGTTCTTTCTGCAGCAGTAGGTTCAGGTCTTCTGTCTGCTTGTCTAGAAACTGTAGTTTCTCGTTTTTCTTGCTTTTTGGTTGTGATCTTCTAGCTTTTTCTTGTTTCGTGATTCCTCTAGGCATTCTGTTGTTGAAGTTGATTTTTCTTGAGAGTAATTTCTTTTTCTGTCTGGTGGTGAGATTAGGACTGGAGATTCTTGTAGCTGTATGGTTTGTGGCTTTTCCATATTTCTTTCCTCAGTTGCTTTCAGGATTTCTTCACACATATATCTTTTTCCTTTCCTATCCCTATGTAGCCCATGCTTTGTAAAATGTTCTCTTACTGAAGATGTTACTTGAATAAATTTTGCATTTTGCACACTATGACACACTTTCTCAAATTTTCTGTTTGTTGTTACTATCTCTGTGTTGACACACGATTTTTCCATTAAATCATGTCTTTGTGGTATGCTCACCACAAAGAAATTCACTTCTGTTTTACTTTGCAGTGTGTCTTTTAAAGACCTTACCACTTGAATGCTGTTGTTTTGGCAAACATCATTTGAGCCTCCCACTATAATACAATTGCAGCCTGGTCTTAGTAAGTTTTTGCAGTCCTTCAATATTTCGTGTAGTGGGGCTCCTGGTTTCGTTATTCAGCTTGCTTTCAAATTGGAATATTTATTTCTCACATTGGATACTGTTTTCGTGTCTACAATACCCGTTTCCTTGCTTCTTAGACATTAATATTGGTAAACACTCCACTTTTTCCTTCGTGATGCTATCGTTTTGTGATGGTAATGTGGATTTCTTCCAAGTTTTTAGTTCATGACCTACGATCTGCATGATTGTGTGGTATAATGGGTTAAATTGCTATGATACTCTGCCGTGGAGTAACGGTTCGAATCCTGGCACGGTAAACAAAATTTTTATTTTTAAATCATTATCAAAACTACTTAAAGATCATTAGTTTTATTGAAATGATTGGTTTAATGTAACTTTTTAAATTCCAACTCCTTTGATACATCATTTCAGTCAGCATAGTAACTTTTCATTTCTGCTCATTTATGCTTTTTATCGTTCTTTATTCATCTGGAATATCTGTCTATAAGATTACTGTTATGCAGTAACTGCAAAATAATTTATGCCGTTTTATCATTTTATATTTGTGTATGTTGCAGTCCTTATTTATATTCCTCATTTCACTTTAATTATATTTATAACACTGTACCTGTTGATTATAAACTGATCTTCGTTAATTTACTCATTATGAAACAAGAATTAATGTTTAACATGTTTCTACGACGATTACCCAACAAAAGTTCTGTTCTCACTTCTCAGAACTCACTTCTTAGTTCTCGCTTCAGATCTCGCTTCTTGGTTCTCGCTTCTAAGGTCTCGGTTTTTGGGTCTAGCTTCAGTTCTAGCTCCTAAGGTCTCGGTTTTCGGGTCTCGCTTCAGATCTCGCTTCTCAGTTCTCACTTCTTGGTTTTGGCTTCTAAGGTCTCGGTTTTCGGGTCTCGCTTTTCAGTTCTCATTTCATGGTTTTAGTTTCTGCACTCCCAGTTATGGTATTCGTTTCTGTTGAGTACAGTGAAATGAAAATTTTCAGTTTTGTTTGTATTTGTTTGTCTTGTGGCTGCTATATTTTGTTATAGGAATCCAGGCATTGTCACTAATATCTTCATTTGTCAAACAAATAAAATATTTAATTAGAGTAGCTATTAAATCACCTATATGTTTCTTATCTCTATACATACGAAAAAGTTAATGATCACTCATTCACTCACTCACTGAACATAGAATCATGAAAACCACCTGACCTATGAAGCTGAAATTTGGCAGGTATCGGTATGTAGTTTTTAGGAGGAATACGTCAGGTGAAAAAGGACTTTGTGTTAGGGTCGAATAAAGGCGCATAAAAATTTTGTGGTTGACTAGGAAAACAAGTATGGTGCATGGCGGAGAGTGCTTTACCTATGGACTTCACAAAATCTATAGTTTCTTTTCGATCTTTATGAAATTTTGAACACTTGACTTTCAAACCACGAGGAAGGTCACTGAGATAAACAGAGATGGGAGATGAAAAGATTAACAGAGGAAGAGAAAGAGAGAGAGAAGGGAAGGGGAGAAGGAGTAACTTAAGATTAAAATAAATGTGTACCCAGGCAATGTCGGGTTTTCAGCTAGATAATTATAAATTCGAAAATTTCTGTCGGGATTTCTCACTCCTTCAGACTAAAACGGCTGGGATTTTGTAATAGTAAACGCTTACACTCGTTATCAACGTTTAGACTGCGTTTTCTCAATCCTCCGCACGGTTCTTGGTGGAGGATATCTTGCAGTAGACATTGTTTCAATTTTAATGATCACTAAGAAAATTGGCAAATGTATGTACATTTTCAACTCCCTAAGTCATTGTCTGGCGCATGGTGGAGGATATATTACAACAAAATCCAATACCGTTTCACTGATAACCATCAAACAAGACAAATATATGTAACTTGTTCATAGATTGAGGTAAGGAGAAGATAGAAAGAAGGAGTAGGAGATGGATAAAGACTGAATATGTACTGAAGGAAAAGTCAGTGAATTCAGTACCATCCTTTGTAGTAGCAGGATGGGAGAGTAGAATACTTTATCATGGTTTCAATATCAACTAAGGATGCCTTCACCAGAAGAAATATTAAAAGAGATTACTCATATACGACTTGTTACAGTAGAGCAATAAGTGCTCTTGTCGCGTAACATTAACATTAGATGGTCGTAAAAAATATATATATATTATCCCCTAGACACTTCTAGCTCGTAACCGATTGTATAAAATAAGTAGTGCGATAAGTACGCGTAAACAAGCCAAAAGGTATCAATAGTAAACTCTTTTAGGAACTCAAACAGCATTCAGCAGTCGAACGTGCTGGATGGCTCTACACTGAAGATTCTCTTTATTGAGGTAAGTGAATTTTCTAATGCAAAGTATATGTTATAGTTGCATTTATTATAAAGAGTACATTATTTTAAAAAGTTACAGCACGTAGTAAGTTACATAAGTTTTACAGGAAGTTCATCAAATGGTGAATTGATAACTGTTTCCCCAAGAAATTAGTCAAATTTAATTGTAAGGAACCAAGCAAAAAACCATGGCTTACCAAAGGTATAAAAATATCTTGTAACCGGAAAAGGGAACTGTATCTGACAGCAAGAGAGAGTAGTGACCCAGTAATACTCAACTATTATAAAAACTACTGTTCTGTATTAAGGAAAGTTATTAAAAAATCCAAAAGCATGTGCATCATGTCTGAGATTAGTACATCAAATAATAAAATTAAAACAATCTGGAATATTATAACAAGGGAGACAGGGCAACCAAGAACACAGGAAGACAGCATTACCATCAAAGTGAATGAAAAAATTACAAACAAAAAGTCAGAAGTCGAAAACACTTTTAATAATTATTTTTTAAATGTTGTGGAGAATATAGGATCCAAATGTTCATTAGAAGAAGCTAGGCAGTTAATGGAACAGGGCGTACCTAGACAGTTTGATGCAATGGAAATCCCACCCACCTCTCAATCTGAAATTAGGAAATTAATAAACTCCCTCAAGAGTAAAAGCTCTCATGGCATTGATGGCATATCCAGCAGGGTATTAAAAGCTTGTTCCCAAGAAATATGTAGGATTCTTAGCCACATTTGTAATAGCTCACTGGAGCAGGGTATTTTCCCTGATAGACTGAAATATACTATTGTCAAACCACTACATAAAAAAGGTGATACATTGGATGTCAACAACTACCGCCCAATCTCACTTCTGACTGCTCTATCAAAAATTCTTGAAAAAGTAATGTATTCCAGAGTAACTTCATATATTAATAAAAATAAAGTTCTAACTAAATGTCAGTTTGGTTTCCAAAAAGGCTTTTCAACAGAAAATGCAATACACAATTTCAGTAATGAAATATTAAATGCTTTGGATAACCGTAAATCACCCGTTGGGATTTTTTGTGATCTATCAAAGGCCTTTGATTGTGTTAACCATGGAATTCTTCTAGATAAGCTTAACTACTGTGGTATGGGTGGAAAAGTGCACAAATGGTTTAAATCATACCTAACTGGAAGAGTTCAGAAAGTTGATATAAGTAATTCACATAATATACAAAAAACTGCCAAGTCCTCAAACTGGGGAACTATCAAGCATGGGGTGCCACAGGGTTCGGTACTGGGACCTTTGCTGTTCTTAATATATATTAATGATTTGCCTTTCTATATTCATAAAGATGCCAAGCTAGTTCTCTTTGCTGATGATACAAGTATCGCTATCACACCCGAATCACAGGAATTAACTGATGAAATTGTCAATGAAGTATTTCAGAGAATTATTAGATGGTTCTCTGTAAATGGACTCTCTTTAAATTTTGAAAAAACACAGTATATTCAGTTTCACACAATAAATGGCATCACACCATTAATTAATATTGACTTCAACCAGAAATCTATAGCTAAGGTAGAATATTCAAAATTTTTTAGGTTTATGCATTGATGAGGGGTTGAATTGGAAGAAACACATTGAAGATCTGCTGAAACGTTTGAGCTCAGCTACTTATGCTATTAGGGTGATTGCAAACTTTGGTGATATACAACTCAGTAAACTAGCATACTATGCCTATTTTCATTCTCTGCTTTCTTATGGCATCATATTCTGGGGCAATTCATCATTTAGTAAGAAAGTATTCATTGCCCAAAAGCGGGTCATCAGAATAATTGCTGGAGCCCACCCAAGATCATCCTGCAGACATTTGTTTAAGGATCTAGGAATCTTCACAGTAGCTTCACAATATATATATTCACTTATGAAATTTGTTATTAACAATCCAACTGAATTCAAATGTAACAGCAGTGTGCATAGCTACAACACTAGGAGAAAGGGTGACATACACTATTCAAGGTTAAATTTAGCTCTGTCACAAAAAGGGGTTAAATTTTCTGCCACAAAAGTCTTTGGTCACTTACCTAGTAGTATCAAAATTCTGACAGATAGCCAACTAGCATTTAAAAATGAATTAAGAGAATTTCTGAATGGTAATTCCTTCTACACATTAGATGAATTTCTAGATAAAAGTTAGTACTTTAGGAAAAACTTAAAAAAAAAATATATATATATATATATATATAAAATATTCAAATATTGAGTGTCATGTAATATTATGTATAGACACACTTCATTTAACTGACACGTTCCACATCATTACGAAGTGTCGTATTCATGATCTATGGAACAAGTATTAATCTAATCTAATCTAAAACAAAAATTTGAAGCTCTCCATAAATGAAATAGGAGTACTTTTTATGGAATATTAAAAAATGATAAACTTTTTTTTTATATAGTTCTCAGTTTGGTATTCGATTCCTTTTGGTTCTCAAGGACAGAGTTCTCGATTCATGGAAGTTCTCGGTTTTGCCTATCTCCGGGCGCTGTGCGGTCACAGCATCCTACAGCGGTATTCCGCCGCCCACCAAACCTACGTAATATCCTTGTCCATCCCTACTCCACCCCTGAAAACAATCCCTTACTCCATGACCCATACCCCTGCAACAGACCTAGTTGCAAAACCTGTTCTATCCACCATCCCACTACCACCTACTCCAGACCTGTCACTGGAATTTCCTACCCCATAAAAGACAGGGCAACCTGTGAAAGCAGTCATGTTATCTACAAACTGAGCTGTAAGCACTGTGCGGCTTTCTATGTGGGCATGACTAGCACCCAGCTATCTATCCCAATGAATGGCCATCGTCATAATGTGGCCAGGAGAAAGCTAGACCATCCTGTTGCAGAGCATGCAGCGCTGCATAGTGTAACTCACTTCAATGACTGTTACACAGCCTGTGCCATATGGATCATCCCCACAAACTCCAGCTTTTTTGAATTGCGCAGATGAGAACTCTCCATACTATATATCCTACACTCCCGCAATCCCCCAGGCCTGAACTTCCGCTAATTGCTGCCTCTACCACTCTTCCCTTCCTCTCCCTGCCACTCTCTATCGTTACATTCGCCTCCCATCCATTTCATACATTTCATTCCCTTCCCTTCCTTCTGCACTGTCCGTCAGACAGCACAGGTGTATTCCCCTACTTGCCACCTCTTCACCCCCATCACTGGTTGCTTTCGCCTAGGATGCTGGGTAGCGCAAATCGGCCACAGCAATGGAGACGGCGGTCGTGTCTGTGTGAGTGTGTTTGTGTCTCTAACTGACAAAGGCCTAAAAGGTATAATGTTGTTGTCTGTTATTTGTGCCTTTCTGCGGTTCATCGGACATCTCTGTGGTGAGTAAGCATACCTGAACTTGCAATTTTCGTAACTGGTGTTAAAAGAGAGAGAGAGAGAGAGAGAGAGAGAGAGAGAGAGAGAGAGAGAGAGAGGTCACTTTACCAAGGAACTGTTGAATGTTGTTTCCTTTAAAAGATATTTTCCTGGCTAAATAGGAAGTGTTGAATGATATGCGGTTGTCACTGCTGTACAGCATTGCAACTGATGGGGGCCCCTGTAACGTTGTTGCAAGGAGTAGGTCATAGGACATATGAAAAATAGGATAGCAAAATCTGGGGTTCTCGCCAGTATCGTGGATAAAATTGAAATATTGTGTAATTTTTCATTTTTGGAGGATCTTGAATCAATTCACAAAGACATTCCATTTGATTGTGCTACTCAATGATTAAGTTGTTCAAAAGTAATCTCAGTTTTTTTTAATATATATTTGAGGCAAGAAATAGCTCCTTTCACTAATATGAAAGATTCTTCACAGTCATACTTGGATGATGAGCAATGGATTTCTCATCTTGTTTTCATGAAAGACATTGACGGCATGTAATCATTTAAATATCTGGTTGCAACATAAAAATAAATTAATCAGTACTATGTGTGACTGTATTGGCACTTTTAAACTGTAGGTTTTGCTTTTTAAAAGTAAACTTCAATAAGGAAATTTGGACAATGTTTCCTCCCCAAAATACATTTATTTAATTACTTATGGCTACATCAATGAGTACCAAGAGAGTTACAGTTGTGGCATAAAGAATTTGAAGTACAGTGTGAAGAAATAAAATGAGTATAGCCTGCACCTCCCTCCCTCACCACAAAGTACAGAAAATCGACGCCAAGTGGGAGGCGGAGAGATGAGAAGTGCGTCGCTTACAGCAGATAAGCGCCGAGGTTAGGTGCATCTTGGACAACACAAATGCCGAACTCCACAGCCGCTGACGACAGACTGCAGCGGACCATTCTCAGGTTAGTCCAAGTGAAACTGTATCGTGCGTGAACAGTAGCTCCGAACCTGAGCACAGTGCACAAGAAACTAGGTTTAACTCTATTATTTTGTGTTCCCTGCATGAACCCCCTCATAAACCAGGTGCCCGGCACCCATCTCCTTGGAAACAGTGTTCAGACAAAATGTCAAAAACAGATGGTGACGTTTAAGTACCGGTGCCAAATATGGCCGCGGTGATGCCAGAAACTAATGATAGTATCTTTCCACCTGCACGGCAAACGGCATTTGTTTTGGATTCACTAGTGCCCAGGATCACACCAGTGGCAGAAACTGTAATTGCCCCGCTGCTAGCGCTGCCACTCTGTCGTGTGTCATTCGCGAACAAGGTAGACATAAACGAAATGCAGGTTAGCCAGCCATCTTGCCGTAGCGTGACGGTGTTGCCGCCAGCAGAACCGGTGACTGTGCACCGAACCATACAGCCATGTGTCAGGAACTCTAGCGAGTCACGTGACCGGCCCACTTGGCGATATTTGGAAACCGCACGGGGCTGAGCGAAGAAGCAGACTAGATATGCTTCGTATGCCGCACCACCAGCAGGGCCACATTACCTAGCCTCCCCACGCACCACCACACCACAGACGGTCGATAAACTAACAGGGGCGTGTGCGTATCCAAACATAGCAGTAGTTACAAATGGTACTAACAGACGGCCCTCCAATATTTAACACACCTCGACGACTATGACTGGATAAACTTGCAATAGTCCAAACACAAACTGCAGAACACTTGGAAACAGAAGTGTTGGAACCTTCCGCAAGCAGCTGGTCCACTCCAATCCACTTATAAAAGAAAACTGATGGCATATGGCGCATGTGCGGGGACTACCAGTAGCTTAACGCAGGGACTATTATGGACAGGTACCCGGTTCTCCACATACATGTTCTGGCAGGCGCCAAAGTGTTCTCTGTCGTAGATTGCAAAAGAGTGTACCACCAGATACCAATGGCAGCTGAAGACGCAGAGAAGACGGCAATCACCATGCCAATAGGCATATTTCAGTACCATTTTATGCTGTTCGGGTTAAACAACACAGCCCAGACATGGCAAAGGTTTATTGACGAAGTACTTTTCAAGTTACCCATCTGCTTGGCGTATCTGAATGATATCCTGATATTTAGTACCTTAGTGGATGAGAACAAAAGACACATACAGGCTGTCTATGACACACTCACCACAGCCGGTATCGAGAAAAAACAATAAAAAATTCCAGCTATAGCAACCGTCGGTGACATTCCTGAGCTTCAATGTCTCGGCAGAGGGCATCTCACCCCCGACAACGAAAATTATGGACATACCTCCCCCTACCACGTTCAAAGAGCTGAGGCGATTCCTACGAACAGTAAACTATTACCAACAGTACCGGGCTGCAGCGGCAGATGTTCAAACCCCTCTGATGGACGAGTCAACGGGGCAGAACACTTCCAGTACCTGCCCAGTCAAGTGGAACCCAGATATGTTACCACTTTTTCAAAGTTAAAAAACTTATTAGCCAACACCATGACTCTCGCACATCCCAACCCAGCAGCAGGACTCTTTATTATGATGGTCACCAGTGACACAGCACTGGGAGCTGCTTCGGGCTAAACTGCCGAGGGCGTCACATCACCATTGGAGTTTATCTCCAAAAAATTTAACCTAAGAAGCCGTCAAACATTTCCGTACAGACGTGGAAGGCCCGGCCGTTTTACATACAAACCGTAGACAGCAGCAATCCAAAGCCCACCATCTGACCTGCCCCCAAGCAGGTTCAGCACTTTGAATATATAGCACAGTTTATCATGGATGAACACTACATAAAAGGTGCAGATAACACTGCAGTGGACTTCTTGTCCTACGTGGACATAGTCAAGAACTTAATCGATCTATTGAATCTGGCGGCAGTACAATCCACAGATAAATTGAAGATGCAACCGGTGTCAGATAAAAACACGTTACTCAAACCAATCCATTCAACATTTCTGGATACAGCCATAGAAATATGATGTGATGAATCTACCAGAATGCTCCGCTTATTTATACCCAAGCCCCTCCAGAAGGTGATTTTTCACAAACTACACACACTTGCACACCCAAGCGTGAGGGCTACCACCTGATTCATTACAGAGCGTTTCGTGTGGCATAATGTCAAGCTAGACTGCCAAGCACGGGCTAGAGCGTGCATCCAATGTCAGAGAGCTAAAGTTACCAGACACATCATGTCACCACGCAGCAGCTACCTCACATCGGCGGGAGGATTCCAACACATTCACCTGGATTTAGTAGGGCCATTAACCCCCTCTGAAGGATCTTATCAGCTATCGACAGGACGACCAAGTGGGTGGAGACTAAACCCCTCATGAACATAACGGCTGAGACAGTGGTGCAGGCTTTCATCTCTTCATGGATTGCCTGGTTCGGGTGCCCAGCCATTATTAAAACTATTCAATGCCATCTGCACAATGTGTGGGGTCCACAGAATTCATACTACCCCCTACCACCTACAAAGTAATGGGCTGGTGGAGTGATGGCACCTGACCCTGAAAACAGCACTCCAGTGCCACACATCAGTGTGTACCGAGGCACTACCCCTGGTACTACTCAGCCTACGAATGACGTATAAGGAAGATCTCAAAGGCACAGTATAGTGGACTTGTCTATGGACAACCATTGACACTTCCAGCGAGCAAGCCAATCCTGCGCCACACCCCCACCTCTCACCAAGCTACCGACGTATGTCGACAGAATTCAAGAGCACTGCTCACAAATGCAGCTGGTACAACTGTCAAGCCATATACCACCGCTGACATACGTACCTAAAGACCTTGCCACATACGAATACGTAATGCCGAAGGACAATATGGTCAGGACACAGCTCCAGCCCCCATACTCGGGCCTGCACTTAGTGCTCAAACATACAAATAATATTTAAAGATGCACCGGTCACTGTATCGATCTACCATGTGAAACCAGCTAAGGTCGTGCCTGCTAACACACCCTAGTCGAGAAAAAAAAGTGACATTTCTGACAATTATTACCCCCCACCGCCGAGCCCCGAAAGCTCCACCTCGGACCAGGACACTTCCATTCTTAGTGTAAACAGCTCACCATCGAATATGAACCACCAAACTCGGCATGATGTCAGCTCTCTGATGAATATGATGAGCCACTACCGAATCCCACTGAGGCCAGCTGAAACAGTGTAAGTCTCTTCCACTCCACAGTCGAGCACCTGCAATTCGAGCAACACTAACAGCAGAACCTACAGCCCGACCTCATCTCTGCCTCGGACCTCACCATTCCCAGGTTTCCCCTATGCCAACCGTCTGCCCCCATGCCCCAGGGAGGACTCGAACCTCCACGGCGAGCAACCGCGCGCTCCACAGCGAGACGCTTTAGACCGCTCGGCTACTCCACCGCCGCCAAGTGGTCCACCTACCTGTCGACTGACCATGCCCCTCCTCTGCCCCCCCCCCCTCCTCAAAAGGAGTACTCCACACTGCTTTGTATGTTAGTCTATGCTGATCCGGTGTAGAGTGTATACTTGTTAGTAAAGGCTATTTATAAAGTGAATGGTGTCGGGTTATTGGTGTTACAGACCAAACCACCTTCCCTATAATATTATTTTGTTCCTTTGATTTGTCTATGAAAATGTTATCAATGGCTGTTCTAAAGGATTAAGTTGTCTTAGTTGGAAAGTTTACAGTATGAGTTAGATCTATAGGCAATGTTATTGACTGCAATAAATGTTTACTGGAAGATTGCATAAGAGAATCTGTATTAAAGTCACCAGCAACTAAACATAACCCCAATACCACTGGATTGAAAGCCACCAACAACAGAAGAAAAAAAAGAAATAATGAAAAACTTAAAAATAATTAGGCATCTGGAGAAGATATTATATTTGCTGAATTACGGAAATACTCTAGTGACATGATACTTTAACAGAAATATTTTAAGAAATTTGCAAAACACACAGCTTACCATCAGAATACTACCACCATGAACCACAGGCAAGGCTGAGGTGGGGTGACCAGCAATATAGACAGCCACACCATAGGTGCAACTACAGCAGAGGAGTGTTGGTGGAGAAACCAGACAACATGTGATTGCTGAAGAGCAGCAGCAGCCTTTTCAGTAGTTCTAAGGGCAACAGTCTGGATGATTGACTAAGGTGGCCTTGTAACATGAGCTAATGTGGCTTTTCCATATAGTCACCATGAATGGCTGAAAACACGGAGAAACTACAGGTGTTACTATCCCCGAGGACATGCAGCACTACTGTACGAATATATGATGATGGCTTCCTCTCGGCAACTATATCCTGGAGGTAAAATAGTCCCCCATTCGTATCTCTAGGCTGGGACAACTCAAGAGGATATCATCATCAGTAAAGAATAAAGATAACACTGGCATTCTTCGGATTTGAGCGTGGAGTGTTAGATCCCTTAATCGAATAGGGAGGTTAGAAAATTTAGAAAGGGAAATGGATAGGTTGATGTTAGATACGGTGGGGATTGGTGAAGTTTGGTGGAAAGATGAATAGGATTTTTAGTCAGGCAAGTACAGGGTATACTATTCCCCTTTCTCTCCTTTTAATTTTCGTCGTATTTTAGGCTCACTACCTCCTGCGGTCTGGATGGAAAAATTAAGGTTTGAATTATGGATGCAGGATAAGTAGCAGAAGGTCGGTGATAGGAGGAAGTATAAAAGTGATTTGTGGATTTCGTCCCCGAAAATTGAAAAGTAATAGGCTTGATTTTAAATGATTGAATATATTACAACAGATATACAGTCAAGTATGTACAAACTTGACTGCCTATGCAGTCAGAGGAAGAAGGGGAGATGTTAACAGGCCTGAGGGAGGCTGTCGTTTTTCATGTGCGCACTTTGCATCAACCTGCCACCAGAGCGCATGCTCTAGCAATCTTCGCATAACCGATGCGAAAATCGATACTCAGGGATGTTACAAGGGTTATACATACAAAATGAGTTATGGGTATTAGAGAAGTAGGTCTAATAATGAATAAGAAATATTAATGCAGGTAAACTAATATGAGCAACTCAGTGATGGCATTTTGGTAGTCAAAATAGATATGAAGCCGACAGCCAACACAGTAGAAAAAGTTTATATGACAACTAGCTCTGCTGATGAGAAGAAGATCAAAGAAATGCAGGAGTTAAAAGAAATTATTCAGATGGTTAAGGGGGAGGAAAACTTAATTGTGATTGGGGAGTGGAACTCAGTGATGGGAAAAGGGAGGAAAATAGAAGGTGAATATGGACTGGGAAAAAAGAATGAAAGCAGAAGATACCTGCTAGAATTTTGCGCAGAACATAATTTAATCTTAGCAAACACTTGTTTTCAGAATCATGAAAGATGGCTGTATATGTGGAAGAGACAACGTCATGCCAGAAGGTACCATATAGATTTTATAATGGTAAGACATAGATTTTGGAACCAGGTTTTAAACTGTAAGACATATCCATGGGCAGATAAAGTCTCTGACTATATCTTAGGTGGTTATGACCTGTAGACTGAAACTGAATAAACTGCAGAAAGATAGGAAAACAACAAGATTGGATAAATTTAAGGAACATGAAGTTCTTGAGAGTTTCAGAGGGAGCTTTAGGCAACAATTGACAGAAACTGGGGGAAATAACACAGTAGAAGATGAATGGCTATCTTTCAGAGAGGCAGTAGTGAAGGCAGCAGCTGACAAAAGGCTAAGCAGGAGTGGCTAGAAGGCAAATTTTTCAGTCTGGAGACATTAGCGAAAATTTGAATATCTCTGCACTGGGTTAGTTACAACATTGCAATTGACATGATTGTTTTTAGAAAAGTGTCCCTTGCAACATTGTTCATTACACAAAATACCCTAAATTCAAAAATAACCAGTCAAAATTACCTCCAAAGTTTGGTATCTAAATTTTTTAAAATCCACTTTTTAGGACCAAAAATAACAAACAAGGAGTGACTTATGAGAATCTATTTTTTTCCTGTAGTTAGATATCATACACTACTAGCCTCATATAGAGCAAGAACACTTACAAATGTTTCCTTAATTTTTTCTGAATTTTTGAAATTTGAAAATTTTCATTTTTTGTAAAGTTTGAGGCTAGTTATCTCGGATGGGACTGAATATAAAAATATGATTTTTGCACAGTTCGTACACCTATATGATAGCAATGTACTGTAAAAATTTCAACATTGATATCTGAGTGTGAACAAAGATATATATATTTTTTTTAAATGAGGAAATAATTCATTTGGTACTACAACAGTTATGATTGTTGCCTATTTAAATGGTTTATTGTTTCATTGTAATAAAATTTAATTATGACATAGTGTTAACTAAATATATCACACAATATTCATTTAGTTTATTTATTTTTAATAATACAATATTAAACAACAGGAGCTTTTGGTTGTGTTCGATTGTAATAAAAATGACCATTTACATTTAGGTTTATTGTCAATAAAGAATTACATGATTGCTGGGAGTGGCATTGTAGAAGTACATTACTGCTGGGTGTGGCATTGTTGTAGTCAGTCTGTTCTGAAGCCTCTGTTAGAGTGGATGTACATACTTGAGTGTAGAATGTGTTATGTGCTTTGTTTTGTGTGTAATTTGTAATTAATTTTGAGAGATTAACTGGAATGCAATAACATGGATGAACAGTGCTCTGTTGGACAGATAACAAGTGAAGTGTTTCATAAAACAGTTCATGGTTCAGTTACAAAAAACTTGAGAAAATGCTATGTAACATCAGAAACGGAAATTTATGAGGATCATTGTGTCAGTAAAATTACATCTCTCTCTTTAACGTTGAATGACATAGTAGCATGCGTGTATGATGGACAGTGGTGGCTTGCCGGGGTTGATACAATAACTTTGGAAAACAATGACATTTTTCTGCATTTTTACCACCCTGCTGGCCCAAGAACATCATTCAAGAAATCTAATAGTGACAAAGTTTGGATACCAATGAAAAGTTTAAAGGAAACTTTCAGTGCTTGAACTTACCACAGCAACTGGGAGGTCTTATTCTACATCACAGAAGCTGTCAGAAGAAATAAGTGTTCTTAACATTCACCACCAGGTTCAGGAATAGTCGCACCTCGAAGGATGTTAATTTCTCAATTAATTTATTTTATAAACCGTATGTCAAAATAACATAAATGTTAATTTTTGTATATAATTCAGCACCTTGCTTCAATAATAATTGATTATATTCCACCAATATCACACATGAATAGGTAACAGCCATAAGATCAGCTGTATAGTAATGTGAGTTATTTCCTCATTTCACATAAAAAAAAATTAAAATATTTAAAAATGGTCAAGCAACCAACTTAATTTTCATTGTACCACTTCATTTGGATTGACCCTTAGGGAAAAATCTAAGCAGCTCTCTTAGGTTGTTTGCAGATGACACCTTCATTTACCGTCTAGTAAAATCATCTGAAGATCAAAGCCAACTGCATAATGATCTGAGTGAGATATCACTATAAAATTCTAAACATGGCTGCAATTCAGCACCGGGGAACAGTATCCAAAAGTCAACAGACTTTCAGCCGATCAGTTGCATAAAATGGTTTACATGTATAAACCTTTACTTAGGTTTCGGCAAAATTAATTTTGCCTTCTTCAGAAGAATACATAAAGCTCACATTAAAAAAGTTGTTAAATAAAATGTGGCTGACTCCATGTCAATAGATTAAAAAGTAAAAAATAAAAACAATGTCACATCATAAAATTGTGGAGCCCGTCCACACACAGGTCGAGTGAGCACTGCGTTTGGATTTAAGAGAAATGTAGGAACAGGAGGCAATAATCAACTTATAACGTATGTTAGAAGACAGTTTAAGAAAAGGCAAACCTACATTTCCAGTTTTTGTAGATTTGGAGAAATCTTCTAAGAATGTTCATTGGAATACGCTCTTTCTAAATCTGAAGTCAGTAGGGGTAAAATTCAGGAAATGGAAGGTTATTTACAATTTGTACAAAAGCCAGACAGCAGTTATTAGAGTCAAAGGACATGAAAGGAAAACATTGATTTGAAAGGACGTTACTGATTTTAGCAGCCTTTCTCCAATGTTACTCAATTTGTACAGTGAGCAAGCTGTGAAGGAAAGCAAGGAGAAATTTGGAGAAGGCATTAAAGTGTAGGGCGAATGAGTATATAAGATGAACATTAATAAGAGCACAACAAGAGTAATGGAATGCAGTCCAAGCAAATCGGGCAATGCTGAAGGAATTAGATTAGGTGCTGAAACAATAAAGGTGGTAGATGAGTTCCTTTACTTGGGCAGTAAAATAACATACAATGGTCACAGTACAGATAGTATAAAATACAGAATGGCAAAGGGAAGAAAAGTGTTTTTAGAAAAGAGAAATTTGTTAACATCAACCAATAATTGACGTGTAAAGAAGTCTTTTCTGAAAGCATTTGTGTGGAGTGTTGCCTTGTACAGGAGTGAAACATGGACAATATATAGTTCAGGCAGGAATAGGATAGATGCTTTTGAAATGTGATGCTACAGAAAAATGTTGAAGATTAGATGGGTGGATCACATAACTAATCGGGACGTACTGAACAGAATTGGGGAGAAAAGGAATTTCTGGTGTACCTTGACTAAAGGAAGGTATCAATTGTTAGGACCCATTGTTAGACACCAAAGAATCATGAATTTATTTTTGGAGAGAAGTGTGTGGGATAAATATCACAGAGGGACACCAATAGATGAATACAGTAAGCAGATTCAAATGGATGTGGGTTCCATTCTTATGAGGAGATGAAGAGGATAGATTAGGTTGGAGAGCTGCATCAAACCTGTCTTTGGGCTGAACACTACAACAACAACCATCAGAATTATAATCCACATTAAAACACCCACTACATAATAAAGGGAAGAAAACTGACTGTAACAACTATAAGGGAATCTCCCTCCTGCTAGTGACCTGTAAGATATTAATCAAAATATCCACGGGTGTACTGCTGGTCTATAGTGTCCAATGGGCCCATTGGACACTATAGACCAGTAGTAGACCCGTGGATATTTTGATTATCAAATACTCCAAGAGAAACTCAAGAATCTGTAAGATATTGTCCAAAGCAGTTTTATAAAGAGCAGAAAAAATACTTGACAGACAACTAGAAGAGTATCAGGCAGGATTTAGAAAGAGAAGGTCATGTGCAGAACAAATATTAAACCTAAAGAACATAATATACATGAAAAAAAATCAGGAACTTGAAATAAGGAATTATTTTTGTGCATTTAAAAAGTCCCATGATTCAATTGACAGAAATGCACTGATCATAAAGGAGTGAATTCAAACAAGATCACTATTGACTGTTTAGCCTTTACAGATGATATGGGGTTAATTACAGACTCACCAGAGATGGCTCATTGGAGAACTGCAAAAACAAGAAGTTAAAGTAGGACTACAAATATCATTTGGAAAAAAAATGTTCATACCAAACATTTGTGATGATCATCAAAATATCACTATTCATAACAACACAGTACACAAAACATGTTGCTTTAAATACCTTGGACAGTGGATAACAATTAATGCAAGGGAAAAGACAGCTATAGAAACTACAATGCACAACATGGAAATGGTGTTTCAAATGACAAAGATGTTTATAACAAAAACTACTTGCCTTGGGATACAAAATTAAGACCTGCAGCTCTGTATATGGCAGAAACACTTAAACAAGAAATGGAGATCGAGAAACTAGAGAAGATCAAAAGGAAAATCTTGAGGGAATACTGGGAGCTAAAAGAAATAATAGCGCTGAATATAGATTAAGACCAAACAGAGAGTTATACTTCAAAGTTGAAAAACTAACTGGTGTAATAAGGAAGAGACATATCTACAGAACAGTTAACAACAGATTAACCAAAACTGCTGAACAGTTACAAATCCAAGCCTACATACCTCATTGAAATTGGAAGGGACATGAAAAACACAGGAATTACAACAGATACAATAGAAAACGGAACACTTTTCAGAGAGGTAATTCACAAGGCAGGATTTCAGAAGAGAACAGCCATAGCCTTCATCAGAATAAAGAACATTCACACAATCACAATTCAGTCACACAACTGTCAAATCCGCCTGCCGCACTCTGAATAACGCTCTGCAGAGAGAAAATAGGGCAAGGAAAGGAAGGAGAGGGGGGATAGAATGGTTGCGACAAAGTGCTGGAAATGTATATAGCAAGACCTTACACAGAAATTACATAATTAGATGGATGGAATCTGATGCAGCTAAGGAATGGAGTGGGGAGGCGGGTGAGGGGAGGAAAGCAAAACAAACAAATGTGTGCACAGGTGTGTAGAAACACGCACGCACACACACACACACAAACACACACACACACACACACACACACACACACACACATCACATCACATGAACTAGGAGAGGTGTAGCATAGAGGGAATAGGAACTGCTGAGTATGGAAAAAAGGGAGTTATTGTAGTTTGAGGCATGGATAATTTCAGGATTGGAGAATGTACTGTTTGGTTAACTCCCATCTGTGCAGTTCAGTAAAGCTGGTGGTGGATGGAAGGATCCATATGGCCCGGGTTGTGAAGCAGCCAGTGAAATGAAGCATATGTCCCCTGCATGTTGTGGTCTACCTCATTTTGGTCACAGTTTGGCGATAGCCATTCAACCTAAAGGACAGCTGCTTAGCAGTCATGCTAATATAGAAAGCTAAGATTGCAGCACAAGTGGTTAATTACATGGCTGCTTTCACAGGTGATTCAGCCCCTGATCGTGCGGTTAAACCTGTGACAGGACTGGAATACAAAGTGCTGGGTGAGTCGTTGGACAGGTCTTGCAGTGGGGTCTTCTACGAAGATATGATCCCTGTTGCAGTGGGCTGGGTTTTGGGGTGGCAAGAACTAGGATGTTATGGACTTTGGGAGGGTGATGGAACACCTCTTTAGATGGGGTAGGAAGGATCTTGGGCAGAATGTCTGAGTATGAGAACAAAAAAATCAATATCTTGGCGAAGGATGCAATTTAGTTGTTCGAGTCCAGGGTAGTACTGGGTGAAAAGGGGAGCGCTCTTTTGTGGATGGTTACTGGTGGTAGAGGGAGGATTTCAGATGTGTGGGGAGATGGTATGGGAAATCTGTTTGCAGACGAGGTCTGTGAGGGCAGTTCCTGTCTGTCAAGGCTTTTGTGAGACCCTCAGCATATTGACAAAGGGAGTTCTTGTCACTGCAGATATCCCGTCCACAGGTGGCCAATCTGTAAGGGAGGGATTTTTTGATGTAGAAGGGATGGTAACTGTCAAAGTGTAGGTACTGTTGGTGTGAGTACACACACACACACACACACACACACACAGACAGACAGACACAGACAGACAGACAGAGAGAGTACCTTAAAATATTGAAATATAGCTGAAACTAAAATCTATTTACACTCTTGAAGAATTTGAAAACTGTTCAAATGAGGACCTTATCCAGGCCGTAGTAATTACATTAAAAAAAAAAAAAAAAAAAAAAAAAAAAAAAAAAAAAAAAAAAAAAAAAAAAAAGAGTTCAAATGTTTGTAAAGCTTATGGGACTTAACTACAGGGTCATCAGTCCCTAAACTTACAAACTACTTACGAACTACCTTATACTAAGGACGGCACAAATATCCATGCCCGAGGGGGGATGCGAACCCCCGACCGTAGTGGCCGTGCAGACCGTGACTGAAGCGCCTCAGTCCCCTCGGCCGGCAATTACATTACTATTAACTTCTTTCTGTGGTGTTATTGCTTGGACTTTGTATACATTATAGATAAGAATATGCACAAAAAAATGTTCTGCCTATCTTCTAGGCTCTACTGGCAACCAAACGAATGCTTAAATATACACACATAAGTAAATAATAGCCAATATTCGGAATACTTTTGTTACCGGTACCGCAATGAAAGACCTCGGAATAAATTCGCTATTAACCGCATGTAGTGTTTTAAAAGAGAATCGAAAAGAAGACACTAACACCTACTAAAGCGAAAACATTACACACTGAAAGCTTTATTTAAAATTAGTAGATTGATTTCCTCTTCCAACATGGCGCTTAAAACTGAACCGGGTCAACAATTTAAGATTAACGAAAAACTATGTTAAAACATTTACTGTATATTATACACCGGTACATACCTGAGTTCCTCCTAAATATGAGGGTCTTGATAAACTCAACTTGCATTTTTTTTTCTTTATTGGGTTTTGAAACCCCACCGGGAGCAGGCTGGCAGCGAGCACGGTAAATAATATGAGCAGTGGCCTCGGTGATGCTCTACAGCCGAGGAGATCAGCTTGCAAATTCGGTCTATGTTAAAAAAGGAGTTAATAAATGCGTATGGTACCCACAGTAACAATAAGTTTAGCTAAAATACCCCTTCTTACCACGCTGCAGCAAATCTGTTTCAATTAACTGAATTTCGTATTGCCGTAAGCCATCTTCGATTTCTTTCATTCAGTACTTAATAATCCTATGACACCTACAATGTTTCGAGCGAGACTTCACCCACGAAAATACGTTGCAATATACGTAACAGGTTTTACAGTTCATTTGAATTTTGGTCAGACATCTGAACATCGTTACAAACAACAAAGATTGAATATTAAAGATTCATAGAGCTCTGACAAACAATACTTGCTTTCGAACACTCAGATAACAATTGACTCGTGCTGCGTATCTGCAAAAGATACGCGAAAAATATTCAAGTTATTGTGCTATCGCTTTGCTCAGACGTAATTTCATAGGAAGTACATGCAAAAGAACAGTGCACACTTGACCTGTCTCGTATTACTGCAATGTATGATCCATTGATAAACAAAATATCTGCTACTGTAAGAGAACTACGGCATTAAATTACTGCAAAGCTAACACTCAAAGGAAAAACATGTATTTTCTGGAAGTTTGTTATATGACTGTGAATCCTTCATAAATAGAAATTAAGTTTAATGTGATTGTATGATATAGGTTTGCAATGATCATTCCATTCCCTGTTCATGTGGTACAATAACAGGTAAAATGTTACCACATTATAATCGCTTTGAAAACAAGATTACAAGAGATAAAATAGGGAAAACATCAGAACTGTAATACCCAATAATGGAACTAAGTCATATAAAAATACAATGTAATAGTTACCACGGAAGTAACAATGCACGAACTGCTGTGTACGTAGTACCAATAGGCATCGCTAGGTCACAGCACTAGAATTTTTAATCGCCATTGCTATTACGTGTAGCCCATATTCGTTACTGTCATGGTCACCACAAGGGTGGGGTTGGGCGGACCCAGGGGTTACTGAAATTAAAAACAAACTAGAAAAATCATGTTGAATATTTTCCATCCCATGGAAATTTCAGAAGATTCTGCAGACCATTGTAGTAGATATTTATGATAAACCGCTTACTGTATCTTAAACGATTACTTTGACTGATGCTCTTAGTTATTGGCATTGTTTGGTATTGTATGTGTGTATTAACTAAGGTGACCAATCGTACCGATTTTTTCGGGACAGTCACGATTTTTATGTGGCTGTCGCGAATTTTTTCGAAGGTAATTCGGTACGCCTATTTGTCTCGGATTTAACAATTATGTTCCGATTTATATATTAATCTCATAAGTATCGGTCCAATTTATTACTAGTTTTAAATATGATGGGAAACTGTATGACAAAAGGTTCGTTAGACGTAAAGTACTTACCACAAACCGTCGTAAACGTTTCCACTAAGCATACGCGCTCAAACTATACCAGTGAGAAAATTACTGAATGGAATGCTAACACCACTTTTCCAGGTTAAAGATGGAATGATATTATTTCTCATTTGAGACAGAATGATGTGCCATTATCAAATGTGCTTAAGCTAGTGAAGTTTCTCTTCTGCCTTTCCGGAAATAATGCTGTTACTGAAAGGGTATTTTCTCCACATGAATAATATATGGACAAGTGACAAAACACAGCTTGCCTTAGAAACTATGAAATCAATTTTAGTAGTAACTACAGTAAATTACTATGAAACTGGTGTAGAAGTTTTTCACATGTTGTTGAAAAATACAGACATGCTGAAGAAAATTCACTACGCTGTTAACTACAATTGTTCTGATCTCATTCCTTCATCATATGAAGTACTAATTAATGCACTTTTTGTAACAACTTAAACTGATATTTTGTAGTTATTACTTTCACTAAAATATTCTTCTAAAGTAATAAAAATATATATACAAATTACTAAATTTGTAATGTGTCCCGAATTTGGATCTATAATGTGGTTATGTCCCGAATTTGGATCTAGAAAATATGTTCACCTTAGTATTAAACACAGTATGCAATATTTTCTCCTTGTCGAATACACTCACTGAACAGAGACGGTGCTATGCTGCTGAACTGAATTATGATGAGATTTTTTTTTTTTTTAGAAATGTTAAGAGTTTTTATTCTTTATTCTCTTATTAGGACTAGTCGTTGGGAATTGTTGAAATAACTTGTCCCTTTGTCTTTGTTGCAATCAAAGGCTACAAATACTCCGCCAAATTTTGAAGCAACATCTTTCGAGCTTCAAAGTTTTAGACGTGTTCCTGCTGTATTAACTCCACCAGCAAAAAATATTATTTCGGATCTCAAGAAGTACTTGACAGCTTTCAAAGGACTCTTGATATCATTTTGGCGCAATATCTTGACCTCTATTGCTCAGAACTATGTCATTATACAGAACAAAAAAATTTCCCTAAAAGTAACGATGCCGGTGATTAACTTAAAGATATTATGACATTACTTTGAACGAAGAAAAAGTAGTTTCTGAGGTAGTTGGCATTTCATCAGAGGTTATCAACAGGAAACCTGAAGCAAATGAAAGGACAGCTAAACAACTTCAGCTGTAAGCATCAAATTAATTCAGATCTTTTGTTGCCTTTCCTGTTTTTAATTTTGTAATGCAAGATTTGACAACAATATTTGCGAGCTATGAACAATTTTTTCATCTATTTTCACAAGTTTTTGGCCTTTGTAGACCTAGAAAGTAACGAACTGAAAGTTAAAATAACCAGTCCCATCTCAATGTATCCTTCAGATTTAACAGATACTGAAAAGCTTCTTTGAAATTCTACACATGTAGACCGTCTTCAGTAGGCCTGCAGTCTGTCAACCATAAAAGGATCCAATGAAGGTTCTCAGCACGTTTATGAGAGTACTTAAAGCATTTTTTTAAAACTGAACAGAACAATTAGACTTTTTTGTAGGATTCAGGGCCGGATTAAGGCAATGACAAGTAGTGGCCGCCGGGGGTCCCGAACTGGGGCCCTATTCTATATCTTTTCGGCTCCCCAGAGTTCGGTTCGGTCAGAGAGCGCACCGAGAGGTCGAGTTTTCGAAGCAGCTCCGTTAGTTCATTCTGTATGCCTTTCGGTGGCGTTGCGGTACGCTTTCGTGGACACCGAAGCTCATGGTGGCGCTGTTGCCAGATCTGCTCTCATCAGCCAATCAGAAGTGCTTGACTGCTTCTCCGCGCATGCGCACTGCTGGTGAGCAGGGGGGACGGCAGCAGTGGCTGCGTTTCCTACCATGAGAGACAGCCCAGCAAAATGTAAAAAATGGAAGTCGTGTATTTTATAATCTGGCGACATAACACGACAGTGTGTTCCGAGAACTACCCACTGAAACTTTATTTAAAATTTAATTAAGCCTTTTTGTCAGTGAAAAAAGAGAATATTTAAACTTTTGTGAAAAGTTGTTTATTCACGCTACTCTATGTTTATCACACCGTATCTCCTAAACTAAGCGTCGCACAGCAAAATAATTTTATAATTGCCTTCAGTGTTATATGTTGTCAATGTCTGCAAACTTCCCGGACAATATATTCAGTGATAGTGAAGTAATAAATTAAAATCCCACGTCTGACGCAGAACTTTTACCAAACCAACGTCCAAAATGTAGTAAGCGACAAACCCATCTTTTGTTGCCTTTCCTGTTTTTAATTTTGTAATGCAAGATTTGACAACAATATTTGCGAGCTATGAACAATTTTTTCATCTATTTTCTCAAGTTTTTGGCCTTTGTGGACCTAGAAAGTAACGAACTGAAAGTTAAAATCACCAGTCCCATCTCAATGTATCCTTCCGATTTAACAGATACTGAAAAGCTTCTTTGAAATTCTACACTTGTAGACCGCCTTCAGTAGGCCTGCAGTCTGTCAACCATAAAAGAATCCAATGAAGGTTCTCAGCACTTTTTTTTTTTTTTTTTTTTTTTTTTTTTTTTGACTGAGCAGAACAATTAGACATTTTTGTAGGATTCAGGGCCAGGTTAAGGCAATGGCAAAAACGTGGCTGCCGGGGGTCTCGAACTGGAGGGGTCCCGCCATGATCTCCTTCGAAATTTGTCTTGTTTCATAGTAGAAGGTAAAAATCATCGAATTTAGAATATTAACATGATGCATTCACGCTAATCCGCCATCGAGCGCACCTTTATTGTTTTCTCTATTTTCCCTTTAACGGAACAGTAGTGTTGATGTATGAGACAGGTGAACTACCCTCAGACTTTGAGAAAAATGTTACAATCCCCATTCCAAAGAAAGCAGGTGCAGACAGGTGTGAAAACTACAGAACCATCAGTTTAATAAGTCATGGTTGCAAAATATTAACACGAATTATATACAGAAGGATGGAAAAGCTGGTAGAAGCCGACCTCGGGGAAGATCAGTTTGGGTTCAGGAGAAAAGTAGGAACACGGGAGGCAATACTCACTATACGCCTTATCCTAGAAGATAGATTAAGAAAAGGCAAACCTACATTTCTAACTTTTGTAGATTTGGAGAAGGCTTTTGACAATGTTGATTGGAATAAACTCTTTCAAGTTCTGAAGCATGCAGGAGTAAAATATAGGGAGCATAAGGTTATTTACAACTTGTACAAAAACCAGACAGCAGTTGTTAGAGTTGAAGGGCATGAAAGGGATGCAGTGGTTGGGAAGGGGGTAAGACAGTGTTGTAGCCTTTCTCCAATGTTATTCAATTTGTACATTGAGCAAGCTATAAAGTAAAGCAAGGAGAAATTTGGTGAATGAATTAAAGTTCAGGGTGAAGAATTAAAAACTTTGCGTTTTGCTGACGACATAGTAATTCTGTCAGAGACAGCAAAGGACCTGGAAGAACAGTTAAACGGAATGGACAGTGTGCTGAAAGGTGCATATAAGATGAACATTAACAAGAGCAAAACTAGGGCAATGGAGTGCAGTGTAAGAAAATCAGGTGATGCTGAAGGAATTAGATTGGGAAACGAAGCATTAAAGGAGGTAGATGAGTTTTGTTACTTGGGCAGTAAAATAACAAATGATGGTCGCAATACAGAGGATATAAAATGTAGAATGGCAATGGGTAGAAAAGCGTTTTTGAAAAAAAAGAAATTTGTTAACATCAAATATTTATTTAAGCCTAAGGAAGTCCTTTCTGAAGGCATTTGTATGGAGTGTTGCCTTGTATGGGAGTGAGACATGGACGATAAAGAGTGCAGACAGGAAGAAGATTGAGGCTTTTGAAATATGGTGCTACAGAAGAATGCTGAAGATTAGGTGGGTGGATTGCGTAACTAATGAGGAAGTACTGAACAGAATTGGGGAGAAAAGAAATTTCTGGCATACGTTGACTAAAAGAAGGGATAGATTGGTAGGACACATTCTTAGACATCAAGGAATTGTGAATTTAGCGTTGGAGGGAAGTGTGTGGGGTAAAAACCGCAGAGGAAGACCAGGAGGTGGATACAGTAAGCAGATTCAGACAGATGTAGGTTGCCATTCTTATGTGGAGATGAAGAGGCTTGCTCAGGATAGGGTATTGTGGAGAGCTGCATCAAACCAGTCTCCGGACTGAAGACCACAACAACACAGTGTTGAATACCACGGCAGTCTTACTTCACGGCCCAGTCGGCCGCCGATTTGTGTCGAAACGCCAGAAATGCCCCCCAGGAGACTCACGGTCCTTTCGTGAGTTCGTGTGTGGCGAGCACGGGGCCCCGAGTTCATGCAGTCTTCCTTCCTTCTTTACTTCCCGGACTGCATTTCCTTTTCCCTTTCCTATCCTCACTCCTTCCCCTCACCACCGGGGGACTGATAACCTCAGTAGTTTAGTCCCCCTATCCCAAACAAACAACCCAACCAGAAGTGTTTGATGTCGCCGACAGGCGCAGTTCACCTCTTTTGCGTACAACCACAGGCGCTTCAGGCCCACAACAGTGAGTAGTGTCTGCAGAGGCTGCCCTCAGCTGGTGCAACACCTGCAGTTGCCTCTGTTTCTACGAATAATTTGTAAGTAAACTTTTGTTACTAGGTGAAAAAGTCTGCTTATTCATATTTGCCATGAAATTATTATCAACTTATGGAAACACTACATCCAACATTACGATACCGGGTATAGCAACAATTTCCATTTCGTCAGCCAGAGGGGACTCCAGAAATATGCGAAAAACATTATACCAGATGGTAGGAAGGCCTTTCTTAAAAATTTGGAAAACTATTTACCAGTTTACTATAAATACATAATAGTTTTAATGTCACTGTAATATTAAAAACACCTAATACATTATTGCATTTCTGTTTCTCCAGTTTTATGTTGTGTTAGTTTTAGTACAAGTCCGTTGTTTTTAAGCTCATACTAGTATGTTTTGTTGAATATTTTCCTTGTTTTAGCTTAAATTTCCCGCATTTTGTGCATATTTGAATCAAAGCCAATTGGTGAACTATCCGGGCGGTAGTACTGCATCCAACGATAAGAAAAGAAGGGAGGGGTAGGGCCCGTCTCTGATTCTGGGTCCAGGGCCCGCAGTCGAATGTGACAGAGCATTTTTAAGTTTCAGAAGCGCTAGTTTTGACAGTACTTTATCGTCCGTAGTATATCTTCATTTGATCTGGCACGAGGCTGTCTAAAAAATTTGATAATCATTAGCATTCATAAAGTGTGCCACATTTACATATAAAAATGAGTAAAAAATATGAATCAATAAAAGTATAAAATCACATATTACCAGCAGCTTTCATGTGTTTAAAGAATGTTATATCCATACTTGCTAGAAAGGAGAATATTATGGTAGAAGTAAACAAATTTATTAGGATATTTTTACTTAAAATTCATTTTAAAAATTGACTTCCCTTCTTTGGTATACTGTAAAGCGAAAATGAACAATGTAAACACTGCAAGTAAGAACAGCAGGTGTGTGGAGAATAAAGCCCTGGAATACTAAAATATGCCTTAATATAGCTCCTTGCTCGACTCTCCAAGTAATTTACAGGAAGACAGTTGAAACTAAAACTTATTGTATAAGCTTCTCTCGGTCCGAGAGAGCAGTCAATTTTCGGGTACTCTTAATAACCAAGTAATCAAATTGCAGAATAACTGATCTCTAAAAGCGTATGTTAGCCGGGACCATACGGATGGGAGCGATGCACAGTACAACGACGCACTTTGTAAATATCGTATCGTCTCTTTTAGAAAACTTAAACAAACTTATTGCACAGATCCATAACCACAATCCTCCATCCTGGTAATGCCATCTCCTCGACCCGGCGAAAAAATAAAAGTCCTCACAATCGCCTGTCTGGACGCTTTATAAAATCGATATTGCAGCTACCAATAACTTTGCTTACTCCAGGGCTCGTGATTTGACAAATTTTTATTTATTTTGATTCTACAATTCGACGCCAAGCAAGTTAAGCAATCCCTTCATTTGTCACTGCAAGCTCTGTAAACGTCCGTAACAACCTCCAAACACAGCTCAAGCAGGGCTGTCCTTACAGTCGTCACAAACCCATTACCAATTCTAAGTTCTTCCACATACACTCCCCATAAAAATATTATCACAGACGATGTTATAACCGCGATCAGTAACAGACAAGATCTCCCAGACACAGCGCATTTTGATAAAGTTTCGATCTCTCCCACCCAATAACTGCATTGGTTGCTTGACCCGTCCCAAACATCCAACTGGCCGAGGGGACTGAGGCGCTTCAGTCACGGTCTACACGGCCACTACGGTCGGGGGTTCGAATCCCCCCTCGGGCATGGATATTTGTGCCGTCCTTAGTCTTAGTTAGTTCATAAGTAGTTTGTAAGTTTAGGGACTGATGACCCCGTAGTTAAGTCCCATAGACTATACAACCATTTGAAACATCCAACCAGAACTCTGTTTCCCATGCATAGCCCGGCAGACAATATTTCTGGAACGCTTTCTATCAGTCTATGGACTGCATACCTCGTGCGTTAAAGAGCATTCGCGCACAAACCATCATCGTATTCCACTCCTTCTAACAAATTATTACTCTCGATAAACATCTGTAACACAGTGTAGAAAATGATCGACGTGCACACGCACAGAACAGCTAACAAGATAAAATCAAGAGCAAAGCCAAGTTCTTGTAATCCTTACAAGCAGCAACGCAAAATAGTCTACACCATTTCGAACTAATACAACACCAGATTTTTTTCGATCTTCAAGAGCAATCCTTCAGAGACTAAACATACGATTAAACGGGCCTCCCAACGTAGGTAATTAATCCTCTTTAAGTTATCTAACTCGATGCTTATCGACCAAAGAACATTAATTTACCTCTGCGATCATCTCCGATACGCTACCGAGAGACATCCATTCGTAAACACAGCTGAAAGAAGATATAAAAACCCCGCATCCATAGCACCCATGCTACTAAGTATCTATATGTATTTCCACAATTGTGGATCACATCTGGGTTGCATCGAATCGCACGACTAAACAGTTCGAAATACATATTTCGCGCAAGCTAGCATACATAAATTCTGTGCTATTTCCGGCTGCAGGCGAGTACGGACCTGTTGACTCGTCGTAGTCGCTGGTTTGGAGCGTGTACGTCCTATACATGTAAACATACCAGTCGACGCTCGCACCTGACTAGGGTTGCCAGATCTCCGGGCGCCGCCCGGAGTGCCCGGGTTTGGAATGGATTCTCCGGGTCTACGGGCCAATGACTCAACTCCGGGCTTGAATGTAACCTTCATTTTCCCTTTTTTTCCCTTTTTACGACGCTTTTTAAGTACTATGCTCATGTAGCGACGATCTACATCGAACTTAACGTAACTTAAACCAAGGACGAACACAACATCCATGCCCTAGGGGGGGGATTCGAACCTCTGACGGGAGCAGCCTCGCGCACCGTGGCAAGACGCCTCAGTGCGCTCGGCCATTCCCGGCCGGCTCTTCTCTGGTAATTATGAGTAACTTTATATAAATGTCAATTTCTTATTGCAACAAAACACTACTTTTCTATTCTTCCTCTGAAAACTTTTCATTGTTGCGTCGGTAGTAATCGGCTAGCGCATTATTAAGCAAACACTGTTGCGGCAACGTGTCAACTGGCGACGTCTATTATTTGTGTTCGTTCGTTCATTGTTTGTATCAGTTTACCGGCAATTTTTGGAATACTCGGATCGTGGGTGAACAGACAAGCTTACATTAACTCAGATTAGTGAGTAATAACAGTGAAATGAAGAGACGATATCTAAGTTCGTTCCGTCAAGAATGGTTTCAGGAAGAAAATTAAGAAGAGTGGCTATAAAAAGTCGATACTGATGAATGTATGTGTAAGTGCAGAATATGCAATATCTCATTTACTGTTAAGTACGACGGAGTGAAAGCTGTGAATAAACATTTACAATCAGAAAGACACAGCAAATATTACCACACAAAAGAAGAATCAGTCGTTTCTTAAATTCTTGCCGAAACAATTTTCTGCAGAAGACGACAAAGTCACTGCAACGGAATTAACTTTGACTTACCATGGTGTGAAACACCACCATTCTTACAATTCTCAAGATTGTGGTAATAAGCTAAATCCTTATGTTTTTAGAGATTCATCAGTGGCAACGAAAGTAAGATGCGGCCGAACAAAAAGCGAGGCATTAGTAAAAAATGTGCTTCTGCCTTATGCTTAAGAGAAGCTACTAAGCGAATTAAAGCAAAATGTTCCGTTTTCATTAGGTTCAGACGCTTCAAACAAGGGCAATAAAAACATTATCCGATAGTTGTAACATACTTCTCCAAAGATAAGGGAAAACGTAATGAAGTTCTTGATTTCTACGAAGATGTTAGCGAATCTGCAGAAGCCATCTCAAACAAACTAAAATCCATTTTATTGGAAAATGGTTTGACACTAAACAGTGGCGGCTGGTGACCAGAAAAGATGGTAGTGCACTTTTTCACCAGCTGCCACCTCTCCAGTATGGCAGCTCACGCATTCCGAAAAAAAAAAAAAATGCTGTTGAGCCAAGATATCATAGATGTAGATGAATAAAAAACTGCAAAGCTGCAAAGTCTCTAAATTTGGGCGCAAAATAATCGCATATCTTTATTAATAGAAGTGGCTTTAAGCATAATGAGATTTAATTGGTGGACATAGCAATGAATATATGTATGAAACATTGGAAAACTTTTGCTTCACCTCACGTGACGAATTACTCATGACTAATGCACCATCATCATATGTTGCTAGTGTAATGGCATGGACTTTCTGTATCCCTGAGTAATCAAGTGGCTATATTTACAATGCCTAGACTTGTCAGATTCAAAACATTATTGACATGGATCGAAGAAAGTTCGTGTTTCCTTTTATTTTATCGTGAAGGTGTTGAATGTCAATGACTCCTTGTTTAGTACAGGAAACTCTCCTCCAAATAATAAACAAGGAAAACAAAATAAGGCGTTTTTCACATCGCAGCCACACATTCATACTTGCTGTACAGCTCCGAGTTAAATTTTATGTTGAATTGACGACTTTTCGTTTTAACTATTTGTGAAATTGTCAAACTATGAATCGGTCTACCTAGCCTCTTGATTTCTAATTTCTATTCAAACTTCCGTAAATTGAAGCGATCAGAAAGCAAAGAAATTACCCGATTCAATATTTCACCTGTTCACTTGAGCCTAAAAACTTACTATAAAACACGCTAAACAACAGACACAGTTACTTCGCTTGCAGCTACATGTGAACTGGTTAAGAAGTCGCGAAAAGCCCGCTTCGTTCGAAAGGCGGACGACTACAGTTGTCTTCGGGAGAGTTCGGCCTCTTTTTCTGCGGCTGACAGGGTGGTTCGGCCGCGATGTGTATACACTCAAGGCGCCTATAGGGGAACACTGTTGCCAAGTATTGCCCCCGCACACTCCCTGAGACACCTTAGTCGGCGTTTGCAGGCCGGCTGCAAACCCAGCCGCTGTCGGCAAAGTTCGGTCCACTGGGGAGTGGTCGGTGCGTAGCAGCCCGAGCGTTCAAAAGAGATAAATGGTGCGCTACCTCTCCCCCTGCATAGAATTTCTAAACAGCAAACGGAGTTTAACAATATTATTATGCCTGGAGGTAGCGCAAACCTGCAAACCTATTCAGAAGCCGCCCCTGACACTAAATAATGTAGTTTCGTATTCAGCTGACAATGCATCAGTTAATTTCGGGAAACACAATTCTGTCTTCACTAAATTAAAAGAGGAAAATGAAAACTTAATCAAAGCCAATTGTTGTTGTCTTATTTTACATAACTGTGCTAAGTTTGGATTCAAGCTTCTAAAATATGATGTAGGAACTCTAGTTCTTAAAATATATTCAGACTTTTCATCATCAAAAATTAGGAGGAACTAAAAACATTTTGCGAGTTTGCTCAGCATGATAACAGCGAAATACTGCGACACACTGTCTTTGGAGTCAGCTGTGGACCGTCTTGTTAAGATGTGGCGAGTTTTAAAGATGTATTATGTAGCACGGAGTGAGGAAAAACACATCCCCTAATTTGGAAGTTTATTAGTTCATAATAAGACGAAATAGTATTCGCTAACACTACCAGAATGCTTCCTGTATTTTTTAAAAGCAACTTTGCCTGTTTTTTGTAAAGCAATCAGACTTTTAGAAAAAGAGGACACACTTTCCACAGATGTTCACGAGATTATGTTGGAAGTGAAAAAACAAATAGAGGGTCGTAAGGAGGATAAGTTTTATGGATTTAAAGTTAATGTGTCTTTAGAACACCTTACAGAAGAAGAAAAGAGTATTGCAGTAAAAGAGTGCACACTTATTTACGACAGGTTATTAAACTATCTTGCTAAATGGTACAGCTTTAGTGGGAATGACAATGTGTATGAAGCTGTATCAGTGCTAGACTTACGTCAACCAAAACTATTTTCATTTAAAGATTTGGCCAAACTGGGAAAGAAATTGAAAATTAGTTTTGATGGAAACGAACTGTATCAGGAGTTTTCTGTTTAGAAGTCTGTGGTATCAAATGCCGACCGCGGTGGCCGAGGAGACTGGGGCGCTCCAGTCACGGTCTGCACGGCCACTACGGTCGGGGGTTCGAATCCCCCCTCGGGCATGGATATTTGTGCCGTCCTAGTTCGTAAGTAGTTCATAAGTAGTTTGTAAGTTTAGGGACTGATGACCCCGTAGTTAAGTCCCATAGACTATACAAACATTTGAACATTTTTTTGTTATCAAATCTTGATAGGAAGGAAACTAATTGTTGTAAAGTGTGGAGCGAGATTTTTGAAAAATCAGATGCACCAAACTTGTTCAATATAATGGAGCACGTCCTCGCAATTCTTGTCAGTAAAGCACATGTTGAACGGATGCTTGCTAGAAACAGAATGTCCGTTGAACTTGTGAAAGCCGAGATATGTGTTCAGATGAATTTGAAAATGAGAACTGAAGATTTCTATAACGTGGCTCTTAAAAACAAGACTCTTCTGAATGTAGCGAGATCATCAGCAAAATATGAATAATAAGGTATGTGCCTATAACTGTAATATTTTACTACTGTTATTTTTATTTGCTTCGGTCTAGGTTCCATTAGTGGTAAACTAGTAATGGCGGCATTAGTAAGTGATTGGTGATCATATATAGTAACAGAAGTTAATTTTGACGTGTTTGTAAAACTTGTGACCGTAATGATACACAAAGATCTGTTTGTCGAAGTCTGCCCCCAATTAGTCAAATGTGCAATCAGAAAAAAATCAACTGTTTGAGTGTCTTCTGGATGGCTATACTGCCCGCGGTGAACGAAGGCGCCCGAGTTCAGGCACGTCTTTGCTGACCAAATTTGTTCCGATAAATAGTTTCGGTGATTACAGCATTTTCAAAGCATAAAATATGGGGCAAGTTACATTATATACATTTTGGTAACTCAAGCTGTAAAAAACATCTAATCTTATCCAATTGACTCAAATACCTAATAAAAATTAAGACACCGTTAAAACACACTGCACTGCACTACGCTAGAAATTAGATGTTTTGTGCAGATGGAGCTACGAAAATGTATATAATGTAACTTGCACCATATTTTAAGCTTTGAAAATGGTGTAATCACCGAAACTAGTTAGCGTAACAAATTTGGTCAGCAAAGTGTACAAATATGCATTTTTCAAAATTTATTGCTGCCAAGAATCGACTCACCAAAATGTATGAAGTATTTTTTAATTACACATTGGGCACGGTAGGTGGATGCGTGAACGTAAATGGATCAATTTGTATTGTAAAAAGTAATGACAGGTTCTTAAGATATCGTGCCATTGTCCAAATCTCCCGCTGTGCACTGTTATTTACTTATGTAACGACAGTGAAGTAATTTTCGCGTAAGTACAACATAATGGAGAACGAAGCACCAGTCACTGGCCACTGCACTTCCCTGTCGAACCTGCCAACTGCGCTGCTAGCTGTCAGAGCTCAACTCTAGCCGTACGTAGTATAGCACTGTCGATCAACTCACTATATCGTTGTTGAAGGAAGGAAGCTTGGAGTTTTACGTCCCGTCGACAGCGTGGTCATTAGATGGATGGATGGATGCTTAGGGTTTAACGTCCCGTCGACAGCTTGGCCATTAGAGACGGAGCTAACGCTCGGAGTTTATGAGTAAGGATGAGGAAGGAAATCGGCCGTGCCCTTTGAAAGGAACCATCCCGGCATATGCCTGGAGTGATTTAGGGAAATCACGGAAAACCTAAATCTGGATGGCCGGAGGTGGATTTGAACCACCATCCTCCCGAATGCGAGTCCAGTGCGTTACCACTGCGCCACCTCGCTCGGTGTGTGGTCATTAGAGACGGAGCTTACGCTCGGAGTATTTGGGTAAGGATGGGGAAGGAAATCGGCCGTGCCCTTTGAAAGGAACCATCCCGCCATATGCCTGGAGCGATTTAGGGAAATCACGGAAAACCTAAATCTGGATGGCCGGAGGTGGATTTGAACCACCATCCTTCCGAATGCGAGTCCAGTGCGTTACCACTGCGCCACCCCGCTCGGTCGTTGTTGATATCCTTTACTTCGATGTATAATGTTTAATAGATATTACATTAGAACGTTGCTTATCCGAACTAATTGGGGAACGTGGGTGTTCGGAAAACTGATTTATTCGAATAATCGAACTGTACAGTTTCATTTGCCAATAAATACTTTACAGTAAATGTATTAATAAAAACAAGCATATCTTTCAGTACAGTAATAATCTCGTATTTATCTGTCATAGAAAGGACAGCACTATTACGTTTAATCATTTTATGCCCTCGAGTTTACTTCTTTACGCGGCAGCAAGTGGTCGTAACAGGGAGCATACGGTAACTGTGCCCCTTCACATGGAGCCAGTGAGAAGCTCTTCTTGGTGCGCGCGATCCTTCACAGTGCGCGGAGCCGCAAGCGGCATCTCTTGGAAGGCGCAGCTGTCGATGTGAGCAGCTTTGATGCTGCCGCCACTTCTGCTGCTACGCCGACTGAAGTGTGCCGATTGTTGATCCACAGCAACTGGCGGCCTGGCCGGTCAGCTGCGGCATGTTAAGGTCACCCCTAGCAATGTTCCACGGGGGGGGGGGGGGGGGGGGAATTACATTGATTATAACAACAGACATAAGAATAAAAAAACGATCGAAATGCCACAGATATACCATAGCTCTTAATACAACATCAGCCCAATAAAGACAGCTTTCACAGCCCATAAAGAGACAATCGCATTACCGACAAATACAGCAATATTTCCTCGCAGCTGACACAAACGATATTTTTACCGTACGAGATGACTACAGCAGTCGTTATAACTTTTATACGCAGATACATACACAGCCAGTAGGATGAGCGCTAATTTGCGGTGTAGCTATTACCAAAATGAAACATAGTTCTTTTTTTTTTTTTCTTTTAGAAAATCGATAAGAAGAAGAACGAAATTTATACAAGATGAACCATTGTGCAATAAGTCAAACCCCACTCCATACAGAAATGTACCCAGCAACATCGATTGAAATGAACGCTTTACTTAGCTGTAGAATAGAACAACACAGAATTACATCTCCCTAACAGATATTAACCGAGCGAGTTCCTGCTCTCTGACAACAAGCAACCTGTCTTCTGCGATCTTCTCCTAAGCCCTGTAAGACCGAAAGGTTCTACTCGAAAAACTACAACTCTTTACAACAATTAACTGTTGCAGATGCAAACTATTACAGATTTTAGGTAATCACATCGACAAAGCACGGGATTACAACCCTTTTTTAGGTCAAAAGTAGCCACAGATCAGAGAAATTCGAATCAAAACCACTGGTTCCTTACCTAGTAAGACACCTAGATGTTATTCGATGCTTTTTGCGTGATCATTCTATACAAAGAACCATTTAAAATAAAAAACAGCACGTTATTGTACAACTCTTTAACCCTAACCACTTCTTATTGTACTCGGTGGATGCCCAAATGCGGCTCATATTAAGATGCTTACATCCTATACTAATCTTCTAGCACAACAGAGCCAGTACCTTTAATCTTATGCTTTCGTATAATTTTTATTAAGATAGTAAATAAGAACACAAGTTTTACAGCACAAAACGTATTACTTTTAGCATTCATGTTTAGATACAGGAAACAAGGTTAGACACAGATTATAACTCGTTCTTTATTCTTGTTTAATTCTGAACTTGTAGTTTAGATCCACATCGGTGTCTTCTATTTTCGTTCCAGGCACAAGTTCGAAAGGTACAGGGAAGGTATGTTCTCGAACTCCATTATGTATCTTCGTTTCCTCCTGCATTCCACCTCCTTTATAGCTTTTATAACCAGCTCTGCACCTTCTGACAATGCTTCTAGACGAGAACAATCGGGTATTTTAACTTTTCCAATTATTTCCTGTATGGCATACTGGTTATAGCACAATGCGTTCCTATGTGTGTACGTTACTAACTCCTCTGATACACAATCCTGTGGTACTTTACGTGTGGAACACTAGGTTTACGACTATTGCAAACGATTGCTTGTTAGATATTGTTACTCCATCTGTTTTTAACTCTGCAAATGGCTGTTCCAACACCCAGTCCTCCACATTTGGATACAAAGTAGCCCTTCTCCAAACGAGAATGCAATACGTTTTTCGTGTAGAAGACGTTCTGTGTTCTGTGTTGGAATCTTTGGTGTTTATCCATTCTCATGTTTGTTTATAATACGAATAATATTTTCGATGTATTTTTTTATGTTTGAGTTCGGTTTGTTCATTTAGTACATCGTTCTGGTTGTTGTGTATATGGGAATATAGTTCGATTTCCTCGAGAATATTCATTTTGGCCCTTTTTGTATAATGTGTAAAATATTTAAGGCTTCCTCTAAAGGTTTTACATCGTATTTTTCCGTGATTAAATGTTGATAAAATTTAGATGGATTATTTTCACTGTCTCTTGTGTGTTCTTTGTATCTAGCTTGAAAATTTCTGCCAGTTTGGCCTATATATGATTTCTGACAGGTGTTACACGTAATTTTATAGATACCCGGATTATTGTATTATAGGAGCCAGACACACACTAAAATAATCCATAGTAAAACTCCAGTACAAAAACCAATAAACCAAAGGAATTAATGTATAAATTACTGGTAATGAACTGTAGGCTGAAACTGAAGAAACTACAGAAAGGTAGGAAAATAAGGAGATGGGACCTGGATAAATTGAAGGAACCTGAAGTTCTTAAGAATTTCAGAGGGAGCTTCAGGCAACAATTGACAGAAACAGGGGAAAATAAAACAGTTGAGGAGGAATGGGTAAAATTGAGAGATGAAATAGTGAAGGCAGCAGAGGACAAAATAGGTAGGAAGGCAAGACCTACAAAAAATCCTTGGATATCACAGGAGATACTAAATTTAATCGATGAAAGGAGAAAGTATAAAAATGCAGTAAATGAAACAGGCAAAATGGAGTACAGACGACTAAGAAATGAGATTGACAGGAAGTGCAAAATGGCTAAGCAGCAATGGCTAGAAGGCAAATGCAAGGATGTAGAAGAATGTATAAATAGGGGAAAAATAGATACAGCCTACCGGAAAATAAAAGAAACATTTGGCGATAAGAAAAAGAGCTCTATGAATATCAAGGACACTGATGGAAAACCAGTTCTCAGCAAAGAAGGGAAAGCTGAAAGGTGGAAAGAGTATATAGAGGGGCTCTACAAAGGAAATGAACTTCGAGACACTATTGTAGGAAGGGAAGAGGATGTAGAAGATGATGAAATAGGAGATATTATACTGAGAGATGAATTTGACAGAGCACTGAAAGATCTAAGTCGAAACAAGGCCCCTGGAGTAGATGATATCCCGTCAGAGCTACTGAAGTCTCTGGGAGAACCAGCCATGACAAAATTGTTTCACATTGTGTGTAAGATGTATGAGACAGGTGAAGTACCCTCAGACTATAAGAAAAATGTTATAATCCCCATTCCAAAGAAAGCGGGTGCAGACAGGTGTGAAAACTACAGAACCATCAGTTTAATTAGTCATGGTTGCAAAATATTAACACGAATTATATACAGAAGGATGGAAAAGCTGGTAGAAGCCGACCTCGGGGAAGATCAGTTTGGGTTCAGGAGAAATGTAGGAACACGGGAGGCAATACTCACTTTACGGCTTATCCTAGAAGATAGATTAAGAAAAGGCAAACCAACATTTCTAGCTTTTGTAGATTTGGAGAAGGCTTTTGACAATGTTGATTGGAACAAACTGTTTCAAGTTCTGAAGCAAGCAGGAGTAAAATATAGGGAGCGTAAGGTTATTTACAACTTGTACAAAAACCAGACAGCGGTTGTCAGAGTTGAAGGGCATGAAAGGGATGCAGTGGTTGGAAAGGGAGTAAGACAGGGTTGTAGCCTTTCCCCAATGTTGTTCAATTTGTACATTGAGCAAGCTATAAAGGAAAGCAAGGAGAAATTTGGAGAAGGAATTAAAGTTCAGGGTGAAGAATTGAAAACATTGCGTTTTGCCGACGACATAGTAATTCTGTCAGAGACAGCAAAGGACCTGGAAGAGCAATTGAACGGAATGGACAGTGTGCTGAAAGGTGCATATAAGATGAACATTAACAAGAGTAAAACTAGGGTAATGGAGTGCAGTGTAAGAAAATCAGGTGATGCTGAAGGAATTAGATTAGGTAATGAAACAATAAAGGAGGTAGATGAGTTTTGTTACTTGGGCAGTAAAATAACAAATGATGGTCGCAGTACAGAGGATATAAAATGCAGAATGGCAATGGGTAGAAAGGCGTTTTTGAAAAAGAGAAATTTGTTAACATCTAATATTGATTTAAGCCTAAGGAAGTCCTTTCTGAAGGCATTTGTATGGAGTGTTGCCTTGTATGGGAGTGAAACATGGACGATAAGCAGTGTGGACAGAAAGAGGATAGAGGCTTTTGAAATGTGGTGCTACAGAAGAATGCTGAAGATTAGGTGGGTGGATCGCGTAACTAATGAGGAGGTACTGAACCGAATTGGGGAGAAAAGAAATTTCTGGCATACCTTGACTAAAAGAAGGGATAGATTGGTAGGACACATTCTTAGACATCAAGGAATTGTGAATTTAGCATTGGAGGGAAGTGTGTGGGGTAAAAATCGCAGAGGGAGACCAAGAGACGCGTATAATAAACAGATTCAAGTGGATGTGGGTTGTCGTTCTTATGAGGAGATGAAAAGGCTTGCTCAGGATAGAGTAGGGTGGAGAGCTGCATCAAACCAGTCTCTGGACTGAAGACCACAACAACAACAACTGGTAACCATGTAAACTTATAATATCGTTGGATGCTGCCACTATGAAAAACTGATGAAAAAATCTAATCATATAACCAGTGCTGCTGCACATATACAGATAAGCATTACATCAGCTTCTATAATCAATTGGGCAGCAAATAAACAACAACAATATTATAAGCAATGTAAGTAAAACCTTGTAAAATTTATGTAATTATGTTATAAGAATATATGTAACAACTCTTCTATATTACTTGTATTACAGAACACCTGATGATGGCCTAAGGCCGAAATAAGCTTATAGTGAGTTAATAAAGATTAAAGCAGTGTTAAAATAATTTATAATTATTGTGATATTGAACATGTCAATCAAAGACGTACTCCACACTGCGGGCCCAGAGAACGAAAAAATATATAAGACGATTTGCAACTTACACTAATTTGCTGTCTTACAATAATGTATTGAAGGTTCCTGAAAACTCTTTAATTCCTGTATTGTCTGATTTGCAATATTCAAAACCCGAAATATCGCTATAAATGAGTGCGATATATAGTTGGTGTAACAACCTGTAAACTGTTCCACTTGAGTGCCTACACACGTGGTTTTATCAGGGTACCTTAGATTTCCTCCCAAGTTTATTGAGTAATTTTCTTTTCATTGAGGTCACAATTATATCCCTACATGCATATATATACAGTATGTTGAAGCAAGAAAAGCATGGATCACCGTAATTTATAGTCGACCATGCTCGTGCCTTTTCTGTAACAATTACGATAACATAATTACCAACAAGAATTACTTGTTTATCACACTATAATGCTATTGCCCACTCCCATGAACCACAGACATTGCCGAGGTGGGGTGGCTTGCGTGCCTCAACGATACAGATAGCCGTACCGTAGGTGCAACCACAGCAGAGGGGTATCTGTGGAGAGGCCAGACAAACGTGTGGTTCCTGAAGAGGGGCAGCAGCCTTTTCAGTAGTTACAGGGGCAACAGTCTGGATGATTGACTGAGCTGGCCTTGTAACATCAGCTAATGTGGCTTTGCCACACAGCTACTGCGAACGGCTGAAAGCAAGGGGAAACTACAGCCGTTATTTTTCCCGAGGACATGCAGCTCTACTGTATGAACATATGATGATGGCATCCTCTCGGGTAAAATATTCCGGAGGTAAAATAGTCCCCCATTCGGATCTCCGGGCGGGGACTACTCAGGAGGATGTTGTCATCAGGAAAAACAATACTAGCATTCTACGGGTCGGAGCGTGGAATGTTAGATCCCTTAATCGAGTAGGAAAATTAGAAAATTTAAAAAGGGAAATGGATAGGTTGAAGTTAGATATAGTGGGGATTAGTGAAGTTCGGTGGCAGGATGAACAGGATTTCTGGTCAGGTGAGTACAGGATTATAAATACAAAATCAATTGGGGGTATCACAGGAGTAGGATTGATAATGAATAAGAAAATAGGAATGCGGGTAAACTACTATGACCAACACAGTGATCGCATTATCGTAGTCAAGATAGATACGAAGCCAACACCGACAACAGTAGTACAGGTTTATATGCCAACTAGCTCTGCCGATGATGAGGAGATCGAAGAAATATATGAGGAGCTAAAGGAAATTATTCAGACAATTAAGGGAGAGGAAAACTTAATTGTTATGGGAGACTGGAATTCGGTAGTAGGACAAGGAAGGGAAGGGAAGATAGTGGGTGAATATGGTCTGGGAAAAAGGAATGAAAGAGGAAGCCGCCTGGTAGAATTTTGCACGGAACATAATTTAGTTATAACAAACACCTGGTTCAAGAATCACAAAAGAAGGTTGTATACGTGGAAGAGACCAGGAGACACCGGAAGATACCAGATAGATTTTATAATGGTAAGACATAGATTTCGGAACCAGGTTTTGAAGTGTAGGACATACCCAGGAGCAGACATAGACTCTGACCACAACTTGTTGGTTATGAACTGTAGGCTGAAACTGAAGAAACTACAGAAAGGTAGGAAAATAAGGAGATGGGACCTAGATAAATTGAAGGAACCTGAAGTTCTTAAGAATTTCAGAGGGAGCTTCAGGCAACAATTGACAGAAACAGGGGAAAATAAAACAGTTGAGGAGGAATGGGTAAAATTGAGAGATGAAATAGTGAAAGCAGCAGAGGACAAAATAGGTAGGAAGGCAAGACCTACAAAGAATCCTTGGATATCACAGGAGATACTAAATTTAATCGATGAAAGAAGAAAGTATAAAAATGCAGTAAATGAATCAGGCAAAATGGAGTACAGACGACTAAGAAATGAGATTGACAGAAAGTGCAAAATGGCTAAGCAGGAATGGCTAGAAGGCAAATGCAAGGATGTAGAAGAATGTATAAATAGGGGAAAAATAGATACAGCCTACCGGAAAATAAAAGAAACATTTGGCGATAAGAAAAACAGCTCTATGAATATCAAGGACACTGATGGAAAACCAGTTCTCAGCAAAGAAGGGAAAGCTGAAAGGTGGAAAGAGTATATAGAGAGGCTCTACAAAGGAAATGAACTTCGAGACACTATTGTAGGAAGGGAAGAGGATGTAGATGATGATGAAATAGGAGATACTATACTGAGAGATGAATTTGACAGAGCACTGAAAGATCTCAGTCGAGACAAGGCCCCTGGAGTGGATGATATCCCGTCAGAGCTACTGAAGTCTCTGGGAGAACCAGCCATGACAAAATTGTTTCACATTGTGCGTAAGATGTATGAGACAGGTGAAGTACCCTCAGACTTTAAGAAAAATATTATAATCCCCATTCCAAAGAAAGCGGGTGCAGACAGGTGTGAAAACTACAGAACCGTCAGTTTAATAAGTCATGGTTGCAAAATGTTAACACGAATTATATACAGAAGGATGGAAAAAGCTGGTAGAAGATGACCTCAGTGATGATCAGTTTGGATTCAGGAGAAATGTAGGAACACGGGAGACAATCCTCTCTTTACGGCTTATCCTAGAAGATAGATTAAGAAAAGGCAAACCAACATTTCTAGCTTTTGTAGATTTGGAGAAGGCTTTTGACAATGTTGATTGGAATAAACTCTTTAAAGTTCTGAAGCAAGCAGGAGTAAAATATAGGGAGCGTAAGGTTATTTACAACTTGTACAAAAACCAGACAGCGGTTGTCAGAGTTGAAGGGCATGAAAGGGATGCAGTGGTTGGAAAGGGAGTAAGACAGGGTTGTAGCCTTTCCCCAATGTTGTTCAATTTGTACATTGAGCAAGCTATAAAGGAAAGCAAGGAGAAATTTGGAGAAGGAATTAAAGTTCAGGGTGAAGAATTAAAAACATTGCGTTTTGCCGACGACATAGTAATTCTGTCAGATACAGCAAAGGACCTGGAAGAGCAATTGAACGGAATGGACAGTGTGCTGAAAGGTGCATATAAGATGAACATTAACAAGAGTAAAACTAGGGTAATGGAGTGCAGTGTAAATAAATCAGGTGATGCTGAAGGAATTAGATTAGGTAACGAAATAATAAAGGAGGTAGATGAGTTTTGTTACTTGGGCAGTAAAATAACAAATGATGGTCGCAGTACAGATGATATAAAATGCAGAATGGCAATGGGTAGAAAGGCGTTTTTGAAAAAGAGAAATTTGTTAACATCGAATATTGATTTAAGCCTAAGGAAGTCCTTTCTGAAGGCATTTGTATGGAGTGTTGCCTTATATGGGAGTGAAACATGGACGATAAGCAGTGTGGACAGAAAGAGGATAGAGGCTTTTGAAATGTGGTGCTACAGAAGAATGCTGAAGATTAGGTGGGTGGATCGCGTAACTAATGAGGAGGTACTGAACAGAACTGGGGAGAAAAGAAATTTCTGGCATACCTTGACTAAAAGAAGGGATAGATTGGTAGGACACATTCTTAGACATCAAGGAATTGTGAATTTAGCGTTGGAGGGAAGTGTGTGGGGTAAAAATCGCAGAGGGAGACCAAGAGACGCGTATAGTAAGCAGATTCAAATGGATGTGGGTTGTCGTTCTTATGAGGAGATGAAAAGGCTTGCTCAGGATAGAGTAGGGTGGAGAGCTGCATCAAACCAGTCTCTGGACTGAAGACCACAACAACAACAACAATGCTATTGCATATTACAGCAGTTACTGCCAATGAACAAACAATGTTTAGATTATTCTTTTGCAAACGCAGTCCCGACTACCAATAATTATGTACCTCAGTTTCTCACATTAGGGGTAATCGCAGATGTCAGCCCAACCGAAGTGCGATGGAAGAACGTCGTCCTGTAGGAACCGCATTTTTTAAATTTGTTATATAACTTTTGTTGTAAAATAACCTTTATGTGGACTTAAATTTCTTGTTAGTTCAAATAATAAAGTTAAGTCTGAAAGTCACAATTTATATATATATATATATAGTATTTCCATAGATTAACAGTTTTTTTTCAATTCTTTTTGTAAAGCAATATTAAACAATGTGTAAAGGCATGCTACAAGTAATATTGTACATAAAGTTTATACAATAAGGTATTTTTTGATAAAATAAACAAATTTTGGTGTTAAAATATCAGTCCAAAATAACGACATAAGTCCACACAATTAGAAAAATCATACATGCATTCTTACATTTAAAGTACTTTGTTTTATTGTTAAAGTTTACGTATACAGTCATTTAAATTAATGAATTTATCCTACTATCCTTTATATATCTTGTATACAGTTTTTTGGTGCTCCTGAAGGAATTTACTTTTTTGAACTAATGTTTTTACAATCACCGATTCAAATAAATTGAATACTCTTTCTTAACTACGTATTTGATCTGAGATCTGTAACATTTCAACCAAACCTCGTATGAATAACTTATTGATGTCATAGCTGTAATAAAGTTAAATTATAGGTCTAATACTCAAACTATGATTTGATTTAAATGAGACCGGGTCTGCGCGAACGCAGTCCCGACTACCAAAAATTATGCACCCGAGTTACCGACATTTGCGGTAATCGCAGGGGTCAGCTGAACCGAAGTGCAATGGAAGAGCCTCGTCCTGGAGGAACCGCCTTCATGATCACGGTGTCCCCTGTGCCAGGTAAGTATGCTTGCCAAGGAGGAAAATTCACTATTTATTACTTACAATGTGCATCAGTTGAAGCGAGTGCGTATAAATATTCAACTTATGTCCGGTCATTTATGCTATAAGCGACACTAGAAACAATTAAGAAATATTTTTGTTGATAATAAAAAAGGAACCAACGGCTCTTCAGGCGCCATTTGACAAAAAGTTATCTATAAGCGCAAGTGTTTGGTCTAATTGGCCCGACTACTTCCTTGCAGCGAAAGGAGATGGCTCCCCAATCGTAGCTTACGTAGAGCCTAGGGCTTTTCAGTCTAATTGGCCGATTAGTTCCTTGCAGCGACAAGAGATAGCTCTCCGATCGTAGCGTCTGGTCTAATCGCCCGACTTGTTCCTTGCAGCGACAAGAGATGGCACCCCAATCGTACCTTAAGCCACTCTCACACGGAGCATGGTTCGCCAGAAGTTTCCTGGATGGCGTGCGTATAAATATTCAACTTATGTCCGGTCATTTATGCTATAAGCGACACTAGAAACACGCTTCCGCGCCCTATCTTGCACCGTGTGAGAGAGGCGCAGCATTCGTACTGTGCAGCCGACTGACGCCAAGACGCGCAACACGGCCGAGCTGCTTTATTTATCAAACGATTGTGAAGAAACTACTCGGTAAAAAAAATTGATTCTCGCACATCGTATAGCTGCATTCTTCAGTTTCATGTAGATCTATCTACTATTTTGTTTGTGGTTGTAGTTCTTGTGATATTAACAGATTCAGTACAGTACTGCAAGAAATCCGAAAATTTTGCAGTGAAAAATAGAGGTCGCTATGAATTTGCGTTTGGTGCAAGTTAGGTCATATGTTGCTGCGGATGAAATGCAGCTAAAATATTGAATTATTCTTTGAAGTTGGAAGGATGTCGCTATCTATCAACAAACTAGAGATAATGGGTTCTATGTAAGGCACTTGTTACCTATCACGCACGTCAGTGAAGAAAACGGAAAGAAATTTTTATAAAATCCCTTATATCTCTTAAATGATAGGAGGTATCAAAGCAAGATTTTATCAAACGATAGCACGCAAAGGGTAGATTATTTTTTCATGTGATCAATTTACGAAACTTTCACATCAATCGCAATATTTAACAAAGTACAAATTTTAATGAACGAAGGGGTGACTTTTTAAGGGCCATCAATAGCTGATGAAACGAAAATTGCTGTTTTTCTATGTAAGTGAAGAAGTTACTAATTTAATTTTAGAATGGACATTTTCATGAAGTGCAAATTATCTTGCCCTCAGTATTATTAGTTTCAATATACTGGACAACTGATTACCCTTCCGTTTAGTCCCCTCACAAATCGGAACACTCAATGTTCTGTTTCTATTTTAACTGCATAAAAATGTTAGTAAAAGTATTTGTTAGCTCTGCTATGTTTTGGCAAAAGAAGCGGATTTTAACATCGGAACAAGGGAACTTACGTTGTCAGGGACAGGATTTGAAAATGCGTTTGTTAGAAGAAGAAGAAAAGTCTGGTAGAGAACATAAATGTCTACAGTTACATTGAAACTCTCGTGGAATCCGATACCGTAGTGTATTTTAATGGTGAAAATTGTGTTTGAAAACGGGCGAAATATCTATTTTTTGTATCTCAATCTTAGAAATATAAAAACGTTTAACTTACTGGAATCCTGTAAACCAGCCACCATGGTCTAAATTGAATTCTTTTGACAAGCTGAAATATGTTTGTGAAAAAAAAAAAAAAAAAAAAAAAAAAAAAAACCACATCGCTCTGTGTTGGGACACTAACTACAATATATCATATGTACTCTAAATGGTTTTTCTTATTTCTCAGAAATTTTAACGTATACATATAAAATCATCTCATTGGTTTGTTCTATATCATTTAAAAACATACTGTGGTATCGAATTCCATTGTAATTTCAAATCAAGAAGCTATTTATTTCACAGCACTACTTTTTTCCAGATATTTCGTTAATATGCAGACACTTTCGTTGTAATGCTAAAACCCGCTTCTTTTGTCAAAACAATAGAGTTTACAAATATTCCTGTCACTAACGTTTTTATGCATTTGCAGTTACCACATAATATTAAACTGTATTTAGTAATACTGAGGGCAAGACAAGTTAGTAGTATATGAAAATAATCATAAGCAGTTTAAAATTAAACAAATAAATTGCTCACTTACGTTGTAAAAATAAAGACAAAGCAAATTTGGTTTTACCAGGTATCTGTGACTCCTGAAAGTCCATTACTTCATTGAATAAAATCTGTAGTTGCTCAAATAACGCGCTTCATATGCAAGTTTCGTAAATAAATGGCGTGACAAAATAAACTCCTCTTTGTATACTATCAGTTGACAAAATCTTGCTTCGATACCTCCAATCATTTATGAGATATAAGGGATTATATGAAAATTTCGTCCCATTTTCTTCGCTGACGCGAACCCATTATCTAGAGATTGGTGATAGATAGCGACATTCTTCCAACTTCGAAGAATAATTCAATATTTCAGCTACATTTCATCCGCTGCAACATATGACCTAACATGTACCAAACGCAAATTCATAGCGACCTGTGTTTTTCAATGTAAAATTTTCGGATTCCTTATAGTACTGTACTAAATCCGTAAATATCACAAGAACTATGACCACTAACAAAATAATATTCAGTTCATCATGAAGCAGAAGAAGGCATCTATAAGTTGTGCGAGAATCATATTTTTTTACCGAATAGTTTCTTTATAATCGTTTGAGAAAGGCTGCACTTCGCTGGCGGTCGCGTGGCACTGCGTTCCGTCAGGTGTGTTCTCTTCGAGTTCCCGCCTTGCTGGCTGTAAGGTCACGCGTCATACGGGACTCCTGATTGGCCAGCGCAGGTAGCATTCCGAAAATATGCGAGAATAATAGGACATGCGCTATATCCAGAATCCTGCAGCAAACAGCAGGCCGCAGGGTCGGTCGGTCACCTGCCCAGTGTACTACGCGGCATGCTTCCCGCAAATCTTGCTCCGTGTGAGAGTTGCTTTACCTTAAGTAAAGATCTACACAGAGCTTTTTTATAGCTTTGGTAAAGAATTGAATTGAATGACTTTTAAGCAGTGGCGTAGCTATCATAGGGCTAGGCGGGGCAGTGCCCCGGGGCCCCCGAGCTCAAGGGGCCCTTCGGCCTACGTGAGCGACGTTCGAAAAAAGTTACCGTAGATCCTTGAACACTTTCATGTCCGCCAATTACTTCGGATAATCGAAGTTTAACTGTATATAAGAATTTAGTTGAATGAAGGTTTTCCGACTATGAACTTTTTGAACCCTGACCAACAAACCTCAAACGCACGAAGTGAAATCCAAAAATTATTCGCACTCCAGAATATAAACATAACAAGGTCCTTTGCTTGTCTGCTAAGACGTGACACATAATAATTTACTTAATAGTATTTAGGTTTGCCTTATTATGTCTTCCAGTAGGCGGTAAGGAACTGATGATGAAGTAGTTTTGCATAGCTTAAGTTTAAAGAGGGCCCCAATGTAATTTTTGCCCCGGGGCCCTTGGTGACATAGCTACGCCACTGCTTTTAAGCATAGATGTGTAATGCTGCTTTCGTATGAAAATGAGTGTTGCGTATTAAGGTTGAAGTTGGGGACCGCAAATGAAATTTTACCACGCAGTGAAATATTTTTAAATGAAAATACTGAGCAATTTTGACAAGGAAGGGACAATTTAAACCAAATTATTGGATTCCGCCATTAAATGTTAGCGGTCGTGACTTCGGTAGCAAATACAACACCAGAAATCAACATTACAGATGAAGTCGGCGGAATCTAAATTTTACCTTATTGAGAGCTGGAACTAATATTTCGGTCATATTCTGTAGTGATTTTAGCTGAGATGACTGTAATATTACTTCGATAAATTTATGCTGGGATTGTGCATTTCGTTTACTATTGTTCTATGACCGTGTTGAAAATTAATCATGATAGTCGCCAAAAATTGCAAAACTATCGGACTTCATAAACATCGCGAAGATTTTTTCTGCAGGCATTAAAATGTAATAAACCATTCATAGACATGAAATAAATAAAAGTTGCACAGAGAATGTTTCAGTACAATCGCGAAACAAATCGCAACAGTACCCGAGCATCACTTTATGAAGTACTGGATCTGTTGAAAATAAGTAACTTTAAAATTGGTGAGAATGGAGAAGGGATTGTAAGTAACTAAGATATTTCAAATTAACTGTGGGGGTTTATTGAAATTAATAAGAAAAGGAACTAAGCTCACATTTACACAATAATCAGGCAAAGTCCTGGAACACGTCCTAATACATCGAGGCGAAGACAGTAAGTGACGAACAGTTCCGCTCTCTCCCTTCAGCTTGTTGCAAAAAGAAGTTGAACGGGACAAATGTCATATGTTTATCGATACGCTGGCAGAGAGGGGCAGAAGTCAGCGACAAGCATCGCACAAGTTATTTTTTTAAAAAAATCCGTTAATGTATTACTAAAGACGGAGAGTTGTGATTGGATGAATTTTTAGATATAAATTAGTAAATCTAAATAAATAATAAATAAAAATATATTTGAGTACCGGTAATGTAATATTTTTTTTACAATGTAATATCTTGTACAGACACGTTTTAATAACCTGACATGCTGCACATCATTGCGAAGTATCCTATTCATGATCTATGAAACAAGTATTAATCTAATCTAATTAAGCTGATGCCGATGCATTACGCGGCTGTCGTTTTCGCTGTGTCGGCCAGCCAACTGCGAATATCACATCTGATTTTTTTTATCCTTTGCTGTGCGAAAAAACCACGGAGTTTAAAATAAACCACCTTGACAAAAACGCCAGTAACCTTGGGAGATTAAAATACAAACTTCCTAACTGAAAAATAAAGTGTTAAGAAATATAAGACTCGTAAAGATTACAGTGTTTCAGTACTTTAATATACATTTCAATGCATAGAAGTATTTCTTACTTGCACCTTTTAGGGTGTTGACTCAACTTTTAGTGAGACTGTCATCATCATCCATATCTCCTATTTTACTTTGCTATCTTCAGTGTTACTGCTGCTGCATCACCTGATATTATTACTAACACTTCCACTTTTTGTTGCGGTGCACCTTGTCGTCATGCCGCCTGCGAGATGTGTAACATATTGTAGGACATACTATACAAGTGACAATACAGTGGCGGACTAAGGGGGGGGGGTGGCAAGGGCAGAGGGGGCGGATCGCCCCAAGCCTCTCGTCTTGGGAGGCCTCCAAAAACCTCGAAAGCAATTTTTCTTTCTTTTTTTCTTTTCTTTTTTTTTTTTTCTTTTTAGTAGCCACCTTGGCCTCTCGTTCTGTGACCTCCAAATCTCTAAACCTATTTTTTTTAAAATAGTAATATATGTATTTACAAGTGGACGGGAGGGGCTTATTGGCCCACTTTAGGTTAAATGAAAATAACGGCTTAACCATTCATCTGACACGGAAATTGAATAACCGAATTTGTAGAGGAGAGTATTCTCTACAACTTTGCTCTCTTGTGTTTTTTTCATATCTCCTAACGTTCCAGAGATATTTGCAAAAATAACGGCGATTTTTTTATGTCTGTCTGTCTGTAACGTGTTCCCACTTTTTAGGTCGAACCGTTCAACCGATCGGCACCAAATTTTACAGACATCGTTGGCTACCAGAGACCAGAACCTCGCGTTCTCAAATATTTCGGACAAGAAATACGTTAGTAATACCAAAATACCTGTTTTTAATGTAATTTTAATTGCAAATAAACCGTTCATCTGACGCGAAAATTGAATAACCGAATTTGTAGAGGAGAAAATTCTGTACAACTTTGTTCCCTTGTGTTTTTTTTTTTTCATATCTCGAATCGTTTGAGAGATATTTGCAAAAATAGCTTTGCAAATTTGCGGATGCACATTGTCTTTCACTCTAATACGCTTAACGAAACTGTTTGCTTTTCCGAGTATTTCAGAAAATAATGACTGAAATGCAATACAAAGATAATCTTCACTGCCCAATCGAACAAAAGAACTAACAAAGTGCATTGTTCCAAATACGTAGTCCAAACAAATCAAAGAAGTCCAAAAATGTTTGCAGTGTCCAGGGAGTAGAGAACGCAAAATGTCACATGTCATGGTTTGTCCATAATACGAAGTAGGGAGGCAACAAATACTAGGCACTGGAATGTCCTGGCCATTACCCACTGTGAGAATAGCAGGCTACTTTATCAAATGTGGTCTGCCTAGAAATTCGTTTGTACAATGCTTTAAAAGGAATTAAAGAGCCAGTGTTCAGTTGCAGTTGTACATTGTGCCCTCCAATGTTCAAATTGACAAATAATTTATCGTTCTGGTATATTTCAGAAGATGAACATTTTGCCGGTGAGGCGAGTAGATGGTGTGCAGCATACTCCAGTGTGTATTGCAGATAAAATACAGTGCATGGGATTTTAAATATAAGATATTTTCAAGGTGGATTTTCGATGTTTTTCGCATTGTAAGCAGACCGCTGTCATGTGTTCTTCCTTCCTGCAGTGACAGCAAGTGAAAAATGAAATGATCGTAAGTCATTTTTGGTGGGGATGTCCCGTCTGGGACTGTTCGGCTCTAGTGCAAGTCTTTTAACTCGACGCCATTTCGATGGCTTACGTGTCGATGATAATGAAATGATGATGAGGACAACACAACACCCAGACCCCTGCCGTGAATCGAACCCGGGCCCCTTGCGTGGTAGTCAGCGAGGTTGTCCACTGAGCTACAGGGTTGGACAGTGATATCAAGTAGTCTCATGCAAAGGGCAAGAGCTGCGAGCGTGCTCAGTTGTACAGCATGGACAGCTTTTCGCAGTCTGAGGCTTGCTGTAGGCTACTATTTAGGCTGTGTGTGATGCTGACGTGTGGCACAGGACACAGGTCAGCTGGAGAAGTGTAATCTTTCCTTATGTGGTTGTGGCTCAGCCGCAATGACCGGACCATACACAAAGAGGAAACAGAACTCTGATCTACTGGACACAAAGGCGTAGTCATAAAACTACCTGCCACAGCGTCCCAAGTATTCTCATAATTTAATGTTGTTGTTTTGGGAGATTTGAGGGAACTAAACTACAAGGCTATCAGTCCCCATAATTTAATGTTTGTAGTATTTGCTGCAGGGCAGGATCGAAGTATGTAAGGATCTGTTCCAAAATGCACGAGTCTGTCATATTTGTGATTACATTTTTAACCATAGCATCATTATAAAACTTAGCACAATCACACTTGAACCGACCCTGCTGAGAAAGACCATGCTAATTAATATATCACAGACGGTTCATTTGTCCTTTCTGACTATTCAGTCAATAGACTGTTTGAATTTGTGGAACAGGACGGACATTCTGCGTATCGACGTCCTGCCCAGAGGTGAAACAGTTAACGGTGACCGTTATTGTGAAACAATGCAGAAACTGCGAATTGCCATTCAGAACAAGAGCCGTGGAATTCTTGTAGTAGGTGTAGCTTCACGACAATGCTCGTCCGCAGAAGATTGGCACACAGTAGCTGTTTCGCAGAAGTTCGGTTGGGAGCTGTTTGATCATCCAGCATACAGTCCTGATCTTGCTCCCAGGAATTTCCATCTTATCTTGCACCTCAAAAAAATCCTTTTTCTCGGCCAGCATTCAGTGTTGTACCATTTTTATTATGTAAGAAAGCAGCCAAACTCGCTAATTATCTTTTGTTCAGATGAGCGGTTTCGGAAGATTAAACTACCGTAATCGGATCTTTCATTTACTCAATGTATTTAACGTATGGTGCTAAAAACATTGTTTACAATCATTACATTATGAAATTATACACTGTGAACTATGTCGCCATTAAACATTAAAATCCCGAAATTTTATATAAACATAGAATGTACTACAATCCCAGGAGCCCATCAGCCCTGATGTGTTCCCAAAGGCACAGAAATCAAAATGAAGAAAGATCTACAGAGAAAAATGTTACATATTTCAATAATTAGTGTAAAGAGAAAGATACAATAACACAAGGTTAGTATGAAAAATAGACTAATTACAGCCCCCGTCTCACAACACTACTGGCCATTAAAATTGCTACACCAAGAAAAAATGTAGATGATAAACGAGCATTCATTGGAGAAATATGTTATACTAGAACTGACATGTGATTACATTTTCACGCCGTTTGGGTGCATATATCCTGAGAATTCAGTGCCCAAAACAACCACCTCTGGCCGTAATAACAGCCTTGATGCACCTGGGCATTGAGTCAAACAGAGCTTGGATGGCATGTACAGGTACAAATGCCCATGCAGCTTCAACACGATACCACAGTTCATCAAGAGTAGTGACTGGCGTATTGTGACGAGCCAGTTGTTCGGCCACCATTGACCAGACGTTTTCAGTTGGTGAGAGATCTGGAGAATGTGCTGGCCAAGGCAGCAGTCGAACATTTTTCGTATGCAGAAAGGCCCGTACAGGACTGCAACATACGGTCATGCATTATCCTGCTGAAATGGGGGGGGGGGGTTTGCAGAGATCGAATGAAGGGTAGAGCCACGGGTCGTAACACATGTGAAATGTAACGGCCACTGTTCAAAGTGCTGTCGATGCGAACAAGAGGTGACCAAGACGTGTAACCAATGGCACCCCATACCATAACGCCGACTGATACGCCAGTATGGCGATGACGAATACACGCTTCCAATGTGCGTTCACCGCGATGTCGCCAAACACGAATGCAATCATCATGATGCTGTAAACAGAACCTGGATTCATCCGATAACATGACGTTTTGCCATTCGTGCACCTAGGTTCGTCATTGCGTACACCATCGCAGGCGCTCCTGTCTGTGATGTAATGTCAAGGTTAACCGCAGCAATGGTCTCCGAGCTGATAGTCCATCCTGCTGCAAACGTCGTCGAACTGTTCGTGCAGATGGTTGTTGTCTTGTAAACGTCCCCATCTGTTGGCTCGGGGATCGAGACGTGGCTGCACGATCCGTTACAGCCATGCGGATAAGATGCCTGTTATCTCGACTGCTAGTGATACAGACCGATTCCATATTCTGCTATCAGTCATTGGATCGCGACAAACGCGAGCAGAAATGTCGCGATACGATAAACCAAAATCGTGATAGGCTACAATCCGATCTTTATCAAAGTCTAAAACGTGATGCTACGCATTTCTCCTCCTTACACGAGGCATCACAATAACGTTTGACCAGGCAACGCCGGTCAACTGCTGTTTGTGTATGAAAATCGATTGGAAACTTTCCTCACTTCAGCACGTTGTAGGTGTCGCCACCGGCGCTAACCTTGTGTGAATGCTCTGAAAAGCTAATCATTTCCATATCCATATCTTCTTTCTGTCGATTAAATTTCGCGCATGTTGCACGTCATCTTCGTGGTGTAGCAGTTTAAATTCCCAGGAGTGTATTTCCTTTTGTACATCCACTAAAGTTTTGCTACTAATGAGAATTTGCTCCCACTTCTGCATCCTTATTTGTGTGCAGGCTGCTGTTACAACCTCCCACTAGCGGACATATTATAATTTTGCTCTGAAGTATAATATGCCAAAATGTGCATTTTCATTTAACTGGATAATGACTGCAAGTAGTGAGCATCAAACCGCAGTAATTATTGTGATCTACAGGTTTATTTGATTAATAATGTAAATTTTAAGATTTTTAAAATTTCTTGTTTAATATTATTAACTGTGATGTGAGTGACATATCTTGCTAGACTACTAAAGTACATCAACTAAAGTAGAAAATTCTGGGATTACTGAATTATTTATTTGTGTTAATGAGTGATTCTATAATATTTGCCAATCGATTATGGACAGTGAAAAATATGTTCTGAGTCAGAACAGGGGGAGAGGAAGTAGCTGGAAAGAAGGAGGGAATGCAGTAGGAAAGAGATGACTCAGAGTTCTGATGCTGTGGGGTGTCTGCCGATAGCCCATTAGGTCATTCAACTGGTTATCATGAGATACTGGTAAGAACAATGAGAGATAAACAAAGTGTAAATGGGGAACAATTACAATTAATATCGGGAGCATTCTCTAATGTAGCCCAAGAATATACAAGAAACAAAAAGTATATAGAAAAAAAATGCACCAAGAAAGTAAAGAAATTATTGAAAGAACTTTTCAAGAAACCAAAGAAGAACTAAGTGGAATTGAGGAAGAGACAAGGACAATCACAGAGAAGATCTCACAAGAAAACAAGGAATTAGCACAAGAAAATAAAGATAATTTAAAGAACGGATTACAGGAATTCCGGAAAGAAATGAAAAGAGCACTTGATAAAAGAGGTACCACACTAAGTTTCAGCAGAACATGGCTCAACCGCTGGAGTATATGGGAAGATGCAAATGGAGGTAATAGGAAAGGCAGAAGAAGAAGTAAAGGGACTGAAACAGGAATTAGGATCGAAGAGGTTGAAACACGACATGACTAACAGATTAAAGAGGTGGACGACAGGCAATAGGAATGTGATAGCATCATCAAAGGTCTAGCTTCAAGACACGAGTGACCAATAAATATAAAGAAGGCGGTAGACATGCAGAGGCAAGAGGACAACCATAGAGTCACAGCTTAAATAATCATTTACAAGAAGGAATACAAATGCTGGAAACCAAAACCGAAGAGGTTCACTCGTTTACATGCAACACATCTTCCGGAAGACGAAAACCGAATTTCATAAACCGTTTTTAGCCGTCGTGTTTACATGATATAGGCCAAATCGAATTTCCAAGCCCACTTAATATGGCGGCTGAAAAACAGCTTATTCAGTTTCTGATTTAGTCAGCAAAATCGCTATTTTTCTTTACTTAAATACTCAGAATCATGCTCATTCTAATATTTATACTTTTATTTCACGGTAGAATATGTCATTCTGTCCATATGTGCCGAAAAATCTTAACAAGAAAACACAATCTGACAAGCCAAGCACGCTTCAAAAACGGTTGTGTTTACAAGGGCACGAAAATCGATTGTGGAGCTGGAAAATCGCTTTTTCCGAAGTGGATTTCCAGAATCGATTTTGAAGTGTTTACATGGCCAACCAAAACTGGATTTGGGAAATCGGTTTATGAAATCCGGTTTAGGAAGCCCATGTAAACGAGGTGATTGATAAGAAAATTAATATTTCAACTTTGACAGTGAGAGAGAGTAATTTTGTTACATTGGTGTATTCCACAATAGGTACATACAGAATAACTCAGGTCAGAATTATAAACCTAAAGGCTAATTGTACTCAAAGACATTTACGAAATGCCTGAAAGGAGATTTGCAGCACATTTCAAGAATAGTGACAAGATTAAATTCGGTATAGACAGGTTGAAGCTTTTACTTGTGGAGTCAGAAAGAAGGAAGTAGTTAAGAATTACAGTCAGTTTGAGGAGGAAGTTTTGCTGAAATACTGGCCGAGAAGTCAATGTGCAGCAATGGAAGATTTGTTACACCAAAGATTAATCAACACATGGAGAGGCAGAATGAAAGAATTCGCAGAGCATCTGTGAAAGTTAAATGAGACCGTGGAGTAACTATTCATGTAACCAATTTGATGACAGAAGAGGGACGGTTGGAAGACGTGGATCTAGGAACGATGACAATGAGAGACAGTATTACAACTACCGAAGAAGAAATGACGAACCGAGAGGAGATGACCAGCCAAGAGAAAATAATGATGCATAGGGAGCCAACAACTCTTTTGCTGGTATACCAGTTAGCGACTGGTACGCTTCCCAGCTGGGTGAGACTTTACTTCCTTTTTGCAATTTGACTCTCCTCTAATCTAACCTATCCTTAATCAAGCGACTGTAGTAAATTAAGGATTCAGAGGTTTTTGGTTGTCTATGTATGCCTGTTAAGAACAGTAGTAACGTCTATGATACAGTCTTGGTACAAGAACAAAGCAGAACATTAACAGAACTGTCTAATTAGGTAAAAATTAAAACAGTTATTCAATGTGATACAGCTATACGTAGCTGTGCCAAAGCAGAAAAGGGGTAGTACTGAAGGTTAATGGCAAGTTTTTTAATCTGAATACATCCTCATGATATGGAACAACTTGTATTTTCTTTGAAAAGTCATTTATGAGCGATAGTTGAGAAATGTTGACAATTGATGATTATTTGTAAATGGTGCTTCGAAGTAGATGAGATAGTTGTTACTTAAAGTGAAGTGTATAGAATTGTTTTTCTATGATGTTAAGGATGATAGTTTAATGAGTATCAATGAGGTATTCCTGAGGTAGTACATTAAGATAAGGAGGGAAGAATTATGCAAAAGGAAGTATACCAAAGTGAAGTAAGCTAAAGCTCATATGTAAATACTGTCATGGACGTTTTTCAAGTGGCATTACTTTATGTATATGTGGTACCTACCTACAGATGATGATGTGGACTATTAATGGAAACAAATAATTGGTTTTTAATGTATTACAACAATGGAACTACATTTTGATGCATCTGAAGAGTAATGGAGAATGAAGATATTGTACTTCTAACTGTGTCTACCTAAACTGAGGTTGCTAGAAAAATTTACTGATTACACCAGAATTTAGAATGGAAAAGGAAAATGAATCCTATAGAATTTGTCTGTTTATACTGTAACGAGCCGATCCAGCTGCAGCGAATTAGCCGCGCATACTGAGGAGCCGTGCTGCGGTGCGCATGGCCGTTCGCCGTCGGAGGTTTGAGTCCCCCCTCGGGCATGGGTGTTTGTGCCGTTCTTAGGTCAGTTTACCTTAGTTTAAGTAGTTTCTAAGCTCTGGACTAATAAAATGTTCAAATGTTTGTAGAGCTTATGGGACTTAACTACGGGGTCATCAGTCCCTAAACTTACAAACTACTTATGAACTAGCTAATAAATACTAAGGACGGCACAAATATCTATGCCCGAGGGGGGATTCGAACCCCATACCGTAGTGGCCGTGCAGACCGTGACTGGCGCGCCGCAGACCGCTTGGCCACCGCGGCCGGCTCTGGACTAATAACCTAACAGTTCAGTCCGATAGATTTACAAACATTTGACACCTTCATAAGTTGGAAGATGAAAGGGAAATTTGAAAAGTGATGATGGGAACAGAGGTTTGATGTGGGGTCGCAACTTTTGGAGTGAATGTCATTCATTGTCGCCATCTTGAAATCCGCAATTTTGGATTCAAGTCTTTTTTTTTTATTTTTATTTTTATTTTTTTTATTTTTTTTTAAGTGAGAAGGGGGTGTTGACACATCAAATAACACTCGCTTGAGCTCAGAAATTTGGTGGTGTAATTTTTATTTGTCTATCTTATACAGTTTAGACGTTATCAATGTTCAAAGTTACCTTGATACTGTCTTATGACTCTCTCTGTTCCAGGTGATCTAAAATGGGTTCGACACGTAAACAGAAAATCGAAATCATCCTTATATCAGGGGAACGCATCTAAAATTTATAAGATAGACAAAAATAAATTACACCACCGTATTTCTGAGCTCAAGCGAGTATTATCTGATGTGTCGTACACCCCCCTTCCCATTTAAGAAAAATGACTTGAATCCAAAATGGCGGATTTCAAGATGGTGGCCATGAATGACATTCACTCCAAAAGTTGCGACCTCACATCAAACCTCTGTTCCCATCATCACTTTTCAATTTTCCCTTCAATCTTCCTACTTACGAAGGTGTCCAAGTACTTTTGACTCGTTTATTTCATCGTGTGTAGTGATTTATTTATTTATTTATTTTTGACGGTAGCAAAATACAAACAAAAAATTAAATTAAATTATATATTATAATTATCTTTCCTATGAAATGTTAGTATCTTATACTAGATGTGATGTGTCTGTGCGCGTGTGTGCGTGTCAGCGCGCGCGCATGTGTGTGTGTGTGTGTGTGTGTGTGTGTTTTAGTAACTACAGGTCAGGAAACAGGCTTCGAGCAGAATGTAATTTAATCACCAGCATAATTCCTAACAAACAATCTATTAACTGCTATTTAAAATTGCATGCCTTATCCTATTCTCTAACTACTACTATACTCTCAACAGCCCACCAAGATTGGGTTGCTCCATGCACTACTCTATTTCTTTGATTATACTCCCGTTGTCCTGGTTGCAGCTAAACTCTGCCAGTTGCCTCAGACACAGCCCTGTTTGGTCAGAGGTATTGGAACATGACGAGGTTCATCCTGAAGCTTTGAGTACTTATTTAATCGTACGGCCTACTGGTTTCTTTTATTCTCCTCCTGAAAGAAATGCGGTTAGTTCCATAAGTTGTGGTGTAGGCATCCTACAGGCATTCTCGTCGAAGCTTTTCGCATACTGGAACTCTGCTCCTCGCAACCTATGTGGGCAGATAATGCACACACGAACTAACGATACAGATATAGTCGTATCCAACGACTGTCCTAACTAGCGAGACATCCGTCAACACACTCCTCGGTGTGGACAAATCCACGACACAATAATTCTGGCAGACGCACGCACTGGTGACGCCAAAAACAGGACAAGTCGACGTCCTCTCTCGGACGGTACACAAATCACAAAATCGGCGATCACGCACATCCGCATGGTCACAAGCTCTCCTTACCCAGGAGTACTCACGTGCGTAACTAGGACAAAACACCAACTACAACAACAAAGGACATTTCTCGACCAGGTACTATGATGCTGCACCAAAACGAATATAAGGAACCACGTGTCTAAGATCTCTTTTGACACGTATACTTACTACACTCAAAACCAAACATCTGAATGCTCAGAATAACACGGTATCTGACTGATTATCTGTGGCATCACGTTTCGCACCTCCTTCCTATAAAGTCACAAACGGCATCGCTGGCCTTCATTCCGAATTTCTTTTTATAATTTGACGACCTTCAACCAAAATATCTTCCACGCCCTTATAGCTATCTGCATGGAAATGCTATGGCGTACAACGGATGACTTCGGCCAACAATTACACACAGACCATTCGTTTGCGTTCTGTAGTTTTCGCTGCAGAGCGAAATATTAACACACACACGTAGAATTTTATATACACCGATAACTTTCCATCCCAATATACTCCACCCTTGTATCGTTATCAAACCTCAAGCAACAATGCAGGCAATAAAACCATTTTCAAAGAGTAAATATAATTTTCAAAGAGTAATTATTGTTCCGCATTTGGCGCTATATTCTTCAAATTACTAAATATCTATCAGTTCGCAATAAAACCGCGCCTAAAACCTTCCTCAGGTATAAATTAGTAACTGTACAAATATTTAAGTCTCTGCGTCTTGTTCGGACGTGATAAGCGTACACCAAACAGACATTCACATTAATATATATAGATAAAAAGCTATCCGATTCCCATAAAACCGTGCCTAAAGCCTTCCCCGGGTAGACATTAGTTGTTATGCTCTTCAGTCCGGAGACTGGTTTGATGCAGCTCCAGCTCTCCACCCTACTCTATCCTGAGCAAGCCTTTTCATCTCCTCATAAGAACAGCAACCCACATACACTTGAATCTGCTTACTATACGCGTCTCTTGGTCTCCCTCTGCGATTTTTACCCCACACACTTCCCTCCAATGCTAAATTTACGATTCCTCGATGTCTAAGAATGTGTCCTACCAAGCGATCCCTTCTTTTAGTCAGGGTATGCTAAAAATTCCTTTTCTCACCAATTCTGTTCAGTACCTCTTCATTAGTTATGCCATCTACCCACCTAATCTTCAGCATTCTTCTGTAGTACCACATTTCAAAAGCCTCTATTCTCTTCCTCTCCGCACTGCACATCGTCCATGTTTCACTCCCGTACAAGGCAACACTCCACATAAATGCCCTCAGAAAAGACTTCCTTACATTTAAATTAATATTCGATGTTAGCAAATTTCTCTTTTTCAAAAATGCTTTTCTTCCCATTGCCATTCTGCATTTTATATCCTCTGTACTGCGACCATTGCATGTTATTTTACTACCCAAGTAACAAAACTCATCTACCGCCTTCATTGTTTCGTTACCTAATTTAATTCCTTCAGCATCGCCTGATTTTCTAAGGCCGCATTCCATTATTTTTGTTTTGTTCTTGTTAATGTTCATTTTATACGCTCTCTTCAACACACTCTCCATTTCTTTCACTGCTCTTCCAGGTCCTTTGCTGTCTCTGACAGAATTACAATGTCATCAGCAAAACGCAATGTTTTTATTTCTTCCCCCTGAACTTTAATCCCTATTCCAAATTTTTCCTTGCTTTCCTTCACCGCCTCCTCGATGTACAAATTGAATAACATCGGAGAAAGGCTACAACCCTGTCTTACTCCCTTCCCAACTGATACTTCCCTTTCATGCCCTTCGAGTCTAATAACTGCGGTGTGGCTTTTGTACAAGTTGTAAATAACTCTCCTTTCCCTGTATTTTACCCCAGCTGACTTCAGAATTTGAAAGAGTGTATTCCAGTCAACATTGTCAAACGCTTTCTCCAAATCTACAAAAGCTAAAAATGTAGATTTGCCTTTCCTTAATCTATCTTCTAAGATAAGACGTAAAGTGAGTATTGCCTCCCGGGTTCCTACGTTCCTCCTGAATCCAAACTGATCTTCCCCGAGGTCAGTTTCTACCAGCTTTTCCATTCTCCTGTAGATAATTCGTGTTAAAATTTTGCAACCATGACTTATCAAACTGATGGTTCTGTTATTTTCACACCTGTCTGCGCCTGATTTCTTTGGAATGGGGATTATTACATTTTTATTAAAGTCTGAGGGTATTTCGCCTGTCTCATACATCCTACACACCAGTTCAAATAGTTTCGTCATGGCTGGCTCTCCCAAAGACTTTAGTAGCTCTGAGGGTATGTCATCTACTCCTGGGGCCTTGTTCCGACCTAGGTCTTTCAGGGCTCTGTCAAATTCATTTCTCAGTATAGTATCTCCTATTTCATCTTGATGTACTTTCTCTTAATTCCTACAACATTGTCTCTAAGTTCATTTCCTTTGTAGAGCTGCTCTATGTACTCTTTCCACCAGTCAGTTTTCCCCTCTTTGCTGAGAACTGGTTTCCCATCTGAGTTCTTGATATTCGCAGAGTTGCTTTTCTTGTCCCCAAATGTCTCTTTTATTTTGCTGTAGGCGGTATCTACTTTTCCCCTTCTTACATATTCTTCTACAGATTGGCATTTGGCTTCTAGCCACTCCTGCTTAGCCATTTTGCACTTCCTGTCAATCCCATTTCTTAGTCGTCTGTACTCCATTTTCCCTTTTTCATTTACTGCATTTTTATATTTTCTCCTTTCATCAATTAAATTTAGTATTTCCTGTGATATCCAAGGATTTTTTGTAGGTCTTACCTTCCTACTTATGTTGTCCTCTGCTGCCTTCACTATTTCATCTCTCAATGCTACCCATTCCTCTTCTACTGTTTTATGTCCCCCTGTTTTTGTCAATTGTTGCCTAAATCTCCTTCTGAAATTCTCCAGAACTTCACGTTCCTTCATTTATCTAGGTCCCATCTCCTTATTTTCCTACCTTTCTGCAGTTTTTTTAGTTTCAGCCTACAGTTCATGACTAACAAGTTATGGTCAGAATCTATATCTGCCCCTGGGTATGTTTTACAGTTTATAACCTGGTTCCGGAATCTATGTCTTACCATTATAAAATCTATCTGATACCTTCCGGTATCTCCTGGTCTCTTCCACGTAAACAACCTTCTTTTGTGATTCTTAAACCACGTGTTTGTTACGATTAAATGATGTTCCGTGCAAAATTCTACCAGGCGACTTCCTCTTTCATTCCTTCTGCCCAGTCCATATTCACCTCCTATTTTTTTTCACTTCCTTTTCCTACAACCGAATTCCAGTCTTCCATCACAATTAAGTTTTCCTCTCCATTAACTGTCTGAATAATTTCCTTTAGCTCCTCAAATATTTCTTCGATCTCCTCATCATCGGCAGAGCTAGTTGGCATATAAACCTGTACTACTGTTGTCGGTGTTGGCTTCGTATCTATCTTGACAATGATAATGCGATCACTGTACTGCTCATAGTAGTTTACCCGCATTCCTATTTTCTTATTCATTATCAGTCCTACACCTGTGATACCCCCAACTGATTTTGTATTTATAATCCTGTACTCACCTGACCAGACATCCTGTTCATCCTGCCACCGAACTTCACTAATCCCCACTATATCTAACTTCAACCTATGCATTTCCCTTTTTAAATTTTCTAATTTTCCTACCCGATTAAGGGATCTAACATTCCACGCTACGATCCGTAGAATGCCAGTGTTGTTTTTCCTGATGATCACATCCTCCTGAGTAGTCCCCGCCCGGAGATCCGAATGGGGGACTATTTTACCTCCGGAATATTTTACCCGAGAGGATGCCATCATCATATATTCATACAGTAGAGCTGCATGTCCTCGGGAAAAATAACGGCTGTAGTTTCCCCTTGCTTTCAGCCGTTCGCAGTAACTGTGTGGCAAAGCCACATTAGCTGATGTTACAAGGCCAGCTCAGTCAATCATCCAGACTGTTGCCCCTGTAAATACTGAAAAGGCTGCTTCCCCTCTTCAGGAACCACACGTTTGTCTGGCCTCTCCACAGATACCCCTCCGCTGTGGTTGCACCTACGGTACGGCTATCTGCATCGTTGAGGCACACAAGCCACCCCACCTCGGCAATGTCTGTGGTTCATGGGGGTAGTAGACATTAGTAACTGTACAAATTTTAAGCTCTTTATGTCTTGTGGTTCAGACGTGATAAACATACACCAAACAGACATTCACATTTATAGGTATAGATATACTAGATGACCCGGTGAACTTCGTATCACTTACCTCTTAATATAAACTAATATGTGTAACGATCAGATGGCGGGACAAGTTGTGGCAATTTTACTTTACTACCAGCACAAAATAATTCTGCAGATTCACCGCTGTATTTTAAAGCTTTACAGTGTTGATAAATGATTGACATTTCCCCAGTTGTTACAGATTTGTCGGCACTATAATCTATTTTCGGATCGTAAGAGAATGCTCCTCGTTCCAGGTTCATTGCGACTGCGGAATCGATCAGTTTCATTTTCCCGTGCTCTCTGCTGTTGTGATCAATATGCCCCAACTCGTTCCATTCCATACCTATCTACCTCATTGTAAGTCACTCTAGAACGCAAATCTGCCATACCAATACGACTGTCATCGTCATCACATTATCAGTCACTCGCTGGTCATCAGTGAGGTTAGCGCGTGAGGAAGCTCCTCGCACATTTGATTGACTTCGACGACCTATGTTAGGTATTTTTCTCGTCAGCATTGTAAACAGTATCAGAAACAACGTTTTCGTGTACTAATGATGGTAACTATAATGGTGACAGAATGAGAAATAAAGTTTAAATTTTTTGTTTTTGTTTTTGGCGTAATGGATATGGATAAAACACACTTTAGGTGCATGGTATTTTTTGTGTTGAATCAAATTATGTAGACATGGCAACTAATAAAAGCATTTTCTGAGATACGGTAAAGTTAAGAAGTCAAAGAGTAAATAGCTTTCTCAGAGAGTAATTATTGTTCAATATTTTGCTTTATATACTTCAAATAAAAAATGTATTGAATTACACACTTTCTAAAGTATCTTATCCGGTACTTCAGCGCTCAAGCTATCTCCACAGTGGTTTACGTAATAATATATAGTCAAATCGGTTTAGCCGTTCTCGAGTTTTAGCGAGACTAACAAACAGCAATTCATTTTTATCTTTGACAGTTCATATACGGGTTCAGATCGTGTAAAGCGAACTTTACTCTTTCAAAGTATATTTCAACAATCAAGTCATTATTTTACACGTTTTAAATCTAAATTTTCCTCGCAAGTTTTCCATATTTTATCACCGTTTCAACCTTCTCTGAACTTGCACGAATGTGACAGGAACATTGCTTTGAAAGTCAAATGTACAACATTTTAGTGCAATCGTACGAATGATATTGATATTCCAAAGAAAAGAGTCTTTCAGTTTTCCACAAATTTTCCTATTTTCTGGCCAGCTATTCCAAACCTTCCTCTCGCTTTCAACGTCGAATGTACAAAATTTTATCGCAATTAGATGAATAATATTGATATCCCATTGAAGAAAGCTCTTTCAGTTTCTCCCGAATTCTCAGATTTTCCAGATAAGTTTCCCAAATTTTTAGTTCATAAAAACGTTCATCTTTCGTTGTATGTCAAATGAACAAAATTTTATCGCAATTCGATAAACGGTTTTCAACTTACAGTGTTGAGTACATTTAGAAGCACATTGAAAAAGGAACTTGGTTCGAATTTTGCGACTTTCCTTTTTAACAGTCCCTATTTTTTTACTGAACAAAACAAAAAAAGAATTACCCTCTCTCCGTCATGCTAACAGTCAGTTGTAGTGATGAATTCAATCAAAAACACACTGAAAAACGCACTTTCAGTTTTTCTCAAATTTTCCAATTTTCCAGTAGATTTTTAAAAAAATATTTCATACAAGTCTTGTCCTGTCAAGCCGTACTCAAATGATTCTCTTACAACCATGTGGCAATTGATTTTCATTCATAGAAAAAAAATCGCTTTCGGTTGTTCCTAAATTTTCCTACTTCCCGGGCGACTTTTCGAAATTTTTATTTGATGGGAACCTTGCTCTTGATTTCAACATGAAATGTACAAAATTTTATCGCAATTGGACGAACGGTAATGATAGCTCGCTGGAAAAAGTTTTTCCCGATTTTCCTCTTTTCCGTATTTTAATACCGTTTAAACCTTCCCTGGGCTTACACGAATATTTAAAGACTAAAATTAGCCAAATCGGTTCAGCCGTTCTCGAGTTTTAGCGAGACTAACGAACAGCAATTTATTTTTATATACGTAGATTGAGGTGTTCATTCGTATATTTCACTCCGCAGCCAAAACTACACATCGCAAACGAATAGTGTTTGAATGTGGTAGCAGGTATTATCCTCGCACTGTTACCTGAGCCCTGAGCGATCGTTGGAAGTCGGCTGCGTTCGTGCAGCTCCGAAATGTTTATGTTCTTTACCAACCTTACCGACGTAAAAAGCAGTATGCGCCATAGCCATTGTGTCTTTACTGTTGATTCGTGAGTGTTGTTCGTCATTGTGTTCATATAAAAATTAGGGAGGAGGCTGTTTTAAACAAATAAGTTTCCGTTTTAGATTACTCAAACAGAATGGAGAGACACAGCACTCACAACCGCGGATGATAAGATGTGGAATGAACTCGTAATTTCGGTAAGTTTTTACTTATAGTGTTCATAATTAGTAGAATAAGTTTATGTTTTCGATTAGTCGTAGCCTACATTAAAGTGATTCTTAATTTCGTGTCTCTTCTGCGACAAATTAAGCCATTACACTTCCATTTAAAAGCTGTAAGCAATACGACATGAGCTGGCTGTACTGGGAGAAGGAGGCGGGGCCTAACCTAACAGCCAATGCGCTACGAGCCGAAAGGAAACAGCAGCTCCCTGCAGTCTCAGCTCAGTGCTCAGGTAAAAGTACGGGGATAATATGTCTCCCATTGTGCACTATGGTGATAGAGGGTTGATAACGATAAGGGGGTGGAATATATGGGAGTTAAAAGTTACTCCCTTTATAAAATTCTACGTGTGGGATGTCAACATTTTACACTTCAGCAAAAACAACATCAATGGAGACAAACGATCTCTCTGTGTTGTTGTAGTACAAAGTCTCCCCTTCTAACTATAGCAGTTCCGTGTCGATAGCTAGAAGACCATGGAAGATATAGTGGCTGAAAGTCGTCAGCTTACATAAAATTCGGACTGAAATTCGGTGGTTCGAGTCCCCTCTCGGGCATGGGAGTCTGTGTTGTCCTTAGGTACGTTTACCTTAGTTTAAGAAGTTTATAAGCTACGGACTAATGAGCGTGCAGTTCCGATAGATTTACAAAAATTTGAAAAAAAAAAAAAAAAAAAACATTTTGTTTCCCATTCTTGTTTGTAAGTATGCTCTGGCCATCGCCTCAAAACACCTCGAAGTTTCTTCTCTTGTCCTATCTTCGTAGTTTGATCTTCAAACAGAATTTTAATGTTAGTATCAGGTATGTTCGTTACTAGTTGGTCAAGTTCATCCCTAACTTTTTCTTTTCTATCTTTGCCAGTTCTATTTTCAACATTAGTTGAAGCATGAACATTTTTATCAGTGTGTATCTTTTGTTTCCCACCTTAATTGTTAACAATGCCATTCTTGAGGAATTAGATGAAAAATCCTCAATGTAATCCAGAATTCTATTATGTACCAAGAAACCAAACCAAATTGGGGAACATTTTCTCTTTCCTGGTGCTCCCTTATAAATGGCGATATCCTCCTGATTCGATTGGGCCCTGGTCAGTATTGCATTAACTATTGAAGAGCTGTGATAACTATGTTCTGTTGGTCTAAGTCATCTGTTAAATGTTTCAATTTCAAATGTTTGTATAGGTTATGGGACTTAACTACGGGGTCATCAGTCCCTAAACTTACAAACTACTTATGATCTAGCTTACACTAAGGACGGCACAAATATCCACGCCCGATGGGGGATTCGAACCCCCGACCGTAGTGGCCGTGCAGACCGTGACTGAGGGGCCTCAGTCTCCTCGATCCCCGCGGCCGGCTGTTTTAATTTCCTGGCTTTCAATAAGAATTAATATTCAAGTTTCGAAACATCAAAATCTTCCTGGTTTGTTAAATTTTAGCACTTTCTTGTGTCGAATACGTTGTATGTTTGTTTGTTCATTCAGTTGTTCACTAGGCGTTCCGATTCGCCTTTGTCCTCTGTGTGACACCCCACCGTGTCATGGTGTCTTCGCCTGGATAATCTTGTCGTGACTGTCCAAACCGGTGAATTCTTTCAGTGGAAGACTCCTCATATTTGTTTTATTGTCTGATCAGTGATCAAGAGTTTGACCAAGGTCAGTGTTTACAATGCCATATGTGATCTGGAAAGATGATGGAAGAGTTATGGATGGTCGAAAAATGACATTGATAGGGTTATTAAGGTATGATTTAATGGTTACTTCTAGATCATTTTGCCACTAACGTATTACCTGTTAATTGTTTTAAGTTATCTTATTCTCAGTTCTTAACATCTTTAATTTTCTTTGTTGACTACGCTACTTAAAACAGTCTTCTGATGTATCCTTTTCTATACGTAGGAATTGAGGTCGTTTTAGTGAATGTGGTTTCCACTAAAGCATTTCTGGAGTATCCAAATGAGCGTATGTGTTGGTTAGCGTGTTCCAGAGTAAACTGGAATAACGACATTTTCCGCGTTCTTTCCTAAGTTTAGAAGAGAACGAGAGACGTGCGTTCTTTTTTTACTACCACATTATTTCTGTAAATTTCTTTTCGGAATGGTACCTATATGTCAGAGATCTGTCGAGTATCACGTCCAGGTAAATTAGTTTGTTTGTATGTTCCAGTGTGGTATTATTCCAAAAGACGTTAAGTATACGATTAGTTTGCCAGGATCGAAGATGGAAGACGCTGACTTGTGTCTTGCATGGGTTTGACTTCAGACAGTTGTTTTTATAGTTCTCTGACACTTCTCTAAGGACTATCTCCAGCTTTGCTCTACATCCTGAATGGTCCTCCCCTGTGTTGTAACTGCCAGGTCATCCGCATATAGGAAATGTTTTGCATCCTTAGGCATCGGTTGTTCGTTGGTATACAGATTAAAAAGTGAGGGCAGCAATACGCTTGCTTGGGCCAGACCATTTCTCTTGATTTTCCATCAAGAACAACACAAAATTGTCTGTTTTGTAAGAGGGACTCTATAATCTTAACGAATTGATAGCTTCTTAGTTCATTATAGAGCTTCTGGAGCAGCAGCATGTGGTTAATTGTATCATATGCAGAGCTAAGGTCGACCAGTGTTGCGTTCTGTTAAGCACAGAATTTGGCTAGTACATTATTTTCCGGGTCTAAAACCAGCTTGTTGAGGAACAAGTTTCATCTCAATAGAGTCTGTCATACGATTTAAAATACGTCTCATATAGTTTGTGAAAATGACACAGGTGAGATATTGGGCGACAGTTCTTTGGTGACTCTGGTGCCTTCCCGGGTTTCAAGAACGCCGCCACTATCCTTGCCTTCCTCCACATCTTTGGAATCTTAGAAGTTCCACGGCGTTGACTGAAAAGTTGCAGGATCCAGTCGTCATTCTGCTAAAACACTCGGACGTTATGAAACAAAAGCTGCTTATGAAAATACGGACATATATGGGTACTAATGCTTATGACACTAAATGTTGCCTTTACTATTAGCTTTAAAGCATACGTAAACACGCGAATTGATACACATACAGGATAATGGACAAAGCCAGTGGTTTTCCCAACCCCCCTGCTCCTCAAGCTAACATGTCGTCTCGTATTTACTTTTTCTGGAAATCACTTATTTTAGAAAACTACTAGCTTAAACCTGGGGTTCCGCTCGCGTGTTGGTTGATTGTGATAGATAAGCTATCTTTCAGTAGTGTGCTATGAGACTGGTTTTGAAGAATGAAATGAAATACCATACTTTCTTTAGAAACAAACATTTTTAATCAACATTCAAATAAAAAAATAAATTTATGTAAAGTGCTTAATGATTTACAATAAATAATACATACATTATTCCTTATAGCCTGTGTTGGAATATCTCAACACGTACACCCATAGACCAAAGGCGTACACCGAACAGACATTCACATTTATAGATATAGACTATAGACCAAAGATATGGTCTGTGGCATCACGTTTCCCTGTATGTAACCACCTTGCTATAGAGTCACAAAAGTCATCGCTGGACTTCATTCCGATTTTTTGACCACTTTCAACCACCATATTTTCCACTCCCTTATAGCTATCGGCATGGAACTGCTATGGTGTACAACGGAAGACTTCTGGCAACAATTACACACAGACCATTCTGCGTTCTGTACTTTTGCTGCAGAGCGAAGTATTAACACACACGTAGAATTTTATATACACCGATAACTTTACATCAAAAATGTTCAAATGTTTGTATAGCTTATGTGACTTAACTACGGGGTCATTAGTCCCTAAACTTACAAACTACTTATGAACTAAATTAGACTAAGGACGGCACAAATATCCATGCCCGAGGGGGGGATTCGAACTCCCGACCGTAGTGGCCGTGCAGACCGTGACTGGAGCGCCTCAGTCCCCTCGGCCACCACGGCCGGCAACTTTACATCCCAATATACTCCACCCTTTTATCATTATCAACCCTCAAGCAAAGAAAATAAAACCATTTTCAAAGAGTAAATATAATTTTCAAAGAGTAATTATTGTTCCGCATTTCGCGTTATATTCTTTAAATTACCAAATATCTCTCAGTTCGCTATAAAACCGTGCCTAAAACCTTCCTCAGGTATGAATTAGTAACTGTACAAATATTTAAGTCTCTGCGTCTTGTCGTTCGGACGTGATAAGCGTACACCTAACAGACATTCACATTAATATAGAAAGCTACCCGATCGCCATAAAACCGTGCCTAAAGTCTTCCCCGTGTAGACATTAGTAACTGTACAAATTTTAAGCTCTTTAAGTCTTGTGGTTCAGACGTGATAAACATACACCGAATAGATATTCACATTTATAGATATAGATTGCCGCAAAAATAAGAGTATTTAATTGCTTAAAGAACACGAAAGCAACGGGACAAGCTTCGGAATTACAAGTTTTTGGGAAGGGACAAACTACGTATAAAACTCTGGTAAATTTTTAATTCTTCAGTGAAGAGACTTCCATAGACACCACTGAGACTATAGTTAAATGCTTTCAGCACATGGAATCATAAGCCCATTTCGCGGTATAATCAGTTAAGTGTCGTGAAATGAAAAGTTCAAGAAATCAGTCTCTTTGAGCACTCTATATTTTCTTGTAATGAATTCATTAATCACTGAATTTGTACAGCTGGAAGACTTGTACCTGTCGTGTGTAAGACAAAAATTCTTTAAAAATATTATAGCGAGTTCGGGCCCATTATGCTTTTTGGAATTAAAATAAAATAAAATAAAAGATCGCACCCAAAGGTTGAAATACTGGAAATATATGACAGAATTAGGTGACAAATGGTGCCTCATTGCCTCCGAGTTGAAGCCTATTTCTTTCGTTGCTTGATTGTGACTGCAGTTGTTTGCTGATTGTTGGGCCTGCAGCATCATAAATGTCGTTGAATGACATTGTAATGAAAGTTCCTAATTGCTGCTTATATTTTATTCAATAGTGCTACAGCTGTTTCGACAGTTTGTCATTATCAAACACGTCTACGATGTTTGGACGTTATATGCTGACATTTGGCGTTAACTGTTGTATAAACTGTGTAGAAATATTCACGTATTTAGTTGTTGGATTCGGTTTTTAGCTGTCAGGTTTTATGCTGCTTTTTACACTGAATAAATTAAAGAAAACTTTTATATTTTACGTAATTAACAACAGCTCTGCCAAAGATGTTAATTACGTAAAATATAAAAGTTTTTTTTTTTTTTTTTTTTTTTTTTTTTTTTTTTTTTTTTTTAATTTAAAGTTTCAGTGTAAAAAGCTACATAAAACCTGACAGCTAAAAACCGTATCCAACAACTAAATACGGAATATTTCTATACAGTTTATACAACAGTTACGCCAGATGTCAGAATATAACGTCCAAACATCGTAGACGTGCTTGATAAAGACAAACTGTCGAAACAGCTGTAGCACTATTGAATAAAATATAAGCAGCAATCCAGAACTTTTATTACAATGCAGTTGTTTGATTACGCTAACATTACTTTAAAATGATTCAAAATATATGGGACGGTTAGTAAAATACGGAACAATATACGTCCCGTATATATTTTATCGGAACAACGGGACGAGAAATAAGGGACGGTCCCGTAAAATGCAGGACGTCCGGTCACCCTAGATCATAGGTATGAATGTTTCTGGTATAAAGTGCCTAACAAAGGCTTTAATTTCAGCGGAAAATTGCAGGTATCGAGTAAAACGTATCTTTTTCGCAGCCGCCTCGTTACGTAAGGTCAGGTGCTGGTGCTTTAGTTAAGGAACTGGTGTTCGCGGCCGCCTCCTGTTACGTAACTCGAGTGGGAGGGAGAGAGAGCGACGCCGAGACCGCTCGCTGCGCCGTCGAGCGTCGACTGTCAGTGGTGCAGCGTCCTGCCAACAGTGCTTCCGTCACCCGGAAACAATTCCTGGACTGCACATCACGTGAGTAAACTGCCAGTAACGTTGGTATCTAACTTTGGGCGCTTCTCGTAGAGGCCCTCCCAGCGAGCTTTTGTTTCGTGAAGTGATTTAACAGACGCGGAAAAAAGCTCACGGCTCTTCTTATGTAAGGCACAAGTTTGTATCCGTATGGATAACAAATCTGAAATTGTGCATTATTATTGTTCGTCGACAACGGTATGCACGTGCTCCCTGTCGAATAACACCGCCTCAACGGCTACTGGCACCAACCGCCATCTGCAGATGAATTTGTACACTAGGCGCCCGTCACCTGTTTTCACAAAACGCCACAGGCGCCGCTGTAGTCACTTGTCACGTGTTTTGTCAACACTGTTGCCTTCGCGCCACGACAATCGCCGAATACGAATTAACAGCAATATTTGACATATTTATTCAGTCATTTTGTGTAGGGAACAAACAGATAAGTCCCAGTCCGCATCCGTAAACAGACGCATATGTTCGCTTTGTCTTAAACATTAAGTAAAAAGACTGTTATCTCGTAAATTCGCTAATATTTGGAGTTCGGAACTACAGGGCACCGATATCTTTAATCTTCCGAAGCGAATGTTTGTGCTAGTGTAGAAATCCAAATAAGTAGTTTTTAGATTACTTACAAATAATGCCCATTTCCAATGGGGAGAAATAATTTCAGTTTTCGACAACGAGAACACCGAATCTATATGTGCGGTAGTCGTTAAACTAATCTCTGTCGATGTAAACGGCATTAATAGTTTCTACTGTTTAAACAACCTTATTCGATAAGAATGAATTGAAACATCTTTTTTCGTTTTACATCCCTTTCTCTCAGTTGCTGATCTTATGACTACGTAGTTTATGTAACGAAAGGATTGTTTTTCTTTTGGTATATGTTTATGTATTGTACATCAAGTATCGTCCGTGTCTGTGTGTTGTCCTTAGTGTATGTTTAAACAGTCTGTAAGTCTATGGACGACAGCAATTTTGTTCAATAGGTTTACAAACATGTTAATTTTTTGGACAATTGTCGATCAATTTATTAAGAGTATTTTTCCATTTCCATCGCTATCACTCACGTAAAATTTATTATCATAAGTTCTGCGATGAGAAATGTTTAAATGTTTGTACAGCTTATGGGACTTAACTACGGGGTCATCAGTCCCTAAACTTACAAACTACTTATGAACTAGGTAAGACTACAGACGGCACAAATATCCATGCCCGAGGGGGGATTCGAACCTCCGACCGTAGTGGCCGTGCAGACCGTGACTGAAGCGCCTCAGTCCCCTCGGCCACTGCGGCCGGCTCTGCGATGAGATTTACGCATGCTCCAGAACTATCAAATGTTTGTAAATCTATCGGACTCAACAGCTTGGTCATTAGTCCACTTAAACTTAGGCAAAATAACCTAAAGACAACACAAACATCCATGCCCGAGGGGGGACTCGAACCCGCTGAACTATCCCGCTACCGAATTCAATGTCTTAGTTAACAGGTACGCGGGCGTTTACGTTTTTTCGTTGTACTTTGTTAGTGTAGTTGCAGACCGACGCACTTACGTAGCATCCTTTTCCTTCATGCACAGTACTACGAATGTAAAATCTCGCAGAGTTTGATCTGTCAGCTAGCACAGCATAGATTATCCCACATGCTATTGTAAACGATTACATCTGCTCTCGAAAGACTGACACTTGCAGAAAGTACAGGCAATTAACAATCAGCGAGAAGTCCCCACAAGTGTAAAAAATTCTGTGAGTACTATCCAGAGCATGGGCGTTGTCCTTAGCATAAGTTAGTTTAAGTTGTTTGTATATCTAGGGACTGTTGACCACTGCAGTTTGGTCCCATAGCTTTACAAACATTTCGAACATTAAGTAGTGTTGTAGCATTTACTTAGTCTATCTTTATCAATTTACATATCGAAGAGTTTTCATTACACCTTTCTTTATATCTTCACTATTATGAGGGACATTTCTACTGAAAAAGTGCTCATAGCCACTATATTTTTAGAGCCCACATTACGGGACATTTTTGGGATACTTAGTGTAAAAAAATGTTCAAATGTTTGTAAATCTAAGGGACTTAGCTACGTTAGTCATTAGTCCCTAGGCTTACAAACTACTTACACCAACATAAAGTAACTTATGCTACGAACAACACAAACGCCCATGCCCGAGGGTGTATTCGAGCCTCAGACGGCGAAGAGCTGCGCTTACCAAAGCAGGGTGCCTCAGTGCGCACGGCTGTTCTGCCGCGGCCACCTAGTATAAAAGACGTGAACAGCGTCACATACTTAGTGATCAGTTTGAAGGACACGAAAATGCCACGTACTTATGTCTGACAGCATTAGCAACACCTAACAAGAATTTGAAAGGTGCCTTATTGTGAGTCATCATTTGGCTGGCTGGTCGAACAGTTTTATAGTTATTTGTCTGAGGTATCAGGAAGTTCAAGAAAGAAAGAAAAAATATTTAAAATGTCAAATAACAAAAACTGTAAGGACAAGATAGAACTAAGAGGGGGAAAAAACTTGTGATAATATTGATAATCCAATTGGAGGAATAATAATAATAATAATAATCTCAGAAGCATGGGAAATATGGATAGCTTCAGAAAAATTACAGGTAAACTCAACATATCAACTATATTAGCTTCCAGTCCTCGGAAAAAATACTCAAGTCCTATCAGAATTTACAGAGTTTATCAGAAGTTTAAATGTTAGATTTGCTACTGGAATTGAAGGTATACTGCTGAATTGGTGAAATATGAAACAAATAAACTATGTGATCTTTTGAGCTAATTTGTACTTGTAGAATAGAAAAAAAGCTTTACATAACTTTTGAAAAGCTTTAAAAGCGTTTAATATTAGGCCCACCATGATTATATCGATTCGGAGACTATGCAAAAACTCTACAGGAAGAGTAAAATGCAAAATATCAGTCACCAGAATTTAAAGTTACTAAAGGATTACATCAGAGATGGGAGTCTGTCAACAACACTTTATAAAGTATATACAGAGAAAGCATTAAACAATAGACGGAAAAAATTTAACAACATGGAAATCCCGATACATGATAGTATAAAATCGTGTAACGAACTACACATTGATAATTAAGTGCAATCATACTTAAATTAGAAGATACAGGAGTGTATATATTAAAAAACATATCCGTCAGTTGGGACGTACGCCACCAAAATTAAAAGACAAGCACATCTAAAACAAACACACGATAAAATTCATATCTCGCTCATCCAGAATTCGGTATGTAGAGCAGCGGTCTCCTTATATCTCAGTGAGATCTTCCTGGGAGCATTCTCCGCACGTATTCACCTACGGACACCTCAGGAGATGCTCCATTGTTTGTATCCCCTCGCATTTACACCTATCTGTGTCCGTATAACCCCATTTGAACATTAGTTGTTTGCATCGGCCCATGCCCGTGCGGAGTCGGTTTAAAGTTCTCCAATGTTGCCAATCTAGGTGAGAGCCAGGGGGAAGAGCTTCCTCATGACTGAGTGCGTCCGGGTACTTCTGTTTCTAGAGTGATTCTATTGACTCCGCAGATGGCTGAGATGCGTTTATGAAACTTTGCCTATATTTCAGTCGTCTAGGTACAGTCTGGTGATTAAATAGTGGGTGCCTCGGATCACTGAGTTGCTTATACCGTTCTTTAGAGCTGAGGATCGATCTTCTAATGTGAGGCGGAGCAATACCAGCCAGTGAATACAAATGGTCCACTTTGGTAGGTTTCAAGCAGCCCGTTATCTTCCCGCAGGAATCATTAAAGACCGTGTCTATTTCCTTTGTATGAACAGATCTTCCCCAGATTGGACATCCATGCTCAGCCACAGAAAAACAGGTGGAGAGTGCTGAGGTACGTAGAACGTTTGGTTTTGCACCTCACTTTGTAGATGTTAGCTTGTTGAGTATTCCATTTCGAGTTTGGAGTTTGGCCTTTGTTTTCTCGATATGATATTTATAGGTTAATGTTCTGTCGAGGGTGATGCCCAGATAGGTAGGGTTGGAGCAGTTCTCCAGTTGGACTCTGTCCCAAACGATATTTAAATTCTTTCTAGACTCCCTATTATTTAAATGAAACAGACACACTTGAGTTTTGCCAGGGTTTGGTCGAAGTTGATTTACCCTATAATAGTCAGTGAGGGCTTCGAGTTCCAGGCTTGGACCTTTTCCTACACTGTATAAATGATAGTACTATATACTTATTGTAATTCCCTAATGATCATCTCATCTTGACACAAGATGAAAAAGACATAGAATACATCAGAAGGAAATTAAAATAGGAGTATAAAAACAGCAACTTAAGGTCATCTGGGGTAAAACGAAATAAATGCATGGTAGAGTCACATCAAGACTTGACACTGTAAGAAGGTATGGGCACTATTAGGCGAGTAAAAATTACACAAGATGACCATCAGGATAAGGAAGAATTAGTATTAGGACATTAAACTGCATTTTATGGGATTAAAGGATTAGAAATGGAACCAAAACAATTTTTGATACGTTCATTTGATTCCTTATGACTTAGGAGTTAGAAGCAGGGATCATGATGGCAACTGAGATGATCTCTTGGAGGCGATCAGTAGGGATAGCCAGGGGGGGGGGGGGGAGTGTGAGGAATGAAGTCACCAGAGGAAAGAGTGATTTCAGTAGTTCGACTACCGAATTGATAACGGAAAAACAGCTCATATGATATGGAAATACAAAATGGATGACAGAGGAGAGACTACCATGGCCGATTGTGAAATGGGAACCTCCAGTAAGAAGGAAAAGTGAGAGACCGTCGACCATATGGTTACAAGGAAATCGGGCATCAATTAGGAACAGAAATATTGAAGTAGAGTTATGGACAAACGGGGGAAAGCAAAACGTATAGTACATCTCATACAGAATTAAAAACATAGTTTTGTGTAGAAGATAAATGAAATTGCGATTTTATTTCAGTTAAACATCCTACATAATCTTAAAGCACCGGAAAACGTAATTACATTGTAAAACTAAAAACAAATAAATAAGATTCATGTGTGAGTGTGGAGGTACGTTGGATTCCTTGGAGATATCAGGGCTGGAATAGTCGTAATCAGGGTTCCATTCCAGCACCAATAAGGAAGGATCGCTGTATTGTGCACCAAGCACATGTAAACCATTCTCAACCTACACGTTTCATTTCATCTATTACTATTCTTTTGTTACAGCTTATTTTAGACTTGCTCATCAACTGGATCCTATGGAACGTGATATATATATATATATCTTTGCGATGTTGGTATCGAGGAGAACACACATCTGTTTCAACAACTGTGGGCCAGCTGCCTCAGGAGAGGCACCTTATACATCTACATCTACATGGGATACTCTGCAAATCACATTTAAGTACCTGGCAGAGGGTTCATCGAACCACCATTATACTATTTATCTCCCATTCCATTCTCGAATAGCGTGTGGGAAGAAAGAACACCTGAATCTCTCCGTTCGAGCTCTGATTTCTTGTATTTTATTCTGATGATCATTTCTACCTATGTAAGTGGGAGTCAACAATATATTTTTGCATTCGGAGGAGAATGTTGTCGATTGGAGTTTCGTAAGTAGCTCACGCCGCAGCGATAAGCGCCGTTGTTGTAATGATTCCCATCACAGATCCTGTATCATTTCCGTAACGCTGTCTCCCCTATATCGTGACAATGCAAAAGGAGCTGCCCTTCTTTGGACTCTTTCGATGTCCTCCGTCAAACCCATCTGATAAGGATCCCACACTGGGCAGCAAAACTCCAAAAAAGGACGGACAAGCGTAGTGTATGCAGTTTCTTTTGTAGTTTGTTGCATCTTTTAAGGGTTCTGCCAATAAAAAGCAGTCTGATTAGATGTGATGCAACGCCATACTGATGCGTGTAATGTGCTCACTAGGCCCCGTAGCAGAATTGGAGTCGTGACGAATGGCGCCGGGTTCTGTTCACAGAAGAGTCAAGAGTGTTTTCAGCCGGACAATCGTAGTTACCTCATCTGGAGAGAACGCGGAACCCTGAAAAATCCTGCTTATGTGTAGGAAACATAATCATATGTTGGCGGACGAATAGTGTGGGTAGTACAGTAGTGTGGGTAGTGGTCAGTATTGGCGAACGTACGTATGTCGTTCAGAATGGCGCTTTGACTGCTCAGAAGTAGAGGCACGAGATCCTTCGACCTTTTGTTATTTTTGATAAATGTTTGTTAAGCTTATGGGACTTAACTACGGGGTTATCAGTCCCTAAACTTACAAACTACTTATGAACTACTTACGAACTAGGATGGCATAAATATCCATGCCCGAGGGGGGATTCGAACCCCCGACCGTAGTAGCCGTGCAGACCGTGACTGGAGCGCCTCAGTCCCCGCGGCCACCGCGGCCGGCGACCTTTTGTTGTGCCCTACGCTATTGCCATAGGAGATGGGTTTCTTCTGGTGGACGATAACGATCGTCCCCACAGAGCTGCATGTTTGAAGCTGAGAGACTCGAACGAATGGAGTGGCTAGCTTGTTAACCTGACTTAAACCAGATTGAGCCTGTCTGAGATGTACTTGGCAGACGCACTGCAGTCAAACCAGAAATTCCCAAAACGGTTGCAGAACTGGATATTGCACTCATGGAAGAATGGCGGGATATTCCTCAAGGGCTCATTGTTAACCTCATATTGTCCATGCTATGCAGGTTTACAACTGTACTGGCAGTACAGTGATCACACACCATATCAGAGGACAACGAGAATGACTTTTTCACCATTACGGTAATCCCATAGTAACTCGACCTAAGTAAACGCTATGTAAACCTCAAGTAAAGAGTTGAGACAGCAAAATATGCTACTGTATCACACATAGATTATAATTGTAACCAATATCTGAATGAAATATGTTATCATATGTATAGTGTGTATGATATCTCACCTGATCCCCTAAGTGTTTTGTACAGTATATACACATTTATCTCAGTTTCATAATGGAGAAACTTTGTTAACAAATACTGCAAAAATTCTGTATTTTCCGAGTATGTATCAAAGTATCTTAAAACCTTCATGTAATAGAATACAACGCTGTGGTAAAATTTGAAAGCAATTAGTCAAGAAGTTTCTGTGATAAACGGTTCTGTACAATGAACATTTACATTCTTGTTTGTATAGACTACTAGCTTAATTCCCGCTGCTTCGCACTCGTAGACTGGATGGCGTTCATTGTTTGTTTCTACTTCTAAATATAAATTTCCATAGATTTAGCTTTAAAAATACTTTCCTAATGAAGTATTTCGATACAACTTGCCACCCCCTGTTTCACCGTTGGTAGCAGAATTCAAAACATCCCGAAACAGATTTTTTTTAAATTCTAACCGAAATTCCAAATCCAAATTTTCGTATTTCTAGCATTAAAATAGTCTTAGTAGGACCCTTGAAAGATTTTCCCTTATTTCACCCGCTTAATGGTTGAATTTAGAAAAT